>OY728119.1:1502676727-1503312144 GCA_963277665.1 Viscum album | reverse complement strand
TTCATAGTTATACTATTTTCTTTAGTCATTCAGGAAATTATTATATGTTTACAGTTCATTTCAATCCATTTGTAACTTCTATAATATAATTGATCTAAAAGGATCAGGTGTCATTGTGGATTGATCATTGTTAGGAAGATTTTCAATACCTAATGGAGAAGTTTTTTCAGCACTTTAGTTATTTATTTTCCAATTGAGGTATTTCAATTTGAGGTCTTACGTGATGTTTGGAATATTTTCTTTTTATATGTTTAGATGTTGAAATGATAAATTATTTTTTATGGGAATCATATGTTATGTACTTGTTAGTGTAATTATGACACACATTATCATGTGTTGGAAGTATCCATGTTTACCTTTTAATTTTTGGAGACATTAACTCATCACTGAGTGTTTTATTGGTTTTACCAATCACAAGAGCCTAAATTATATCTTCTCCCAATGTAATCTGAACTTGATACAATTAAGGTGAATGGAATTTTTCTAAGATCATGAATTAAATTTTTTGTATACAAAAAGAAATTGTAATTTTGCTTCTAATTTATATATAAGGAAGTCATACCATGATTTCATTGATGAATATGGATATTCCTGGAGAGTAATGGAAGAGTTATCCATGATGCATCGTGATATTAGAGGTGTTGATGATAGGGGTTTCATTTTTCAAATGATAGTTTAGTCATCCTTGATGAAAGAATTAGTTAAGTCCCTGTAGGGGTATTTTGATGTGGGGGTATGGAAGGACCATGTTACCTATTTTGATCCCCATTATGGTTGTTCTAAGGATGAATAATGCTATGTGTAATTCCACTGGATTATTTCCATTCCTTTAGTGATGTGTGATATGATTCTCCTAGAGTTTAACATTTCAAATTTAGTAGTATATCTTGTTGTAATTAAGATATAACATGTTCTAAGAGGTATTTTTTTGGTGTTTCATAATAAATTTAGTTACAGAGTTTGTGTCTCAGTTTTTTATCTTTCAAAAGGTAAATGTTAATCACAATGCTCCTGATTTTTTATTCCAATCATCGAACATTCCTTATTGGATGTGGAAGGACATCTCAATGCAGTTTTTAAGTGTTTTGCCTCAAACTCAGTGATTTTTTTATTCTATATGGGTGAAAATAGACAATTTTTGAGAAAAATGATTCTTTATAGTGATCAAGGACTCAATCTCAATAACGGTTTTGTCAAGGATGTACCTAGAGGAGGTGGTAAGACACCACGATGTCCTAATGATAATTGTATATAATCATGGTCCACATTGTTCTTATAGGGTATGAAGATGTCTCTAGAATATTTTGGATCATATTTATTTCATAGCACATATTTTTTCCCCAAATGAATAATCAGATAGAGTAGACTATTCATACAATTGATGACATATTACACCCTTGTGTCCGAAATTTTTTATGTTTGAGGATATGGAATCTGCATTTGGTTGAGTTCTATAAAAAAATATTTTTCATCCACCATTGGTATAGAATATTTTATATATTTTTATGGTTGAATATTTCATTCTGCACTATTTAGTAAATGGATTGGATAGTTAGTAATTATTGGTCCGGAACAAGTGTAAATCATGACAGAGATGGTTTAGGTAATTCATGTAAGGATGAAGGCACCACAGGATCATAAGAAGTCTTGTCTCCACTATAAGAGGAGAGAAATGGAGCTCAATATTAAGGACCCTATTTTCGTAAATGTGTCACATCATCATGGTTAGTAATGGATCAGTTGTGTGAATGAGCTTTCTCCATGGTTCATTGAGCCTTTTGAGCTGTTAGATTCTGTTGGTGTCATTGTGTATCGAGTGACACTTCCCCCATACCTGATTTGGATATATGATGTCTTCCATTTTTCTTATATTATTTGTTAACATCATGATTACTATCACATCATAGATTTGGGGGAGATCAATGTTGAAGATGTTAAAACCTTCTATTTTTGGCCTTTGGATATCTAGGACCTCTTAGAGAATGAGTTTTGTAGTAATTTTATCCATTTGGTTCATGTCCTATAGTAACATGGTGACATAATTAAGAGTAACGGGGAATGTGTTTCATAGATACCCAATATCCTATGATGTTTCATTTTTATATCATCTATTTTAGAGATTCTATTTGTGTGGTTTTTAACCATTAACAGGTTTATGAGATGATTTTCTCTTCATTGATACCTTTTTTTGTTGATATGATCTTGTTTGAGTGGCATCTTCTCCAGAATATTGGTTAGGATAATGTTTTTGAGGTTTCATTGTTTTGGGATTTTTTTTGAGTGAGGTGGTTGATCATTTATGGTGTTGAGATTCTTGAGAGGTGTCTCATTAGGTGTTTATTTGGATTAACTATATTCATTTCTTTCTCCATGGTTTTGGTATTAAATTCTTGAGGATGAGAATTTTTTGAGTGGTATCTAATGTAAGTGACTAGATTATTTTATCCATTCATTTTCCATATTTCAAGGGTATTTGGTGTTTATGTGAAATAATTTGATTATAGGAGTTGTTCTTGATCTAAAATGTAGTTCACTTTGTGAGTGTACAAATCACAAACTAAAGTGTTATATTAAACGTGCATAAGGAAAAATTTTGGCCAATGTGGATGTTTATGAATTTTGTGATGGTGGTTCAAAGTGTTAATTCAAGATGTCTGTGGTATATTCACAATGTTTAAGGGTGGAGGATCAGCTTTGATAAATCTATATTTGAAATATCACAATGTGATCCTCAGTTCACTATTTGAATTGATTCATAATTATTGAATTGAGGGGACATGTCATTTGGCCATTCATAAAAATAAATCCTTTAAAGACATGAATTATACATTCATTACATGAAATTGAACGTAGAATTTTTCCTATAAATCCTATCACACACTCAGTTTTCCCAAAATTCTATGATTCTCTCCCAACCCTATGAATGTATATGATTATTATCAAGGAGTTTTGAGACCTATTCAAATTGTATTGATCCGTGGATTCTCATGTACAATCCATGGTGAATTGAGGTGAGTTTCTTTGATTGGTATTGTTTCTACTAAATATTTATTTTCATACTATGGGATTTTATCTCCAATGATCTTATGGAGTTCTTTTGATGCTTGTTAGTGTGGTTGTGGCATGGTGTTCTTGGAGGTATATTACTTAATTATGGGAGAGGTGATTAAATATCTATGTTTTTGTTCCATTCTCATACGAGAAAAGGAGATATCCTTAAGTTTGGTTTTTCATTTCCTCCCTTTTTTGTGTGAAATCCTATTGAAATCATGCTTTATCTCCCTAGGAGATGGTGTAATTAAACATAATAAAGAATAAAAAAATAATGAAATAAATGGTTTATGGTTGTATAGATATCATGTCTTATGTTGTGATAATGGTTTTCATATTATTTTACTAGATTGTGTTCTGTCTATATTTATGATTTGATCATTTTGTTTGTTGTTATAGGATTTAGCATGTTAATTTGTTGAAAATGGTTAACGAATAAAAAGATCACGATCTTGGTTAGATAAAAATTTTAAAAGGAATTTCTGTTGAATTCATTTATTCTTATAATTTGATGGAAAATAATTTCATTATTAATGCAAGTTAATTTTATATTTTCTTCAATATGTTACTATAATTGAAAAAATAACATGAAGCTAGAAAACCATGTTTTTTATATTAATAAAGATGCATGTTAATAGAATTTTTATTATTAAAGTTTTTCTTAAACTAGATGTTATGATTGAAGTCATGTTTAAATTATCTAAATATTTTAATATATTATAAATTATGTTACATATCATAGATACTAGTAATAAATGAATCAATTAATCCATAATTATAATAATAATAGTTTTTTGATAAAAATAAATATTTTAGTTTGAAGGAGCATTTTTTATTATAAAATATTGTTGCCTTTTTTAGGTCCTAGATTACCTATTGACTCTATTTGTTCCTTGCTACATTACATGTTTCTCTGGATTTGATCCTTACTATGTAATGTGATGTGATCTTAGGATGGATAATGGTTTGGTGAGATATGGGATGGATTCATGGGTTTTTGGAAGAATTTTATGCATGTGACCATGAGATGCATGGTGAAATGTATGTTGGTGTTGGGGATAGAACTAGGATTTGTGTAATAGGGTTAATCAGGGAATTCTCATTACTGTTATGAAAGTTCGATTCTTTCTTCTTAATGTGATAATTAAATGGTTGGATGGTTGGGTTTCTTATTTACCTTTATTCCTTTCACTAATGCATAATTTATATTGTTTTTTATGGTTTACACTACTACTAAATGGGCCTTTAACAATGATAAAAATGGAATTTATCAGGGATAACTACTAGAGTGAGATTAAAAGCCCAAGGATTTTATTAGTTCTAAAAAATAATGGATAAAGGGGTCCTTCAGTAGCACTAAATAATATACTGATAAGGTATAACAATAATTAACACTTTTATTTTTCCCTAATAAAGGGGACCATTATCTACATTTCTAGAAGTGCTAATTGAGGGGCATACTGTAGTGTGCTATAAAAGCAAACTCCAACTCCATAAACACAATAAAAAATAAGTAAAATCAATTAATAAGAATTTTTTTAAATAGAATAAATTTACAACACAAATACTTGAAGAAAATAAGATATTATATATATTTCATATAGTGTTTTATACAATTACATAAGTTTAAATTATTACAAACATTCAAAAACATCAATATTCCTTTATCTTTTTCTCGTAACCCCAACTCATGCAATTTCCAAACAAAACACCCCTACTTGAGCATCAGAACCAACCTAGATAAGAAAAATTCATATAATAGTAATAATATAAATAAATAAATTAATAGAAATAGTTAATTTTAAACTAATCGTTGAGTTATACTATGATATATCAGATTGAGTTGTTGTTGATTCTTGCATATCACAACATTTCTTATTCATATTCCAGATTTATCTGTGTGGAAATTTACTAAATAAGTATAATATAAAAATTATAAGTAAATAAATTATGTAATTGCAGAGATAATTATGAGAAAACAATCAGGGATTGTTTTCTAATTTTTTGGTGAGGTGATTAATGTTTTAAACTATAATGACATTTATATGTTGAAAAGAAACACTTGAAGCCATAATGGTCACAATATATTCTGGATTGAGGCATGGATGATTCTGAAATGTCCTAAATGGATTATGGGTCATTCTACTAAACTATAAAAACAATCTTACTGTGTTTTCCCAGTTTTGAGTGTGTCACTTGTCTTTTAAAAAAATTCTATTTTAAACTAGAAACATACACTTTGAGTCATATTGATCACATCATGTGTGTTCTTGAAATGATACAAATTCATACACATCACAGATGACATATGAATTTTTTTTCCAAAATTATCAATAAAATCCAATTGTGTTTTCTCAGTTTTTAGTGAGTGAATCTTTTTGAACTAAAATATCATTTTTAAACTAATAATTGACAGTTTGATTCATATCGGTCACATCGTGTATTGGAATCTGTTGAAGCTGATTTATACACCTCAAAATTGTATTTTTATTTTTTTTCTTAAAGTATCATAAAAAATTAAATTCATTTTCTCATTTTTGATTATGTCATTTTTATATTTTACTAAAATTAATGTTAATATTAAATAAAAATATGCACTTAGAGTCATACAAGTCAAACTATGCATAGGATTGGAGTAAACCTATTTCCTACATGTTTCTAATTACTTGTGGATTTTTTCCCTATGGAAGGAAAAAAATATAAATGTGTTTTCTTAGTTTTGATTACGTCACATTTTTTTCCTAAAATGCCATTTTAAACTGGAAACATGCACATTGATTCATTTTGGTCATATCGTGTGTAGTTATTATGTGAGACTAATTTCTACCCATGAAAAATTACTTATGAATACTTTTTATAAATTATCAAGACAATCTAGGAATGTTTTCTAGATTTTCAATGAGTAACACTTTTTGAACTAAAATGTCAATTTTAAATTGATAACAGAAAATTTGAGTCCTTTTGAGCACATCATGAATATGATTGAGGTGAGGTTTATTACTAAAAAATAAAGTATAGTTTATTTTCTTAAAGTATAGAAACAAAATAAAAGTGTTTTCTCAGTTTTAAGTATGTGAGTTGTCTTTTTTACTCTAATTAATGTCAGTTTTAAATAAAAAGACACGCTTAGAGTCATACCGGTCACAATGTGTATAATATTGAGATGAGTATGATCCCTACATGTCTGAAATTACTTCTGGATCATTTTATAGAAATATAAAAAACAATAAGAATGTGGTTTCTAGTTTTGAGCACGTCACTTGTATTTTCTACTAAAATTTCATTTTAAACTAAAAAACGTGCATTTTGAGTTATACATGTTACACAAACTATTAGTTTTCCATGAGAGTGAGTCCAACAAAACAAAAATGACTCATGAATCGTTTTTCTAAATTAGAAAGTCAATCTATGTTTGTTTTATTGTTTTTCAGGGAGTGACACTTTTGAATTAAAATGCCAATTTGAAATTGATAATGGAAACTTGGAGTCATATTTGGAAACTCATATATCCGGTTGAGGTGTGATTGATTATTATAGGTAAAACATGACTTATAGATCATTTTACTCATGTATAAAAACAATATAAATTTTTTTTGTTGGTTTTGAGTATGACAGTTTTCTTTTATACTAAAATTAATATTCATTTTCAATAAAAAGACCCATTTGTAGTAATATCAGTCACACAATGTAATGGATTGAGGTATGGATGATTTATATATGTCTTAATTGACATATGTATGGTTTTTATTAAGTATCAAAAAAATTTGATTGTGTTTATTTGGATTTTAGTATGTCACTTTTATTTTTTACCAAAATGTAATTTTAAACTATATACATGCACTCTGAGTCACATTGGTCACATGTTACATCGGTTTGACATGAGACTGATTCCTATAAGCTAGAAATGACTTATGAATCATTTTTATAAATAATCATTAAAACTCCATCATGTTCTTCTAATTTTTAGTTAGTGAGACGTTTGGAATTAAAATGATAATTTCAAACTGAAAATGGAAACTTTGAATCATATTCAGAACATCATCTATTAGATTTAGGTGCAGCTAATTCCTACATGTTACAAATGAGTTACATATCATTTTCCTAATTTATCAAAAAAATAAATATGTTTTTTCTCAGTTTTGAGTATGTACTTTTTCTTTATTACCAATATTAATATCAATTTTAAAAAAATAATCATGTGGAGTCATACGATTCACAATGTGTGTTGGATTGAGGTGAGACTGATTCCTACAAGTCCAAATATCTCAATTAAATTCCATGATTAAATGTTTCCATGATTTACATTGGATTTATTAGTCAAACATAAAACACATCATATTGATTCAATGTTCTTACCTGAAAATGGTTTTTAGGCTAAGAACATCCAACAAATATGGAGTTTTGTAGTTAGAAAAATAAAGGAAATGGAAAGCATGGTAACATTGGCCCAAAAGAACATGTTATCTCTTTTAGGGATTTTTACAGATTGTTGAAAGAAAAATATGAATTCCCAAATGATCTATTTAAAAAATTAAATAAGTATTAGATAAAAATGATAAGGAAATTAACATAAAAATAGTTTATTAAATGATAAAAAAAATAATTAATTAAATAT
This sequence comes from Viscum album, assembly GCA_963277665.1. NCBI lineage: Eukaryota > Viridiplantae > Streptophyta > Magnoliopsida > Santalales > Viscaceae > Viscum > Viscum album. Next base: position 1,503,304,478 of record OY728119.1, on the reverse strand, counting down.
TATAATTTAACCTTTTCATGATGGTTTTATACCTTCTTGACACATTTTCTAGTATTTATTATCTCAGTTATATTCTTGAATTCAAATTTTTCATAAAAATGAGCAGCTTCGATCTAACAATGCCAACTCGAACAAATGAATCCACTTGTATAAGAGAACAAATTTTATGAGTACTACTATAAAAAAATAAATTAAACATAATTAAATTTTTTTAGGGAAAATGGTTTTACTATGAAAACTTTAAGATTACCTCTATGATTGAGCAGAGGTAGTGTCGTTGCTCTTATAAAAAAGGCAGTGGAGGGAACTTGAAAGAAAATAATAAATAGAAACACTTCAAGGATGAAAATAATTTTAGGTAGAAGAATTATGTGGAAGTTTTGGTGTAGAAAATAATGAAAGATATATAAAATCCTTTTAAAATTAAAAAAAAATGTGAAAATATTATTTCCCAAAATATTAGTGAAAAAAACTAAATAATAATTAGATAGAAATAGTAAGGAAAAAAAATACAAATAGTAGATAAAATGATGAAAAAATAATAATATAAGTAGTATAAATTCACCTTTTCATATTGGTTTTATAAATTCTTGACCCATTTCCTTACTTTCCTTAGCTTAGTTGTATCCTTGAAGTCAAATCTCTCTTGAGCATGAGTAGATTTGAAAAGACTATGATAACTCAAAAAATGAATCCACCTATATAAGAAAAAAAATCTTATGTGAGTAATAATAAAAATAAAAAAAATGTAAACATAAACCTAAAATAATAAATTAATACTGTGGACAATGATTTTACTATGGAAACATCAATATTTCATCTTCGATTGAGAAGAGGTATCGCCATTTCTCTTTCAACAAAGGTAGTGTAGGGTACTTGAAGGATTGTGATAAATGCCAACACTATAGGGGTTAAATAATTTTTAAGGAGAATATTTATATAGATGTTTTGGTGCCGAAATTCATGAAAGATAGACAGAATTCTTCTAAAATAAACAAACACTAAAAATAATAAAGAAAATTAAATCAACATTCCCTTATAATGGTTTTTAGTAAAATAGATATTGTATATTATAACATTACTTTTTCATATTCCCAATGGGTTGCCTTCGTTATAGTCTATTCTTTCACAAAATTGGTATCTTCATCTTGTGTAGAATAAATTTTCATCATGTGCAGTTAGACATTTAATTTGTATTATATTCATGAGTATATAATATATAATAATATGAGAAAAACATATTATAATAAAATAATTACCTTCCCATTGAAATATATTTATCTTTTAAAGGTTTTATAGATTTGGATAATCTATCAAGAATCCAAATACCGTCTTTGTGATCCCCTCTAATGTATAAGACATTGAATACATTAGGAACGACATGAACTGGTTTTGATCTCCCAATTAAAGGGTCAACTCTATTAAATTTTCATATGAACCAACATTTGTTTTAGTCAGCCAAAGGCCAATAGACCAATTATTGTTTACTAGATCAGATACATGAAATACTTTCACTCCCGATGATAAATTTATGAATAACTCATATTTTGACCCTTAAACTGAAATTCACCTTCATGAATCCCATTTCATCAACTTTCACTACACTTGTATTTTCAACCCATTTTCTATATAAAATCCAAACCTGAATTTTTTTATAATTCAACCCATATATATATCAAATAATTCTAAAATATGATATATTTTAATAAATTAGATTTATATCCTTGGAACAAGAAATGTGCATCGCTTCCACCATAATCATAATAATACTATTTTCATGGTACTGTAGTCATTGTGTTCTTTTATATATAATGTATAACCATTTATTACTAAACCAATATAAGATATAAAATTTTCATTCATTCCCTTGAATAGACATTGAATTCATTATGTAATTAAATTCATATATTCATATAATTGCATATAAATTTGATATTAATACAATACTATAAATTATTCATTATAGGTATTAGATATCTATCCTTTATCCCTTAAAGGATTCAAATCTATATGAATTCCTTTGTGGGATTAATTATATAGATCATCATCTTCAATATGATGTAAACAAGAAAGGGGTTATTTCTCCCACATTGTTTTGAAAATTGTATCAATATCTCTTCCAAAAATCACTTCTCCCATAAGGCATCTATTTTGTCAAGACTTTAGGAGACTGATGATGTCAACGTCTAATATGAAATTGGTACATAATTAAACATCATCTACAAATATATACATTCTTCAATACAACCTTCTGGATAACTTTTATTTTTGACATACCATTTCAAATTCTTTATAAATTGTTCAATGTGGATTATCAATCTGTAATGGATAGGACCACATATTTCAACCTCTATAAACCAATGAACCATTAGGTGGACCATTATGTGAAATACTGATGCTGGGAATAACATCTATAATTAACATAATATGAAAACAACATCCTTATTCTTGATCGTAAACTATATCGAGTCTATAAATTTACAGCATATATTTTCCAAAAAGAAGTGGAGTCTGGTTAATATAGGTTATAGATTTTCATGTAAAATGCAGTAGAAATCCCAAAACATTAAATATTGTATCAAAATATGACAATCATTTGATTTCATTCCTTGTACCATAAATTTATTTATTGACACAATATTCATGATATTTCATTAATACCCCTATTGAACATCTTTAGTATTATAGAAAAGAAAAAGGATATATTCAAATTTTTCTATCTGGATAGTGTCTAAGTTAATGGAGGAAGAAAATTCCACCCATTACCCTTCACCAGTTCAAACTCTTCATGTTTACCCAATGCGATCATGTCAAACCTAGCTTTGATCATATCCTGCATTTTTAATGTAACATTTAGTAACATTCCAATAACACTATCAAATTACTTTTTTCTGTATTCGTGACTTCAAGAAATAATTTATAGTAAAAACAATTCCAATACGGTAATTTAATGAAAATTTATATCTTATTCAGACATTATTTTTTAATGTTTTTAGAAAATGGTTACCGAAAACAATGTCAATATATTTTACTTTATCAAATATTTGATTACCTGTTAGTGAAGACAACGTTGTACCTTATTTGATATTCCCATCTAATGTTGTCATCAAGGATCAGTATTTTTTTCATCGAGGTAAAAAAATTTGTTTTCCTAAAAACACTTTCTCAGATAAATGTTTCAACCAATCTAAGTATGTGCATTCTTCACAAGTGGGATACCATAAAATTCCTTTAATTTTATATCTTGATAAATTTCCATCAGTGGGAACATCATTTATAATCCAGTACAATATGTACCTCAATGTTAATTCTTCACATATATGATCATATTACTTTATAACACATATATTGCACATCAATTTTAGATCAACAATCAATGGATCTAAATATACATCAATTTCATTATTAGGTTTCTTTAGTCAAAATATAAGTAGAGACATCATAATATAATTTTGATTTATGCATAACCATGGTGGAAAGTTATAATTTACCAACATGAATGGCTATGTACTTTGAGTACCATTCGGTACACCAAAAGATTTACTCAATTTGTAGATAATGCAAAATGAATGTTTCTAGGAAAATTTCTAAATTCAGCATACTAATAATCAATTTTATTTCACAAAGTAGAATCTTATAGATGATGTAGGTTCTCATCGTTAATTATTATACCTAAATTTCATTTCAATTGTCTCATGGTTTCATGAAATCCATATAGTCATATAAATCCTCAAATGATAGGAATGTACCATAAATATTTTGAATGACATGATTCATTTCTCTTGTATCATCCCACGTCAAACATAAGGAATTCTATGAGTGATCTATGGTCCATGATAAAAAATAAGAAATAATTTGGATAGGAATTTATTTTTTCAGGGATTGCTACCACTGAATGTAGCATGTTTTTAGTTACATATGTTTGACTTGGTATTTAATTTTCTTCTCACAGAATATCATTCAGTGGACCAGGCAGTTTTGTAAAGCTGGTTTCACTCCATCTACTATAGGATTTCAAATTATTTAACTTCAATACAGCTAACAATGTCTTCTATTTAGTACAATGAGTATACAATGGTCTATTAAAAAATTTATTTAACTTCTCAAACAAATTTCTTCAATCACAAAGGTCATATTTAATTTCCATTTTCATTTCTTCCATTTGATATTCATCATCATTTACAATAGTATTTATATCAAATAATACATAAACTTTAGTATTATATGAATGGATGTGAACTTTCAGTTTTTCCCATTCTTAGTCATACATTTATAGATCTAGTCTATTCCAAGATAAATCAAATGTTCTTCTAACTCTTCTAGAGTAATTTATCATGAATAGAATCAATGTAAACATGGACATTGAATTTGAGAAGGGTTGTGTGTAAGCTCTATTGTAGACTTGATGAACTATTTAAGTCCATATCCATACTCTTTTTTCAAATGATTAGCGTTCATCAATTTGAACTTCTTATTTATCCTATCGGGACCATAAAATATTCATTTTTTACAATAAATAAAAAATAAAGAAAAGATATGCATTATTTAAGGTTATAATTATGAATAATTTTAATAATGGAAACCCAACATTTGATTAATTAAATGAATTTACTTATTCATTGAAGAAACTAAGTAATTGAATTTAAGAAAATAATTACTCCACTATGGTAGTTGTTATCCTTTCAATTCAGGAAAAGGTGAAAGTTGTAGATAAATTGCATCCAAATCCACCTCATATGTCGAATATTTATAAGTTAATTTTAATATTTGAGACTCATCCTCCATCTCTTGTGGACATGACCTTGTGTTGAATTAAATACTCTAAGCATTATTCATCCTTGGGATCAATACTTCTCATAGTAGTTCAAGAAACATAAAAGATATGGGAGTTGAGTATCAAGAAACAAATTGTAATAATAAAAGTTTCGGTGATGAAGTTTTTTAGGATAATATTTGTACACCATTACATTCTATAAAAGGGGTAATTCCTCCCACATGTGAGAATTAATCAATTGGAAATATTTATTACCCTCTGGCCAATTAAAGGTGAGATTTTGGGGTAATACACATTCTTATCTATGATTCAAGGGGTATTGTAGGGGACATGACATGATAATAAATCCTTGGGGCCTCCAAGAAATCAATATTTATATAATAAATCCTACTTTTAATACTTGCAATCCTTTAACTGTGACTATTAACACCTATATTAAAATGATCCATCTAGTCTTTATTAAATCTGAGAAACAAATAATAATATAATATAGGCAATAAAAAGGCAATAAGAAACATAAATATGATATAAAAAACAATAAACTCACATTTAATCAACTAAAATACATAAAAATGTATTGGTAAAACATTTTAATAAATAAAGAGTAATTTCATATACATGGACGGTAATCAGAGATCCCTAGGGTTGGAGAAAATATATATAGACCCAAAATAATGAAGACCTAAAAATATTTTCTAATAATTATTCCAATATATATATAATTTGATAACCTTCATTCTATATTTTGGAAAATGTGATTTAATAATCTAATGAATTATGACATTTAATATTAATGGTATATCCAATATAATTAATGACATTAATTCCCCTTAATAATGATTTTTACCTTCATAACTTGTACTTTATTGAATAAAGATACTTATTGAATCTATAAATATTCTACAGCTCTTCAATATGACCCTTTATAACCATAATTATGAATAATCATATATAATTATAAAATAAAACATTAGATATAAAAATAAATAAATCCATCCATCCAAAAAAATATTGAAAATTGTTGACATTACAATGGATCAATATTAAATGTGGGGTAATTAAAAAAATATGCATGTAAAATGTAGTAAATGAAGCATATGTTATCTTGATAAATTAAAAAACATCTTTTGAGGTTAACCCTAACATACTTTGGTTGGAACCACCTATAAGCATGATGATGAATTCCTATGTTTATAACCCACTAGAGACCCACAACTAGCTTACCTCGTATGAATACCATATAGACATTGACGTAAATACGAACACATACTATGTTGTCGAGACTACTTTTTAACTATCTCTCATACATCACTAAGATGCATACAATCCCTATTATGATCATAATGGGAGGTATGGTCACCTTTTTGGAAAACATATCAATTAGAGGTTTCTTCACCTTTTCAGAAAACATATCAATCAATAATAAACATAACCTGAAATTACCTATTGAACCGTCCTTACAAAACCCATCAATATGATCTCTATATTTAAAATAATAAATTATTACCTCATAAAAACTAATATAGAAAACTACTATAGATAGTGATAAATTTTTATAAAAATCATTTCATGGTACTAAAAAGGCCATAACACTTGATAGTGCTACTATTTTTCAATGAAAAACTTCTTTCGTTCAATATTAGTAAAAATAATAGTGTAATAATCAATGTAAATTTAAAAATATCCTAACAAGCCTCAAAGTCAAAATTTTAAAAAACACACATTAATAGTCTCTCCTAGAATGCATTTTTTAAAAGGGAAAAAATATTATATTCTACTTTATTGAATGAATCCTATATATAATCCATATGAATATATAATTACATATATACATGAAATAATGCATTCATGTCTATATATATATAATTTTATATATCTATATAAGGATGTTCATATAGGATATGAAGAAAAAAAACAAAGAGATAAAATTCTAGAAACTTATCATAAAATAAAAATCATGATGTAATACTACCGAAGCATCAAAATAGAAAAAACCCAAACAATCTACACCATAACTTCAATAAATCATTTTATAAAGTCCATTTATATTTACTAAATAAAAAATAGTTGTGGAAATTTAAAAAATACTATATTTTCATTATTTTCATTGATGGAAGTTCATAACATTTTAACATAATATCATACAATGACGAAATATTTTTGTGGAATTCTTAATATACTACAAGGTAGAAATAAAATCCATTAAAAGGTCAATAAAAACCTGAAATCATAAAATCCCCCAATTTGAAATTTATTATAAAAGGGAAATTGGTGGTGGATATTTAATAGTAAAAGAATGAAAAAAATGAATACAGATATCACCAAATAAGCAATCATTGAGTGAGAAGGAGAATAATGTAACCCAATATAGATTGAAACATTGAATAATATAATAGAAATTAGAGATATCTCACAACCTAGAATTCATTCAATCATTGGATTAGTTTGACACATGAATCGTTTGATCCGTGAATTTGAGCCTTAGAATTGTTCCAGCCTTAATTTGAGCCTTGATTCGAGCTCAGATTCGATTAAGAGGAGCCTTAGTATCATGTGGCTTATTTAGATCTCTTTGGATATCATGACTGGTTCATGAATAGTTAGGGTTTTTAAATAGGTATGCACACTTTTATCAGCGCTTCCAAATAGATACTGATAAACATCCTTTTAATCTATAATAATTTAATGTGTGCTGACAATGGATTTATAGTTATAATTACAAATAAAAAAATTGTATATATATTTATATAATTATATATATTTAATAAATATAAATAAATATAAATATCGTAAATATATTTAATATTTAAATATATTTATTATTACTTTAAATTTATTTAAATATATAATAATTTATTTACAATTATATAAATAATTTTTTAACAAATAATAATTATATATTAATCTATTTGTATCATTATATATATTTAATTAATATATTAATTAATAAATATATATATATATTGAACAAATTTATTATTTAAATAAATTTATTATAATTTCAAATTATTTAAATAAATATATTTTTTTATTTGTAATTATATAAATAATATTAATTTAACTATAATTATAAATGTATAAATATATTTTTAACATTATTAATGAATTTTTAATCTTACGTGCATGCATATTAAAAATGATTGAAATTGAATTATTAAAAATTAGCACACTTTTACAATATTGAAAAAATGGTTAATTTTATATAATTAAATATAAATTAATAAAAAAAATATTGATATATATTGAATACATGTTGAAAATATTAAAACCGGGTATATATATATATAATTTAAATTTCCAAAAAAAAATTAAAAGTAAAAATAAAAATATTAAAAATTAATTAATAACTAAATAAAATAAAAATAAAAATAAATAAATAAAATTTAATAATTAAAGACATTATATATGAAATATATCATGATATAATGAAATTATAAAATGAATACTAAAATTTGAATAAATTACATAAATATTATGTGTATTTGTTTATATATAATATTTCATTTATTACCAAAATATTTGCATGTGTATTGTATATGAAAATTCATTATGTACATTTTTATGTGAAATCAATATGACATGTTTGATATATGTTAAACTAAAAAATAATACAACATTCAATTATGTGTATTACTCAATGTAATTAGTCTCTATTTTTAATTCATATTAATTTTTAATTATAACCCATTCTTCACTAATATATAACTTATTTAATGCAAAGACAAAATATTTTATACTATATAAATCATATTTTTATAAAAATAGTCATATATATCTATATTTAATATGTAAAATTTATTAATATTATTAATAATTGTTTAATAAATAAGATGTTTAATATTTTTCTTAGTTTAATTTTTTTAATTTTTTATTTTTTTATAATTTATTTATTTATATATATTTATATTTATATTTAATATATAATATTTATTATTATTTATAATTTATATACAGTATATTAATTTTATTAATTTTTGTCAATAATTATTTAATTAATAAAAACATTCATATTTTTTTTAATAAACTCATTTTTATTTTCTTTTTACTGAATTAATTCATTTTAATCTGAACCATTATTAGTGATAAAAATAAAGCATTGATAAAGGGTATCCTTTATCAGTGCTAAAAATAACATGTTGATAAGGGGAACCCTTTACCACCACTAAAAATAAAGTGTTGATAAAGTGGACCCTTTATCAGTGATAAAGAAAAGCATTGAAAAAGGATGTTCTTCAAAAGTGATAAAAACTCATATAAAGGATATATTTTATTATCACTAAAACTATGGATAAAAGTTACCCTTTATCAATGCTTTTTTCTAGTTCTGATAAAGGACAATGCTATTAAAATATAGTTTTGTAGTAGTTTTATTCCTCTATTCTGTGGTAGATTAGGGTTTTTCCCAGAGTGCCTGGAATTATGGAATGATAATGATTAATAAATTTTTTAACCCATGGGGTCAATTCTTGAATGAAATGAAAATGTTGATAATCTTGTGGAACAATGGAATCGGTTGGATTATTCCTAAAAGGTAAGGACTTCACATGGGGGAAAATGAAATGTGAATGACGCAATTTTAATTAATTGATAATGAATTATTTAAAATAATTTTTTATCTTAAAACGAAATAATTAATTAAATATAAGCCTTCTTGATTTCTTTTGTGATTATAGGATATCGATTTCTTAAGTGTGGATGTCAGGTGTCCATGAGACAATAACTACAATTGAGCCAAAGACTAAGTTTCCATTATTTGGGTGTGATAAATATTATATCTTATATTTTTATTGATTTCATACTTTACCCACCCATGTTAGTAGGGAGGCTGACACCTAGGGTACACTAAGAGGGGTTTTCCCCCAACATACAGGTTAGAAGGGAACGACTTACCGATTAACCCCTTTAACCCCACTCCATTCACCTAGTAGTATTGTGTTTAGGTCAAAATAGTGTTTATTATTTCTTATATGTGTGTTTAGAGGTATTTAAGGTATGGTAATTAATTAACACACATGAAACTCTGAATATAGAATCCTATGGATTATTATAGGTGTGACATGTATGGTATTTGATGTTTTGAGGTATTATACATGACATACAGGTTTGGTTGGATCTCCAAAACTACTCAGTTTGGACTTTTGGTATGGGATGATGTGATGATGTGATGCATTGGGTGAATTTAATGATACTTTATCCCAAGTTTCATCTGGCTGGAAAACTTTTGGAGAGAGATGGAAGAGAGCACATGATGTTGGGTTGAGTGGAAAACTTGTCGGGAAGTGGTAGTATGGTACCTTCTTTTGATATTATATTATATGATATCTTGTATGTGAATCATAATTATGGATATAAATGATGAGTTTGAGAACTAACTATACATATTTTGGTTACAAGTTAGATACACTAGTTATTCATTGGGCTTCATCATGTTTTCATTATCATTTGCATAAGAAGCTTTGGGGTCAATCCTACTAAGTATACCTATTATGACCACACAATGTAAATATATTTTATTTTTTATGTTAGTAAAAAAATGTGGTGATCTGTATGGATATTACTAGTTGATGGGTTGTCCATGAGATTTTGTGCTTTCATTTCCATTATCGAGGATTTACTTTTTGTACTTGTATTTTTCTTGTAGTGGTTTCATTATATGACGTTACATGCATGTATTGGGGATCATTTACGTTTATCTTGAGCAGGGGATGTTGGGTGTTTCTATTTAATCTCTTGCATTCTCAAATATTAGATGGTAATGCCTCAAATTTGAGTAAAAGATATAACCTTTGTTATTGTCTCTAACTTGTAGCTTTAAGGTGATCTTCGAATATTATTTTATCCCTTCCCTTATTATTTATCAAGTATGGTAAATTTTGGGAGTGGGGTCGTGGAAAACTACCTATCTTACATCTCACTATAATATCATAGGGATAAATCCCTGAGGATGAAATTACATCATTGAAGTAGAATTGTAAAGGAGTTGAACCCCTAACCTCAAGGACTAACCGTCCAGAATTTTTATTTGGACCTTCCCTATATGGGAACTAGGTGGGTGATCTATATATTAAGGAAGCTTGATATTGTAATTATTGAAGTTTATTTCTCTATTGTGACTTATGTATTGCTTCCATTTGGATCAACCATAGATACCCTATTATAAGCATTTTTATTTCATTATACTTATAAAATATTTTTTAGTTAAAATTTACACTTTTGTAAAACATGTACTAATATGTACATTGTACATGATATATGTTTACTTTTGAATTCAATGTATGACTTTTTTAAATATATAAATTTCATATTAATTTATATATTATTATCAAGTATGTGATATAAATTCATATAGTGTCATTATTTTACATTTCATATTGATGTGATTCTATTAATATATATTTTCTTTATTTATACTGATGATACAGTTTCAAAGGTATGAATTTTTGAATCATAGTTCTTGAACTTATAATTATATATGTTATTAATTTTACTATATGTATTAGGATATAAAACTTCTTGAAATATCCCCAAACCAAAAGACATCGTAATCACATTAATTGAAAATATTTTTTCATTTTATTAATTCAATTAACATATAAATTAACTTTCTCTTCATTGATGATATGTGAATGTTACCATGGAACTTTACGTTCATTTTATAGCATAAAATTTTTCAATTATGAATTGAACTTTTTTTTATTCAAACAATAAATATATAAATTATAATTCTATTTTTATATGAAAATGGTAATGTAACTACAATAGAAAATCATTTTTAGTCCCTAAAATGGTCTTTTTATCACCAAAATTCCATTGATGTTTTTGGTGTCAACAAAAAGGAAGAGACTTTCTCTATGCTGAAAATCACTAAGGGGGCCTTTCATAGTTGTATCTTATTGTAAATAAATCGCCATATAGACTATTAAAACAATTTTTTGATGTTCCAGTATCCAGATAATAAAAATTACAACATATGAAATAAAAATACATGTATAATTAAAAGAATTAAAAAAATAAATATATTTCACTATATGAAAACTATTTTTTAAATTAAATGTTTTGGTGATATTAACATTATTTTCAAAAAAAATCAGTTATATAATAGATCAAAGATGATATCATATGAAGAATCATGTTGGTGAATCAACAACCCTCATTTGAATATTAACATTCCAACAAAAATTACATATAATTGAATCAAAATTCATATATAAGTATATATATATATAATATATATTATAAATAATTATTATTTCAAGTAACACTATTATTTCTAATTGTACTAATTACATCATGTTACTTTATATAGAATGTATATCACGTAATTTTCTTTTAATTATAATGAAATAAACATAAACATTGTCTATTGGATAACCATTATAATTTTATAGATATTTATTTAGGATTTATAGATAAATGTCATGACCCACCTTTGGTAAAATGATGGAAGGGGCGGAAAAGGCCCCCGCCTTCCCTTCTTCAAGTCGAAGATGAGATAATGACCCCCGAGTCCCGCCTCCAGTAGGCCCCAGAGTGGCGACTAGAACTAAGGGTGTTACATTTTCACAATATGGGAGGCATTACCCTTTTTAGTTAACCATGATTGGGAGAAATAATGAGTCGACACCAAACACCACCAAGTATAGACAACTCTAAAGAAAACCAACTACATGCATGTTTTAATAATTAAACTGAACAAGGTACAAGAACTCCAAAGTATAGACCAAAAACAAAAGAAAAGTCGAAGGAGAAAATAACGGCAACCAATAGCAACTCCAACGTCCAGACTACTAAGGTCCCGCACAGCCTCCGAATTCCTCCTGACATCTTGAAAGTAAATGTAGGATGATCATACAAAGCATACTCAGTAGGAAATACCTATAACACTCGTTCAAAAGTGGGTAGACGTAATAATGTCCCATGAGAAGCAGAGAAACCAACATCTATCAAGGAGTCTATCCATCCCACCTCACCGATCACGCTCACCAAACCACACAAGCAGTAAGTTAATAGTAAAAGAACAAAACATTTGGGTACCCCACACCACCATTTCCCCCACTAGCTAGCTTCTCATCCCTAACAGCAAATGTCCTGACGCTACCATGCTCTTCCTTCCCACACACACTTGGGCCTCACAACCATTCATCCATGCCCACACACACCTGGGCCTCACAACCATCCATCCATGCCCACACACACCTCGGCCTCACAACCATCCATCCCTGCCTGAAAATACCTGGGCCTCACAACCATCCATCCCTGCCCGAAAACACCTAGGCCTCATCCAAAAGACACCTGGGAAAACAAACCATAACCAGAACACCTACTCGAAAACACCTGGGATAACAACACACCAATCGAAACCTACCCGATGAATCTTGGGTGTAAGGTCTCCTCTAGCCATCAAAGCCAAGGGAAGATGGAGCATGAAGGAGAGTAACTAGGGGGAAATGCCCTTCCCCGTGAAATGGGGTGTCCGAAACTAAGTGTCCAACGCGGGTGGGGTGAAACTAAACACAAAACATACAATCATACATATATATACCAACACACAGCCCAACCTATGACTCCTCAAACAGATAAAAAAAGGTACACAAGCACTGCTACCACAGAAAACAGGCACACAACAAACAGTTCCCAGTTCCCCTATTCAAGTTATCATTCATAACAGTTCAGTATGATTTAATCCCTTCATTATTGGGCAACTAACATGAACATTCACAGATAGAACATCAAAAATGGCAGAAAGGAAAACCATATGGTAATTTAAGCATTCACACCCGGTTCCATTGTGAAGTCACAACAACTAGGGATCAAGCGAGATACCTCAAAGTACAGGAAACAAAACAACCCCGAGACACAGCCCCATGCCCCCAAACTCTAGAAGCCAAAATTTTCTCAACAACAAAGGATTCCACCCCAATCTGTGATATAAGAAGAGTAACCCCCCCCCCCCACAGCCTCAGATTCACAACTAGCGAATGTACAATAGGGGATCTCATCCAAGAAAACAATAAAGTCACCCGTAATCGGCCCGTGAAGGAAAAACAACCAAACCACTACCACCAACAGAAGGTAGTCCCACATGTGTATTTTCTTATTTAAATTATTTAACACACTCCAAGGATTCAATTACATTGTTCTTTAACCGGGGTTATCACATAAAAGGGTTAATCCTGGTGCTTTCAATTTATTTAACCGAGTATACGTAATTAACCAATTCCATTTAACGGTTATTTAATCATCCAGGAACACCGAGGTTCATTAGTTCACAGAGAAAGACCACCAATGGCCATGATTTTTAGTGAGCATAGGCCCGTAAAATTCACAAAACATATCAACAATAAAAGAGAAAAGCAGGACATCGATCACACCCCCCCTTTTTATTCTTTAAAGTTTCGTTCATTATCTTCATTAAGTTCGGTTTCGTCAATTTACACAGACACAAAAGCATTCCCACACCACATGATACATATAAAGGAGTGACAAAGGAGAAAAATCCCTACCTGATGAATCAAGGATCGATGTTAAGTCCTCACGTGAGTAGCAGGAAATCCACGGAACACGAACAGATCTTCGTGAGGAAGGGTACTCCGAGCGCAGGGTGATAGAGAAAAAGAAACGTAGGGAGAAGTTTTTAGGTTATAATGTCTTAGATACAGCATTCTCAGGATAGTTCAGATATGGAGAGAAAAACTCGAAACCACATACGAAGCAGAATGGTGGGTTGACCACGTGGTTGGGACACCCCACACGCCACTTAAAAAGGTCCCCGCATTTCGGGGCAGTTTAAACAGATTCACACCTCATGGTTTTTCATTTAAAGAGGATACCTCACCATTCATTTAATTTAAACGCCATTAATGGGATTTAAAATAGGCTTAAAGGGGTCTAAACATGGTTTAAAAACCAATTTGTGTAAAAAGAAGGCGCTACTGGAAAACCTGTGGGGGTAGGAGAGAGTTACCAGTAGCCGAGAGCTATCGGTAGCCGAGAGCTACCGGTTGGAGACAACTACCGGTAGCCGAGAGCTACTGGTACCCCAAGGTCACCAGTAGGCTAGGTATACCTATAAGGCCCCGGCCTTAAACCTTACTTAATCTTTAGTTATTACAAGATTACACATTGAGAATCTTTTTAGGTTTAGAGTTTTATTGAATTAGATCATGAATCATGCATTACATTCCACATTTAAACAAAGTGGTTACATAAAAGACAATATTCATTCTTCCCATCAATGGAAACATATTTAAAATAAAACACGGATTCTTTCTTGACACATCCTTGACACTATCATCACATCATGTACCTTTCCCTTGACCTGTGAAAAACATTTCAAAAACATGGGATGAGCATAAAAATCTCATTA
Organism: Viscum album; assembly: GCA_963277665.1. Classification (NCBI taxonomy): domain Eukaryota; kingdom Viridiplantae; phylum Streptophyta; class Magnoliopsida; order Santalales; family Viscaceae; genus Viscum; species Viscum album. Next base: position 1,503,289,338 of record OY728119.1, on the reverse strand, counting down.
AGGGTTATAAAAATATGGAAAGGAAACATGAGTTCATATATACATAAGAATTAAATCATACTTTACCCATAAAACATTGGCACTTTAACATACCTCGTCAAAACATGAATAAATCATAGAAATCATAAGACATAAAGGTTACATGAGGCATTCATAACATTCTTACGTAGGGAGTAACCCTCTTGGTTACGTTTGGAATACCCATCACATTATATTCCCTAAATCTCTTCGGAGAAACCTTAACATTTCACTCCTTCGCATTACCCAATGCATTGGAGAGCTATATCAGGCTCACCCGCCCTTAGTTTATCACGAAACCACCCGTCTTCATAGCAATTCCCAAGAACCATAACATAATCTTATCACATAAAACATGCATAAATGAAACATAACATTTCAACTTTTCAATAACAAGATATCAATACAACACATTGATACAAAAACATTATGAAAACCATTCCCAATACCAAAATAAATGAAAAGTATAACATGGTATTTATTTTTCTTTTAAAAAAAATGTATGGTTTGTAGAAGAAGCCGAAACTCAAATAATGGTCACGGAGGCGGAGAAGTCGTTGTCGCTGCATACGTACGAAAAAAAACATTTCCTTTTGTTGTTTAGTAAAACACCTCGTATAAAAAAGATTACTTTTGGATAAATATAAAAGTAAAAGGGGTTTATACACCATATAAAATAAGGTTGTGTATAAAACAAAATATGACTCAATGAAAGGACATTGAGACGAAGTCCCATACAAAGACGGTATCCTTGGATTATGGATAAATCAGTTACATAACTATGTTTGAAAAACGAATACACGAAATATAAGTGGGTATTAAGTGTAAAACAATCAGAGTACATTCACACATAATCATAGAATGACATATTCAAGGTGTACAAGTTTATCCCAAAGAATCAAAATTGGGTTAAGAAGTTCCCTTGCAATAATTAGACAGCCTAATGGCGTCACTTCAAAATTCAGAAAAAGATTTGATGAGATATAAAAAGGGTATCTCGTCACTTGGACATAAAATTTACATCAATAATTATATATAATAACATATCCCAAAATATTATTATGTGAATTAAAATACATAACAAAATAAGTCCTTTAAAAAGAGGAGGGTGAAAGGTTCCCTTACCGACATGGGTATCTTTCGAAACATACGCCCCGTGAAAGAAGGACAATAAAACATTGATGTAAATACTCATAAATGAAAGAATATTACACTATGAGTAAAATAATGGTCAGTACATACACCACTCAAAGGAAATTGTGTAAAATTTAGCATAAATATCACAGGAATAAAAGTGAGATGAAAAATCCTCTACGAAAACTCGGCAGCCTAACGACGCCACATAAAACTTCCAAAAATGGATTGATGAGAGGAAATAGGGTCTCTCATCACATCAACATAATGTTTACAGAAAGAGGAATATAAAATAACATCCCCCAACATAACAAAGAGGAGATTAAAAGATGTGACATAAAGGAGAGTACTTAAAAAGAAAGAGAGAGGTTAGATCTCTTACGAATATTCGGTAGCCTAACGACGCCACTCAAAAATTCAAAATTGGATTGATGAGAGAGAATAGGGTCTCTAATCATATGTACGTAAAAATTAAAGTAAGAGTAATATAAAAGAACATCCCAATCACAAGAAAGATGAGCTTTATAAGGAATGACATAAAAGAGTGTACTTAAAAAGAAAGAGAGGAGTAAGATCCCTTACCTCGGGACCGACTTGACTCGATCATTCTTTAACTTCATGAATAATAAACTTGAGTTAATTTAAACATTATTAAGAACCTTTTTCTAGTTCATTATTACTTTTAGATCGCTTATTTCCATGTTATAAACATTATGTAATCATTTGAGTTAATAATGTTTGTTTTGTCGATATTTTGTTCTTAAGTCGAAAGTGGACTTCTTGCAATTACATGTTGTTCATGTGTTCAAATTTTCATTATATCCAGAATTATATTCATGATTTTGATATCATATATATCATATATATCCATAATATACATGTATTTTTAATATTACATTATAATTTAGAGGCAAGAAATGAAATGCACCGTTCATGGAGACGGTAAGCCGTACGTACGCATGAACGCTACTTTCATTTCTATTTCATATTTTTATGGAATGGAATAATAATGATATAGAGGTATATTATAATTCCAGTATAAAATCATATATAATAACTTTAAATCCATCCTTTATACCTCCCACATATGGTATTAACGAATCACATCACTTTGAGGGGGCGGTAGTCCGCACTTCCTTAAATGAAGATATCGCGTTTACCCATAATGGAAACCATAAAGGTATGCCCAAAAGGAAAAATACTGAAGTTTAAGGAAAACCTAAACATATTATATATCATATATAAATATAGTGTCATCTTAATGTCCACCTTTGAAGGTGTTAAAAGAATGTTGAACAGTCATCGTTTCGGGAGGCCGAAATTCGCCATCCACGGAAACAGTATGTTCTTTAACCATTAGATGTAGGTGTGTGAAATTGTAGCTTGAATAATTCATATTACAACATCCTAGTATATTAATTATACTGTAGTTGTTACAAAAGAAATGAATAAAAAGAGTTTAGGGGGTTGGAGAAGCAAAATAAAACAAAAGGACTCAAGTGAAGACATTACCTTAAAATCGGGTAACTCCTTTTGGTTTGAGCTCAAATGCTTCCTTGGGAAGACTTATGCCCAAAGTGAGGATTCAAGGATTAATATAGGGAAGTGGAGAGACAAAATGGCCATAGGTTGTCCGAGCCAATGGAATTGGGAGTGTCGGTAAGGAGGTAGAGGTGGGGGCCTTTTATAAGAGGAGAGGAGAGGCACTCTTGGAAGGTAAAGAAATGTCACATTATTTTAAAATTTTATTCGGATTTAAGAGGTCCCACATTGATGTGTTTCGAGGGTAAGGTGATAAGGGTTCTACATCCACTCATCCAATAGGTTTTGGACATGTTTAGGTCTTAGATATTACATTATCTTTCCATTTTATTTAAATCGTTAAATAATGAGGTCATCGCTGCATCATCATGATGTCATAAATAATTTAATTTTTTTAATGTATAAAAAATATAATAAAAATACTATGATGTAGGAAATATTTTTATCTTTCCAATGAATATTTATAGTCAAAAATTAGATTTGTATAAACCCGTGTAAAAATTGTTTTAGTAAAATATTTCATGTTTGTCGCATTTTTACTTTAACTTTAAATAAATGGATATTAATGTCATTTTCCAACCAAAGTGGCTTCATGGGGTCCCCAAGTTGACCCATGGGTTTTCTTGGTCGGCCATGACACATAAAATGAGGTTAGGAGATGTTTCAAGTTCATTTAATATTATTAAAACATTATTTTTACCTTAAACTTCACTAATTACCTCTAATCACGATTAAAAACTTAATAAGTTACTATTCACCAAAAAATTATTTTTATCCCATTGAACCACATTTTACATCTTAATGACAACCATGTATGTCGGATTTTTGGAATTCAAATCACAAAGATGGCAAAATTTCATTTAAACGGAAAAATCAGTTTTTATAAGTATCACTTAGTGGTTTCACTATTCATCAAAAATTGAAGTTTTTCAGAAAAATCCCAAAAATTCACCCTAAGCTATATTTGATATTCCGAATTCAAAAATGAAGTCTATTTTACAAAATTCAATACATATAAGTCACATTAATTATTTTAATAATTAATTCCCGCTGTCAGAGCAAATAGCGTGTTTTTATGAAACAAAAAGTATCAAAAGATTGACACTAGTTTAAGTCTGATTTCAAAGTGAAATTAATTCCAACGACCGCTATTGGATTTAATGGTAAAAATATATTCTAATTTCACCTTAAAACCAATTCAAAAGATAATCTAATCATATAAATAAATTAGATTAAAAAGAGGTTTTGAATTAAAATACAACATTTTACACTATTCATTAAAAAATGAACTTTATCGGAAAGATACCAAAAATTTACACAAAGTAAATTTTGATGTCCCAATTATTAAGAATAGTTTTATTTGGTCCAATATAATGTATAAGAGTGAACAAAACTATATTTAATGACGGTTCTCCATCAAAAGGCGATAAGTGAACCTTTAGTGAAAACTAGGGCATATACGCCTAAAATTGAATTCTTTCCGTATTTTAAGCCTTTATCTTTTATTGGATAAATGTAAAAACATTTAAAAACATATATAATCATATTTTAGTTATTTATATCCATTCCGGCCAATACAACGACTACATGTTAACTACCATTTAAAATAATATTATTTTATTATTAGAGTGCAACGTAAGATTCCCAAGAAACTCGTTGTTGCGTGTTGGGTACACCATCGAGCATAGCCTCTCCTTTAAATTCATATTAATATTTTATTCACAAATATGGATTTCATATTCTTTATTTACCTGGGGTGTTACATCCTTCCCCCCTTTTGGGAATTGCGTCCTCACAATTTTTCAAATTGAGCTTGGAAACATCCTTGAAAGTCCCACATCGGAACAAGAGTCGGTAAAACAATCACTTTAAAATAATGGAAGATAAGTACAGAGTTCACCCGAGTAAACCCATACTAGGATTCCATGTATAAAAACATGGACATGGAAGAAAAAGAAAAGGGTCATGTTCTTTAGGGAGAGTGATAGTAAACATGTCTAGGAGAAAGTTAACCATAAGAAAATGACAAACTTGTGATGGGTTAAACGGTATTCGATTCCCCAGTAGGAAAAGTTAATAGAAAAAATTTTTGTTTTAAGTTACTTTTTATTGAGGAATTTATTCATAAGGAAACATAATCACTTATCATGTTGACTTTCAACTTTTACTAGATTCCTTAATCAAACTCATATTTTTTTCCAAATGACGAGTATTTAGGGAGACTTGTTCGCATTAAGAGTACTATAATCAACTTATAGAGAATCACCTAATCCACCAAATAGGATTATATACTTCCCATGTCTTTAGGATTTAACCAAAACCAAAACCAAAAAGGTTAGTACAAGATCATATAATCCAGAAAAGGATAACCCTTTATAAAAAGAAAATCTATTCTTAATCTCCAAAATTTGTCCAACAAAACCCAAAGTTCAACGAGGACCATTCGATAATCAATTTGTCCATAAAATTCTTCAATGTAAACCAAACTCAGATTGAAACCCAAATATTTGAGGGATTTAGTCACATATTCTTCCAAGTTAAATCATATCATTTATCTCCAAACAACATCAGTTGCTCTTAATGTCTCGTATTGAAAAGTAATTAACCTAATCACACATCCTCCATGATAGGTTAATAAATATCCATAGATAACCAAAAATCAACATACTCTTAATTCATAAAATCATCTAACTAAAAAGAATCAGTCAAACTAACCAGGGAATTCACGTAGTCCAGTGGTAGGCAATAAATACCTGTCGCACTTTAGTTGTGGGTTCGATTCCCGCAGCTTTGTCCGACGTGACGGGTTGTCACACGGTCTGCATGTTTTCCTTTTTCCAAAACTATATAATTCTTAAATCATTCCCCAAAAAGAGATAAAATCATCAAAAATGATCATAACATATTTTAAACTCAAGTTTATCTCATGCCTTTCATTTTCCAGCATATCATATAATAACCCATAATTACCTCAAATTAAGGATCATATAAACTCTAATGGTTACCTTTATAATTATTACCTGAACTTCCACATAGATTGGCCATCTCGTACATGATGCATTACAGAACATACCAAGGTTCAAGTGGTTGATCGTGACTCCTTGATATTTGGTTTAGAATAACCACGAGTTTCCTCATTGAATCCTCCATTTTATCTAGTATCTTAATCAGAGAACCACCATAGTTTCCTTCAAACCTGTTGTCTCTTTGGTGCCTGCTAGATCCATACATTCAATAAAAACGGAAATGTCAGTGTGAGTATATCAACAAAACCATCATGTACTAATGAGGAAGGTAAACACTAAGATATACTTACTCATTCACTTTATCTAAAACTATGACTCTTTCTGAAATCCTAACCATTATGGTAATGCCACTTATTCTTAAAGAATACCATAACCTCTAAAGTTATCTAAACCGACCTTTGATACCAACTATAAGGCCCTGGCCTTAAACCTTACTTAATCTAGAGTTATTATAAGATTACACATTGAGGATTTTTTTAGGATTAGAGTTTTAGAGAATTAGATCATGAAACATGCATTACATTCCAGATTTAAAAAAAGTGGTTACATAAAAGACAATATTCATTCTTCCCATCAACGGAAACATATTTAAAATAAAACACGGATTCTTTATTGACACATCCTTGACACTATCATCACATCATGTACCTTTCCCTTGGCCTGTGAAAAACATTTCAAAAACATGGGATGAGCATAAAAAGCTCAGTAAGGTTTATAAAAATATGGAAAGGAAACATGAGTTCATATATACATAAGAATGAAATCATACTTTACCCATAAAAAATAGGAACTTTAACATACCTCATCAAACCATGAATAAATCATAGAAATCATAAGACATAAAGGTTACTTTAGTCATTCATAACATTCTTATGTAGGTAGTAACCCTCTTGGTTACGTTTGGAATACCCATCACAGTATATTCCCTAAATCTCTTCGGAGAAACCTTAACGTTTCACACCTTCATGTTACCCAATGCATTGGAGAGCTATATCGGGCTCACCCGCCCATAATTTATCATGGAACCACCCATCTTCATAACAATTCCCAAGAACCATAACACAATCTTATCACATAAAACATGCATAAAGGAAACATAACATTTCCACCTTTCAATAACAACATATCAATACAACACATTGATACAAAAACATTATGAAAACTATTTTCAATACAAAAATAAAAGAAAAGTAAAACATGGTATTTATTTTTCTTTTAAAAAGAAGGAATGGCTTGTAGAAAAAGCCGAAACTAAAATAATGTTCACGGAGGCGGAGAAGTCGTTGTCGCCGCATACATATGACAAAAACATTCCCTTTTGTCGTTTAGTAAAACGCCTCGTATAAAGAAGATTCCTTTTGGATAAACGTAAAAGTCAAAGGGATTTATACACCGTATAAAAGAAGATTGTGTATAAAACAAAATATTCCTCAATGAAAGGAGATTGAGACGAAGTCCCATACAAAGACGGTATCCTTGGATTAAGGATCAATCAGTTACATAACTATGTGTGACAAATTAATACACGAAATATAAGTGGGTATTAACTGTAAAACAATCATAGGACATTCACACATAATCATAGAACGACATTTTCAAGGTGTACAAGTTTATCCCAAAGAATCGAAATTGGGTTAAGAAGTTCCCTTGCAATAATTAGACAGCCTTACGGCGTCACTTCAAAATTCAGAAAAAGAGTTGATGAGAGATAAAAAGTGTATCTTGTCACTTGGACATAAAATTTACATCAATAAGGATGTAGAAGAACATATCAGAAAATAATATTATGTGAATTAAAATACATAACAAAATAAGTCTTTTAAAAAGAGGAGGGTGAAAGGTTCCCTTACCGACATGGGTATCTTTCGAAACATACACCTCGTGAAAGAAGGACAATACTACATTGATGTAAATAATCATAAATGAAATAATGTTACACAATGAGTAAAATAATGTTCAGTACATACACCACTAAAAGGTAATTGTGGCAAATGTAGCATAAATCTCACGGGAATAAAAGTGAGATGAAAAATCCTTTACGAAAACTCGGAAGCCTAACGGCGCCACATAAAACTTCCAAAAATGGATAGATGAGAGGAAATAGGGTCTCTCATCACATAAACATAAATTTTACAGAAAGAGGAATATAAAAGAACATCCCCCAACATAACAAAGAGGAGCTTAAAAGAAGTTACATAAAGGAGAGTACTTAAAAAGAAAGAGAGGGGTTATATCTCTTATGAAAATTCGGCAGCCTAACGGCACCACTCAAAATTTCAAAAATGGATTGATGAGAGAGAATAGGGTCTATCATCATTTGTACATAAAAAATACAGTAAGAGTAATATAAAATAACATCCCAATCACAAGAAAGATGAGCTTTAGAAGGAATGACATAAAAGAGTGTACTAAAAAAGAAAGAGAGGAGTAAGATCCCTTACCTCGGGTCCGACTTGACTCGATCGTTCATTAACGTCCTGAATAATAAACTTGAGTTAATTTCCACTTTATTAAGAACCTTTTTCTAGTTCATTATTCCTTTTATATCACTTATTTCCATGTTATAGTCATTATGTAATCATTTATGTTAATAATGTTTGTTTTGTCGATATTTGGTTCTTAAGTCGAAAGTGGACTTCTTACAATTACATGTTGTTTATGTGGTCAAATGTTCATTATATCCAGAATTATATTCATGATTTTTATATAATATATATCATATATATCCATAATATACATGTATTTATAATATTACATAATCATTTAGAGGTAAGAAATGAAATGCACCGTTCATGGAGACGGTAAGTCGTACGTACGCATGAACGCTACTTTCATTTCTATTTCATATTTTTATGGAATGTAATAATAATGATATAGAGGTATATTATAATTACAGTATAACACTATATATAATAACTTTAAATCCATCCTTTATATGTCCCACATATGGCATTAACGAATCACATCACTTTGAGGGGGCGGTAGTCCGCACTTCCTTAAATAATGATATCGTGTTTACCCATAATGGAAACCGTAAAGGTATGCCCAAAATGAAAAATACAAAATCTTAAGGAAAACATAAACATATTATATATCATATATAAATATAGTGTCATCTTAATGGCCACCTTTGAAGGTGTTAAAAGAATGTTGAACAATCATCATTTCGGGAGGCCGAAATTCGCCATTCACGGAAACAGTATGTTCTTTAACCATTAGATGTAGGTGTGTGAAAGTGTAGCTCGAATCCTTCTTATAAAAACATCCTAGTATATTTATGATACTGGTGTTGTTACAAAATAAATTAATAAAAATAGTTTAGGGGGTTGGAGAAGCAAAATAAAACCAAAGGACTCAAGTGAAGACATTACCTTAAAATCGGGTAACTCTCTTTGGTTTGAGCTCAAAGGCTTCCTTGGGAAGACTTCTGCCAAAAGTGAGGCTTCAAGGAGTAAGATATGGAACTAGAGAGACACAATGGCCAGAGTGTGGCCGAGCCAATGGCTTTGGGAGTGTGGGTAAGGAGGTAGAGGTGGGGGCCTTTTATAGAGGAGAGGAGGGGCACTCTTGGAAGGTAAAGAAGAGTCACTTTATTTTAAAATGGTATTCCGTTTTAAGAGGTCCCACATTGATGTGTTTCGAGGATAAGGTGATAAGGGTTCTAAATACACTCATCAAATAGGTTTTGGACATGTGTAGGTCTTAGATATTACATTATCTTTCCATTTTATTTAAATCGTTAAATAATGAGGTCATCGCTGCATCATCATGATGTCATACATAATTTAATTTATTTAATGTCTTAAAAATATAAAAAAAATACTATGATGTAGGAAATATTTTTATATTTCCAATGAATATTTATAGTCAAAAATTGGATTTGTATAAACCCATGTAAAAATTGTTTTAGTAAAACATTTCCTGTTTGTCTCATTTTTACTTTAACTTTAAATAAAAAGATATTAATGTCATTTTCCAACCATAGTAGCTTCATGGGGTCCCCAAGTTGACCCATGGGTTGTCTTGGTCGGCCATGACACATCCAATTCGGTTAGGACATGTGTCAAGTTCATTTCATATTATTAAATCATTATTTTTACCTTAAACTACACTAATTACCTCTAATCACGATTAAAAACTTAATAAGTTACTATTCACCAAAATATTATTTTTATCCCATTGAACCACATTTTACTTCTTAATGACAACCATGTATGTCGGATTTTTGGAATTCAAAACACAAAGATGGCAAAATTTCATTTAAACGGAAAAATCAGTTTTTATAAGTACCACTTAGTGGTTTCACTATTCATCAAAAATTGAAGTTTTTCAGAAAAATCCCAAAAAATCCCCCTAAGCTATATTTGATATTCCGAATTCAAAAATGAAGTCTATTTTACAAAATTCAAAAAAATATAATTCACATTAATTAATTTAATAATTAATTCCCACTGTCAGAGCAAATAGCGTGTTTTTATGAAACAAAAAGTATCAAAAGATTGACACTAGTTTAAATCTGATTTCAAAGTGAAATTAATTTCAACGACCACTATTAGATTTAATGGTAAAAATATATTCTATTTTCACTTTAAAACCAATTCAAAAGGTAATATAATCATATAAATATATTATATTAAAAAGAGGTTTTGAATTAAAATACAACATTTCACACTATTCATTAAAAAAATGAACTTTATCGGAAAGATACCAAAAATTTACACAAAGTAAATTTTGATGTCCCAATTCTTAAGAAGAGTTTTATTTGGTCCAATATAGTGTATAAGAGTGAACAAATATATATTTAATGACGGTTCTCCATCAAAAGGCGATAAGTGAACCTTTAGTGAAAACTAGGGCATATACGCCTAAAATTGAATTCTTTCCATATTTTAAGCCTTTATCTTTTATTGGATAAATGTAAAAACATTTAAAACATATATAATCATATTTTAGTTATTTATATCCTTTCCCACCAATACAATAGCTACATGTTAGCTACCATTTAAAATAATATTATTTTATTATTAGAGTGCAACGTAAGATTCCCAAGAAACTCGTTGTTGCATGTTGGGTACGCCATCGAGCATAGCGTCCCATTTAATGTCATATTAATATATTATTCACAAATATGGATGTCATATTCTTTATTTACCTGGGGTGTTACAATACCGGTAGGCCGAGGCTATCGGTAGTCTAAGGCTACCTCTAGGAGTCACCGAGAAGCTAGGATGGCCTTCCAGACCACCCAGAACACCTCAAACTTCATATTTTTACCACGTTATGGACCCCAAAAAACCGGGCCATTACAATAAATCAGTCAAAATTGTATCACAAAACCAAATAAATGTATTGGTTATATTTATTTGAAATCCATATTTCACCCCTCATTAGATTTAAATACCTAATAATTCCATATTATTATAAACATATGGAATAACCTCTATAATATTATGAAAAACATAATTTTTATCTTTTTTCTCATATATGATGATTATTTTAACAACCAATCATCGAAAAAGTTCATTTACCATTTATGTTCCCATAATGATGAGAGTTTGGAAGGCCAATGTTATCCTTTATATATATACATTAATTTTAGAATTTTATGATTTATTTTACAATATACCACTCTATTATATAAACTTATGGATGGATTTTATTTTTAATGTACCCTTTAAATATCATAATATAGCAATCATTTGGATCCATTCATCTAAAATTCATGGGACCACAATTTTGTATCACTCTGAATAATTAAACCACAATGTGAACAACAATATTAATGAATTATCATGAAAAGAACGTATTTATGTCATATAAAGGGACAATAATTATTATTCCATTTTTAAAAAATTCTTTTTGTTAATAAATTATTTGGATATAGATTTTTTATATAAATATAGATTGGTTAATATGCGTCAAAAAAATTTCAGAAATGTATCATGAATTTCTACCAGAATATTGTTTTAAACAAAAATATGATATTCATATCATTTTAAAACATTTAACATCATATAATTATTTTATAAAACATTGTGATATTTCATTAATACCCTTATAATGTCATTACAATGTTAAATAAGTGATAAAATATAAATCTCACATACCGAGAAATATTCAGAATCACTAGATGAAGAAAGTTTTATTTCCCCTTTTTTTACTAGCACAAAAAAGTCTTTGGTGCCCATGTCAGTCATGTATAACAATACCTTGATTATATATTTGTGCCTCCCTTAATTACTTATTAATGATATAATTGTACGATTAAATATGTTTTCTCATCTTGTAATTATGTCCATCATTTTTTTTCATGTCATGACCCGCCTCATGATGAATCATAACTATATCAAGGGAGACTAGACCCTAGGTGTCCCTCCTTATATGTCAAAGGTTTTAGAATAGCAGTGGGGGTTTATTGTGGTATTGTTTGGAGAATACAGAACAAATATCATTCCGTGAGACAAAAAAATAAATAATCTAATAATATCCATAAGATTAGAAGATCATAGAGGAACAATAAACATATCCAATAATGATAAAATAAAGAGAAAGAAATAAAATAAAAAATCAGTTATCAATGAAATATTTTGGGAAACAAATCATAAAACATCACTAACCACCCACCAGGATGACCACATATACAAAAATAAATACATTAATAAAATAATTGGGCTTAACTACATATATGGGCCTCACCATCCAAGTTTTGTAGCTGAATGATCCAATCTTATGACTCTTCCCAACCTAAACCTATAATATTTGAAGGCTTCTTAGGTACCTAAGTGTAATCTAAACTCGAGATGGGTATGATTACAACTCAGTAGGAAACCATCAACACGATCTCATACATAACCTACAAATGTGGTATATGTGCAAATGACATGATCAAAATAAATAAATAACTACTGAAAGTAAACAAATAACCATCATCAAGCCTAAAGACCATATCTCTAACTTATTATACCATCATTTCTCAGTTTCATATTTTCCTTGATCATTTCATGATAATTATTCCAGCCAATAAAATGACCCAGGGGCCTTATCGACCGTGATATATTATGATAATGACTTGGGGGGGGGGTTAAAATCACACTAGGAGACTAGACTATCCATGACCCAATAAAAGTAGACTCTCGAATGATTGTAGACTATGATCCCCCATTTTAAGACCCCTAATAAGATAAAATTTGACAATATACTCAATTATGCATGATTGTCCATGACATAGAATATATAAGTCTCTCGATAGATAGCAGTACATAATCCCAAATTATAAGTCCACAATTAGGATATCATGTGATGATCCATTGTGGTATACATGAGATAAAACAATCATGGGGATAAAATCACCCTGGTATACTAGACCATACACACCATTACCCATGGGTATAAAAGATAATAGGTACCCCACTAGAACGTTCGCTATTATCCCTGACAGATAGCACGTTACAGTATCCTAAAACATCTTGGAACTAAATCATTGGAAGCCATAACAGCATCATCATATCAATGTTTTATGACCACTCCATGAGCCTTTATATTTCATATCAATTCCACCAAAATGGAATATACCATATCAAGTATTGGTATATGTATATATATATATGACATGGCTGGCCATCATCCAAACCCATCCATCAAACCAAATCTGGACTCCTAATAGAACAATAAATGTAACTGGATCAAATCATTGATCCAGGTACTCATGTGACACTCATTATTATCACCTCTCATTGTTATATATTAGTACTATAGTGAACTATACAAATAATATATAAATATTACTTATTATTATATGGGTATAAATTACATAACTTATGATCCATGTCGAAACCATAAAAGATTTTGGTCTTTGGAATCTTAAATACAAAAATAAATAGTTTATAATAGATCTACATTGCCTCCCACAATGTTCTTCAGAACTAAAACCTTTCTTAGACACATAACATTTAAATAATTTTTTCATGTCCTGGGGAAAAGAAAACATAACAAAGGGTGAGATCAAATGCTTAGTAAGGGTATAGAAGGGATATATGATAGATCATTTAAATATATTATTCACATGAAGGGTATATGAACATGATATTTACCATTGAAATCATATATAGAGTTTATTAAATCATGAAAATGATATTTTCATAAATCTTAGTATATTATAATACCTGAATCATAAACGGATCAAATAACATGATCCCTAAGAACATACCATTATCATAATATCATGTCATAAAAGAGTATAATAATGTTTGTAGTAGTCCAGATCTTAGAAATATTATGTTTATTATAGCCTCCAATACATTCATAACAAGTTAATCATTAAATAAATACATATTTAAATGCTTTGGGATTGGGGTACCTCCCATGTACCCTCTTCCAGGCATGGGGTAACCTCCTATGTACCATTTTTCATGATTGGGATAACCTCATATATATCCTTCGATCTCATAGAGAATTAATCTTTACACAATTCATCTTATGGATATATAATTCTAGGCCCATAAATCACATGATCAAAAATCCATTCATATCTATTCCATAAGATAAAAAACATTCATCATAACTTAACGCGTTGAAAAGATAACAACAATAATCCACATTTCATCAAAATAATAGTATAACATCCATATAATGAATATATATGGTATCATTACATCATATCCCAAGTAAATAATGAGTATCATCAATGGATATAATCTTAGATTAAATTTCCTTTAAAATATTACATAGAATAGTTTTGAGGAAAATACCATTTTAATTTTTAAATAACTTCTTTAAAAAATATAAATTTACAAATTATCATGGTAGAAAATTTCATTTCAAATATACTTCAAAAATTATAAAGGAAGCTTTAAAAAATAAACAGTCGTGATGGATGAAAATTATATTCATTTCTTGTATGCTAAATCATAGATTCCACTCAAATTTTCAAAAAAATTAACAGTACCACTTTTAGAAAATGAAAAAATATATTAACATTAAAAAAATAATATTAAATCATTGGAAATGAATTTAAAATATCATGGAATAATAATAAAATATTCTTGATTTTTTTAGAAAACATGGACCTAGAAGAAAAATGATTTTTGACTAAAGAGCGAAATAATGTTTGATTTACAAGAAATTATTATTTTACTATAGTGAGTGCATAAACAGAGGAAAATTAAAGGAGAACATTTAATCTCCATAATAACTAGAGGATAAGAAACATCATGAACTTCTTGAGAGATATTTCATAAAATTTAATCATTGATAAATTGATCATAAACAATTTCAATAAATAATGATATTGTAACATATGTCCCTTATATTGAATTGTAATTTATTTGAATGAACTGTAACCTATTGTATAATAACTTTAAATTTTTTATAATTTGATAAAATAGTCATATACATACTTATAATATCATATATTATCAAATTATAACATTTTAACACCCATTTATTAATAAGTCCTTATTAAAATCGTCATTTTCGTGTGTTAATTGTTTCGTTTTTCATGAGAGTTTTGGTTTAGTAGATATGGTCCTTATATATTGATCATGGTTTCATAAAATCTGGAATTTTAATTTGGATATAAATAAACTATATATTCATTATATGTATATTTATAGTCATCAATAAAATATTTTGAATAAAACAATAATTAAACCATTCATAGATATGGTAGTCCGTACATACACATGAATGTTTTTTTCCATCTTTGGAGGATGGAATAAAAGAAAAATGAATAATAATTTAACCTTATATAATAATTATTATATCATAAATATCATATATATTCATTAACTCTGCCATTATTTTCATCTATGTAAATTGTAATTGAAAAACGAAATTCATCGCTTTGTGGAGCTGGTATTACATACCTACACATGAGTGAAGTTATAGTTTTTCAATATATTAGATGGTAGGAATGAATATATTATTTCCTAATTATTTAATAAAAATTAATTCATAAATATCATATATAAATTTAAACCCATCATAATTACTATCCATGAAATATAGTGATGTAAAATGAATAGTATGATTGTGTGCAGGTGATACTCCACATGCACGGACACACAACACTTTCACATCCCATTGGATGGAAAATAAAGTCAATAATACTAGTTTTATAATCATAATAATACTTAATTAAAATTATTATACTTAATTTTTTATCTTATTATGAATATAATAGATTTTTAGAAGGTATAATAGTAGATAAATTGAAATGGGCTAGGTAAGACGATTACCTCTTCACTGATAGCCCTCCATTAGATCATTTCAAGGACTCATGAAATTTTGTTTTAATAAGACCAGTACCAATAATTCATGTATGGTGAAGTTGATAAGGTAATTTTATTGGTTTTAGTTGATCTATATAGCTCAAAGTGGTATCAATAAATAATAGAATGGGTGTCCTTTTATAAGGTAGTGAAAGGACACACTTGGAATTATTAAAAATATGAAAATGTAATTATGTAATTTTCATGAAACATTATTCCAAATAGATATATATTTTTTTAAAATGTTGATATGGTTTAAATATAATCATCAAATTAAATATTAAATGTTTTTGTTCCATTTTCAACCATATATTTTGGTTTTACCCTTTCATTAACACATTTTAACCTTAACTACGGTAACAATTTTTTTATTATTAAAGGATTACATTTTACAAATAACTTAAAATTTTTCTATTAAATGGATTTGGGAGATATTTTTGACCATATGTCATATTAATTATCCCATTGAACTTTTTTATTTTTAAATAATTTAAAAAATATTATTTACCATAACATATCATTAATATCATTTTTAACACTATTCATTTAATTTGACTTTATAGACATCAAGATAGATATGTAATTAGAATATAAACCTTTAAAACATTCCTAAAATTATTTACTTATATAAAGAATTTATTTAAGAAATTATTTCACCAAACTTTTTTTACTTTTCATATTTTAAAATTTATTATATAATTTTTATTATTTATTGAATAAATACTTTTCATTGTTGCGTAAGATTTTAATGTACTTATTCAATCACTAAAAAATAAAAATTTATTACCACGATAAAAAATAATTATTATTGTTTTAAATAAAATTTTATATCAAAACTTATCCTCATTTAATCCATATGTAATTATTTTAGAGATATTAAATTCAAAAGGGTAGAATTTTGCACTTATTTTTTTTTCTTAAATTAATATAAAGTTCATAATCATAGAAACATGGTTCCAAGTGGCCATATATTAAAGATATAGAATAAAATATATAGAAAAAACTCATAAAATTGGATAAATTCAAGTGTTTGATATAATTTTTAGCGTTATCACGTTAGTTTTATTCTTAATTAATCTATTTTACCTGCACCACGGTAACAAAAATTTACTATTATTACAATTCATACTGATAAAAAATAAAAAGGGTAGTATTTTCTAAATTTTTACCTTTTGATTCAAAAATTGGAATCAATTTTTTAAGATTCGGTTTCGAGAAGTGTAATGATTTAATTTTAAATTAAACCTACTAAAGGTGACGTTAATTAGTTTTCCTAAAAACTTTTTTCTTAAGTATAGAAAGGGTTTATGAAAAAAAACATCATAAAATTGATTATTATGAGATAAATTGGATTATTAAGAACATAAATTAAATAATTTAAACATAAAAAAAATAAAAATTAAACATTGTAAATTCTTGAAATTAAAACATATTTTTTAATAAAAACCAATAGTTTCACTATTCACCACTTTTTGAAAAAAATCTCAAAATTTCACTAAAAGATAATTTTAGTATTATGATATCAAAAATGGATTTAATTTTATCAAATAAATTTTAAAAAAATGGAATAAATTAATTTTATTTTTTTCACACTAATAAAATTTAAAGCTATTTTTTATGAAAATTATATTTTTAAAGAATATAATGACTGCTAAAAATTCAGAACATGTTTATCTATTTATTTTTTATCTAAAATATTTAAACATAATTTTAAAAATATTTTTTCTTTGTTTTTATTCTCAAAATTTAATGGATGTGTTATGATGGCATATTATATAATGGTTCATTTAGACTTGGTGTTTACTATATCGAAAACTATCAAAAAAATATTTAAAGAGAAATGTATCATAATTTCACAGGGTGTTACATTATACCCCCCTTAAAATGAATTTCACCCTAAAAATTTGATCACTGTGATACAAATAATGAGGATATATTTATTCATCATTTCATTGGGTTCCCATGTAGCTTCTTTGAATATATGATTCCCCAAAAAACAATAATCGGGTGAGTAGTCTTGTTGCATATAACATTATCTTTATGATACAAGAATTCTACTTGTTATTTTCCTATAAATTATCATGATCCAATGGTAAAACCTATAGTTTTTATTATATATTTAGGATTATGAATTTACTTCTTCAAGAGAGATACATGAAACACATCATGAACATAAGATAGGTTCATTGGAAGCAACCCATAATAAGATACCATCCATACCCAATCAAGAATATCAAGGGGACCAATATAACTTGGGATCAAAGTTCACTTGTTTTCAAATACAATAACTTGCTTACATGGAATGTTCCTAGGAATACCTCCTCAGCAACTTCAAATTGCATAATTCACTAACTATTTTCTACATAACATTAATATGATCTTTGAGATTCCTTGATACACTGTCAAAAGAATATGACGTTTTATACCATTTCTTCACCTAGATAAGGTCATATTATATTTATTTCTAAAAAGTTGTCTTATATCATTATTTTTCTAAACTTATTTACATATAGTTATTCAAAAAGATCCATTTGAATTCTCATGTAAAAGCTAGTTTTGTATTAAAACTTCAATAAAGGAATATTTTAACCCTATCTACCTTTTAAATATATAGAACAAGATCTAAATATATCATATATGGTGTGAATGGTTCTCACATACTGGCCATTTGTTTGTGAATGAAAAGAAGTAATGAAAATCAAATCTGTATCCAGACACTACAGCACTCGTTTCTTGAACATTGAGGTAAAACTCATATCTCAATCAGATATAATAGAATGTTTTATTCCATTTAAGATTACCACTTATTTAATTTATATTCTAGAAGGTCTATTAAGAAATAAATATTCTATGATATCAATGATTATTTCAACATTATAAGGAATTTGACTATAATCCAAGTATCTCTATGGCCTTTATAAATATTATTGATTCAAATGAAAAACTTCATGGTGAAGTTTTCCCATTATTATTCGGGTATGGATAATGGTTATAACATCCCCCTTAGACTTCTATCTCTTCTCCTTAATTTTTTGACATACCAAGAACTATGATATATACTCTACAATATCTCTATTCATTTTTTCACACCAGAAACATTCTTTCACATCCCTATAAATATTTATACATTCAAGATGATTAGAGAATGTCGAATTGTGAGATTTATACAAAAACTCCTTCTTCAAATTAGGTATGTTTAGAACACATACATGGTTTATGAATCAAACCATTCCTTCAAAAACAATGATAAAATCAATAACATTTCTTACTTTATTTGTCAAATTGAAATATTCTTTATCTGCCTATTTAATCTTCACTTAGATAAATGATTGAACACCCATTTGAGCAAGATATGATTTCTCCCAATCCATTATGATTTATAGATACATCCTATAATAATTCAAAAAAATTGTATCTTTTTTATCCACATCACAAATAGTCTTGCTTGATCCTTTCGACATAAATCTTGGGCCACCTTGTTCACTTTCCCAAGGTGGCAATCAATTGAGTAGTCATAATCTTTAATCAACTTCATTCATATTTTCTTTTATATATTCACCCCTTTATAGGTGAATATATACCATATAATATTATAATCATTATATATATCAACATTTATTTATAAAGATAATTCCTATATATATTTAATCTAAACATTACCTTAGCTGACTCTAAATCATGAGTTGGGTAATTTTTTATATGAATATTTAATTGTCATATCTAAGAAGCTATCATCCGGACATTTTGTGTAAGAACACATCCTGATCCCTTCTCCAATGAATCCCTATAGATTACAAACCCTTATCCACTATAGGTTACTTTAAGAATATGTGTGATGACTAACCTTTCATTAGTTCTTTGAAATTTTCCACATATTCATTTGTCCTAAAGAACTTAACTCCCTTCAATGTTAACTTACTGAGTGGATTACACATATGTGAGAATCTCTAAAAAATCATCAATAATATCTAGCCAATCTAAAAAACTATATATCATAGTCATAGTGGTTTGTTTGGGATATTTTTCAATAACTTTCTTCTTTGTTATATCCACCTATATACCCTCACATGAGATTATATGACCCAAAAAATGAAACCTTTTGTATCTAAAATTTACTCTTCATAAATTTTTTATATATATTATCTTTACATATTGTCTTTTCTACACACCTCATGTGATATTTATGTTCTTACATACATTGTATGGAATGTTTTCTTGAGTATATCCACCTTCTTGACCCTCAATTAATGATATGAAGAATAAATTTCAATATAGGAAAATTATTGAGCTTCACTCAGTTGATCAAACAAGTCATCAATATAAGGAAGATGATATTTATTCATTATTGTTTTCTTGTTAGGTTAATGAAAACAAATACAGTGTAACATTGAACCATTTTTCATCTCAATTAAAAGAATTTTTGCACCCCAAGGTGATTCACTTGTATGAATTGAATCCCTCGTCAAGATTCTCTTAGAGTTTCTTTTTCAATTTCTATAAATCAATCAATTTTATTCTATATGGAGTCTCTGAAATAGTTATAGCTCTATGTATTAGTTCTTTTTAAAACTCAACTTCATTATTTAGATAAAGAATAATAATTTATTTGATAAAAACATCAATAATATCCCATACATTAGGAATATATTCAATGTTGACTTTCACCCCAACTGTATGAGTTAAAAACCCTTTTTGAATTGGAATAAAAACCCATAAGAAGGGTGAAATTTTCATTGGAAGTCCATATTAATCTTTTTACTAATTTAAAATCATAGGTTTATTATGATTATAAATTATTAATTTCCTTTCCTAATTATTTATATGTAATTTATTTAAGGAAATCCAATTGATTCCTAAGATAACATTAAATTCATCAAGATGGAGAATAATGAAATTTTTAGCGATTACATTACAAAAAACATCAATTGGAAAATAATCATGTATATGACATGTAATCATAATACCATTTATTTATTTTCTAACTAATTAAACATAAACTAATTCGTATGTAATTATGATACCCTTAGGAAAATTTTCAGATGTAAAATAGCGTCTAGATCTATAATTAAATAAAATATTATTAGATCTAAAGTGGATGGTAAGTGTACCTTTCACTACATCATAATTGTACTGCAGATCAATAATAGTGATTTCTTGATATTTACCATTTTCTATAGTATTAATATGTTACTATTGTATATCACTATAATTTACCATTTTATTTGAAAACTATTTAGCACAATTCCCATACTCCTTGAATTTGAATCACCATATTGTGCATGGTGAATTGTGTAGTTCTTTTCTTCCATCATTGATAAAATTCTTCTAATCACTTTAGTAATAGATTTCAATGGCATTCCCTTACACACACAAATCATTCATTACTCGCATTAAGTAAATTTTCATATATCTCCTTCAACAATTTGAGAATAATTGAAGCATCAACTTCATCACACCATTACTTTTATTATTATAATTTCCATTAAATAATTTTTTTATAAGAAAACCCGTGATATTGATGGGTAAATCCAATCTAAATTTCCACCTTGATAGAATATAGAATGAGTTATTGATAGATACATATGTATCTTATAGATAACACCCTTTGGAGACTTGGTTTTAAGCCACTAAAGAATCGATCAACCTTAAATTAAAGTAGGATGATAATTCTAGAAGTTTACCTCACAATACTTGTAAACTTTTCCTCATATTCACTAACGGATTTTTCATCCTTATTCCTTAGATCAAAAAAATACATATCTATTTTCATATTAAGAAGATATGGAATTTAGTTTTTGAGAATAACCTTCTAAACTCATCCCATAGTATAGAGTCAATTTCTTCTTATTTCTTCTTATTATTGATTAGGATTCCACCATTGATCTACTTCACCTTCAAATAGATAAAATATTAGAATAAAATTTACATTATTTTAACATTAGATAATATAAAATATATTTTAAATATTGTTGATAAATTTATTAAATACTAATGGATCAATAGAACCAATAGAAGAAGGTGGTTGTTATGTCTTAGAGGACTCTACAGAACATTGTTCCCTCTTTTTCTCATTTAGATGCTCAGTATGATTCATTTATTGAGAATTTTTTATAAAAATAGAAATTAGATTTTCCATTCTATTCCAATAAAATTTTGATTCTCAGGATGGTAATCATTGAATTTTCTATCACATCTCTCATTAACATGATTCCATCAGGGTCTATCCTATGATTGAAACCAAAAATCCTAGTGTGAGTAATAATAATCATAGTAGTAAAACATATAATGATGAAAAATTATTTATTTGACATCTAAATCATGATAAATTATTTGAAATTCATGACACCTTAAGTTTAACTTAGGTTATTCACAATCATAATCTATTCAAATCATTAATAATAGTCTTTAATGAAAATGTGAATTATCCCAAACATTACCCCAATGACTTCCAAAACAGGTGTATAGTAAGTGAAATCTCACCATGAACTAAAATGATGGTCAAGATATACTCAACCGACTCCTTTTTGGCTAATTATCTCAATATGAATCCATTCCAAAACCACATTCACTTATAGTATCAAGACATAGATTCTTTTCAAAAATAAAAACCATTCCCATTTAATTATCATAACTTAGGTTATTCTATTATAAATAGGATTATTATAAGGGGTCTCAATAATTTTTTATCATCTTTGTTTCTAAAGGTCACTAAACCTTGATCTAATAACAACTATAGTTACCCATAATTTGTATACATAAATATTACATGTTATTACTAGAATGTTCATTATATAACATTATTTTCTATAACAAAACCATAATGGTTTAGTGTATTGGAAACATTGATACATAAAAAATTGGTTCATAACATATCTAAATTGAGTCTAACTTAGTTATTCATACCAAAAACCCTTCTTAGAAACATCATACCTAAAATATTTCTTTTTATACCGGTGCAATGAAAATATAATAAAGGGTGATCTAAGAAGCCCAGTGAGGGTAAAAAAGGGAGATATCAATGATAATTTAAAAATAATATGAGTATAAACTATATCATAAAATTATATTAACCTTTCAAAAAGAATACCCATTAAATCTTATATCATAATCAAGATACATGGAATAAATCTTGGTAGTTCAAAAGACATGAATCATAATGCTATCAAATAACATTACCCATGGTAACATAACATTGGCATAAGAACATATCATAAGATAGTTGAATAAATTGTGTAAAATTCATATTCATAGAAATATTATGTCGAGTATACCTACCAAGATATTCATAACAAGTTAATATTGGTATAACAACCTATGTACTTGATTCGTCCTAGAGATAAACTCTTGTGTTCCCTATTTAGAGCTTAGGATAACCTATTGTGTATCATTTGAGCTCATGGAACATTAATCATTACCCAATTCATTGTAGTTATATATAATTATCATCCTACCCATCATATAATCATAAATACATTCATATTTATTCCACAATGTCAAAAAAATTCATTATAACACAACCCATAGAAAATAAAATAGGTTTCATTGATATTTCGTCATCAAAACCATAAACTATCCTAAGAAAGAATAAATATGGTATCTTTGGATCATACCCCCAGTAAATTATAAGTAACATCAAATCATGTCATCATAGATGAAAATTATTTTAAAATATCACTTAAAGTATTTCAAAAGGAAAATAACCTTTTCATTTTGAAATCACTTCTTTAAAATTTAAATATTTCCAAAATATTTTAGAAATAATTTTATTTGAAATTAATCATGAAATAATATAATGTAATATTAAGAACATTTATAATTCAGGACAACATAAAATTATTTTTAGGTCATGATCATTAAAACCAATATTCCATTTATATTTTTTCTAAAATTCAAAAGTGCCTCATTATAAAAATGATAATTAGATTAGTTGTTAAAAAAATTAAAATTCCATCATGGATAAAAAATTTAATTTAAAATAATAGGATAATAGTAAAAAAATTATTGAATTTTTTTTAAGAAACATGGATATGTAAGAAAATGATTTTTTGACTGAAGATAGAAATAAAGTCAAATATTTTTTAAAATATTATTTTAATATATTGCGTAATTGAAGAGAATATAATGAAAGGAAAACATGAAATAAAAAGAAATAAAAATGGATGAAAAAACATTATGATATTATTGAGATATAGTTTATAAAATTTCATCATCAAAATATTTATCATAAACAATCCTAATAAACAATGAGATTGTAACCTAAATCTCCAACCTCGAGTTCAACTTGCTTATAAATCACTTTAACCTCGTATATAATGAATCTAAATTTTTTATGCTTCAATAAAATAGTAATATAAAAACTTTTAATATCATATGTGTTCAACTAATAAAATTTTAATACCCATTTACTAAACATTCCTAACTAGAATCCTTATTTCTAGGTGTTAACTATTTCATTTTTAATGAGAATTTTGGTTTGGTAGTTTTGATGAATATATTCATATCATTGTTAAATGATAAGTATAATATTAATAATGAAATTAATGTCTTATATATTCATTATATGAATATTTATTTTCATCAATAAAATATAGAGGTAGAAAATATTATTACATTGTTCATGGAGATGGTGGGCCATACATATGCATGAACGTTATTTTCACTTTTTGAAGGATGAAATGAACGAATCGTAAATAAAAATTCAAATTTATAAAATCTTTATTAAATAATACATATCATATATATCACTAAATATATCCTTATTAAAATCAATGTAAATAATAATTAAAAAAATAATTGCATCGCTTCAAGGAGGTGATAATCCACATGTACGCACAAGTGCCATTATTATTTTCCAAAGGATTGGAATGTAAGATGCTAGATATTATAAAATAATTATAGAACAATAATTATTACATAAATATCATATATAAACTTTTAATGTGTCATAATGACCATCAATTAAATTTGGTGACAGAAAATGAATCGTATCGCAACATAGAGGAGGTAGTCCACATATACGTGTCTGTGATAAGTTCACTTCCCGTTAGATTAAAAATGTGGTGGATAGTGGTAGTTTCATAATGATAATAAAATTTAAGTATATTTAGTAAAATAATTTTATTATTTATTTTTAAGTCGTAAGATTTATAGATTGTAAAAAAATAAAAAAAATGAAAGAGGTGTGGTAATATGATTACCTATTCTTTGTTA
Organism: Viscum album; assembly: GCA_963277665.1. NCBI lineage: Eukaryota > Viridiplantae > Streptophyta > Magnoliopsida > Santalales > Viscaceae > Viscum > Viscum album. The sequence goes on along the minus strand of OY728119.1, from coordinate 1,503,264,140 downwards.
TACCTCCATTATATATATTCCAAAGGACCCTTGGAGTGGTATTTGAAGAACAAAAAAAACCTCTAATCAATGGATAGGTTTGTTTAAATGATAATTTAAAAGGTTTTGTATGAGATAGATGGCTTAATGTTGTGTAAAGAAAAGATATAATGGGTGTCCTTTTATAAGGGAAGGAAATGACATACTTGTGATTACATAAGAGATTAATATATAATAAAGTAATTATAAAGAAAAATGAATAAAGATATAAAAATATATGAATAAAATGAAGATAATATTTAAATATAATCATCCAATAAAATTTAAATAGGTCATTCTGTCCTTTTAAAAAATAAAATTTGGTTTAACCCCTTCATTAATTGATTTTAACCTTATGTATGGTAATGAAATTTTTAATCTTAAAGGGTCATAATTGTACTTATAAGTAAAAAACATTATAATAAATGTGTAATGGGTTTAATTTTAAACCTTTTATCATACTGATTTTCAACATTAAAGTTTCATTAAGTAATTTAAAAAATATATATTTTTTATAAAATATCATTACTATTATTTTTGACATTGTTCATTTAATTTGACATTAAATTCATTAAGATAGTTATATAATTTGAATATAAACCTTTCATACATATATTATTAGAAATATGTATCTAATAAATTCATAGAAAACAATAATTCACCCAAATTGTTTTACTTTTCATATTTTTAATAACATTTATTTTATTTTTCTATTAATTGAATAAATATAGTGTCATTGTTTCATAAGCATTTAAGAAAATTATTCAACCACTAAAAATAATAAATAAATTAAAATGATAGTATAAATTAATTATAATTTAAAATTTAAATTTATATTGAAACTTACCCTCTTTTTATCCTTATGTAATATTTTTTAGATATTAAATTCAAGAGAGTGTCATTTTGTATTTATTCTTTTTTTTAAATTAATATAAAGGTCATAATCAATGAAAAATGGAACCAAGTTAAAATATATTCATGAAATGGATATAAATGGATGAAATAAATTCATACAATAAGATAAAGGTAAGTGTTTTAATTAATTTTAAGCCTTATCACGTTAGTTTTAACCCTAATTAACTCATTTTACCATTACTATGACAATAAAAATTTATTATGCTTACTATTCATTTGGAAAAAAAATAAAAGGGGATATTTCCTAAATTTGTACATCTTGATTCAAAATATAGAATTAATTTTCCCTGATTTATTTTTTACAAGTGGCATGATCAAATTTAAAATTAAACCTAAAAAATATTTTGAGAATCATTTTTCTAGAAAAAATATTTCCTTGAGTATAAAATGTCTTTATACAAAAATCCAAAATAAAATTTATTAAAATATCCATTATTATATTAATAATAATATAAAAATATAATTATACATTAAAAAAATAAAACCCAATTAAACATTGTAAATTTTATTTATAAAGAAGTCAATTTTCCAAAAAAAATCACTATTAATAAATCCTTTCAGAAAATTATTAAAATTTCAATCGAAGATAATTTCAGAATGATGATTTCACAAATGAAGTTCATTTTTTGAAATAAATTTTTTAAAAGAGTAATAAACTAATTATATATTTTCTCACCTGAAGGAAATAAAGCCCATCATTAAGGGAAAATGTATTTTTAAAATATATAATGGATTTACTAAAAAATTTGTACTTATTTATCAATGAATTTTATTTATATAAAATATTTTACTATAATTATAATAATCTAGTTATTAATATTCATTTCAAAAACTTAATTTCAATGTTATAATGGTTTATTATATTACTGTTCATTTAGACACGGGGTTATTTGTATCACAATATATCATAGAAATTTTATTTTAAAAGAAATATAGCATAGATTCATGGGGTGTTACACCCTCTCACTAGGATCACATAACTCTGGGGAACCCACTAGGGTCCCAAAAGTCTCATCATATCTAGGAAACCTCATAATTATCCTTCATACTCAAACTAATTTCCCATGTCAACACCCATCACCTAAGGCCATAACATTCATCGATATCATCCAGGTCTCATCTAGGTATCATTGGTCTCCTAGGTATATCTCACAATGGGGAAAGCCTTTAGCCTACATACATTCAATATACTATAGGTTAGTATGAACACCTAACCTATTTGTAAATATCATCAGCTTCAAACCAGCCATTTTATCAAATCTCAATAGTTAAGTAACACTCCCCATGTTGTTAACTCACCTTTCCCAAGGCCCTAAAGAATCTCAAGCCCCTCATATGGATAATCCCTATGCCATATAACAAAATTCAACATTCACATCCACTTAGAGGTCTATAAGGATCATATACTAGTCCATTTCATCTTGTTTAGTTACTTAATCAACACCCATCAGGGTCCTAATATTATAGGTATACCTGTACAAAAATGGTCATCACCATCGGTGGCCATGAAAAGTCAATCCAGCATTCAAGGCTCCTCGTGGTCCTGAACTTTTTTTCAATTCATTCAAAGAATATCATTTGTAATAAACGAATTGAAAATGCCAACACCTTTTGTGGTGAAAACACACAAAAAATACCAATATAATTTAATAAATAAATTACCATATCATAGATTCATAAAGACCACCCACCTCATTCAAAGCAATTCCCCTTTTTAATTCATCACCTAATAGATCTGAATAATCTTTCCAACCCTGTTTATGCCTTATATTACATTAATTGGACATATTCAACTCAAAAAATTCCCTAAATAATTTAAAAATATAGAAATAATTAACTGTAAAATTTATAATTAATTAAAAAATTAAATTCCAAAGAGGCATATCTACTGGAAAGTCATAGGGTGCTCTCGCCTCCCTAAAACCACAACTTACCAAAATTGGAAGGTTGGTGATGCACTATCACAATTATACAAGAAACAAATACCTATTGTGGGAAATAAAATCAATATCAAACTTAATTTATTTTAATAAAAACCTTAACATAATCTAAAGTACAAAAATTTTTCAATGAATCATTGAGAAATGACATGAAAATGTCACCGCGGTACATAATCTGCACAAGACATGAAAATACCCTTCATATTGGGATGATTCCACTATGATCTAGTAATATATTCTTTTATCCCCAATCCAATGTAAAAGTATAAATCATAAATGGTATATGGTGGTAATGAGAGTAAGGAAACGATGGTTGGAACACACCATGAATCACCAAAAAACACCACAAGGATAATCAAAATTGTAGAATAACCAAGGGGGAGGCTCAGTCAGTTGGGGGTCATATTCAAAAATGAGAGGTAGAAGTATGAATTTCCCTTATAAAATATAGAGGGATAAATTTTTAAATTTTCCCCCAAAAAAACCACCAGCTTCCCCACCAACTATCCAATGGATGAAATTATAGCCTTGAAATCCCTCTATTGCTCTATAGAACCCCAGACCTAATAACCAAGCATTTTTTTCATTTTCAAAAAATACATTTGATGTGTTTAGAATCCCTAAATTCTATTAGATACCCCAATTTAAAACCCATACCCTATGACAGCCCAAAATTGACATTTTCACTGAACTTCAAGACCTGTATGTACGTGGGTTCCTGCAAACTTTCAACCATAACATTTATCATGAATGATAACCCTTAGTGGTTATCCAATCATACATCCTGATATAATTCATTCAGTAATTCCCAATAGAATTTCTGAATTCCATCTCTAAATTCTAGGCTATATCTCATAGTGAAACAATAAAAATAATGGGCTCTAACCACCGAAACATTATCCCTAACTCATTTTTATCACTAAATTATAGATATGATGCATACTTGAGCCAATATATTCTAAGAGAAAATTCTATCGTCATCCAATTAAAAATTCATCCTATGATTCTCCCCAACATATAATTCACTCATTATGTATGATTATGATTCATGGTGGTCCCTATGTTTTGAATCTTATGCCAAAACATGTTTTCAATATCAATCAATGTTCTTAGTAAAGGTCCAAAACCACCAAAAACAAAACATACCTGAAAAATTTAGTCAAAAGTTGTTACTTCCCCTTTCTCAAGAATTCAATGAAAATTTGTTAAAGTCTCACCACCCCAAAAAAATGGTCTTGAACATTATGACATTCTACGAAAATCCACAGCTAGAACTCAAAGCACACCTATTATACATAACAAGATGTACCCAGTTTCTAAGGTGTCTCGTCCAAACACATGTAAATTTATAGTTGGACCTCCTTTGGTCAAATTTTCATAAAAATTCATGGTTTCAGCCTCCAAAATGCTTTCCAATACCTAATAAAAATTCCTCATATCCTATAGACATCATATTATCATCTAAAAACAAACAACAGAGTCATAATCAAGCCCTTATTATAATTGCATTTTTGAAAATTCAACAAACTAAAACTATTATCTAGCTCATTCATGAGAACAGACACATCACCAATCAAAGTAACCCAAGAATAATTTATATTTCATCATGAAATTGAATCCATGTCTTGGTCTCCAATATTATATCATTGTTTACTCCCAGTATGGTTTTCTTCGTGGAATTAGATAAAATTGAATTTATCTTCCCACAAACATCCTAAAACCACATCAACAGTCTACCAACATATCATAATGCATCTACAGCCCTACAAACATGATTCGCATTCACTAATGATTGCAATTACACTCCCTACTACAGTAGTAAATCTGCCATCAATCATCCCATTGGATATGACCATAATGTTTATACCAAAGCCCCAACATGAACTATCACCTTCTTCTCATTCCCTGGTCCTAAAAACTCCAACTTCGGTACTTTCCAAAATCCATCCCATGTGAGCGCCACACCCTTTAATAGATTGTGGTGGACTCCCCACATTAAGGATTTCCTTATATCATTCCTCAAATGAAATTCTTGATGAATCCCAATATTAAAAGTGTGTCACTCCTCTAGATCCATAATCAATACATTCATTAACCCTTGACACTCCCATCAAGGCTTAACCCTGATTGGTTGTGCCACCACATGTGATCCATTTTTGATGTCTCCTCTACCAATGAGATACATTACCTACTATCATCAAACCTCATCCACCCAATATTGCAATCATCACAACAAATTAAATTGATCTTCGGGTCGCACATGGTTATCCATAATCCTTAATTCATCAGGAATCTCTTGTAACCATGTGCACTACCTCAATATCATGTCAACAAAATTAGATTTTTATCCTATATCACCACATTAAATAACCTTAATTGCATTCACGTGAGTCATTTCACAATAGAACTAGGCTAACTTTCCTAAATCACTTACCATGATCACACTCTGGTCAGTCTCACTAAACCAAGAGTACACTCGACACTCCTCTTCAAAATCAAGAACCTCATTAATGACAAGGTTTATCACATGATCTCCCTCCATCCTAATAATCATTTCTAATTAGAAACATACATCCAATCCCTACAATTGTTCCACTAGGAAACACATTCATAATACATATGGTCATGTATCTCACAGATACTTCCCTTAAATCCAACGTCAACCTAAATGAATCAATGCTGATAGTGTTTTCCTCATCAAATCCCAAAGTATAAAGAGAAGAGTCTCTTCTTTTCTTCCAGGAAAATCACTGAGAGAAGGGCTAGAGCCATGGGAATCAGTTTGAGCATGAGTAGGGGGTCTTTTCCTATGGAGTATCTAGGATCACCAGTCATTCCATTTTCTCTTCGGGTGTACCATTTTGATAAACTCATAGGAAAAATCACGGGTCACATTTATAACTAGAAAAATAGGATCTTATCCTTTGGAGGCCACATCACTTTGGTGAATAGTGTTCTGGTTTCCATCACTATGCATATCCTCTCAACTCATAAGGTTCCCAAGAGTGTGGTGGTCCTCTTGGAGAGGATTATTGTGTCATTCATATGGGATGGGAAATTGGAAGGTAGGCATCACTGGGCCTTAGGAAATCGGCTTGCCAAGCCACTATCATAAGGGGCATTAATATAAGAAGTGTTTCCTCAACGATTCAAAGGTTACATGCGAAGATGGCTTGGGATGATCTGGAGGGTAGGTCTCTTTGGGGCAGAATAATGTTGGGGATTTACGGTATGAATGTGAATGCTCAAAGGAATCGGCCTTCTAGAATTTGGAAGATGATCCACCAATACCTTGAGGATATTCAACGTCATTCTCCCTGGATAGTGGGAAAGGGAAATATTAACTTTAGGCAATAAAAGTGGGGGTGGGTAAGATGTGGTTTCCGGGCTTCCCTACCCCAGATATAACCTTTAGGAAGGCAATTAGGCATCCCAGGTTTGTGCATTCTGTTTTGGATGAGGGTCAATTGGAGGTTTTCAACAACATTGTTTCTAATGATGAGGATGATAAACTTGTGTTCAATGGTTCTGCGACAGGTGCTTTTTCCATCAAGGATTATGTTCGGGTTGCAAGGGTCTCCTCATGTAATGATCTTTAGGGGAGGTGTTGTGGTGCAAGGAAGTACCATCCATATTTAATTTTCTGTTATGGATAATGACGTATAGGGCCTTACCTACGGATGAGAACTTGCAGTGAATGGGAATTAAAATGGCCTCTAGATGCTGGTGTTGCAGGGCCTCCAATCTGGAGTCAGTGGGACATCTATTTTTTGAGAGTGAATGGGCTAGGAGTCTCTGGCAGTCTTTTGGGTCCTTCTTCAGGTAGAGAGGTTTTGATGGGAGGAATGGGGATTTTTTAGCGACTGGTTTAGTGGAGATGGGAGTCATGGAGATGAAAGAAAAGAAAGGGCTATCATTTTACTTATAGGTTGTTGGACGATTTGGAAAGCTAGGAATGATCGCTGACATAGGAATGCTTCAGGATTGCTGGTCAGCATTCTGTTGAAGATGAAGAACACCTTTCTGGATTTGATCAGGCATGTCATGAGTGTTGTGAAGCACTTTCTAAGCACGCCATCACCTCCAACATCGTTGTAGCATTTCGGAATGGCTCTCCATGGTAGGGTAGATGGGTTTGTTGGAGTCCTACGAGCATGGGGCTAATGCTTAACACAGATGGGTCAGTGATCCAAGGGGAGATGCGCAGTGGGGGGTCGTCTGTGACCGGTCAGGATCTATTATTTTTTCTTTCACTGGGTGGCTCAAGGGAGGTGACCTGCTACAAGCTGAAGCCCTGGCCTTCACTACAGGTCTGCATATGTGTGTACTTAGGCATTTTCATCTGGATCAGGAGGAAATCAATTCCCAAGTTCTGTATTATGCGTTACAGGGCAAGGGCAGGATTTTGTGGGCAATTTCTTACACAGTTAGGTGGTACAATTCGTTAGTGGAGGCTAATACGGTGGTCTCTCACACTTGTAGGGAAGGTAATATGGTGGCTAATTTTTTGGCGTCCATGGCAACTCTGGATCGCAGTATGCTCTATTTCTATGACTTGGGTTCATTTCCTAGTGTGGGGTTGAGCTTTATAGTTAATGATGCATTGGGCTTGCATTACTTTAGGCCACCCTAATATTGTCTGTTTTTTGTGATTTGTAATTTTGTTTTCATATAAATAAAAATGGTAATTTTCAGTCAACAATACCTACCTCATATCCTCATTCGCATCTATTATGCATTTATATTAAGGAAATACACTGAAATTTGAATTCCACATTGACAATATATAAGGAATCACCTAGCTAGTATCACATACTCGATGAAACCTTATATGCATTGATCTTATAACCTAGGGCACTCATCCATCCATTCACCTATAATGGTGCTCAGAAGCTTGGGCTAACACCTTTCTCTCAAGTTACCTTCATGGAAATCACTAAGCACCAACACAAGAAATCTAGAGTCATGTCTTAAGGGTCACTAGACCTTCCATCTTGACCTATAAACTGAGTCTTAAGGGAGATTGAATCTCACAGGACAACAATCACTTTCGTCTAAAACATCCAATGGAATTTCACTTGCCTAACAACCCACTCTAGGGATCCCAATACATCTCAAGAACCATATGAAAAGATATATTCCAACTCATATGTTACCCACACTCTCTGAGCATCTACACATCATACCACTCCTAGAAGGTTCAAAACACATCCACACACTACATAAAAATATGAATTTAGCAGCGGTTTCAACTGCAACTAAATCGTGTGTCGGCATTTATTTAGCTGCAGTTTTTCCAAACCATTGCAAAATGATTTAGTAGTGGTTTCTTAAAATCATGGGATATATTTAGAGGTGTTTTAAACTGTCGCAAATTAATTTCATGGCCATTTTTTTATTTTTTTCACATTTTTTAATTTTTTTAAAAAAATATTAATTTTTTATTAATATTTTTTAATTTTTTATTAATTTTTATTATTATTTTTCTATTAATTTTTTTATGAATTTTTTATTAATTGTCTTTAATTTATTTATTATTCATTTTCATATTTTATTATTATTTTATTGTTATTCTAGCACTTATTTTATTATTATTTTATTATTATTACTATTCATATTTAATTATTATTTTCATACTTATTTTATTAATATTTTATTATTTTTTGTTATTGTTGTATTATTACTTTGTTATTATTTAAATTTATTTGTTAGTTTTTGAATTCTACTAACTAATTCATTTATTATTTTTTACAATGCACATGCACATGTGTAAGCCATATATAGAAATTTGGTGATGGGTGATATTTGAACCCCTAAACTATTGATTATTCTCGAAAGACTTTACTACTCCAGCTGACTCTTCATGTGGTCAATAAATATAATTTAATATACTTAAATATATATATATTTATGTATAAAGAATAAAAGAAGAATAATGAAATAAATAACTAAATAAATAATAAACAAATAAATACAAAATAAATATTAAAATAATAATGCAAAATAATAATAAATAAGACTTTAATAATAAATAATTAATAAATAAATAACAAACAAATACATTATATATAAATAATAATATTATATTTTAATAAAAAACAAATATCTAATAAATAAATAATAAAAAAATAATAAATAAAAAAGTAATAAATAATTAATAATTAATAATTAATATCTAAATAATAATAAATAATTATTAATTAATTAAATAATTAATTATTAATTAATAAATATAAAAATAGTATTAAATATTGTATAAATTAATGACAAAATAATATTAATTAACTAATTAATAAATAAAAAAAATTATTAAAAAAATTAATAATTAATTAATTAACAATTAATAATTAATAGTTAATAAGTAATAATTAATACTTAAAAAGTAATAATTAATTATTAATTATTAATTATTAATTAATTAATGAATAATAAATAATAAATAAATAAATAAATAAAAATCAAATAATAAACTAATAATAAGTAATTAAATAATTAATTAATTAATTAAAAATAAATAATAAATATATATAAATATATAAATAAATGTAAGGCCTTTGGGCCATTCAAGTATAATATATAAATAATATAATAATAAAATAATAATGAAAAGTAAATCTCTAATAGATAAATAATAAATAATACATAAATAAATAATGTAAAAAATTAAATATACAAATAAATATTAAATATTAATTAATTAATTAATTAACAATTAATTAATAAATTTTAAATATATAATTAATAAATAATTAATAAATTAATAAAAATAATTAAACAAACCCTAAAATGTTAAGAAACTCTGATAATGCTAAAAACACTGAAATTACCATAAAATATGATACGGGGGGGTCCTTTTTTAGCTCCATAACCAGTCAAATAGAATATCCTAAAATGACATTCTATATGATATGTGTTACTGGCCGAACGAACACCTGGATTGAAAGTTATAGAAATTTGAATTTTAAGAAATTAGGGTCGCCAACTAAAAACTCTATTTCAGAGGCCATCTAGGCCTTTCTAAAGGGGAAAGGGTGATAATTCTCAAAGAGCTGGTCCTAAACCTACACAGTATAAAGCTCATCGTTGGATTCGAATTGATATGTGCTAGAGAAAAATTGACATCCTGATCAAAAGTTACGGTCATTTGAAGTTCAATTTCAATTTTTTACATTTTTTAAATTTTAGAATATCTTTTCCCTTTCATTATCACTTAATTTAAATCTCATGTGGTTTTAGCTCATTTCATAAGCTTCGATTTTACTAGTTATGGAGCTGAAATAGAATCCTTAATCATAAATTATGGTCTTTTGAGGTCAGAGTCTTCTTTTTTGTTCTTTTATATTTGTTTTAAGTTTCAAGTTATTAGTAACTAATTATTATAAATATTTATTAATTAACCCATTAAAATGAACTGCCATTATTTTTCGGTTTTTTTTAAAACCGCTTTAAAAAATAATAATTTTCCTTTGAATAAAAACCAAAAAAAATATTTTTCAAAAAAATTTAGCAGAGGTTTTCATACCACCGCTAAATGTATTTCAAGAACACATTCACAGTGGTTTTTGAAATCTCCACTAAACACTATTTTTTGTATTTACAATAATACACATTTATAATTGGAATAATGATATAATGATTTGTATCCAATGAATCAGCATCACATAGTTCAACTAAATTGAATTTCATTCCAAGATATATGTTAAAACTTAAAATATGTTGTTACAAACACTTTAAATAACTAATTTTGAATATTAATCACCCAAAAGGGGTTTTTCAACAAAGAATAAAATGGATGTATCGACCTACTAGGGTTATCACATGCCCCTTGCACTTAGGGATCACATCATATACATCACCAAGAAGCACCAAGGCATAAATCCGCATAACCCTCCATTTGATAATAATATATTTATTTATCATAGTCCAGCTGGGTATAATTCCACTATGAATATACATGGTAAAACAACAAATGACATGTTTTTGAAACATTTGACAATGAAACACTTCCATGAGAAAATTCACACACCAGAAGGAATATTCATGTCATATAAATCATTCATGCCTAATCATGATGCATGAGAGGCCTCTTTCTAATGGGATAAGATCCCAAAAACCATTAAATCGTAAATTATAAAAAATATTCCAGCATGACATCGAAAATCTAGAAGATTTATCCCATGCCCACGGTAACTTAAACTTCCACCTGAAAAGTTTTTCATGATAAAAATGTTATAGTTCAATCACAAGCGCTTAAATATTCTTATGTCTCTTATAAACCATCTCTTTAAATAGTAATATAATTAAAAAATAAATAATATTTCTTCATCACATAGCAACTAGGATCATGATGAATAGTAACTAGGTCAATAGTGACTAGAACTTAGATGTGCCTCCTTGAACACCAGAGGATACTAACTAGAAGCATTGGTCTAGGTAGGTACTGTGAAGAGACTATACCCCCTATTGTAGAGTACTCAATAAATAATAAGTAACAAAACCATATCTATATGATAAATTGGGAATATATAAATAGTAAATATATAAATTAATAATAAAGTAAAGTGAAAGAGATAAAATAAAACCATCTGTAATAAATTAAATTCAATAGTAAATTAGTAATACATACTCACTAACCACCCACAAAGCCAAACACATAGAAAAAATAAATATAACAATAAAATAAATGGGCTCAACCACATCCTCGAGCCACACCTCATCCTAATATCTAATCATTTCTACAATGTCCATCAGAATGATACAATCTCAAGTCTCTACAGTACCCAAGTGTAGTAGGCACCTATGTAGTGTTTGAGTACACCTCAGTAGGTAACCACTATTTTAGTTCCCTACATAACTAGTAAAGGAAGAGTACATGAATGGGACATTCTCAAAAAAAATAACTACTAAAAGTAAATAAATAACCACCAGCAATCCCAAGGGGAATCCCACGATCAACTATACCTACTTTTTCCAATGTAAGAATTTTTTTGAGCATCCCCAATGACTACACCAACCAATATATCTAAATGGGGGGATGGTACACCCTAGTATACAATGATAATGACCTGGGGAAAAATGATCCTGGTATACTACACTGTATATGCCTCAATTTATATCAGGCCCTCAAAAGATAGTAGGCAACAAGAACTTTCCATAATATCCCTGACAGGATAGCACATAAAGATCCACCAAGGTATTCATGACCGTCCAAGCCTTGGTAGATGAAAGTAACTTTTATTAAAATAGGCTATGATCCCCCATTGTAATACCCCCACCATGATAGCATATGATGATCCATCATAGTATTAATGCGATAACAACCAAGGGATATTAAACCAATCAGTTATATTAGAATATCCATGCTCACACCAATGGATCTAGTTGATAATAAGTACCCCACTAAGCCCCCACCCCACACTATAATTCCTAAATAATATGATGTGGTTGGATCCTAAAACAGATTGTCTATAAATCCATGGCATCCCCACCGGCATCATCATATCTGTCTATTATAATTGCTCCATGATCATTTACATTTCATATCATAATATTCATGAAGGAAGATACCATATTTGATATCAATATTTATATATATATCACACGAGGTTCATTTCCTATAATTTCCCTATAAACCAAAATCGGACTCATAGAAGGACGAACCAACTTGTCACAGTCATAGCATGATAAAATCATCGATCTATGTTCTAAATTGACTACCATAATCATTACTACCTATTATCATATACTCCCTCCAAGTACGGACTTATAACTTTTGGGCACACACCAAGGTCCCTAAATTAACGTCATAACTAGGACACCTTATATGAGTCCCTAATCCTAAAACTCACTTATTATGTCAATTCCCATCACTCAAGGGAATGAAATTCCTTGGTATTTTCATGTTCACATCAATGCCTCACTAGCCTTCCAAATAATGCTTACAAGGGGGTGACCTTAAGCCCACTCCCTTCCAAGATATTTTATATTGGTCTAAACACCTAATCTTTTACTCAATATCATCATGGTCAACCCACATAGATCATCACATCTCCATGGGTAATGAACTCATTGATCATTGTGAAATGTCCTCAGAGAAGTCCATATTCCATCTTATGGTTCTCGTATAGGAAATATCTAGTCCATCGGTCCCAATTAATCATTCACCTCCAACTAGGGGACTCTATGGTTCTTACATTAGGATAATACATCATTTCCATTTATTTAATTAACACCCCTCGGGGACCTGAATTATCATTCATTACCTTCATAAATAAGTCTTCGGTTGTCAATGGTTGAGGCAAGTAAGGCCAGTGTCCATGTCCCCTCAGGTCCACAAAAAAATTTTAAATTTATTCAATGAATATAATATTAAATAAAAATAATTATTTGACAATATTAACCTCCATTGTTAGTGTGACCACATACCACATAAAAATTCAATAAAATAATGAAATTACTATATGGTGTATTCATAAGGAACACCTACTTAATTTGATACTTCCACCCTTTTTAATTTATCACATGAAATATTTTTATATTATTTTCAAGATTTTCGATGTCTTGTATATCCTCAACCAACCTTGGTCAACTCAAAAAAGACCCTAACTCAAGAAAAATAGTCTAAAAAATAAATTGTAACATTTATAATAAATTAAAAAAATTAAATTCCAAAATATCTATATCTATTGAAAACTCATCATAAGCTTATATCATGCTAGAACCATAACCAACCTTGCTGACATGTTCCATCACACACCTTCAGTCATATCTTATGAAAATATTGAATACATGACATCAAATAAATATCCAATTTCATTTAATTTGATCAAAAGCCTTAACAAAATTAGTGTTTCAATATAACTCAAAAAAATCATCTAAAAATTATGTGAAAACATTTCTAATATATTTCTTTTACACAATCCACATTAAATCAACATCGTATTGGGATGGTTCCTTTATGATCTGGAGGAATCCTCCATAAACCATAATCTAGAGACAACCCAAATCACAATTCTGATAGTGGTAGAATGAAAGGAAGGAAACAATGCTTTGAAATCACATTTATTCGTCACTAAAATTCCTCAAGAACTACCAAAATTAAAGAATAACACAGGGGAAAGAGGATCATCTAGGTGGAGTTCATGTTCAAAAATAAGAGGGGGAAGGGGGCTGCAGCTTCTAAAAAACTAAGGGGGTATTTTTTTTAAATTTGCACCCAAAAGACCCAATAGCTAGCTAGTGGATGCAATTATATCCTTAATATGATCACATGAACCCCTAACCTACCATAAATTCTTTATTTTATGTCTAAAAATAGATTTTTAAGGTTTTAAAACTCTAATAAATATATTACAAACCCAAGTTCAAAATTTGGCCCCTATACCAACTGAAAATTCAAATTGTCACTAAAATTCAATCCCCATACTGATCTAGTTTCATACAATTTCCGACATTAAAACTCTGACAATAAGTTATTTTAACGAAATTGTTCTCTTTTTCAAACCCACTTTCAAATTGTTCTTCGAGAAATATTCATTAAAAATATTTAATGTTTCCTTTAACATATAAATCATTTTTTCATTTATTAATGTAGAAGGTCAAAAACTATACTCCATGTTTCCAATGAATGATTTCATCCGTGATAAGTATTGACATAATTGATGTAAAACCCATTAATATCGAAGAAACAAATTGTTGATAATATATTTTAACATAATTGAGCATGTATATTCCTTATACATTACACCATAAACATTCATTAATATTATACCTGGAAAAATAATCATTAGTAGGAAATTATTTTATTCTACTATGAAAAATTTCACTCATTGTGAAATCTTATTTATTTTGAGTATCAAACACCATAGCACTAGTATCCTAAAAATGTAAATCATAAATAAGTGGATCCAAAGAAATTTTAATATCTTTATAAATATATTTGGGTCCAAAAAATATTAATGAAAACATAATGTAATTAAATTTCATGCATAACCATGGTAATAAATTATAATTTACCAACATCATCATCCATGTGTTATGATTAAAACGGTGTGAATCATGGGGATTTCATTAATAGATAACATAAGATAAATTTTTCCAAACTTATTCGTAGATTTGTGATAAACATTGCCAATTTTATTCTAATGAGTAGCACTTATTGGGAGTAGGTGTTTACCATCTTGAATTATTTTATCTATTCAGCCTGGAAACTCACTTCAAATCTTTAAAATGATTTACAACCATTAAAATATATGAATTATGGGAAAGTAAATAATAAATTTTTGAGGAATTGATTTATTTTTCTTATATTGAGATACACTACCCTTCGGGAATTTTTTCAGTGATTCATGCTCTTTTAAAAATAATAAGTATCTCTTAGGGTAAGTATGCATTTTTTAATACCACATGAAAATTGAAAAAATCCATTCTATAAACATTATATGATCATCATTAAAGATCATTTTCATTGGGAATAATATCCATTATAGAAAAAGTAACTATATGAAACCGGTGTTGCTCCATTTTCTGATTACTTTTAAGTTATATATTTTCATTTTGGTGATAGTTTTATATATATCACAGAACCATCATATGATGACATCTCTACACAATATTAAACAATATAAGACAATATAAAACCTCATATTCAGCCATTATTTTCATTTCATTAATAGAATCTATATCATCATATATGATGGGCTTCATATCGTATGATCTGTAAAATATATCATTAATCCTTTCGCATGATACATTTAAAAATTCTTCAGGTTTTTCCCAGAATTTATAAGTTCAATAAATTTTGTAATAGAAAAAATGTTCTCCCAATTTAGTAGGTATAATTTTCTATGAATAAAAATAATGTAGATGTGAATATATAATTTTAAAAGGGTTATTCATATGGTATGTTGAAAATTTGAAGAACTCGTTTCCATAATTTTCATACTCTCAAGTAATACGATTAACATCTATTCATTTTTTATTAATATTCATCCTATATTATTCAAAAAATATATAATATATATAAATAAAAATAAAAAAATTTAAATATATAATTATAAATTATCAATATATGTATAAAAAGTATAAAAGTGTATATACACAGCATAAAATAAATAAATTCACACACATAGAGAATATATAAAATTTATTATATATATATAATAAATATACATTGAAACAAAAATTATATATATATATAAATATAATAACATATATATATAATAAAACACAAACATACAAATATATTTATATATTATAAAAAATGTGAATAACATTTGTATAAATAGAATATACATTCCACACACATTATAAATATAATATATATACATCTATAGACATGCATATAAGAATATATATTTACATAAAAATATATGTCTATATATGTGAATGTATATATATATATATATGCATATATTCACATATATATAAACAAAATTACAAAATATATAATATATATATATTGTGTGTGTGTGTAGATTTTGCATTAGTGTGTGTGTGTGTGTGAAACATATATATAGAAAACATGAAAAAACTCAAGACATATGTCATGTCCCGACACATTGGGGCTCGCTTGGTTAGAAAAGAATTGAGAATAGCTCCCCAAGCCCACCTCCAGTCATCTAGGGGATGGCGACCCGTTCAATGTAGTAATTTCACATACATGGGAGGACTTTTCCTATGATGGTTGTATGGTTGTAACCTACTTGAGACTTAGTTTTTATTTCAATTATATTTGTTGTTATGTTTCCTTTACCCACATGTATATGCGTTGAGATGGTTGTAGCCTTTCATTTTCTCATTTTTGGATTTTTTTGATACCTAATATGTATTGTTATACTCACCCCTATATGGGATCTTCCTTCATATTTTGTGTCATATGTAGACTAAAGAACTTTTCATGGAGTTCTTAGAGGACCAAGATAAGGAAAAGCATAAGAATCTAGTCTAACAGTGGTTCATACCTAGTGTTAAACTTTAAATAGGTCCTAACCTTCATAGTATGTCAAAAGGTTTTTTATATTTGGAGAGAATTTATTTGTCCCATATGATTTACAATACTTTTGGTGTGCTCTATATGTGTGATATAGATCTATGCATGTATTTGGTGTCACGAAATGACCCTATGGGTCCCCCTAGCTGACAAAAAATTGAGAGTTACACCCTAAGCCTACCTCCATTGTTCTAGGGGCAAGAGACAAGTTTCAATTACACATATCAAATGCATTGAATTACTTTACCTATTGTACATGTACAAAACAAATATCTCAAAATACCATTAAAATGATGAAAGGTAAAAAAAATTGATACCAAATGAATACATAAATATATATCCTATAAAAAGAGTTTGAAAATAGTACTAGAAATCATATAGGCCAAATAAAATCGCATATAATATAAAAAAGGGTCCAACATGCTATGAAAGATGTGACTTATTTCAAGTGAAACACCTAGTACAAAACATGACCAAACTAGCTCTTTATGCTCTTCCTACTCCAAGTCGTCCTAAGACTCCATCAGAAATCAATTTCTTTCCTTAAGAGATGACATGTTCATTAACATCCCATGTAGGTTTGAGTATAACAAAATCCATTATCTTCCCCAAATCCCAAAATGGAGAAATTAAAAGCAAACTATCAACCCAATCCATAAATAATAGGGTAAATGACAACCAATATCAGATATACTCAAAATAGACAATAAGTCTCAAGTAGTTCACAGCAATACAACCATCCTGGTACATTTTTTGAGGCCTTGATGTAATTCTTGTCTAGGATAAATCACTCCATGAGCCAGCTAACACAAATGGTTCTCATCTACAATTTCATTCTCATCAGGCCTTATGATGAAGAAGAAATACACTGAAACTAAAAATATCTCGATATACAAATGGGGATCTCACCCAAGGCCTATAGGGGGTTCCCAAACCCCTAATTGAAATAACCAACTATGTAGAGGATAATCTGATTGTGTGTGTTCATAATGATGATGCCTCAAAACCCTCACTTAGGGAAGAAGAATGGGAATGAGGATCAACTCAAAGACTCACATAGGGATTCCTGCTCTAATCCTGAAAGTGGATCCTGAATTATTATAAAAACAAGATATCACACTGAACCCTCATATTTATAGATAAATTAAATTCATTATAGAACAAAAGGTAACTCACCCACATATATGTAGAAATATGGAATACACCCAACAAAAATTCCAATGAACTAAGAAGAAAAGAGTCTCCAATCTACCTCAGAGGAAGTACATGACATTTATAGGAAGTGAACAATGTGTAATATTAAAAATAGACATGCACATTTATTTTCTTGTGTATTTATTCATATTCCTTTATACATTGGTTGTTCATGTTCCAATGTACATTGGTCAAGCCTATATACATTGACCGTTTCTATGCCCTTGATTGTGGCTGAGTACACTGCCATGTCCTACCCACATAGGTTGTCTTCCAATGCTCATTGTCATGTGGAATTTTCCTTTTATATGGTTTATAGCTTGAGTACATAGTTTTTAGTCTCAAATATCAATATCCCCCAAATAAGAATAACATATGGCCTGTTCTCCTAAACTATACAACATGTGATTAATATTTCCAAATGGTAAATCCCTACAATCCTTTATAGGACATTATTTTCCCCAATTATGTCTAGATCAACCCTCAAGTGGTCCTTAGAAGAAATAAAAACTCTTCCAAACATTATAGTGGAACATATATAGGTATTAAAACTCCAAAATAATAATTTACCTACCTCTTGGTGAAAAATACAAGTATTTGGGTCTAAAGAATGTCCCAGAAGCTGATGCACCTAGATCAGGTCTCTATAGCCATTAAGAATGAATCCTGGTAACACCTAGCCTTTCCTTGGTTTTTTCATCAATCTTGAGAGAAAAAATCTATATTTTATCCTTTTTTGTACTAGATATGATGGTGGGGATAGTATTTTTATTCATTTAATTTTCTAATTAATTAAATTAATAATTTTTCATTCCCACCAAAATTTTCCACTGAGTGGAAGACATTGACCAATTCTATGTCATTTCTAGTGTAAATCCCACTTCTCAGAAATAACAATTTTTTCAAATCTCCCATTTGAGTTACAAAAAAAGGGGAACCCATTAATTTTAAAATGATATGCATGTGTGCCATGAAATATATATATATATATATATATATTAATTCTCTATAGAACACGAAATCTCACCTATCTCAGTGATTAACTATGAAAATATTCTTTAAAATAATCCAAATATTTATAAGGAAAAATACAGGTTATATTCTCCTCACCTCAATAATTATCATCCCAAATAGAAAAATACCTTCTAAAAATGTGAGTGTATTGAGTTCACATCTATTTCTCGTTCTCCTAGCTGTTATCCTAAATATTTATTTTCTTCCGCTAGTCATAAACCCATGGAATCTCTCACCCACAATGTTTCATATCCTACCAATACTTTATGTTGACAAGGTACTCTAAAAATAAATCTCTATCCTTGATTTCTAGATATCCCCAGTGGATAACATGTGATAAGTTGTGAACATACCTCATCAAATATTACACATGGAAGACATCATATAGATGGTCCAATTGGGGTGGTATGGGAAAGTGGTAGAAAACATATCAAACCCTATTTTTATCTTTGAATAGGATAACAAACCTCAGAGATAATTTTTTACCAAAACAAAATCTCAACAGTCAATGTTGAGTGAGAAAATTTTGAACATATAGTATCTCTACTCACACTAGAAGCCTCTATAATACATCCTCATAGGGATTCTAAAATATATATATATATATATATGGCCCTCATCCACTCATGGAAGATCTACACCTTCTCTATTTTAGCTAGCCCCAATCCAATGCCCATGACTACTCACTCACCTAGATCATTCCAACAAAATGGTAACCTATAGGGTTTCCCATAAACATCTTTGAATGGTTTTATACCTGTGTTTGAATGATATATGTTGATCTATTAAAACATATCCTTGGGTTAGGGATCCTCCCAATTATGTCCAAAGTCTAACAAGTAGTCTTTATGTATGTCCTCTATAACCTAATAGGTCTACTCTGGCATGCTATTAGTCTAGGGTTGGAACACTGTTATCAAATAAAAATGAGTTCAAAATGACCCCTTAAATACTCTCCATAATCAAGACATGAAAAGAGAATCATAATATGAAATGATTATCGAGGGAACACTAATAATACATACTATCTCTAGTACATAATGGCGTCTTAAGATCCGCACTGAAACCCACTCTCAGATATCTTGGAAGTCGGATAAACAGGTTAGCATGACAACAATCTCCCAAATTGCTTTGTGACCTCTAGATGACCGTGAATGTTCAATCACAAAGCCCATGAATATAACATCCCACTTCCACTCTGTCGCATCTAGAGACTGATCCAAACCCACTGGAACCTGGTTCTTATCCTTCACCTATTTAAAAGTGAGGCATCAAGAGAGAAACTCTTCTATACACTTATTCATTTATACCCTCTAAAACTAACATTGAGGGTCCTATTGCACCTTAGAGACATGTGGATGTACTACTAAGTTGGATGTATGTAACTCCATTATATCCTCCTATTACAACATCAATGGTTCCACTGTACACCATTGAAAAAGGATAATATTTCCCCCACTATTATAAAATACCTTAGGATCATGTCTAATGGATATCTGAGTATATAATATCAAATAGTAAGTATCTCCAAGATGAGCTTACCTAACATGATGAGAAATAGGATGGAAAGTAACCATTGAATGGAGGTATGTCGTATAATTCTCATCTTCTATGTTCAAGTAGAATGAAACCAACTACTTTGTTTCCTCCCTCGATAACTATGAAAAAGATCTATGACTGAGATCATATTCCACCATGTTACCCTTTCTAGAAGTAAATAATTTCTCAAATACATAATCCAAGTGGAACTCTATCCATTTCAACTATCTCAAGTTAAGATATTTGAGAATATATATTCTTGACAATCTATTGATCAGAATAGATAAGTGACTACACATTCATTAGATAGTGTCACCATATCATTAGGGTGTCGACCATTGGTATCAGCTTCAAATCATGGGTCATATAGTTCTAATCAAGGGGTCTCAACTACTGGAACCCATAGTCAATCACATCCTACTAAATCATCATAATGCACTTGAGTCCATATCTAGAGGAATCTAAGAACACTATGCACTCAACACACTCCTTTATAAGATTCAAGTCGGGGGGTTCTCCTTATCCTCTTTTGTAACTCCTAAGAATCCTACTTAAACCTATCTATCCACATGAAAGTCTTACCCTTATAGGTCAAAGTACTCAAGGGTTCCATGACCATATAGAAATTGGGCATAAGTCTATCATAGTAGCCTTCCATCCCAAGGAAACTTTACACCTCATTCACACTCTTGGGTGGCCCCCAAGATAACAGTACCTCAAATTTGTTTGGATCCATATTTACCCCTGTTGGTGCCAAAATATTTCAAGAGAAGAAAGAAGAAAAAGAGGCCTCGCACCCTACCCCGTGAATCCATGACGCGGATCCCCCCAAGAAATGCGGTATCTGTGAAGCAAAAGAGGTGGGATGCCCTGCGAGCACCCCTGACGTTCGTGAACCCGCCGTGAAGCGATAGAGGCGGGAAGCCCCGGGAGTGCCCCTGATGTTCACGAACCCACCGCGAATGAACAGAGGGGGGACACCCCACGAGTGCCCCTGAAATTCAAGAACCCTCCGCGAAGCAACATAGGTAGGATGCCCGGCGAGATCCCCTGATGTTCGCGAGCCCTCCACGAAGCAAAGGAGGCAGTACCCCTCCGTGATCCCGGTTGACGTTCGCAACAAGCCGTGAAGCAACCGAAGCCCCATTTGTGTCATGTAAGCTATGCTTCACGATGCCTCTTGCCTATAAATACCAAGCTCCCCCTGAGCGCCCCAGACAGAAAATCTTACCTTTTGGCTTCTTAGCTCCCAAATCACGAAGCACCCCTTTCTCCGCAAACCATGAGCTTTGTGAGGTATTTTTGCTTCGCGAGGAGCCTCCGCATTGTCTCGTTTTGATCCCCTCTTCCGAGAGGGATGTCATTTGCGAAGCCTAAGGGCTTTCATGAAAGAAGGGGATCCCCAAGGGTACCCGGGTTGTCACGGAGCATTTATGCTTTCTGAAACACCCCTCTTTTACATGTGACCCACATGCCAAGGCAGGGTCACTGTACTTTGAGAAGCACACGGCTTCACAGCACTTTGCTTCACGAGGTACCTATGCTTCATGACGATGTGCTCTGGAACACCCTTTAAATTCACGAAGAACCTCTCATTTTCACCTCCACACCATGCTAAGGCTAAGGCACCCCAATTCGCAAAGCACACCCCTTCGCAAGTGCCCTTCACCACACTGAGCAACCGAGCTCCCTAAGGCCTCTCCTTATGGACCCCTCGCTTGGAAATTATTTTTCCCATGCGACCCTCCAGGTTTGGACGATGTGACATCAATGTCCCCTGGATGATACAGCCTATAGCACACCTTTGCCTAATGATTCTTCGCATAGGCACACTAATTTCTATTGCTTCTTCGCATAGCCATGCTAACATGGACCCCCTGATGGTTCGCTCTGCGACCCCCCTTCAGTACGGAGTTTTCGGCACCTTCCCTCCGACAAGGAGAAAAGGGTACTGATCATGTCTGTCCTAGGGGTGTGGAGTAAACCCATCTCATCCAAGCTGTCGGACGTTAAACTACCAAGCACCTCCGTCCTCAACACATGATGTTAAACTGTGACATCGCCCTGTGACTCTCGTATAGGGTTCCCCTATCTTGGACATTCCCCACACATCCTGGACTCCACAGGGGGTGATATTATCCTTCTGGGAGTGGTTCTTTTCAGTGGGGGAAGGGCGGCCATCTTGGTGTAATCCCCTAGTCCTTCTTAGGGAAGGTAGCACCCATGCACCTCCTTACTTTCCCACCGCCAGGGCCAGCATAGGGCATGATAAGGGACGAGGAACCTATTTTATTCGGTCCCAAATCCCTCTCCCACTGCGCTTTTTCACCCTTGGGCCTCCATCCTGGAGTAAGTCCCAACACCATGGGCCGCCTAACGCGTAAGCCCCTATTAACTTCTCACGGACTCACCCTTCGCGATGTGATTGTCAGGACCCTGCCGCCTCTTGTTTCTCACACCGAGCATGACTCACGTGGGCTTAGAGTAAGAATCGACTATGACACCAACCCCTATCCCGCATGACATTAAACTATACACCATTTTGAACTATGAGGTCTTTGATCCATGTCAAGGAATGGTATGTAGGAAGCCTCCATGAGGTTCAATCCCACCGCCCGGTTATTTCTTCACATCAGGTTCCACCCCCATCCCGCATAACGTTAAACTGTATGCCCAAACTATGGGGACTTTGATCCATGTCAAGGTATGGTACGTAGGAAGCCTCTACGGGGTTCAAGCCCAAAAACCATTGGCCCCGACCATCTCCATGTCGGTGCACCAAGCACCACCATCACCCTCTTGAACTACGTGGTCTTGGATCTATGTTAAGGTATGGTATGTAGGAAGACTCACGAGGTTCACTCCCACCACCAGTGGACCCCCAGGTTCACCTTCACATCGGTTCATTGATGCACCCCATCCTGAACTATGTGGACTTTGATCGTTGCTAAGGTGAGGTATGTAGGAAACCTCCCTGAGGTTCAAGCCCACCGTCCACCTATACCAAGGTCCTTATTCACATCAGTTCTCTGACACAGCCTCATCTCGCATGACGTTAAATGGCATCCGAATCCAGAGGTAAGCCATTGTGACCCCACCATCTAGTTGTTCCAACACCCCTTCATGTCAGTTCAATATCCCCTTTTCAACTCGAGCTATAAGGAATTAGATCAATGTCAAGGCATGGTACGTAGGAAATCTCACAAGGTTCAAGACCAACACCCATTCGACCATGGTCCTTCTTCACGTCAGTTCACTGACATCCATTATGAACTACGTGGTCTTTGATACATGTCAAGGCATGGTACGTAGAAATACTCCCTGAGGTTCAAGCCCCAACATCTCTCTGGACCAAGGTCCTTCTTCACGTCGGTTCACTGGCACCCCATCCCGAACTACGTGGACTTTGATCCAAGTCAAGGCATGGTACGTAGGAAGCCTCCCTGAGGTTCAGGCCCATCACCCGTTGGTTGTTCTAAATCCATTAACATCGGTTCTCACCAACCGAACTACACAGACTTTGATTCCCTTCCATGGGGATACGTAGGAAGTCTCTTCAAGACTCAATACCATCACTACCGTCATCTCCACGACGGTCCCATTTCATTCCCCCTCCACTTCATGTAACTTTCCGTCACTCAAATTGATTCTTACCCGGGCCACCACATCCCAGTGATATCATGCCATCCCATTCCCCTCCACAGTATTCGGGAATCCACCCATGAGCTGGCTTCAATTTCGTTGTTCCCTCAAGGGGGTTCATCAATCTGATCCAACTTCATCGATGTTCTGATGAGTCTGATCTGTCTTCATTGGATGTTAAACTTGAGGCATACCCCATGTTAAACACAGGAAGCTGAGGAAAAACTCAGATACATGCCAATGGAATAATATTCCCCATGCACGATGTGGGATGCCTTGGTCTTTTGCGCCCTCGAGAATCCCTATAATAAGGTACAAAAGGAAGACACGCCAATTCCACTACATTCAGACACATTAGTGATGCCTCGACGTGACTACTCCCGCAACTGAAGGTTGATTCCCTGACCGGACCCCTTGGAATGTCCTGACAGAAGTAGTGTAATTAATCGGTGTCCATTGAAACATGGCACTAGTAAGAGTTTCATGAAAAACATATTAAATCTATGAGGGATACCTGGACTAGGTGACGAGTTCTGAGGAGGAATCCATGGAAGGAAGAACCGACGTTCCATTATCTCGGTTTTTATCAAGGAGTAGATGCCCCTAAATAAGGTGTGAATGTCTCCTGCCTTTGGAAAGTGGGATTGCCGGGAAACAAAGAGTTGTGCCTGTCGCGCCCAAGAAGAGGGACACGCGCACCACTGCGAAAGCGTTGGAAACAGAAATGGTGAACACAACGTGAAGTTCTTCTCCCCAATATGGAGACTAGTAGTGCTCGAGACATCAGTAGATTGACGTGTCACCGGATCCATCTATCCAGCATCAGGTCTCGCCAAGAAAATAGCAGGCCTGGCGTGAAACTCACCAGAAATTGGTGCAGTAGAATGTTGGGCATTCCGTTCTGCAATGTTTTCAGTGTGGATCCCTCCTACTGGCCACGGAAGACGTGATGGCGTTGGGGCACAGGTTGTTGATTTTTTTTCTCACAGTGCTGATGAGTTAATCCCCCTGCTTCCTAGGAATTAGGTTGCTGCAACAGGGACATGTTCATCACCCACCCGCCTACGCAGGGGTAGGGGAAACACCAGTGCAACCACTCCGCGTGACTCCACTACTACCATAACGGTATCTGCATCCATGAACGTGGGGCACCCACGCCCCATCTTTCTATTGGAAGTCATACAACGAAGTTTGATTAACGACCTCGTACGCCATTACGAGGAGGAGGTCATAATCCCAACCCAAGATATGGCCCTCCCAGACCTGGAGGCATCTAGGCCTCGCCATCAACACCTCCCTCGAGGGTCGTTCAAGGAGCCCCTTCCCCCTACCCCAACATTCAATCATTTCGGGAGCCTGTCCCTGGAACGCCTGGACGACTCCCTACCTTAGGCTGATGAGGTGGGTGACGTCCGGATCAGCCCAATCAGAGTCCTGATTGAAGGGCTCCAAGAAAGACCCCCCTGGCCACATCAACACAGCCGCCCGACCTTGCCAGAGGAGCATTTAGGCTATGTGCCTGCACCACCCACACCGGCTCGCCTGACCTGACGCCAGCGTTGGGCCCGAGCTGAGGACGCCAGCCAAGGGGTGTTAACGTCGACAGCTACTGTGGCCCGAGCCACCACCGACGCATATCATAAAGTCCCTTCCCAAACTAATCAGGGGTGCTCCTACGCCCAACTGGGATCGAGGCCCCAACCGCTCCATGAGCAGGCTGGGTCGACTCCCCAGGTCGCAGGCATGAGTGGGTATCACCACGAACCACCCCGCGGTGATTTCACCCTGTATGGAGGTCCTCCCCGTACCACTATTCCACAAAGCATGGGCCTTCCCCACTCTGAAGCTCTTCATGGAGGTATGCCTCATGCTACCCCCAACCTGAATGAAGATCTTCCCCGCAGTAGTGACACTCGGCGCGGAAGCATCTCTCATGCCCACCACACCGGGTATGGAATTCTGACTCCTGCCCCTGACCGCCGATGTGAAGGCATTACCCATCTGGTCCCTCTCCAATGTGGGGATCCTACAAAAATTCTCTCTGTTTCTAGAAAAGGTCCTCCTTTCCCTGGAAACCAATGGGGTGAAGGTCAGCCTCGATCCACCCGCACCTAGCATGAAGGTCCTCCCCATGCTCCTGCCGGTATCGACGGAGGTTTTGCCTGCACAGGTGCTGTTCATGGAGGTCCTCCCCATGTCCCCTTCGACATTTGTCCTGGTGGTCCTCGCACCCCGGCTGTCTGAAGTGGAAGTCTGCTCCGCCCTGGCACCTGCTCGGCCCCAAGACTACATGTCCGCAATCAGACTTGTCCCGAGAAGCCTCCTAGGGGAAAGAGGGAGGGTCTTCACCTCCACAAGAATAATCCTAGGAAGGCCTAGACGGAGATCAAACCAGCCCGCTTCTCAGATTCTGAAGTAGAATACGACTCGGTAGTGGAACCCTCCCCTCGGTTCTCCGTGTCAAGGACCAGGGTAGGAACAATGCGTGTAATCCTCATCCTTCCAGAATGTGAGGTCCACTAGATTCCCACCTCTTATTGTAGGTACGTCCAAGAGGAGGTAATTTTGGGAGCCCCACAAGTTCCGACCATGCAGTCACCACCGTGGTCACCAGAAGCGCTCTCTACCTCGACCAAAGATCATGGAGAGCTATTTTGGGGACCGATGGTGGTAGACCAACAGTGTGACCCATCATCAGTAACCGTGATCCCTACACCAGAATCTATGGCTGTCAGCCCGTCATATCGTGATGTTGTAGTCAGGTCATTGCACTCTTAGGAGGATGGCCCAAAATTCAGTAGCCAGTCGACTCACTCACCGTATTCTCCACCACCCAGTTTACTGTCCCAGCGGTCCACCTCAGTGCCTCTACCGGTTCCTCAGCCACCTCTGGTTAACGAGTGGGGAAATATGGGGCCAGACCCTGAATCCAAACCTAGGAGATTCTGGAACATTCTTTCGGAGGACCACTTCCTAGATAAGTTCTGGCCGGTGGCAGTATCGAACTTTCTTGCTCTGGAATCCCTCACCCCAGAGGAAGTTGAGTGCTTCCATCAAATCTTATAGGCAACACACTTCCTTCTTCATTATTATCAGGTGTTGTACCCATGTAGCCAATTGCACTTTGAGGAAATTGGAAAGCAAAGTCGTCTAGTCGATTTGGCCGCACTCCCCGTGGCCCAGCACCCAGAGTCACCAGGTCGCCAAAACACCCTCCAACAAAAATTCATTCAGAGTTTCATGGTACTTTGTAAAATAATCAGGGAATCTACCCCCCACGTGCAAGTCCGTGGATGGGGAAAGTAGGCCTCCCTCCTCTCTTGTTCTTTCAGGTGGAAGCTTGACTCATTATGCGACATTGAGGACATGCCCCCAAGAAGGGTTCTGGTCCTCATGGCTGACGTAGTGGACAAGGAGGACGAGCTGGAGTTTCTCAATGGAGACTTACCCCCAAAGGGAGTACCGTAACTGTTGGACCCCTCAGCGTGGATTAATCATCAGCAGAGGAACCTCCTAGGTCTCCCTGTGCCCACCGATTCGCTGGTACTTAGTTGGAATGTCGGTAAGGGTAAAGAGCATGTCAAAGTTGTCAGGCATTCTGACCCATCCACCTCAGTGCAGAAGGCGGAGGAAGACCCTGAGAAGGTCGTGTTGTGCCAACAACTTACTAAGAAGAAGAGTCTGGTCAACAAACTCCTAGTTGAGAATGATATAGAGCGGCGACCCCACTATGGTGATCCTAGGCTGGGGTAGGAACAATTTTACCCCAGTGAGATTCCTCCAAGAAACTCTGATCATGCTACTCCTGTAGACAGGGCTGAAGCCGGAACTCACAGCAAGAAGTTGTGATACATCTCACCAAACCCTCCTGAACAGTGAGGCAATCCAAGGAATCCAGCCCGGGTTCCCCCAACTACCCCTCAAGCCACTCAGCCATTCGTTCCATGAGCCGTTGAAGCCATCTACCATGTCGAAGAGCCAGACAATGCACTCGTGGTTAGGTATCCCTGCCAAGACAGGGACCCCTGCCCGGATGATCCTATAGAGGCACTCATCACTCGCCTAGAATCATTAGAAACGTAGAAGGTGGTAGTAACTCTAGATGGAAAGCCATATCCCACGTGGGTGGATGATATGCATGCACCCCCGGGTTTTGGAAATACCACTTTCTCTCCCTTTAACGGGACAAGGGACCCGCCGCAGCACTTGGCCCATTTTTCCTCTAGAGGTGGCCCCATGTTGGGGACCCCAGCACAATAGGAATCTCCCAAGCTCTGATGATTTGTTCATACATTGGAGGGCCCTGCGTTCATCAGGTACAACCACCTCCCTATCGGAACAGTGATCGGATGGGTGGATCTTCACTGGAAATTCCTATATCAGTTCAGCTCCACCACGTGAAAGACAAGTATCGCTATCCTCTTCAAGTAAAAACAAAGGCCTGATGAGAGAGGCACAGACTTCATCGCCCGGTGGAACGGGCTCACATACTCCCTCGATATTCCACTAAGTCAAAATAAATTACCAACGATGTGCATAAGGAATGTCAAAGAAGAACAAGATCCTTCCCTGATCACTCAGAACTACCCTAGAGGGTTCCGAGAATTCTCAGATAAGGCTCAGTTCCTCGAGGAAGATCTGCAACAGGCTAGTCAGGCGTGTCCGCTGCCCCCTATGATCCTAGTAAGGAGGGATTCCAGAGCTGATCCTGCCGTGGTGGCCCAAATAGAGGCCTTCAGGCGGCTAGAATTGGAGCCAGTGGCACAAGCCCCACAACCTTGTAGAGGCCCTCCACCCCAAGCATAGCCTCTTGCCCAGCAGCAACTGCCACAGAATCTGTAGGTTCCCCCGTGCAACTCGCCACCACCGCCTAGGAGGGACAATCAGGCTCCGCCTCCTCGGCAGGCCCCTCCGGCCCTTCGTCAGGGCCCGTTCCCAGAGCCCCCTATCTAGAAATAAGGTACCAGACTTACTTGTTCAATGATGCTCAGGTCCCTGGTTACATCCGTAGTTCCCTAGAGTAGGGGATTGTGCACTTACTCGAGTGCAGAAGGCCGGTAGAGGTGAATATCACCGATCGCCCCAACTATTGCCCCTATCATTGGATTTTGGGGCACGCCCTCAAGCAGTGTTATGTGTTTAAAAACTGGCTTCATGACCACGTTTATAACAACATAGTCAGGATGGGCCCTGCCTCAGCACAATTGGCGGGTGTCTTTGTGAGGTTAGAAAGCAGTGGCGATGATGAAGGTAAGTGGCAGTAAGTCCCCAGTCGCGAATCCCAAAAGAACGATGACTGGATGGCTCGTAAAACAGCCGCTCGCTCCCATGGTATTATTTGGGCATGCCTGAATCAGCTAGAGTCTTCAGATGATGCGACCAATACCTCTCTGTCATAATCTCAACCAACCGCTTCCCAATAGGGCAAGTAGCGGCAGCACAAGAAGAAGAAATGAACTCCACCACTACCGTCGTCATCCCAGACTCTCAGTGACTTCATGCCCCTTGATATGGGGAATCATCCCAGAATCCACCCAATGGTGGATGATTCTTCAACAGAGAGTTATGGGTATGCTTTAGTTAATACCGTGGAGTTGGTAAATCCCTATATGACTCTCGATGATGGGGAACACCTGGCGAACCTCCCAAATGTCCCCGGTCGACGTCAACGTCGGTGGAGCCATGACTACATGGGTCGTTGGGGTGAATTAGTTGGCACCTCCAGCCTGGCATTGCATGCTACTAAAACTAGACAGCAGGCCCAGTGTAGAGCTTTGCACACACAACCTCCTCATCTGGTGCCCTCAGATCTACCTCCACCACCGTTTGTGCTACCAGATCAGGTAGAGCCGCTTCGACCGCACCACGGCTAGTCTCACCCTACTGCAAGCCAATAAATGTTTTTTGATCCTCATCTGGTAGCCGCTCTTCAAGCCTCGACCAGGGAGCAATAGGGCATACCTAGCACTAGCCAGCCATCGGCCCAGCCAGCAGGGCCCGCCGGGGCTCCAATTGTAGAGCGGCCTCCGGTAAGTAGTAGCTCGCGTCTGGCCTGGAAGTATGATGTTCTGAAGCACCTTTCCGGAATTCCAGCAGGACTTTCTATCCTTGAGACTCTTCGCCTTTCATCTGAAATGCGTGAGGCGCTTGCAGTGGCCCTAAGGATCCCCCTCCAGTTTGAGACGGAGGTAGCAGCTGCCGAAGCCTTCCTCACCGAGGCAATTGAGAATTCTGAATGCCAGGCAGTTATCTCGTTCTCTAGTGAAGATGAAGACCATACTATATAGGGGTGCATTCCTCCATTATACATCACTAGCCAGTTCAATGGTGTGGATGTCCGCCGCTGTCTTGTCGACATGGGTTCTGGGATTAACCTAATCCCGAATCAGACACTACGGAATCTGGGTTTGTCTGAGGATGATTTAACTCCCTCCTACCTTAGAATCCAAGGATACGACATGACCAAGCATACCCTGGTTAGAAAGATCCTTTTGAAGACCCAGTTCGGTGGCATAGTTGCCTGTACTGAATTCATGGTCGTCTCCCTTAACACCGCATATATCACAATGATGGGCATGCCATGGAACCACCTGCATGCAGCGGTACCATCGTCATATCACCAATGCCTCAAATACTCCCTCAATGGTCGAGTAGGTGTGCTCCAAGGAGATGCGTCTCCTTTTTCCTATTTTTAAGCCCGTTGTCTGGATGTCGACTATTACAAGAGCAAGGATAAGTAGATTCTGGCAAGTGAGATTGAGCCCGCCACTATCCCAAGGGATCCCTGGGCTTGCCTGGATGACACCTACATCTTCTCGATCCATCGGTTGGAGGCCACAACCCCTACATGGGGAAATTCTTTGTCGTTTCGAGTACAAGAGGAAGGCATACTCTTAGGTCCAAGCAATGATGGAAAATAACCTTGTACTCCTACACCAACCAGGATCGGGTGATCCCTGAACCTCCTACCCCTATACGGTATCGGGATGTTAGGCTCATGGCGATGGCAGTACATCATATGTGTCTATTCTACCAGGCTGAAACTAACTGGCTGAAGCCGACATGCCACTACTACTTTCATGTTATTAAGCGTGGCCCCTTGGGCCGAAGACCAGATGGGATTGGATCGAATGCCTTCATTGCTATGGTCTCAGTGGCACATGAATCTCCAGATATGATGACCACTGCCACTCAAGCCAGCACAAGCCTCCCATCGGAGTCTGGTGGATAGTAGAAAACTCCCCCATAGAAGATCCCTCCACAAGAGGAGAATATGACCTAGAGGATGCTCCCCCGCGTTTGAATAAGGTGTCTCCACCATGGTCGACGAACTGGTACAGGTGAACCTTGGTAGCGAGGAAGATCTGAGACCCATATTGATTAGTTCCTCCATGCCCCTCAAGGAGTAGCATCGGAATGTGAACTTCCTTAAGCAGCACCGAGACGTGTTCACTTGGAGTTATGGCAAGATTCCAGGACTAGATCCCTAGGTAGTCGTCCACTGCCTTGGCCTCCCGAAAAGCGATCGCGGGTTCAAGAAGCCTTCTAGAAAGACACACCTTTCTCATGGTTCCATGGTTGAGGTCGATGTTGAAAATATTATCAAAGACAACTTCGTCAAGGAGGTCCAGTACCCCAAGTGGCTAGCCAACATTTTTCCTGTCAGAAAAAAGAACTGGCAGGTCAGAGTCTACATCGACTTCTGCGATCTCAAACACCACTGTCCGAAGGATGATTTTTCTCTTCCAGTGACAGAATTGTTGATTTATGCTACGGACGGGTTCCAATCCCTCTTCTTCATGGATGGGTATTCTAGGAACAACCAGATCTGGATGGCCCCAGAAGATAAGGAGTCCACCGCTTTCAGGGGACCCCCAAGGTACTTTCTATTTCCAGGTTATGCCCTTCGGCCTGAAAAATGCAGGTGCCACCTATCAGCGGGCCATGCACTGTATATTCAAGCCAATTCTCGGGATGTTGGTGGAGTGATATGTGCACGACCTGGTGGTAAAATCATGCCAGTTCTAGGACCACCTCATGGTCTTTGAGAAATTGTTCAGTTTCCTCCGCTCCCACCACATGAAGATGAACCCACTTAAATGTGCCTTTGGGGTCACCTACGAGAAGTTTCATGGCTTTGTTGTCAAATACCAAGGAATCGAGATCGACCCAGATAAGATCAAAGCCCTCAGCCAAATGCCACCCTCAAGCAACATTAGGGAGCTTTGAGGTCTCTAGGGACACTTAGCCTACATACGCCGATTCATTGTGTATCTGACTTGAAATTGTAAGCCCTTTTCCTAGATCATGAAGAAAGGCTCTTCCTATGAATGGGATGAAGAGTGTCAGACCACTTTCAAGGAAATCAAAAAGTATCTACTCCAGCCTCTAGTCCTGATGCCACCCATCACCGGAAATCCACTAGTCCTCTATGTGACTGCTCTAGAATGGTCTCTCTGCGCCCTACTCACCCAGAAGAACAAGGAGGAGATAGAGAACAACCTCTACTACCTCAGTTGCATGCTACTCGATACGGATACCAGATACTTCTCTATCGAAACGAGTTGTGTTGCGCTCGTGTTTTCCATACAGAAATTGTGACACTACCTGCAACAACATGAGGTACAGTTGGTCTCTCGGGTGGACTCAATGAAGTACATTCAAAACCGATCCATGTTGAATAGCCGTCTAGCACAGTGGGGGGTAATTCTCCATCATTTCGACATCAGGTTTGTGCCTCAAAAGGATATCAAGGTTCAAGCATTGGAAGACTTCCTAGCTTCCCATCCAACCTCTGTGGATCAATCCCTGGACCTGGATTTTCCTAATGAGGCAATCCTCTCAGTCGATCATGACATCTCATGTTGGAAAATACACTTCGAGGGTGCCTCTTGGAGCCCCACCGGTAGGAGGCTCCACAATCTTAGGCTCAACAGAGTGGGCTGGGGCATCGTCTTCATCACCCCGGTGCAAGCTGTTCTTCCATACTCATTCCAGTTGTCAGAAGGCTGCCCCAACAATGAGGCAGAGTATCAGGCTCTCATCACTGGCCTCGAGATGGCCCTTGAGATCGATGTGCCCCATTTTCATGTGAAAGGGGACTCCGAACTAGTCATCATGTAGGTCAATGGCGACTATGTCGTCAAGAAGCCAGAGCTCGTGCCATTTTTGGAGTGCACCCTCCATCTAATGGACCAGTTCCCTTCTCAACCAGAGGTTACACATGTCCCTCGGTCACAAAATGGTCGAGAGGATGCTTTGGCCGGCTTAGCTGCGTCACTTGCAGAACCCGAGAAGGATGATCTGATTATACATGTGGAACACCGTATAGTCATTGCCCCAGTCACCCAGAGGATGACGACGGCCTTTGGGTAATCCATATTACCATCGAATCCCCCACGTTAGGAGCCCAAAGTTCTTCAGATGCAGTGGTCGAGGCCACTCTTGACTAGAGAGTACCCTTTGTCGAGTATCTCCAAAATGGTTTCCTCCCGGATGATCGGGCCGAGCGCGAGCGAATCCGACGCCGTGCATTGTAGTTTACCTTCCAGAGTGGTCCCAGTCTTGAGCGGATCCTCTATAAGAGGGGTTCCGATGGTGTTCTCCTCCATTGCATTCAAGGAGTTGAGATTTATCAGGTCATGCAAGAGGTTCATGTCGGTTCCTGCGGTGCCCACCAGGATGGGCCAATGTTGTCCCATCATAACCAGAGACTGGGGTACTTCTGTCCCACTATGATCCATGATTGTATTGAGTTTTCCAAGAGATTCCACACATGCCAAGTTCTTGCTAACTTACTACATCGGCTGCCAGAGCCTCTCCACTCCACCAAGTACTCTTGGCCATTTGCGGTTTGGGGACTCGATTTCATGGGACCATATCCACTAGCGACAGCTCACCCATGTAGGTTCATCCTGACCACTACATATTTCTTCTCCAAGTGGGAAGAGGTTGTTCCAGTCAAAGTGTTCAAGGCCCATTCCATAGTTGACTTCATGAGCTCCAATATCATCCACTAGTTTGGAGTCCCTCATGCTGTCCTCACCGATAATGGCACCAAATTCCGAGCAGTCGAGCTGAAGAAATTGTACGCCATGTACAATATACGTTCGAACCATACCTATCACTATCACACACAAGCAAATGGACAGATCAAGGCATTCAACAAAACCCTTTCTAACATTTTGTAGAAAATGGTTGGTTAGAACAAGAAAAGTTGGCCGAACAAGCTCCCCAATTCCCTCCTGGTGTATCAGATGATGACTCACAATTCCACCCAGGTGACTCCATATTCCCTACTGTAAGGGGATGAGGTTGTCCTGCCCATCGAGATCTAGCTGCCATTATTACGCACTACAGTCTATGACTAGTAGGCACCAGATAAGGTGGAGGAAATACATCTAGATTAATTAGAAGCATTGGAAGAGAACAGGCTACGTGCCCTGCACAATCTGGAAATACATGAGAACAAGATAGCCAGAGCCTTCAACAAGAAGGTTCGCCTTTTCTCTTTTCTGCAAGGTGACCTGGTATTGGCCCTCTGAGTGCCAATAATCCCTATTAGGAAACCACCCAAGCTGGATCCCAAATGGGAAGGACCTTACATCATTTATAAGGTCAACCCTGATGGAGCATACTCCTTAGTAACCATGGATGGTGGGCGCATAACTCCTCCCACCAACGCCAAGTTCCTCAAGAAATACTTTTCCTGAGCCTCTAGGTCCCGCATGACCCTAAACTGCACCCCGGTCCCGCATGACCTTAAACTTTATAGTCTTACATTACCTTAAACTGGACGGTCTTGCATGACCCTAAACGGCATGATGGTCCTACAAGACCTTAAACTGTCCAGTCCTGCATGACTTTAAACTGCTCATCGTCATCTGACATGATGTTAAACTGCTCATTATCATCTGTCATGATGTTAAACTGCTCATTATCATCCCACATGACAATAAACTACAAAATGGTCCGAGCTCTATGACCCTAAACTAAGATCTCCCTCATCCTCACTGCAAGACATTAAACTGCAAGCTGTTCAGGCCTTCCTAACCGAGGCCCAACCTCAGGCCCCATGGCCTTCCCCGATTTAGGATCTCTTGTGAGATTGTATGGTGTGGTATGGGATTATGTCATCATTCACATCGGGTTACTCATTTTACCATACACATCCCCATATGAGATACATTTCATCGTCCTACATGATGTTAAACTGTGCTTCTAGAACTACGTATGGCTTGATTCCCATCCTCATGGGATACGTAGGAACGCTCAGACGCTTTGTTTTGAGCCCAGCCCCAAACTCTTCTTGTTGACTATCCCCCCTGGGTATAGCTTCCTTGGAGGGTCTTCGCATGATGTAGAGTAGGATTCCTTAGCCCCACTCATAAGAGGATTATAATGTTCACACCATGTGCCACTCCCATTCTTTTATCCCCCCCATCTTCATCGCATGGCGTTAAACTGAATGGCCTTCAAGAACTACGTACATCTTGATTCCCATCATTTTGGGATATGTAGGAACGTTCGGACATTTTTTTGTTGGCCCATCCCAAAAGCCAAAATCTTCCCCTCATGTCAAAACATATGGAAGGGTTAATACTTTTTCCCCAATTCATGTTGAGCTAGCCACTATCCGGCTGTATGTCCCCCTCCCTGGAAATGTTTGCAGCTTTCGTAGATGGGTACAATTACGCTTTACCCAGTCCTTGACTAGGATTCCATCACCTTCCCCAATTGGAAGGTCCCCTTAATGGTATGGATACCAGGCCTAAGGTCACTCTTAACATTTCAGGTCAACGCCCTCAGGGGTGCCAAGAAACTAATTGATACAAGTCTGGTGTGTCGAATGTGGTCAACAGTCGATGATCATTTTTTGCTCCCTTCTCAGGTCACCATAAAGACACTGTGTTTTGAACAAGGTCAATAGCCTTCCTGGATATTCGGGTCTACCACATGATGTCCCAAACATCGAGTGTAGTGATCCGTTATGCCCCGTCCCGAAGCGATGATCTCTTTCCGGGCAGGGCCAACTGTCAGGCACCTGGACCAGGTTCTCTACGATGGGGTTGTGCTGTGTGGTGTGGGATTATGTCCTCATTCACATAGAGTTACATTCCATACCATACACACCCCCAGAAGAGACACATTATCCAGAACTCGTCCTCACTACATGGCGATAAACTGCAAGCTGGTGAGGCCTTCCTGACTAAGGCCCAGCCTTAGGCCCCTTGGCCTTTCCGGGCCCCCAGCCCCCATCCTCACTGCATGGTGATAATCTTCATGCTACTCAGGCCTTCTTGACTAAGGACCAGCCTCAAGCCCCTTTGGCCTTTCTAGGCCCCCGGCCCTATCCTCACTACATGACGATAAACTGAAAGCTGGTCAGGCCTTCCTGATCGAGGCCAAACATGAGGCCCCTTAGCCTTCTCAGTCCCCTTATCCCATGTTCTTACCCAGAGTGTACGTTGTGATATGGGACTATGTCCTCATTCACATCAGGTGACTCGTCGTGTTGTACACCTCCCATGTCCAGGTAATCATATTCCCCGACCCTCTTCCTCAGTATAAGACGTTAAACTGCGAGTAGGCCAGGCCTTCCAGACAAAATCCCAACAACCAGTCCCTTCGGCCTTTTTAGGCCCCCGTCCCAGGTCCTCTCTTATGGGAGTGAATGGTGTGGTGTAGGATTACATCTCCATTCACGTCGATTTGTACTCCATACCATACACCTCCCTAGTTTGAGGGTATCCTACTCCCCTTCTCGTCCTGCATGACGTTAAACTGCATCTTGAGAACTATGTGTGGCTTGATTCCCATCCTTATGGGACACGTAGGACCACCCAAATGTCTAGGATTCAGGGCATATCCCATTTCCTTGAAATTTCCATCCCACCTTTTTCCCATGGCCTACCTCTCTATCCCGAGCCACTTCGTCGACCCTTTTTGACAGTTCACCAATGTGCCTAAGGGTACTCTGGTTTAGTGCCTGGAATGCTGGTTTCTAATAGGACATGTTCCCACCAACGTTTCAGGATATGTGTTCCCCTTCATCAGGGATTTCATCACCTTTCACACCCAAAGGGACCCCCAAGAACGGCCTGGATACCACGCCTATGGGATCTCCTATCGTTACGGGCCATTTCCCCAGAGGGTTTCAGACAACAAATTGATACAAATCCCGATTTGAAAACATGGTCAATGGTCGATGATCGTTTGTTGTTCCCACTTCATGATAACGCGATATAGATACTATTTTTTCACCATAGTTAACAGTTATCCTCTATCGCCACGCCAACGCCATTAAGCCCAAAATGTCGGTTACACAATTCACATCCTTCTCCACTTATCAGGTCCAAGTAGAACTTCTACACTCTTAATGCTATTCCTCAGCGTGCATCTTCTTGTCAGGGGAACAAAGCCACGGTAAGAGCTTCCTACGGGGCTCTACACTGAATTCCCTTTGATGGACATTCCATGTATTGAAATAAAGATCTTCCTCCCTTGTTTCCCACACCGAGTTTGACTCACGTGGGCTTAGGGATCAAGTCGAGGTCTACGCTTACATGGAAGGCTTCCATCCCTCCATGGTCTGAGCTATAAGACCCTAAACTAAGATCATCTCAGAACTACGTTTGTCTTGTTTCCCATCCTTACGGGATACATAGGAATGCACAAACCCCTTTGTTTATGGGTCCAGCTTGAGTTCTGCTAATTTGTCTTCTCCGTCCCACCTTTGAGACTTTGACTACGGGATCGAGTGATATTGTATAGGATTATGTACTCATTCACGTCGAGTTTTTGATAGCCACACCACGCACACCCCATTCTAACTATTAGCCCTCCCATTTCATGTCCCGCATGACATTAAAAGGAACCTTTCTAGAACTACGTGTGGCTTGATTCCCATCCTTATGGGATACATAGGACCACTCGAATTTCTAGACATTAGTTCCAGCCCCACCTCTTAGAGATCTCCCGATATCCCAGTCACCTAGTCCCCTTGGCTTGTCCCTCTCCATGAGGGGGATATATAGGTGTGGTACATCGTTCTTGGAATCATGCCCCCCTTCTCCCGGGAATCCGCCATCTCTTGGTCGCCCTCATTTGCATCCCTCGACCCCTTGCAGTGGTTCTCCCATGTGTTAAGAGTACTCTGGTCTAGGACCAAGAGTGTCAGATTCAACATTGGCAAGTTCCTTCCACTTGTCAAGCTTCATGTTCCCCCTTTATTCGGGCTTCCATTATCCTTCATGCCCAAAGGGACCCCCAAGAATGGCCTAGATACTACGCCTAAGGTCTCTCCTACCGTTATGGGCCAATTCCCCTGAGGGTTTCAGACAACACGTTGATACAAATCCCGCGTTGTGAACATGGTCAGCGGTCGATGCTCGTTTGTTTGTCCCCATTTCAGGCTAACGTGACATGATGTTGTGTTACGAACATGGTCAGCAGTAATCCTCCATCGTCACGCTAGCCCCTTCAAACCTTGAATTTTGGTTGCATGATTCACATTATGTTCAACCCCACCTTGTCCAGGTGGAATCTTGACACTCGTGGTGTTATCGCTCAGTGCACCTCTGCATGTCAGGGGGAAAAAGCTGCAATACGGCATCCTTCAGGGCTCCCACAGTCCAAGCTCTAAGACCATAAACTAAGATCTTCATTAATGGATATATACGGCTCGATCCTCATCCCCATGTGATGTGGTGGGTCACCCGAGCATCTTGTTTCCAAGTCCATCTCAGCTAGGAGCTAGTTCCTCATGCCCCTTTCACTCTCACCCCTATTTGGGCCCCTTGTCCTGCAGTTCCTATCTTGGAATTGTGTACGGTGTGATGAGGGATCATGTCTTCATCCACATCGGTTATGTTTCGTGTCACCATACACACTCCCCGCCTAGAATTGTCTCTGCTACGTCTACACTACATGATGTTAAAATGTATGCTTGGTCATATCATGTGACCCTAAACTCAAACATTATCTACCTGGATGCACGACTTAAAATGGAACTACAGTGTGTTGACCTCATCATAGAGGACGTCGCGTTTGGTATCAGTCACACGCGATACCATTTGTCAATGCCTACTATGGATTTATTCCTATCGCGACACGGGGGCCTGCTACCCTAGGCATGTCGCTTCACAAAAAAACCACTCATCTTAAAGGACTAACAAGATTTATCAAATACCTCTTCTCTTGGTGTGAGGGCAAGACCCGCTCGCCCCTTTCATCTTCTAGAACAACATATGGCTTGATTCTAATCCTCATGAGATACATAGGAGTGCCTGGTCACTTCCCCGTGGGCCCAACCCAACATTCGTGTTCGGTCCCTCTACTCGAGCACTTCCCTAGAGAACACATGGTATGTAGGGATTATGTCCTCATTCATGTCGGGTTTTGTAACCACCTCAACATGTGTTTCCTTCTCTCCTTACCCATTCATGGTCCCAGTTCTAAGACCTTAAACTAAGACCCTATCAAGAACTACGTATAGCTTGATCCTCATCCTCATGGGGTACGTAGGAATGCCTTCGCACTATGCTTCAGGCCCAGCTCAACTCTCGTTTTCTATCCCTCGACCTAAAACTTTCCGAGAAGCACGTGGTGGTCGTAACCCCCGGTTCCCATTCACATCGGGTATTTGAGTTACCCCACCACGTGCCTCTTGTGTTTCCTCCCACCCCTGGTCCGAATTCTATGACACTAAACTATGATCTCCCTATTGGAAGGGACTCGACTCCCTCTATCTAATATGTCTCATTAACATATTCAGATGCGTTTTGACAAAGATTATGAAGTGTGGAATTTTCATGGGGACATCCCCTCATTCCATGTACAAGCTTTGTGTCCTTTCTATTTGTATCCTCATCCTCTTCCACATCCCAAAGGACCCTCGGACGACATGGATACTAGGCTTAAGGGCTCTCCATGGATGCCAGGCCTAAGGGTTCTTCTATCATTTAGGGCCAACATACCTAAGGATTTAGGATGACATTTGTGACAGGTCACGTTTTTCAATCATGGTCAATGATTGACCCTCATTTTTCTGGCCCCATTCTAGGATAACGCAATATGGATTCTGCGTTTCTGCCACGGTCAACAGTTATTCTCCATCATCATGCCACCATCATTGTGATCCAGATTTTGAGCGTCATGATTCACACATTTCTACTTCCTCATGTTCAAGTGGAATTCCGACATATTCGGCTTTATCTCTTCTCGCGTCTTGGTGCGCTACATAGACATGTTAGGATCATTGGGCTAGTATTCACCGAGCATCCCTTCGCCCTAACCTTCCCCTTCCTATATCGAGAAATTCCCCCCATTACTTCTTGTTTCCCACATCGAGCACGACTCACATGGGCTTAGTAGTTTTTGTGGGATATGTACCGGCACAACCATGCTTCTCCTCATCCTACATGACATTAAACTGTGCTTCCAGAACTACGTGTGGCTTGATTCTCATCCTCATGGGATACGTAGGGACACCCTAGTATTTTTCCTAGGGTCCATCCCCAAGGAGTCATAAATCCTATGCTTCCACCTTTCTGGCCCCCTGGATGGAACCCTCATAGGGAACCGTAAAACTATAACTTTTCCCTAAACAAGTTCGGGATGCCCCAAGATGACATTGGGAAGCGACGACTACCTCGCCAGAGAGGCTCTACATGAGAGAATGAATGATCCACGATCAAACTGATGCATCCATCCAGTATTCTCCCGCCACCGTGGAATAATTTCAAGAGTGTTGGATTATGTTCGAACAAACCCTCACTCCACATTCCACGCTTTGTGGGCCCCCTTATTCGGACTCTCATCCTATTTAATGTCTTGAAGAACCCCTTAACGGTATGGATGCTCAACCTATAGTATGACTCTATCCTAGGCCAATGTTCTGGAAGATTGGTCCTGTTTGGAAGGACCCCCTAACAGCATGGATTCCATGATAAATGAGCTAGGACACACCCCCATGTTGGTATCCCTCACTGGTAGGATCCAACCACAGATAAGGGCCACGATGAACACCGTCAGCCTGACTATCAGCTATTGTTCAGTTCTGACACTGAAACCCCTATTCTTCCATTGGATGTCCTCCAAGAGCTGCCAATACAAGTTCTCCTTGCCCCGTTGATCCCCCTTTTGGAAAGTTCGAGGCCTTGGGGGAAACTCTTGATCCATCGGGAAGTTCAGGAACTGCTTGCACCTCTTCTTAAAGTGGACATCTCTCACCACTTCTTTATCATCTCCGGGGACCAGTCACATCAGTTCCATCACCAGCCGTGACATCTGCTCTAGATCCTCCGATGCACTCATGATGGGGAGGAACTCATCATACATATCCCCCAAGATCGGGACCCGCGAAATTTGATGGACATCCCACAGACTGATGCCAACCTCCCCATGGTGCAGGTGAAAAGTGTTGGTCCTAGACGACCATCTACTCAATACCTCTGGCCTCAGCTGTTTCGGTTGATATATGTGGAATTGGGAGGCCCAGGCAACCTCATACAAGCCCACTCTCCTCATCTCAGATCCAAACTCCTCGCATGAGGCGCCTACCCAGTAGTCCCATGCCCAATCATTGGTGAAGTTGCTGTCATGGTGCAGGTCCCACTCATCAGACCACCCATTCTTTGAATCCCTCAAATTTGCCTTCGGTATTTTTTTGTACATGGGAGGGGACGTCTCTGGTTGCAATGGATTCCCATCACTGTTGTTCAGATGATTGTACTGGCAGTCAACGGTGACAGGTGTGAAGTCCTCCGGTGCATGACCATCAGCCGCCCTGAACCATTGGCGTTGGCATGGAGTGCTCCTGAACCAGTAAGCTGGTTCGTCCCTACTCGCCTCAGGAATGAAGACACCATCCCTTAGCCCAAATCCATACAAGGGTAGCCTCTTCCACAACAGATTGTTCTTTTGGCTCTCTGATAATAGTTTTGTCAAAGAATTATAGTCCGAGTGGCTTCAGACTAGCTCCCCCAGGCCCAGACAGTTGGCCATCACATCCCTCCGGGCGGCATCCGCAAGCACCCCCTGGGCAGCTTCTTGATGGGCCATTTGTTTTTTAATGATTTGGAAATTTTATATCTTGGGTCACAAAGTCTATTCACAGAGCTCCTTCGCGAAGCAGAATCGTAGAGCCTGGCCTCGGCCTATGAGCACACGTTCTCTTGGAGCAGTCGCAGAGTCAAAGACTCACAGTTCACCGCGAAGCCAGATTCACAGAGAGCAGACGCGAAGTATGTGGAGCTTCGTGAATCGACAGTGCAAAATGACATATTCATAGAGAATGGAAAGGAAAAAAGAGAGGTCAACCACCCCTATTTATAGGCAGTGACCCTCAGAGCTTCACGGCGTGTACGGGTGTGTCGAGCTTCGTGGCGCACACAACCTGAGTTCAGCTATCCACCTCACAAGCCCTCTTTGCAAGTTAGCACCGCGAATGGCCGATGATTTTGGCGATTTATCTCAGACTTCGACACTTGATATATCCCTGGTTCCAAGTCTTAGGGGGGGAATTTTTTGGCGCCAAAATATTTGAAGAGAAGAAACAAGAAAAACAGGCCCCGCGGCCAACCCCGTGAAGCCATGATGCAAAGCCCCCCTCCCCCCCAAGAAATGTGGCTGCCATGAAAAAACATAGGCAGGATATCCCGCAAGTGCCCCTGGCGATAGCAATCCCACCGCGATGCAACAGAGGCGGGACAAACCGCAAGCGCCCATGACGTTCGTGAACCCGCCGCGAAGAAACATAGGTGGGATGCCCCATGAGTGCCCCTGACATCCGCGAACCCACCGCCAATCAATAGAGGTGGGACGCCCTACGATCTCCCATAACGTTCGTCAGCCCACCACAAGGAAAAGGAGGTGGTACACCTCCGCGATCCCAGTTGACATTCGCAACCCGTCGCGAAGCAACCGAAGCCCCCTTCGCGCCGCGTAAGCTCTGCTTCATGGCGGCTCTTTCCTATAAATACCAATCCCCCCCCAAGTGCCCTGGACAGACAATCCGACCTTTCGGCTTCTCAGCTCTCGAATCGCAAAGCACCCTTTGCTCTGCGAACCATGAGCTCTGTGAGGTATTTTTTGTCACACCCCAACCTGTGGATTTATTTTATTTTATGATTTCTTTGATTTTAAATAATTTTGTTGGGGTCCGAGGTAATTCCCGGACTAAATTTCTGAGTCTTTGATAAAAAGCGCACATTTGGGTTCAACAACGTTGGACGTGTGG
Source organism: Viscum album (assembly GCA_963277665.1). Lineage (NCBI taxonomy): Eukaryota > Viridiplantae > Streptophyta > Magnoliopsida > Santalales > Viscaceae > Viscum > Viscum album. Next base: position 1,503,220,648 of record OY728119.1, on the reverse strand, counting down.
GCAGAGCGCGACACCGCGCGGCTCCGCCCATGCAAATGTGTGGCCTTTTTGGATTTGAAGAATTAAAATAAATAAATAGACATCAATTTCATATGTCATGTAAATTTTTTATGGTTATTAGGATTTTTAATATTTTTATCTTAGATGAAAACTAGATTTGTTATTTTTATTATTATCAAAATGAAGTAAATACTTTTATTATTTTTATTAGTGTTATTATAAATACTACAATTAAAATTAATTCTAATTAAAAATATTGTAAGAAACTGTCTTATTATCATCTTATTGATAATATGATTATTTTTATTTTTTTTATGAATATTTTATTTATGATTTTATTATCTCTTTTATTTATAGGTGTTTTTTTAAGGGAAACCCTAGCCCTTTCCACTTCCCCTGTTCATCGTTTCTTCTCTGCATGTCGCCATTCCCCCTTGCCTCGGCCTCCTGTCCTGCCCTCTTCTCCCGCACGACCAACGGCCCCCAGCAGCCTACCACCGCATGTCAACCCTTCAACATCCAGCCGCGTGCCCCAGCCTTCCTCTGTCCGTAGAAGCCCGCACCCTTCTCCCTCTTCACAACCCTTGCCCCGCACGACACTACCCGCTACCCATCCTCTTCCTTGGCAGCGCGTCCCCCCCCCCCCCCAGTGCAGTGCCTCCTACCTCCTTCCCAGCTCCCACACACAGTAGCGATCCCCTTTCTTCAATGCAGGACTCTGCCAGAACCTTTCTCTGGTAGTCCGCAACACTCCGCCTCCACCCTCTCCTAGTTGGCCATGACCCCCACCGACCATCCTAGCCGGTAGTGTCCCAGCCTCCAGCCTCTGCCCAGGCGATGCTGAAGCCCACCCGGCTCCCTTTCCATTGTCTATCGTCGCACACCCAACCTGCACGGTAGTCGCATGCCTCCTTCACCTCCTGCTCCACCTCTTCGTTTGGCTTCCACCAGTGCGCAGAGCCGCTGCATCTCCCAGCCGGTGCACTCCCCCTGTGCGTTGTGCAACCCCACAGCCGGGTTTCTTTTATTTTCTTTTTTATGTTTACTTTTATTATTCTTATTATTATTATTATTATTATTATTTTTATTCATATTATTATTATTCTTATTGTTATTATTATTATTATTATTATTATTATTATTATTGCTATTATTATAACTATTATTATTATTGTTATTGTTATCATCTAACTCTAGTTGGATTATGGGTTTTAGTTGATGGTGTGTTTTTATTGGGTGGTTTAGGGTTTTTAGGACCCGCACAGGGTGTTTCTGAGTGAGCACCATCATCGCACCTTGTTTCTGAAGTTCTGTCATCATCGCGCTTTAATTTCAAGGTGAGTGTTTCTCCCAGCCGATTAGTTTCACATATTTCAAAAGGGGTTTATGTATGTGTTTTGAGTCCTTGATATTTTTTTATATAGGGCATTGGACTTTACTGCGCACTTTTGAACATGTGTCATTTCATCGTGTCGTGTATCCGAGGTAGGTTCCCATTACACTGCTTTTTTTAAAATTTAAGTTACATTATTTCCTGCTCTTTTGCGCACATTATTTGTCCAAATTAAATATTTTTTTAATTTTACCAAACGTGAAATAGTATTAGAGAATTTTTTTAATAATTACTCAGTGTAAGAAAGTGCTGTTTATTTTATACACGACACATGAAATATTTTCTTGATGAGCGGACACCCACTAGTGAAAGAATGCCCATTTGGATTTTAAACATAATTCACGGAATATCAAATAGAGTTTTGATTTAATGATAAATGATTTTCTTTTGAAGCGTGAACAAGTACTTTGGTTCTTTTGAGAAATTTCCTGATTGGATCTTGAAGTTTATTTGGAAAAATAAAATGTTCTGGTTTGGTTTTATAAAAATATTGGCAGCCTGTGAAGTAGTGTTTTGGGGGTTCCTTAAATGGTTTTAAACTGGTTTTTTTCTTATAAAGAATTGTACTTTTTTTAGTCATGATTATGAAAGGTGTTTAATGCCCGTTTGGCACCTTATAGAAAATGATGTGATTGTTTTGATGAAAACCCTCCTAGGATAACCCTCCAACCATGGATGCAATTGATTGTTTGGGAGGCTACACATAGAGGCTCCTGGGTACTTGAGTGGTTTAAAGGAAAGAGGTTGTCCCATGGAGTGGCTTAGGGTGATTATCGGTGTGCTTTATATATATATATATATATATATATGATTGGATGCTCGGTAGGCATCGGTTCTAGCACCCCCTTCTTAAATACTTGAGACATTAGAATCCGGCATATTGAGAGAATATTCTAAGAAGGATTGTTGCACTGGTAGGTTATGGTACTGACTAGTGGCCCATAGTAGGTGGATATATTGGGTTTATTACTATGGGATTTGCCCTCGACCTGCCTGAGAGAGGATGGTCGAGCATATTGTGCGTTTTCATTTCATTGTGACATGTTGATAGGGATGATTTCTCATGTATTGGTGTCTTCTGGTTTATTCTCGATCTCCTAGGTTCACCCATGTCTATTCGGGTTTTTTTTCTTGTAGTAGTGATTATTATGCTCATATGTATACCTATGTTTCCCTTTCTGTGTGTTATACTTTGTGCATTTCTAGTGTATTGTTTTCCTTGGAAAGTGGTAAATTTATTTTGATTAGGTTTCTACGAAATGGTTTTCAAATGAAAGTGTTTAATCCTCTTTGTAAAAATTTGAAAATATAAATATCACTTTCCCTTCCTAAAAATCCATTAACACTAATGAAATGAACCCAAATTTGGAAATGGTTAAGGGAAATGGTTCGTACATTGTTTTAAAGTAAAATACTTAGAAAACATGCTTTTGTAAATTGTAGTTCAAACTTGCAATGATGTTTCTTTTATTTTAAATAAAGTGGATTGGATACAGATATCGGGATAACCTACTTAGTTTTAATAATCACACTTATAGTTATTTTCATTTTTTAGTGTTTGTGCAGGCTATAGATTGAGTGTGCTCGCATAGGGTGACGCTTGATCATTAAGTCGGAGAGTGACCCGCGAGGTCGCATGGAGTTATTTCAGACATCGTGTTTGGTTAGTTTTACCTTTCTTCTATTCCTGTTTAGTCTTTTTAATTGGTTTATTTTTTTATTGCGCTGCACTGTACTATTTCTGATGCTTTATTTATTTATATTGGGAGAAATCGTTCCCACAACCTCTATAGATGCCCTGTAACTTGTCACCAGCTCGAGAGGATCGAGAACGCCTCTCGGGCCATGTCGCGGACCGGCTTGGGTGACCGGTTCAGGGTTGACCCGGGTTGGCACGTGAAAAAATGGAATCAAAGGAGGTCAGCTCTTAGCGACCTCACTTTTCAGAGCACCGTTTGTTATTTGGGATGTCATGGTAGACGGAGTAGGATTTTCGGGACTCAAGGGGTAGTAGCAGGAAGAGCGTCGCGAACTCTTGCTAGTTCTAATCCTCGGGTTTCCATGGGAAGTGCGGTTTAATTTATTTATTTTGGATTTTGTGGAAAAATGTTTTGTGATTGTGATACAACAAGTGGAGTTAGTCTAATAGTCCTAAGCCACATGGCCGGGCAAGCCATGCAGAGCTAGGAGCATGGTCCTAGAAGGCTCTCTGTGTCGGTGACATGTTTGGCATGTGGCTGCCAACTATATGGTCAAGTCACCCACTGACACTAGTTACCTGTTGATTTATTTTGGGTTTCCTTAAGTTTCTGGAAGTGGTTTGAATAAAAAAAATTGTATTTTGAAAAAAAAATGGTTTTTTGAAATGACATGTTTAATTTGTGGATTGTTTTAAAAGAAATGGTATGAATGATTTGTTTTTGCAAAAATAAAGTTGCTTTGTTTTGGTCTTGGTGTTCCTATGGGTTATCATGTGCATAGTGGTATGTTGGAAATGTGGATGGATTTTTGGTATGGTGGATGGATGCCCAAGGTGGCACTGATACAAGCATGTGAGTTATACTCCATGTAATACAAATGGCGAGGGTTTAACCCACATAGATTGTTTTAAATTAAATATGTTTTCAAGGAGAAAGGATTTTATGTTATGATAACTTTTTTTCTCGTGTTTCGAGCCTGACACCTATGCATTGTTTTATTTTGAGGTTTTTATTCACTCGTTGAGTTGGCCTTGATTGAGTTTTTGACTTTTCCTTGTCCAGTGGTTATCCGTCTGAAGCTTCGATGGGTTATTGTAGTGTTGTTGATCAACCTAAGGATTTTATGCTTGAGTTTTAGAAGCTGGATCCACCTCTCTTTTATGGTCAAGCAGAAACTTCCGTAGTAGAGGAGTGGATGTAGAAGATTGAAAGGGAATTTAACCCCATTGAGTTTGCCAATTCGTTGAAGGTCAATTTTGTGAATTTCATGCTTGAAGGTTCAATGTGGATATGGTTAAAGTTAGTGTCTTGAAAAAAAGCCCCGTCAAGAGCTTACTTGGGAGTTCTTCAAGGCTTTGTGCATTCGCCAATATTTCACTATGGAAGAAATGGTGAGGATGGGGATGGAGATGTGTTGTCTACAGCAGAGTAACAGATCTGTGATGGAATATTTCTAGCACTTTGTGGATCTAGTCCCTCATGATTCAGGGTATGCCACGAATGACCCCATGAAGGATCGATGCTTCGAGGTGGGTATCCGCCCTGATCTATAGTCAAAGGTGTCAGAGTCTAACCTAACTTATTTTGTTGATGTGGCGAGACAAGATTTTCATGTCAAAGCCGTGATGGCAGGAGTGCTCGATGTAGTTCTCCCTCCTTCGATCCCTATGATCTCTGGTGACGATTCTGGAAAGGAGATGAGTTAGCAAATGAAAGTGGATGGAACAGGTCATGGAATCAAGAGGCATCGGGATCTCTCATCATCCTCTTCTGAGCGAGAGATTATTTTGTATTATCAGTGTGGAAAGTGGGGTCACAAGAAGTCATCATGCCCAAGTGCTCTGAAGCCCTTCTAGGAATGTGGATGCCTGGGTCACTTGCGACGATTCTTTCAGGGCGTTGCTAGAAAGCTTCACAGAGGAATTTATTAGAAGTGATGTGTTGTTAGGTTTTTGTTTAAAGTTTCATATGTATGTTTCCTTCTAGTGTAAATGACCTCGTATCGTGGCTGTTTTATGGGTGTTATTTTGGGTTTGAAATGTATGGGAATATCGTGTATCTTTTGATGAACTTTGTTTTTCAATGTCAGTGTGGTTCTATTTTAAAATTTGGTCCTTTCCTTTTTCAGATAAAAAGATGTAAGTTTATTATTGGGATGGTCAGAACCTGACTGTGAGGCAGGAGATGCTTCATTCATCAGAGCTCCAGCCAAAAGGCCTCGGAGTGAAGCCGACGCGTAGTCAGGAATCCCCCGGGGGAAATTTTAGGAGTCTGGTTAAGGTTTCACCTCTATCGTTAGGGTGAGGCAGTTTTAGTGTGACTATTGTAGTTTCATCATCATTATAAATTTTTCTCATGTCTCAAGGAGCGTGATGGACTTATCCCTCGCACAATGTCTCTAATGGTGCATTTTTTTGGATGCGAGGTTTCAATTAGTGGTCTTGCATGGACCACTGATGTAAATTAGTTGCATCCCTGATTTGGGACCATCCCTAAGTGGTGAGTCATGAGTAGTTTTCTGTCCATGTTTTAGTGATCCAAATCCTTGGGCCCTCCCCTCCCGCCCATGGGGTAAGGGTTTTTGGTTAGCACAGACTCTTCAGACCAGCTTTTATCTCTTTTAGAAGGGAGTACATGATTTAAATGTTTTTTGTTGTGCTTTTTATAGCTTAGGTAAGACCTAGTTCTAACCTAAGATGGATTTTATTTTGGTCACTAATAGGCCGGTCCTTTATGGTGGGGAGACCCACCGTGAGTCTCTTTGGGTTTTCTATTAGGTCGTTATTGGGCGCTAGTTGAGTTCTTTTGGTGGGGAGCTGTCCAGGCCTCCCCTCTACTAGTGATTTATTTCCAGAAATGGGGTTGGGTCCTGTAGATGGTCAATGGAATGTTTTTTGGTTATGAGGTTGGATCATGTTTATGTGGAATCCTTAGGTGTTGATCGATCGAATGGATTGTGTCGTGGCTTTCTGGGGGTGGAAAGCATTATGGTGGGGAGAATTGCCACACCCCAACCCGTGCATTTATTTTATTTTATGATTTCTTTGACTTTAAATTATTTTTCTAGAGTTCAAGGTAAGTCCCTGACTAAATTTCTGAGTCTTTGATAAAAAGGCATACATTTGGGTTCAACAACGTTGGACGCATGGGCAGAGCGTGACGTCGCGCGGCTTCGCCCATGCAACTACGAGACCTTTTCGTTTTTGATGAATTAAAATAGATAAATAGATGTCAATTTTGTATGTCATGTAAATTTTTTTATGGTTATTAGGAAGTTTAATATTTTTATCTTAAATGAAAACTAGAATTGTTATTTTTATTATCATCAAAATGAAGTAAATACTTTTATTATTTTTATTAGTGTTATTATAAATACTACAATTAAAATTAATGCTAATTAAAAATATTGTAAGAAACTATCTTATTATCATCTTATTAATATTACGATTATTTTTTTTATTATGATTATTTTATTTATGATTTAATTATCTCTTTTATTTACAGGTGTTTTTTTAAAGGAAACCCTAACCGTTTTGTAACGCCCCGACCCCAGTTACCCAGAGTCGGTGCATTATTACATAACACTGTCATGATCATTAGAAAGATCAAATCTAGAAAGACCTATTAGTTTATTAGCCTTGGAAACACTAGATATATTCATAAGTCTTACATTACATCATAAAAATGAAAACTACAACAACGTCTTTTCTTCATAGTCCACACTCATATCCCCACATACAATCCATGTCGGTCATTCACAAATAACTTCTTCACATCCTGGGAAAAATAAAACATTGAAAGGGGTGAGCTCAAATTCCCAGTAAGGATAACAATATAGCGGAAACATTCATAATAAGAATAAACATTTAAGGCAATGTATAACTAAAAAAAGCCTTTTAAACATGAACTTAAACATAGTATGGAAAAAATAAAATGAAATAATGCCATTTAATTATTCACATGGATATTCTACTAATCGAATAATCACATTCAATATCAATAACCACTTTCATAATGATGGAATGCATAATGCCAGACTATCATAACCACATAGCCAAGGCCTCATGCCAGGACTGCAAATAAGATTTTGTCAAGGCCTTGTGCCAAGAAACTAGTGTGTCTCATGAGACCTACCGATGCATCGAGGAGCTATAGCGGGCTCCACCTGTCACATATTAAGTCCAATTAATTCCCATATGAAAAGGTTTAAACATAACATAAACATTTGTATTAAAACTAGCATACGAAATATAAATACTTTCACCATAAACCATGAAGGGTATAAAAATAACATATCCATAGCCAAACATATCACAAAACCTTCAATACAATATGGAAGTTTTGTTTCATAATAAATCATCTTCAAATAAGCTTAAAATCCATCAAAGGATGTTGACATAGATGAAATCAAAACTCTTTTTAGAGAAATATCTCTTTTTATTTTGAAATCATTTAAGAGTCATATAAAATAAAACATTTTCATTGAAAATATTCTTATAATATTCTAAGTGAAGCTTTGACGATTTTATAACGGCGGAAAATAGCCGCACCCGTCGTATAAGTTAAAAAAACATTCTTACCTTAATTCTGTCGAAAAGGTTAAAAAGCACCTTGTTTGGAAAACGACGGAAATATTCCTTTATAAACCTCTTATAAAAAGTAAAACAAGGGTATAAATGACTTTAACCCATATTCTAGTAAATAGTAAAAATGTTTTGAAATTCATTTTTAAGAAACATGGATGTGGATGATAAAGAAGCCCCAGTAGATTATTACGTATAAACAACCTCGGATAATGAAGAGATTGCGAAATAGACCCTTACCTTGTAATTTTACTTGGTTGATGGTAGGTTATCCTCCTGTATAATGGTGAAATAATTGTTATTAAATTATTCAAGAATCATATACATTAATATGATATCATACATGATCTTTTAACATTGATTTGTTAATAATATCTTAGAATTATCGTTGTTTCGGTTGTTAACTTACTCGATTTATTTTATATGTTTTGTTACATAAGTCGTGTTTGTTATGTATATGATGTATCTTATTCATATACAGAATGATATAAAGTCCTTAAATACTATTATTAATCATCAAATGATAATTATAATTGAATGGATACGATGGAGAATGAATCTCATCGCGTTCATGGAGACGATAGTCCGTACGTACGCACGTATGGTGACATGTCCTTAAAGGATGGATAGAATACTGAATATGGTTGTACCATATTTATAATAATATTAAAGTATATAGGAGATACTGGATTCATTATTTTATAATGGGAATGACAACTAAATAATAAGTTGAAGAAGAAATGAATTTGAAAAAGGGTGGTGAAAACATTACCTCTTCTTCGGGTTCTTCCTTTTGCTTTGATCAAAAGGGATCCTTAAGTTGGAATTATGTATAAAGTAAGGCCTCTAGGATGAAGTGAGGGAAGTTTAGAGAGTATTCAGGCAGAGTTTTTCCGAACCAAAAGGCTTTGAAGGTGTGAATTAATGAGAAGGAGGAGTTCCCTTTTATAAGAGGGGTGAGGGGCACCTTTGGAAAAGCTAGAAATATTATTTTATAATAAATTCAAATTCGGTTTATAATGGCTCCAAAGTGGATTATTTAAAGGATAAGGTGGGGATGGGTCTAAAACCACTAAACCAATAGAATTTAGACAGGTTTGGGTTATTATATTAACCTTATCTTTAAGTATTAACTCTTAGTTAATTAGTTTCACTTTTACAATGTCTCTTTGTATTTTTATAATATATGGTTAACAAACTAACTATATACATCTGAGAGACCCCCAAGTGGTCCATTAATGATACACCTATCATGATATAAGTCTCTTGGACGAACCTTAGATTTTTAGAAATTTAATATCAATTAATAATATAATTTTTTTTTTAAAAACTCTTTTATGTCAATGTTGACACTATTCAATAATTGATTTTTGTGAAAATCATAAAAGAATGATTACTTCGAAAAAAGTAACTTAAGTCAATCCTAACATGTCATATTAACCTATAAAATTAGTGTAATTAATAAAAAGTCTCAAATTATATTTATTTATGTATTTATAATATCAATTATTTTAATGTTTCACTATTAAGGTAATTACTGCATCATCATTGTGTCATAAATAAATTATATTATATAATGTCCAAAAATTATAAATAAAATATCATTACGTAGGGAATCATTTTATCTTTCTAATTAATATTTAAAATCGAATTTATATTATATATAACTCTATATTAAAAATGTTTTAGTAAATAAACATTTATTTTAACTCTTTTAACTCTTCTAAAAATTAAATAATAATAAATGACCTAATCTAATCCAAGTGGACCTAAATGATAATATTTTATTCCTCAGGTTGTTTTTGGTCGAAATACACTTGTCAAATAGAATTAGGACATGTGTTAGGGTAATATTAATATCATTTTTACCCTTAATTACCCTATTTACTTTTAACCTTGGTAAATAAAAGTAAAAAGTTACTATTCACCAAAAATTATTTTCATCTCATTGAACCACATTATACTACTTGATATTAATCGTGTCTCTCGTATTTTTGAAATTCCATTCACAGAAGCGGTAAAATTATGTTTTATGAAAAATTCAGTTTTTTAACTACCACTTAGTGGTTTCACTATTCATCAAAAATTAGAAGTTCTCAGAAAAATACCAAAAATTCAACTTAGGATAATTTCGATATTCCGAATCCAAAAATGAAGTCCATTTTGAAATATGAAATAAATATAATTTCAAAAATTATGTATTACTATTCATTATGGCTATTTTGATTGATTGTGGTGTGTTAGAACTCGATGATGCGTACAACACACGTTATCGCATTATTCAAAGAGAAATGTACCGTAGAAGCTTGGGGTGTTACATTCTCCCCTCCTTCAAATAATTTCGTCCTCGAAATTTCTAGAGTACTACCACATGAAAAGACTCGGGTGGTTCTTCATCATATTTTCCCCAGGTTCCCACGTTGTCTCTTCCATCTTATGGTTTCTCCACAAAACTATTACCAGACGCGTCGTCCGGTTTCTCAGTACTTGTTCTCTCGTATCAAGAATCTTGACGTGCTCTTCGCAATAAGACAAATCGGGTTACAGTTCTAATTCCTCGTAGGTGATTACATGCATTGGGTCAGACATGTATTTCCTCAATAGAGATACGTGGAACACATCATGAACTTTGGAGAGACTTAGCGGCATTTCCAATCGGTAAGCTACGACCCCAATTCGTTCTAGAATTTCGAAAGTTCTGATGTACCTGGGACTCAATTTACCTTTCTTACCAAAACCTATGACTCCCTTCCATGGAGATACCTTTAGAAAAACATGATCATCAAATTGAAATTCCAAATCCTTCCTTCGATTATCAGCATAGCTCATCTGCCTACTTTGATATTCTTTGATGTGATTTTGGATTACCTTCACTTTTTCCATCGTTTCCTCCACCAGTTCTGGACCTAAAAGTTTTATTTCACCAACATCATCCCAACAGGTTGGTGTGCGACATCTCTTTCCATATAACGCTTCATATGGTGCCATCTTAATACTCTAATGGAAGCTATTGTTATAATAAAATTTTACCAGAGGAAAATATTAATCCCACATTCCCTGAAAGTCAAGTGAGAATGATCTCAACATGTCTTCTATGGTTTGAATAGTTCATTCTGATTTTCCATATATTTGAGGGTGGTAGGCAGTGCTCAAATGAATTTCAGTATCCAAGGATTTCTGAAGACCCTTCCAGAATCTTGAAGTAAAACGGGGATCACGATCAGAAACAATCGATAGGGGTACTCCATGATGTCTCACAACTTCATTAATATATAGTCTTGCTAGACGTTCTAGTGGTAGATCTTCTATTATAGCAAGAAAATGTGCTGACTTGGTAATATGATCAACAATAACCCATATTGCATCGTTCCTTCAAGGAGTCTTTGGTAGTCCCATGAAAAAGTCCATCGTAATATTGTCCCATTTCCACTCAAGTATGGGAAGAGGTTGCATGACTCCTCCCGGTTGTTGCCTTCCAGCTTTCAATTATTGACAAACCATACATCTTGATACAAAATCAGCAATATCCCTCTTCATGTTGTCCCACGAAAAATGTTCCTTCAAATCTCTATACATTTTGGTGCTCCCAGGGTGTATAGAGAAATTGGAACTATGAGAATCATCCAGCAATTCCCTTTTTAGATCAGGTATATCGGGAACACAAAGTCTCTTCCCAAATTTCAAAATTCCTTCTTCATACACAAAGTCTATCAATCTCCTATCATTCAAAGCATTAATCTTCTTTTGAAATTCTTCATCATCGGTCTGAGAACTCTTAATCCTTTCTAGTAAATATGGTTTGGCAACCATTTGAAAAAGCATTGATGTTTCACCTTACCTGGTTATTCACATGTCCATCTTCACTAGATCCATTAAAATTGGATCCCTTTCAATTCTCATCACATTAAAACTCCATGGTCTTTTTTGGTCAAAGCATCCACCACCTTGTTTGCTTTCCTCAGGTGGTAGTGTATCATACAATCATAATCCTTGAGTAATTCAAGCCATATCCTTTGCCTCATGTTGAGTTCTTTTTGTGAGAAAATATACTTCAAACTCTTGTGATCAATATAAATCTCACATTTTTCACCATAGAGGTAGTTCCTACATATCTTCAAAGCAAAGATCACAGCTGCTACCTCGAGATCATGAGTAGGATAGTTTTCCTCATGAATTTTAACTGTTGTGATGCATAGGGAATAATCCTATCATTCTGCATAAGGACACAACCATGTCCTTTCTTCGATGCATCACTATAAATAACGAACCCATCATTCCCCGATGGTAGATTCAATATAGGAGAATTGACTATTCTTCTATTCAGTTCATCGAAACATTCTTCACACTCTTTTGTCCAAACAAATTTAACCCCTTTACGTGTGAGCTTCGTTAATCGGTTAGCCAATCGGGCAAAATTCTGGACGAAACGTCGATAATAACCTGCCAAACCAATAAAACTGCGTACCTCAGTTATACTCGTAGGTTCTGGTCATTCTTGAATTGCCTTGTTCTTAGAAGGATCAGTAGAGATTCCATATTTATAGACAATATGGCCAAGAAAAGAACTCTCCTGAAGCTAGAATTCACACTTGCTAAACTTCCCATATAATTCATGTCTTCTCAGAGTCTTTAGGATAATGCGCAAGGGATTTTCCTGATCTTCGTATCTTTTGGAGTATACCAAGATGTCATCAATAAATACCACCACAAATTCATCGATATATTCCTTGAAAACTCTATTCATTAAATCCATGAATACATAGGGTGTATTAGTCAATCCAAAAGGAATTATTGTAAACTCGTAATGCCTGTACCTGGTTCGAAATGCTGTCTTAGAAATGTCTTCCTTCTTCACACACAACTGATGGTATCCAGATCGAAGGTCAATCTTTGAAATATATTGAGCTCCATTCAGTTGTTCAAATAAATCATCAATGCGAGGGAGGGGATACTTGTTATTTATTGTTATAGCATTGATCTCCCTGTAGTTGATACATAACCTCATAGATCCATCTTTTTTTTAACAAAAAGAATAGGGGCTCCCCATGGAGAAACACTAGGGAGAATAAATCCTTTATTACCCAATTCCTCTAGTTTTTTCTTTAGTTTTACTAATTCTACAGTGGCCATTCTATAAGGGGTCTTCGATATATCTCTTGATCCAGGAATTAAATCAATGGAAAACTCAACTTCTCGTTCTGGAGGATGTCCAGGTAAATCTTCCGGAAATACATCTACATATTCTTTCACAATAGGTACATCCTCTATTTGAACATTCCTTTCCTCACCCACTATAATTTCATCCTCTTCCTCCCCAATAATTGAATTTAGTTGAGCTATCACTACGGGAAAAATGGGTATTTCCGACGGGTTATTTGCGACGGGAATAAATCCCGTCGCAAATAGTCCCGTTAAGAAATTATTTGCGATGGGGGTATTTACCCGTCGCAAATAATTAGGCTTTTGCGACGGGATTGCTTTCCCCGTCAAAAATAGTTTTCCCGCGATGCGCGCCAAATCACGGGAAACTTATTTGCGACGGGGGAATATTCTCGTCGCAAATAACCGGCGGCGGTAAAAGGTATTTGCGACGGGAATATTCCCTCGTCGCAAATACTATGTCGGCAGGGGTTATTTGCGACGGGTTCCGTCGCAAATAACTATTTACCGGTTGACCGTAATAAATGTTGGCTAAGGTATTTGCGACGGGTACCGTCGCAAATAATTCTATTTGCGACGGGAATCCCGTCGCAAATGGGCCCATCGCAAATAATCTAACCTATAAATACCCCCATCCGTTTTTTTCATTTCATTCTCATTCCTTATCTTCTCCTTCTCTCAAAATTATATTTCTAGAGTTGAGTTTTTCTCCAGTTTAATTTTTTTCTCCGGAGCTGATATTAAAGTTTTGAAGAACGATCAGAACAGATCAATTTTCAAGGTATTTATGTTCATTTTAATTTTTTATTTATTTTTAATTTTTTATTAGTTTCAATTATTATTAATTAGTTGTAATTTAATTATGTTTACATTGTTTTATTACTTAATAAATTTAAATTATAAGTATTGTTTATAGTTAATGGTAATTAGGAATAATTAGTAATATTTTTTAATAATTAAGAATAAATATTAATAATTAGTAATAAATACCAATAATTAGGAATAAGAACATTATTGCATTATTAGTTTATTTTATTATTAATATTAAAATAAAATAATTTTTTATATATATACAATTCTTTTTTCATCTGTGTGTTTGCTGTCTTCACATGTATTATTTGTATATGGAGATAGAAAACGCACAGATGAAAGAAGAATTGTATATAAATTAGAAAATTATATTATTTTAATATTAATAATAAAATATATTATTAATGTTATTATTTGTAATTATTGGTAATTATTTCTAATTATTGATAATTATTCATTTAATTACTAATAATTAGGAACAATTATCAATAATTATCAATAATTAAGAATAATTAGCAATAATTAGTAAAAATTACCAATAATTAGTATTAATTACCAATAATTAGTATTAATTACCAATAATTAGTATTAATTACCAATAATTAGTAATAATTAGGAATAATTAAAAATAATTAGTAATAATTACCAATAATTAACAATAATTAGTAATAATTACCTATAATTAGTATTAATTACCAATAATTAGTATTAATTACCAATAATTAGTAATAATTAGGAATAATTAACAATAATTAGTAATAATTAGTAATAATTAGGAATAATTAGTATTAATTAGGAATAATAAGCAATAATTACCAATAATTAGTAATAATTATTATTAATTACCAATAATTATTATTAATTACCAATAATTAGTATTAATTACCTATAATTAGTATTAATTAACAATAATTAGTATTAATTAACAATAATTAGTATTAATTACCAATAATTAGTATTAATTACCAATAATTAGTATTAATTACCAATAATTAGTATTAATTACCAATAATTAACAATAATTATTAATAATTTCCAATAATTATTAATAATTAACAATAATTACCAATATTTAGTAATAATTAACAATAATTGCCAATAATTACAAATAATTGCCAATAATTACCAATAATTAGTAATAATTACCAATAATTATCAATAATTACTAATAATTAGCAATAATTAGTAATAATTACTAATAATTACTAATAATTAGCAATAATTAGTAATAATTAGAAATATTTAGTAATAATTAGAAATAATTAGTAATAATTAGTAATAATTAACAATAATTAGTAATAATTAACAATAATTAGTAATAATTAGTAATAATAAGGAATAATTAGTATTAATTAGGAATAATTAGTAATAATTACCAATAATTAGTAATAATGATTATTAATTACTAATAATTAGTATTAATTACCAATAATTAGTATTAATTACCAATAATTAGTATTCATTACCAATAATTAGTATTAATTACCAATAATTAGTATTAATTATTAATAATTACCAATAATTACCAATATTTTGTAATAATTAACAATAATTGCCAATAATTAACAATAATTGCCAATAATTACCAATAATTAGTAATAATTACCAATAATTATCAATAATTACTAATAATTATCAATAATTACTAATAATTATCAATAATTAATAATAATTAGCAATAATTAGTAGTAATTAGAAATAATTACTAATAATTAGCAATAATTAGTAATAATTAGAAATAATTAGTAATAATTAGAAATAATTAGTAATAATTAGTAATAATTAATAATAATTAGTAATAATTAACAATAATTAGTAATAATTAGTAATAATTAGGAATAATTATTATTAATTAGGAATAATTAGTAATAATTACCAATAATTAGTAATAATGATTATTAATTACCAATAATTAGTATTAATTACCAATAATTAGTATTAATTACTAATAATTAGTATTAATTACCAATAATTAGTATTAATTACCAATAATTAGTATTAATTACCAATAATTAACAATAATTATTAATAATTACCAATTATTACCAATATTTAGTAATAATTAACAATAATTGCCAATAATTAACAATAATTGCCAATAATTACCAATAATTAGTAATAATTACCAATAATTATCAATAATTACTAATAATTATCAATAATTACTAATAATTATCAATAATTAATAATAATTATCAATAATTAATAATAATTAGCAATAATTAGTAATAATTAGTAATAATTACTAATAATTAGAAATAATTAGTAATAATTAGAAATAATTAGTAATAATTAGAAATAATTAGTAATAATTAGAAATAATTAGTAATAATTAGTAATAATTAACAATAATTAGTAATAATTAACAATAATTAGTAATAATTAGGAATAATTAGGAATAATTAGTATTAATTAGGAATAATTAGTAATAATTACCAATAATTAGTAATAATGATTATTAATTACCAATAATTAGTATTAATTACCAATAATTAGTATTAATTACCAATAATTAGTATTAATTACCAATAATTAGTATTAATTACCAATAATTAGTATTAATTACCAATAATTAGTATTAATTACCAATAATCACCAATAATTACCAATAATGACCAATAATTACCAATAATCACCAATAATTACCAATAATGACCAATATTTTCCAATATTTTCCAATAATTACCAATAATTACCAATATTTTCCAATAATTACCAATATTTACCAATATTTACCAATATTTACCAATAATTAGGAATAACTACCCAAAATTAAGAATAACTACAAATAATTTGGAATAATTACAAATAATTTGGAATAATTACCAATAATTTGGAATAATTACCAATAATTTGAAATACTTACCAATAATTTGGAATAATTACCTTATTACATTATTTGTATATTTTATTATTAATATTAAAATAATATAATTTTCTATATTATATACAATTCTCTTTTCTTCTGTGTTTTTTCTGTCTCCACATGTAATATTGGCATTCTTTTTCAAAATTATCAACCTACTCGCCAATAGAGAGGTGAAAGTGAATGCCAATATTACATGTGGAGACAGAATGTGAAACAC
Source organism: Viscum album (assembly GCA_963277665.1). Lineage (NCBI taxonomy): Eukaryota > Viridiplantae > Streptophyta > Magnoliopsida > Santalales > Viscaceae > Viscum > Viscum album. The sequence goes on along the minus strand of OY728119.1, from coordinate 1,503,203,916 downwards.
ACAGATTAAAGGAGAATTGTATATAATATAGAAAATTATATTATTTTAATATTAATAATAAAATATACTAATAATGTAATGATGTTATTATTATATAATTAATATTTATGAAAACAATTATATTAGTATTATTAAAAAAATAAAAAAATCAATATAATATTAAAATTATCAATATTTGTAACAGGTTTTGCTTTATTCTCAATATATTCAATCCATGCTTGTGTTTTTTCTAACAAATTATTCAAAACCAGTAATGCTTTTATATTTTATAGAAAAATATGGAACAACGAGGTCGTCAACAGTCATTATTAGATGACCGCATATGGATAAATCAATGTAGAAATCCAAATGGTTCTGGTTTAAATCCAGTATATATAGAGGGTGTGGAGTGTTTTTTATCATTTGCGGCATCAAATCCAGAATTTGTTTCAGAAGGAAAGATAAAATGCCCTTGTAGAAAATGTGCATTGAGAATGTTTGACACGTTTGACAAAGTGGGGGAACATCTCTTGCGTTTTGGTTTTCAAGCAGATTATGTTTTTTGGTATCAACATGGTGAACTCAGTTCCAGAGCAGGTGATACCAACTTGATTTCGGATCCATCCCAGTTTCAAGATTTAGTACATGATGTTGCAGGTTCATCTGTTCAACATACAGAAACTCCGGCTGATATAGCTTCAAATCCTGAGTTGGGACCATCTGAATTTTATGAGTTGTTGAAGTCTGCTGAGGAAGCATTATATCCTGGCTGCAAGATGAGCAAATTAGAAGCAGTTGCAAAATTTATGGCTATCAAATCAGATAACGGAATGTCAAACACCTGTTTTGACCAGATATTTTCTTTACTGAAAACACTGTTACCCGAAGGAAATGTTTTACCTGCAAATTACTATGAAAGTAAGAGGTTGGTTCGAAATTTGGGACTTACTTGTAAGAAGATTCATGCATGTTCAAATGACTGCATTTTATATTCAGGGGAAAATGAGTCGTTGGATAGTTGTCCCACATGTGGGCAACTGAGATATAAAGAAGGACAACACGAGAAGTCTGGTTTGATTCCTGTAAAACAGTTGAGATATTTTCCGCTTACATCCAGACTTCAGCATTTATTCATGTCTAAGAATACAGCGACAATGATGTCATGTCATAAAGAGAATAGTTCAACAGATAAAAGCTTGAATCATCCAGCCGATGGTGATTCATGGAAACATTTTGATAGAGTACATCCATTCTTTGCTTTAGAAGCTAGAAATGTTCGACTGGGCCTGTCCACTGATGGTTTCTGTCCGTTTGGATCTTATGGTAGTCAATATTCATGTTGGCCTGTTTTTTTAACTCCGTATAATTTACCTCCATGGATGTTGATGAAGGAGCCATATATCTTTTTGACTTTACTAATTCCAGGACATCCGAAGAAAAATATTGATGTTTATTTGAATCCATTGATTGATGAATTAAATTTATTGTGGAGTACTGGTGTCAGTACATATGATGTTGCAACGAAACAAAATTTCATACTGAGAGCAGCATTGATGTGGACAATAAGTGACTTCCCGGCTTATGGGATGTTATCTGGATGGAGTACACATGGTCAGAAATCATGTCCTTACTGTATGGGAGAGAATAAAGCATTTATGCTCATTCATGGAAAGAAACCTTGTTATTTTGACTGTCATCGCAGATTTCTTCCAGCTGATCATCCTTTTCGCAGAAACAGATCTCATTTCAGAAAAGGAACAGCTGAAAGGGATGGACCACCAAAAATGCTATCAGGTTCGGAGTTAAAATCGATTGTATTTTCATTACCTCCCATCACTTTTGGTCCCACAATAAACCAACAGAAAATTTCTGGTTTTGGGAAAGAACACAATTGGATTAAACGTAGCATATTTTGGGATTTGCCATATTGGTCTGATTTGTTGGTCCGACACATGTTAGATGTCATGCATATTGAGAAGAACAGTTTTTATAATTTGTTTCATACAGTTTTGGATACGCCAGGAAAGAGCAAAGACAATGAAAATTCACGTTTAGATTTTGCCCAAATTTGCAGGCGTCCAGAATTGGAACTATTTGAGAATGTCAGAACAGAAAGGTTACTGAAACCAAAAGCAGCTTATACACTATCTAAAGAAAACTGTTTATTATTTTGTCAGTGGATTGCAGATTTGAGACTTCCAGATGGCTGTGCTTCCAATTTGGGTAGATGTGTAAAGAATGGTCATATTACTGGATTAAAAAGTCATGATTGTCATGTTATAATGGAGAGACTTCTACCAATTGGATTAAGAGGTCTGTTGAATTTTGTGATTTGGGATTCCATAACAGACATGTCTCATTTTTTTCGGGAAATTTGTGCGGCTACGGCAGATTATGATGCTCTAGGAAATCTTGAAAAAGATGTTGTTGTAATTATATGTTAACTGGAAAAAATATTTCCTCCGTCTTTCTTCGACTCAATGGAACATTTGATGTTACATTTGCCATATGAAGCCAAATGTGGAGGTCCGGTACAGTTTCGATGGATGTACCCATTTGAAAGATGCATGCAAAAATTGAAAAGAAAAGTACTCAACAAAGCATCTGTTGAAGGATCTATTGCAGAAGCTTATTTGCAAGAGGAAATATCTTTTTTCTGCTCCCATTATTTTGAATCTGAGTATCCTTCAAAACACAACCGAATGGGACGGAATGAGAGGAATATTGATGAAATCGACAATCAATTATTTGTTTTCAACCACAAAGAGCTTGGTTTTGGTGTAGTTTCTGAACGCTGGCTTTCAGATGATGAACATCATAGAGCTCATACGTATGTTCTGCTCAACTGTGAAGAGATGACATCAGTTGTACTGTAAGTGTTTATATCACTTATTCTATCATTTATGTTACAGTAAATAACTTTGGTTTTTATAGGTTGTATGATAATCATATCAAGAAACAAATTCCACAAATTACAGTAGCTGCTCTCGAAGAACGTTGACTGAAAAATTTCTCTCAGTGGTTTCAAAAACTGGTAACATAAATTCTTTATATTTTAGCAACTCATTCAATGTATAGTTTACTATATTGATAATTATTTCACAAATCTTCAGGTGTCTCTACATGCTGATAAAATTGACAAACGGCTGTGTGTATTGAGTAACCCACCTTCCAAACTTGTTAAAACTTATAATGCATATGTGGTGAATGGAATTCGATTCCACACACATGCATATGGGGAATCGAAAAAAACAATGAACTGTGGAGTTAGCTTGAGAGGATCTCATCATCGAGAAAATGAAGTTGACTTTTATGGCATACTTGATGAAATCATTGAACTCTATTATCTTGGACAACATTACATAACCATGTTCAAATGTCGGTGGTTGGATACAGAGAGAGGCGTGCATGTTCTTCCGACTCATGGAATCATCGATATTAAATGTAAAAGTGTTCTCGCAGTAAATGTACCATTCTTATTGGCTCAACAGGCATATCAAGTTTATTATGCAAAGTATTGTGCAACATCAAGAGACTTGACTGATTGGTGGAGTGTAATAAATATCAAAATTCGAGACAATCAGTTTAGTCAAAGTGAATATGCTTTCACTGATGTGCAAAGAATTGATGTTTTTCAAGAGAGTACTCAAAATCAATCTTTTTTACAAAGAGACATGAGTATCGATGAAAACACCCCACATTTAAGAGTCGGTGATGACGATGATGTTAATGATGTCACATATGAATTTGAAACGGTAAGAGATGAAGCAACTCTAACTCGAATGGATATCGATGATGTTGAGGAGGAATATGAAGATGACATTGACATATATGAATATGATGATGAAGATGAACACTGATTTCATTTCATGGTATTTATATACAATCATAATATGTATATATGTATATATAATAGTAATTATCAATTATTTGCTAACATTAACATTTTCTGTTTCAGATGGACGACGCCACATTTCGTGCGTTGGCAGATGCTGACCTGACTTTTTATGCGGATGAGTTGCTGACAGATGACCCTCAACCTGCAGGCGCTCCAGGGAGTACGCGGAGGGGGCGCGGTCTTGCACGATTGATGATTCCTGACCCCGTCCCCGAGCGACGTCCATGTCTTGGGTTTGATCCACGCACACGGAGGTGTGATAACCTGTGTGATAACCTGTGGATTTGACTAAGATTTCATTAATCTATTCACATAATAAATGTTTATTATTTTTTCAGTTTTCCGCATATAGCAGTCGGACAGGGTAGCGCTATTTTGCGCAACTATTTCTCTCAGCCGTGGACCACATGGGAGCAGATTCCCATTGATGTGCAGCAGGCCATGTTCGGCCATTGGTTGGTACGTACGTAAATAAATAATTTTTATTTTGAAAATTATTTCATTTCTAACTTGATATTTTGATTTATTTGTAGGGTTTATGGTATTCGATCGAGGATACCATGCATGACGCCATCCACGAGTCATGGGAGGTGGCCATGCGTGATCGTCTTCGTCAGTTTTTGCACAATTTAAGAAAAGCTGCGATGAAGAAAGCAGGAGTGTCAGATTTTGAGGAGTCATGTAGAGCACACCGACCAGAGTATATTTCATCCCATGTATGGGATGGATTATGTGCGCACTGGTTGAGTGGTGCCTTTCAGAGGAGATCATCGGTGCGGAGGCAGAATCGGGGGAGACAGGAGGTGACTCATCGAGCTGGGAGTCGTTCTTTCAGTACTCATAGACAGCATCTGGTACGTACATTATTTATAAATATTTTATATAACTATAAATATTAACAGTTTTTTATTCTTATAGGCTGTCGAGCACCCCGATATTACAGAGTACGACGTATATCGGAGGATGTATAGTGATCCTGCTACTAGGGAGCTCAGAGGTGATCGTCAGCATCACATCGTGGTCATTATTATTTGTTTTCAAGTTTAAAAATTAACTGCATATAATATATTCACAATTTTAATTTTAAATTGCAACTATAGGAGTCATATGAGGCCGCAGCGGCACAGGCCCGGCCTGAGAGTCAGGCCGAGTCATCAGATCAGACCACTTCCCGTCAGTTTGATGAGGCGGCATGGATGCAGGCCACCCAGTATGCCTTCGAGAAGGGCCGGGTAGTTGGTATCGGCTCTCGACTGACTCCCAGAGATTATTATGGCAGTGCTGTGATGTCGGCGTCCAGCTCGAGAGGAGCTCGTGCATCTTCTTCTACACAGTATGAGGATCAGTTGCGATCTCAGACTGCACAGATAGAGAGTCTCCGACCAGAGCAGGAGTAGATGCGTCAGCAGCATGAGGAGGAGCGTCGACGCCAGCAGCAGCTGTACGAGGAGCAGGCGAGTCGGTTGCAGTAGCAGCATCAGGAGGAGATGGAGTACATGCGCCGACTCACTCATGCTTTAGGGATGGAGTTTTCTCCACCACCATCTGCAGATCCCCCACCTCCCCCCTCCCCCCCTCCTTCAGATTAGAGTTTGTATTTCTGTTATAAAATTTGTGAAATCAAAATATTTTTTTTTTCTATTCGTAGTTTCTGTCTCATTATAAAATACTAATAATATTATATTTCTAAATAACAATATTAATATGAATAATAATATTATTTATATTTTATAATATTAAATTTTGTATATATATTAAAATTTTATATATATATTAAAATTTTATATATATATTAAAATTTTATAATATTATAATTTAATTATTTTTTTTGTAATACTTGAATTATTTTAATATTTGAATGTAAAATAATTCTATTATTTTTATATTAATTAAAATAACTTATTAATATTTTTTTTATTTATGAATTATAATTGTAATATTATTATATTAATTAAATTATTTATTAATATTCTATTATTTTTATTTTTGAATTATAATTCTACTATTATTATAGTAATTAAAATAATTTATTATTTTCATTTGTAAATTATAATTCTATTATTATATTAATTAAAATAATTTATTAATAATTTATTTATTTTTATTTTTTTATAGTATTTGCGACGGGTCCCGACTCCCGTCGCAAATACTAGTATTATTAATTTTTTTTATTTTTTTAAAAAAGAGTTTTTTGCGACGGAACTGTCGCAAAAGGTATTTGCGATGAGTCCCGTCGCAAAAACAGTTTTAAAAGTTTTTTACAAAAATACGGAATACTATTTGCGACGGGGAGAATGTCCGTCGCAAAAAAGGCTTTAGCGACGGGCCCGTCGCAAATAAGTGTAGTTGCGACAGCGTTTTCAACAAAGGGCTATTTGCGACGGGACCCCATCGCAAATACCTGTTTTTCTAGTAGGGTATTGGGGGTGGATCTAGATAAGAATTAGGTGGTGACGATTCTGCTCTAAAGATAAGGTGCTCCTTATCATCATCATCAAAAATCGTAACCTCCTTATTCTTACAATAAAGATTTGCATCATAGTCTGAAAGCCAATCCATACTGAGGATTATATCAAACTCAATCATAGGTATGACGATGAGATCAGCGGATAAAGAACATTTTTTTGCTCTAATGGGGACTGATTCACAAAACTTTGTTGCAATGATACTTCCCTTAGGAGTTTTAACTGACAACTCCCTTGTTAAATCAAATTGGAAATATCTAATTTTCATAGAAAACTGGGAAGATATGAAACAATGTGATGATCTAGAATCAAATAATGCATTTTCTAAACATGAGGAAACCATTAAATTTCCTGACATCGCGTCTTTCGAAGCTTCTACCTCAGCAGTAGTGATAGCATAAGCTAGGCCTTGATCCCTTGGCCTTTTCTGAGGTAAGTTCCCCTGATGCTTAGGACATTCATTTTCATAAAGTCCCATGTCCCTGCAATTGTAGCATTGAACATTGGTTTCTTCCTTCTTCCCTTTATAATTAGGAGCTTGGTGGCCTTTTTCACCACACTTGTAACTTACAGCCATTCCCTTCAAGCAAGTACCGGGGTGTTTCTTCCCACATTTACCACAGGATGGATATTCAACATTTCCCTTCTTCCCCTTATTTCCATTCTCAGATTGATCAGCAGATCTCTTCTTCTCTTGCTTTGCTTTAAAGTCATAAGACTTTGAGAATTCCTTCTCTGTCTTGATAGCACATGAGACAATGTCTTCATACGATGCGAAGGATTGTGAGACTAATACTTGACGGAGAAATGGTTTTAACCCATCAAAGAAACGACCAATCTTACTTCTTTGGTTACGTATAGAATCTCCAGCATACCTTGCTAACCTTGTAAAGTTAGTCTCATACTTTTTGACATTCTCATCCTCCTTTTGTCTCAAACTCAGAAATTGCCTTTCCATATCTGCTCGATGGTCACGAGGTAAGAATTTTTCTAAAAATAGATCTTTGAACTCCCTCCATTCCATATTTGATACTTCATCATCTTCCTTCACGTTTTGAATCAATGACCACCATTGATCAGCATCTCCAGTGAGGCGGTAAACTGCCATGATAACTTTTTCCTTTTCATTACATCCCAAAGCCTGAAATATTTTCTCTAGGGAACTTATCCATTTCTCAGCTACTAAGGGATTTGTACTCCCATTGAACCTTGGTGGTTGTTTCCTCATGAAGCGATCTAACATTGATCCTCCACGCTGTAGATCAGGGTGCCCCATACGGGTAAGTTTATTATTCATAACCTGACTAAGTTGTCCCAGTACAGTGATTAGCTGATTGGCACCAGTTTCATCACCAACTCCACTATAATTATCTTGAGCTGGAGGGAAATCCCTACATGGAGTGCATGCATTGATACAGTTTCCATTTGTTCCACTAGGCGCCATTTCTAAACAATGGAATAAACTAGATTAGTTTATGAATCAAAATACATAATTCCATACTTATAAAAAACTTAACATAAATTGAACTATTTATCGATATAATCCATAATAATAAAAATGTTTTCTTTGAGGAAGTATATACTCATAAACCTTTCATAATGATTTGTAAATAAAATGAGAGATATCCTAAGCATATCCCCTAGGAGTGTTGTAACCAAGAGTGCAGCAAGGCCCGTTATCGTGCACCAGTACCCGTTCGAGTCTAGCTCAAAGCGGTGTTTTTGGGTTTTACCCCTATATACATCTGTGCCAGAGCCACCTCTACCTTCTCGTATCCAGACAGGGATGTATTGCTTGGAAAACTAACAATATCTCTACAATACCAAAATTCTAGGAAGTTATTCTATACTAATCCTCAAATTCCATCTTAAATATATGTGCTCTAATCAGAGTTTATCTAAATCTAGCTTCCAAGGTTTGTACTAAACTTCCTCTGATACCAACTGTAACACCCCGACCCCAGTTACCTAGAGTCGGTTCATTATTACATAACATTGGCATGATCACGAGAAAGATCAAATCTCGAAAGACCAATTAGTTTAGTAGCTTTGGAAACACTAGAAATATTCATAATTCTTACATTACATTATAAAAATGAAAACTACAACAACATCATTTCTTCATAGTCCACACTCATATCCCCAAATGCTATCCCTACAGGTCATTCATAAATAACTTCTTCACATCCTGGGAAAAATAGAACATTGAAAGGGGCGAGCTAAAATTCCCAGTAAAGATACCAATATAGTGGAAACTTTCATAAATAAGAATAAACATTTAGAGCAATGTATAAATAAAACAAAAGCTTTTTAAACATGATCTTAAACATAGTATGGAAAATATAAAATTAAATAATGCCATTTACTTATTCACATGGATATTATACTAATCTAATAATCACATGCAATATCAATAACCACTTTCATAATGATGGAATGCATAATGCCAGACTATCATAACCACATAGCCAAGGGCTCATGCCAATACTGCAAGTAAGATTTTGTCAAGGCCTTGTTCCAAGACAGTAGTTTGTCTCATGAGACCTACCGATGTATCAAGGAGCTATAGCGGGCTCCACCCGTCACATATTAAGTCCAATGCATTCCCATATGAAAAGGTTTATATATAACATAAACATTCGTATTAAAACTAGCATGCGAAATGTCAATACATTCACCATAATCCATGAAGGGTATAAAAATTACAAATCCATAGAAAAAAATATCACAAAAATTTCCATACAATATGGAAGTTTTGTTTCACAATAAATCAGCTTCAAATAAGCTTAAAATCCATCAAAGGATATTGACATAGATGAAATCAAAACTCTTTTTAGAGAAATATCTCTTTTTATTTTGAAATAATTTAAGAGTCATATAAAATAAAACATTTTCATTTAAAATATTCTTATAATATTGTAATTGAAGCTTCGACTATTTTATAACGGTGGAAAATATCCGCACCCGCTGTATAAGTTAAAAAAACATTCTTACCTTAATTTTTTCGAAAAGGTTAAAAAGCACCTTGTTTGGAAAACAACGGAAAGATTCCTTTATAAACCTCTTAAAAAAAGTCAAACAAGGGTATAAATGACATTAAACCATATTCTAGTAAATAGTAAAAATGTTTTGAAATACATTTTTAAGAAACATGGATGTGGATGATAAAGAAGTCCCAGTAGATTATTACGTATAAACAACCTCGGATAATGAAGAGATTGCGAAATAAACCCTTACCTTGTACTTTTCCTTGGTTGAGGGTAGGTTAACCTCCTGTATAATGGTGAAATAATTGTTATTAAATTATTCAAGAATCATATTCATTAATATGATATCATATATGATCTTTTAATATTGCTTTGTTAATAATATCTTAGAATTATCGTCGTTTCAGGTGTTAACTTACTCGTTTTATTTTATATGTCTTGTTACAAAAGTTGTGCTTGTTATGCACAGGTTGTATATTATTCATATCCATAATGATATTAAGTCCTTAAATACTATTATTAATCATCAAATAATAATTATATTTGAATGGATACGATGGAGAATGAATCTCATCGCGTTCGTGGAGACGGTAGTCCGTACATACGCACGTATCACTACTGGAAATTAGATCTTTCCCAATGCTTCTATACCAACGGTTTGAAAAAACCGTTGGTATAGGTCCCCTTTCCCAACGGTTTGGCCAAACCCTTGGGAAAGGCCCCCAAATTGGAAACTTTTCCCAATGGTTTGGCCAAACCGTTGGGAAAGGCCCCCAAATTGGACACTTTTCCCAACAGTTTGGACAAACCGTTGGAAAAGGCCCCCAAATTGGCCCCTTTTCCCAACGGTATGGAAAAACCATTGGGAAAGGCGGACCTATCCCAACGGTTTGGCCAAACCGTTGGGAAAGATCCCCAAATATGCCACTTTTCCCAACGGTAATCGTTGGGAAAAGTGGGCCAAAATTCAACATCCTACACAGAATCAAAATCACAACCAAATACCTATACCAACGGTGGTTAAAACCGTTGGTATAGGTCTATACCAATGGTTTTAACAACCGTTGGTATAGGTACTTTCATTTTTTATCGGACCTTCGTACCGAGAACATTATATAAATCAAAATTTAAAATATTTATGAGAATACATATATATATATATTTATGTAATTATGATCACAAAACTCATGTTAGGTTAGTGGTTGAGTTGTTCAATTATAAACGAGGGGTCCTGGGATCAAATCCCAGTGGATGTTTTATTTTTGGAATTTATATACCAACGTTTCCATTACCGTTGGTATAGATTTCATATTACCTATACCAACGGTTTCCAAAACCGTTGGTATAGGACTATACCAACGGTTTTCGGAAAACTGTTTGTATAGACCTATCCCAACAACTTACTTGGCTACGGTTCTCCAAACCGTTGGTATAGGCTATACCAACGGTTTGGAGGCCTATACCAATGGTTCCAAACCGTTGGTAAAGGTTAGTTTTCCAGTAGTGTATGGTGACATGTCATTAAAGGATGGATAGAATACTGAATATGGTTGTACCATATTTATAATAATATTACAGTATATAGGAGATACTGGATTCATTATTTTAGAATGTGAATAACAAGGAAAGAAGAAGTTGAAGAAGAAATGAATTTGAAAAAGGGTGGTGAAAACATTACCTCTTCTTCGAGTTCTTCCTTTTGATTTGATCAATAGGGATTCTTATGTTATCTTTATGACTAATGTAAGGCCTCTAGGATGAATTGAGAGAATTTGAGAGAGTATTTGGGCAGATTTTGTCAGAACAAAAAGGCTTTGAAGGTGTGAATTAATGATAAGGAGGAGTGCCCTTTTATAAGAGGGGTGAGGGGCACCTTTGGAAAAGCTAGAAATATTATTTTATAATAAATTCATATTCAGGTTCTAATGGCTCCAATGTGGATTATTTAAAGTTTATGGTTGGGATGGGTCGCAAACCACTCAAAAAATAGCATTTAGACAGGTTTGGGTTACTATATTAACCTTATCTTTAAGTATTAACTATCAGTTAATTAGTTTCACTTTTACAATGTATCTTTGTATTTTTATATTATATGGTTAATAAACATACTATATAGATCCAAGAGACACCCAATTGGTCCATTAATGATACACCTATCATGATATAAGTCTCTTGGCTGAACCTTAGATTTTTAGGAATTTAATATCAATTAATAATATAAAATTTGTTTTAAAATCTCTTTTATCTCAATTTTTACACTATTCAATAATTGGTTTTTTTGAAAATCATAACAGAATGATTACTTCAAACAAAGTTACTTAAGTCAATCCTAACATGTAGTATTAACCTATAAAATTAGTTTAATTAGTAAAAAGTCTCAAATTATATTTATTTGGGTATTTATAATATCAATTATTTTAATTTTGCACTATTATGGTAATTACTGCATCATCATTGTGTCATAAATAAATTAAATTATTTAATGTCTAAAAATTATAAATAAAATATAATTATGTAGGAAATCATTTTATATTTCTAATGAATATTTGCAATCGAATTTATATTATGTATAACCCTATATTAAAAATGTTTGGGTAAATAAACGTTGATTTTAACTCTTTTAACTCTTCTATGAATTAAATAATAATAAATGTCCTAATCTAATCCAAGTGGACCTAAATGATAATATATTATCCCTAAGGTTGTTTTCAGTCGAGATACACTTGTACAATAGAATTATGACATGTGTTAGGGTAATATTAATATCATTTTTACCCTTAATTGCCCTATTTACTTTTAACCGTGGTAAATAAAAGTAAAAAGTTACAATTCACCAAAAATTATTTTCATCTCATTAAACCAGATTTTACTACTTGATATTAACCGTGTCTCTCAGATTTTTGAAATTCCATTCACAGAAGCGGTAAAATTAAGTTTTATGAAAAATTCTGTTTTTTAACTACCACTTAGTGGTTTCACTATTCATCAAAAATTGGAAGTTCTCAGAAAAATACAAAAAATTCAACTTAGGATAATTTCGATATTCCGAATCCAAAAATGAATTCCATTTTGAAATATAAAATATATACAATTTCATAAAGTAGGTATTACTATTCATAATGGCAAGTTTGATTGGTTTTGCTGTGTTAAACTCGATGTTGCGTAAAACACATGCTATCGCATTATTCAAAGAGAAATGTATCGTAGAAACTTGGGGTGTTACACCTTTCCTCTTCCCCCACGTTCATCTTTTCTTCTCCGCACACCGCCATTCCCCCCTTGGCTCGGCCTCCTGCCCTACCCTCTTCTCTCGCACGACCCATGGCCCCCAGCAGCCTACCACCGCCTGTCAACCCTTCAACAGTCAGCCGCGCGCCCCATCCTTCCTCTATCTATGGAAGCCCACACCCATCTCCCTCTTCATTCCCGTCACCCCGCACAACACTACCTGCTACCCCTCCTCTTCCTTGGAAATGCATTTTCGCCCCAGTGCAGTACCTACTACCTCCTTCCCAGCTCTCACACACAGTAGCGACCCCCCTTCATCAGCACAGGACTCCGCCAGCGCCTTCCTCCGGTAGTCCGCAGCACTCCGCCTCCACCCTCTCCTAGTCGGCCATGTCCTCCACCGGCCATCCTAGCCAATGTTGTCCCGACATCCAGCCTCTGCCCAGCCGACGGTGAAGCCCTCTCGACTCCCTCTCCTTTGTCCATCGTTGCACACATAGCCTTCACGGCAGCCGCACGCCCCCTTCCCCTCCTGCACGTCCTCTTCGTTCGGCCTCCACCAGCGCGCAGAGCCGTTGCAGCTCCCAGCTGGTGTGCTCCCCCTATGCGTTGTGCAACCCCCCAGCCATGTTTCTTTTTTTTGTTTTTTATTTTTTTATTTTCTATGTTTACTTTTATTATTATTATTATTCTTATTCTTATTCTTATTCTTATTATTCTTATTCTTATTATTATTCTTATTATTGTTATTACTGTTATTATTATTATTATTGCTATTATTATTACTATTATTTTTATTATTGTTATTGTTATCATCTTACTCTTGTTGGATTGTGGGTTTTAGTTGATGGTGAGTTTTTATTGGTTGGTTTAGGATTTTTAGGACCCACGCAGGGCGTTTCCGAGTGAGCGCCATCACAGCGCCATGTTTCTGAAGTTCTATCATCATAGCGCAATAGTTTCATGGTGGCTGTTTCTCCCTACTGCTTAGTTTCTCATATTTTAAAAGGGTTTTATGTATGTGTTTTGAGTATTTGATATTTTTTTATGTAGGGTGTTGGACTTTACGGTGCACTTTCAAATGTGCGTCGTTTCATCGCATCGTGTATCCGTGGTAGGTTCCCATTGCCCTCCTTTTTTTAAAATTTATGTTACATTATTTCCTACAGTTTGCGCACATTATTTCTCCAAATTAAATATTTTATTAATTTTTGTAAACGTGAAATAGTATTAGAGATTTTTTTTAATAATTACTCAGTGTAAGAAAGTGCTGTTTATTTTATACATGACACATGAAATATTTTATTGACGAGCGGACACCCAATATTGAAAGAATTCCCATTTGGCTTTTAAACATAATTCAAAAAATATCAAATAGAGTTCTGCTTTAATGATAAATTTTTTTATTTTGAAGCGTGAACAAGTACTGTGGTTATTTTGAGAAATTGCCTGGTTGGCTCTTAAAGTTTATTTGGAAAAATAAAATGTTCTGGTTTGGTTTTATAAAAATATTAGCAGCAATTGAAGTAGTGTTTTGGGGGTTTCTTAAATGGTTCTAAACTATTTTTGGTCTTATAAAGAAGTTGTACTTTTTTTAGTGGTGATTGTGAAAGGTGTTTAATGCCCATATGGAACCTTACAAAAAATGATGTGATTGTTTTGATGAAAACCCTCATAGGATAACCCTCTTGCCTTGGATGCAATTGATTGTTTGGGAGGCCGTGCTTAGAGGCTCTCGGTTACTTGAGTGGTTTAAAGGCAAGAAGTTGTCCCTTGGAGTGGCTCTGGGTGATGATTATTGTGCTTTATATATATATATATGATTGTATGCTCAGTTGGCATCAGTTGGCTCACCCCTTCTTAAACACTTGAGACATTGGAATCTGGCATACTAAGAGAATATTCTACGAATGATCCCTGCACTAGTAGGTTATGGTACTTACCAGTGGCCCATAGTAGGTGGTTATATTCAGTTTATTACTATTGGATTTTCCCTCGACCTACCTGAGAAAGGATGGTCGAGCGTATTGTGCGTTTTAAGTTCATCGTGACATGTCGATAGGGATGATTTCTCATATATTGGTGTCTTATGGTTTATTCTCGATCTCCTAGGTTCACCCATTTCTATTCAGTTTTTGTTTCGTGCAGTAGTGATTATGATGCTCATATGTATACCTACATTGCCCTTGTTGTGTGTTTTACTTTGTGCATTTCTGGTGTATTGTTTTCCTTGGAAAGTGGTAAATTTTTTTGATTATGTTTCTTAGAAATGGTTATCAAATGAAAGTGTTTAACCCTATTTGTACAAATTTTAAAATATAAACATCCCTTTTCCTTTCTAAAAATCCATTGACACTAATGAAATGAACCCAAATTTGGAAATGGTTAAGGGAAATGGTTCATACTTTTTTTAAGTAAAATACATAGAAAAACATACTTTTGAAAATTGTAGTTCAAACTTGAAATGATGTTTATTTTATTTTAAAGGCAGTGCACTGGGAATAGATATCGGGCTAGACTACTGAGTTTTAATACTCATGTCTATAGTTCTTTTCAGTTTTTAGTGTTTGTGCAGGCTATAGTATGAGTGTGCTTGCCTAGGGAGACACTTGATCGTTGATTCATAGAGTGACCTGCGAGGTCTCATGGAGTTAGTTCAGACATCATGTTTGGTCATTTTTATTTTTCTTCTATTCATGTTTAGTCTTTTTAATTGGTTTATTTTTTTCTTGAGTAGCACTGTAATGTTTCTGATGCTTTATGTATTTATATTGGGTGAAATGATTCCCAAAACCTCTATTGATGCCCTAGAACTTGTCTCTAGCTTGGGAGGATCAGGAACGCCTCTTAGGCCATGTCACAGACCGGCTTGGGTGACCGGTTCAGGGTTAACCCGGGTTGGTTCGTGACATTTTTGCTTCACGAGGAGCCCCCGCATTGTCTCGTTTTGATCCCCTATTTTCAGAGGGATGCCTTTCGTGAAGCCTAAGGGCTTTGTCAAAGGAAGGGGATCCCCAAGGGGACCCGGGTTGTCGTGGAGCGTTGATGATTTGTGAAAAACCCCTCCTGTACATGTGATCCACATTCCAAGGTAGGGTCATTGTGCTTCGTGAAGCACACTGCTTCACGGCACGTTTCATCACGAGGCACCTTTGCTCTGCAGGGCAGTTCTCTACGAACACCCTTCCACTTCGCGAAGAACCTCTCATTTACACCTCCGCCCCATGCTATGGACAACACACCCCACTTCACGAAGCACACCCGTTCGCAAGTTCCCTTCACCACACAGAGCAACCGAGATCCCGAAGGCCTCTGCCTATGGACCCCTCTGCTTGGCAATTTTTTCCCCATGTGACCCTCCAGGTTTTCACGATGTGACTTCAAAGTCCCCTAGACGATACTAACCATAGCGCTACTTCGCCTAATGCTTCTTCGCATAGGCTCGCTTATGGTTATTGCTTCTTCACAGAGACACGCTAATGTGGACCACTCGATGGTTCGATCTGTGACCCCCCTTCAGCATGACATTGCTGGCACCTTCCCTCCCACAAGGAGTAGAGGGTACCGGTCATGTAAGTCCTAGGGGTGCGGATTAAACCCACCTCGTCCAAGCTACGTGACGTTAAACTTCTAAGAACCCTCGCCCTCAACACATGACATTAAACTGTGACATCGCCCCGTGCCTCTCGCATGGGGTGCCCCCACCTTGGACATTCCACATGCCTCCCGGTCTCCACAGGGGATGATATTCTCCTACTAGGAGTGGATTTTGTCTGTGGGAGAAGGGTGACCATCTAGGTGTAAGCCCATAGTCCTTCTTACAGAAGGTATCACCCATGCACCTCCGTACTTCCCCACCACTAGGGCCAGCGGAGGGCATGATAAGGGACGAGGAACCTCCTTTCTTCGGTCCCAAATCCATCTCCCATTGTGCTTTTTCACCCTCAGGCCTCCATCCTAGAGTAAGTACCAGCACCATGGTCCCCCTAATGCATAATCCCCTCTTCACTTCTCACGGACACACCCTTCACGACGTGATCGTCAGGTCCCTGCGGCCTCTTGTTTCTCACACCGAGGATGACTCATGTGGGCTGTCCCACATGAAATTAAATTGTACACCATTTTGAACTACAAGGTCTTTGATCCATGTCAATGCATGGTATGTAGGAAGCCTCCATTAGTTTCAATCCCATCGCCCGATCGTTTCTTCACATCTGGTTCCACCCCCGCCCCTCATGTCTTTAAATTGTATGCCTGAACTATGGGGACTTTGATCCATGTGAAGGCATGGTACGTAGGAAGACTATAAGAGGTTCAATCCCAACAACCATTGGCCCTGACTATCTCTGTGTCGGTGCGCCAAGCACCACCATCACCCTCTTGAACAATGTGGTATTTGATCCATGTCAAGGTATGGTACATAGGGAGCCTCACGAGGTTCATGCCCACCACCAATGGATTCCTGGGTTCACCTTCACGTCGGTTCACTAACACACCCCATCCTGAACTACGTGGACTTTGATCCTTGCTAAGGCGAGGTACGTAGGAAGCCTCCCTGAGGTTCAGGCCCACCATCCACCAGGACCAAGGTCCTTATTCACGTCGGTTCTCCGACACGCCCTCATCTTGCATTAAGTTAAACTACATCCCAATCCAGTAGTAAGTTGTTGTGACCCCGCCATTCGATTGTTCTGACACCCCTTCATGTCAGTTCAATATCCCCTTTTCAACCCAAACTATGAGGACTTTGATCCATTTCAAGGCATGGTACATAGGAAACCACACGGGGTTCAAGCCCAACACCCATTGGACCAAGGTCCTTCTTTATGTCAGTTCACCGACATCCATTATGAACTATGGGGTCATTGATCCATGTCAAGGCATGGTACGTTTGAAGCATCCCTGAGGTTCAAGCCCCACCATCCATCTGGACCAAGGTCCTTCTTCACATCGGTTCACCGGCGCCCCAACCTGAACTACGTGGACTTTGATCCATGTCAAGGCATGGTACGTAGGAAGACTCCCTGAGGTTCAATCTCATCACCTATTGGACGTTCCAAATCCCTTCACTTCATTTCTCACCAACAAAACTATGTGGAATTCGATTCCCTGTCATGGGGATATCTTGGAAGTCTCTTCAAGACTCAATCCCATCACTACCGTCATCTCCATGACGGTACCATTTCATTCCCCCTCCACTCTGTGTAACTTTCCATCACTCATCCTGATTCTTACCCGGGCCACCACATCCCGATGAGATCATGCCATCCCATTGCCCTACACTGCATTCGGAAAGCCACCCATGAGCTGGCTCTGATGTCGGTGTTCCCTCAAGGGGGTTCATCAATCTGATCCACCTTCATCGGTGTTCTGATCAGTCTGATCCATCTTCGTTGGACGTTAAACTTGTGGTATACCCTGTGTTAATCACAAGAAGCTGGGGAAAACCATAGATACATGGAAATGTCATATGATTCCCCATGCTTGATGTGGGATACCTCAGGATTCTGCACCCTCGAGAAGCCGTATAATAAGAGAAAAAAGACAGACACACCAATTCCCCAGCTTTCAAACATGTTAGTGATGCCTCAATGTGACTAGTCCCCCAACTGAAGGTTACTGCCCTGACCGGACCCCTTGGAATGTCCTGACAGAAGTGGTGTAATTAACTAGCATCCATGGAAACATGGCATGGGGAAGAGTTTCATGAAAAATGTATTAAATCTATGAGGGAGACACAGACTATGTGACAAGTTCCTATAAGGAATCCACGGTTGGAAGAACTGACATACCATCATCCTGGTTTCGATCAAGTAGCAGACATCCCTAAATATGGAGTGAATGCCACCTGCCTTTGGAAATCAGGAATGTGGGTCAACAAAGAGCCTCACCTGTCGCGCCCAAGTAGACGGACGTGTGCACTCTGTAGAAAGTGTCAGAAACAACTTCCTCCTATGAGATGACATGTTTTGTAATGTAGAAGTCTCAAATATATAACTGTCACCTTGAGAACATACCATACAGTTGGTTCTCTTAGAGTAAATCAAGAACATTCCTTGGGTGTCTCATTTACTCCTCCTCGGACACTAAATAAACTAGGATATCATCGATTAATACTACTACAAATTAGTCTAATGAAGTTTAATGATCAATTTCATGAGTCTCATGAACATTTTTGGGGTTTTTGTCATGTCAAAAGGAATCACTATGTAGCCATAGGGAATGTAATGACATCATAATGTTGTCTCCATTACATCCTCCTCACAAAATTGAAGCTGGTGATAACCTGACCTAAATTCAATCTCTGAGAACAAATTCTCCCCACTCAGCTAGACGAATAGGTCATCAATTATAAAAAGTGGATACGAATTCTTTATAGTCACCTAATATAGGTGATGGTAATCCACACATAACCTCAACCTCCCATATTCATTATTGGTGAACAATACTGGGGATTCCCAGTGTGACACACTGGTTCTGACTAAGAACTTCCTCTACAAATCCTCAAATTGTAAATTCCGATCATGATGCTCTGTGGGAGCTAGTCGATATGCTATAGCACATATCAGGGTTTTCCCTAGGTACAATCCTATATATAATTCAACCTTACTGTGATGAGGTAAGCCCAAATTTTATTCAAATAATAATTCCACATACTCCACCACCATGGAAGGTAACTTGTAGCTTATAATATTTTCTATGATAAGGGATATACAATATGATTGGTGAGTAATATGTTGTATCCTCCTACACACAAGAACATCTTTTTATTCCAGAATTTATATCTCACCAATGAAAGAAGAAATCAACTAATCAATGTGGATACACCACATACCCTTAATGTAGTAGCCAATATGTACATGAACTATAAATAATTAGTCTATACCAAAGGTGATGTCATGAGGCTTCATCACTAATTTGAAAATTTACCATGACAAGATATCTCCCCTGAGAGCCAGGTCACACTACTAACAGAATTTAATGATAATTTAATATCCTCTAGTAGGAGTATCCGAACACAAAGTTTGATCTAAGGGTTCTATTAGAATCTATATGTCTTTAACACAAGATCTAGAAAGAAATGAATGGCTTTCACCTAATTCTATCAATATTAAATATGCAGCAAAAAAAGACACATATCATACATCAAATAACCCTTAGAGAATCTATGTCAAGTGTATCCACTACCTACAGATACCCTCTTCCCCATCTAGTAGCTCTTTATGTCTGGAGGGGACCATCAAGGGGTGTTAGTTTCAATAGTTCATACTGTCAATCAACTCTTACTGCTCTCTTGGATCCTCTACCACGTCTTCCACAATGTTGGGCTCCTTGACCAAACCACTAACTCTTCATTGGTGGCCTATAAACTATAAAATATTCTTCCATATGTCAGTTTGGTCAATAATTAGTGATATTTACTTGAAATTTACAAGGGTAGAACCACCTCTCCCCCATCTAGATCAAACTATCATGTGATCCATGTGTTCTAGACTCTATGTCTAGAGAGTGTCTCTAGAAACTCCAAGCTTGCATGGAATCATGAGTCTATCATTGAATCTATATATTGAATACTCAACTGTAGGTATCCCACTAACAGAACCAACCGTTGGTGACTAATTCTCCAAGAATATCTTCACTACTAAGGCTCGATTAAGCCCCACAATATATGTAAGAATGAAAATAGATATTACTCCCAACCTAATATCTCAGAGAAATCTCTTATCAAAAGTCCATTCTCACAAGAATGAATCTCGGTCCATATCCAAAGTGTATCGCAAGAGTTCAATGATCCTTGACACTTACTCAGAAACAAACAGGATTCCCTATTGGTGCTCTATAATCTCATATATACACACTTCTCTAAGCATAGCCAGATACAAATCCTCTCTAAAGATTGACTAAAACACTACCAAAGTTATAATTATATGATAATGAATCTAGGTCACTAGACCCCACCATCTCCCTATTGAGACATGAACTAGGCTCACTATTAGGACCACCATCTGATTTGGAGGTTTCCAAACAAGGAAGAAATCTTACACAACTACCCCAAGCTAGTCCTCTACTGACTCATGGTCCAGATCACCCCAAAACAAAAGGGTTTATTTCTGCTAAATCTTGTGAAGTGTGATTATCCAATTCAAATCCTCTGTATGTACCACTAACACTACATACTACTCAATTATTGGTGGAATAACTAGAAAACCTCCTAGAGTTACCACCTCTGGAATAAGTCCCAATATCGAAGCCTCATCAGGTGGATAATCATCACAATCCAATCATCATATCCAATATAGCTTGAGATGTGGGGGACACTAAAATAGACTAAATGAACCATGGTAAAAGATTGTATATCAGGAGATGACTCAAGAAGGATATGTAAACAATAACCTAATCATATATGATTCATGTACTAGTGTTTCCCAGCAACCAGTTCCTACATGTACCTAGTTAACAAGAAGGTTATTAGAGCCCTCATGAATGGATACATCATCAACAACAACAACACTCAGTTATGTATCCTAAAAACTAATCTTGAAACACTTTAACACTATTTTAATAAGACCCAAACCAAAACATGTTGGAAGAAAAATTCCAAACATTGGTCATAAGGTAGAACTGCACTCTGGTGCCTCCCAATCATGACCCAACCCGCTAGGGACAACCAGGTTGGCAATGAACCAAGAGTGAATCCCCAATCCCAAATCGAATAGGCTAGGAGTTAGTGACCATCATTGAGTAGGAATATCAAACACATGGGGGGGCATTTTCTAGGGTACATGTAAACAAGAAAACAACTCTAAATAGTCATATAATGTTGAAAGGTATAAATATAACTACAAAAATGCATGCATAAATCTATTTCCTTAAAATAGAGTATGAAAAAAGTACTATAAATAATATATAAAAAATGAATTCCATCAAAAGATAAAAAAATGTTCCAACATTCTATGAAGAAGGGGTCCAATTTAAATTGCAACACCTTGTACAAACCACAGTCAGATTAACTCTCTATGATCCACTAGCTTTGGTCCAAATATGACTTCATCAAAAGGTTTATCATATGAAATATAAATGACATGTGTGGGAATATCCCATGAATTCATGAGTATAACAATACCCAGTAGGAAACCCAAAACACCAAATAGGATAAAACAAAAGGAAACAGTCAACTCAACTGATAAAAAAGATGTTAAAGGAAACCCAACATTAGATATAATTGAAATAGACACTATGTCTCAACTAGGTCACAATAATACGGCCATCCTAGGACTCTACTCGAGGACTCAAGGTAACACTCATATAGGATAACTCACTCGAGATATCATTGGCACTAATATAACTCCTCTAATGCCACTCTATCAATACCCAACCTACTAGGTCCCACCAAGTCTATGGATTGCCAAGTGTGACACCCAAATACCTCATTTAAAATGATAGGATCTAGATACAAGCATCTATTATTCCATAAATAATATAGGTGAAGCTATCATAAGTACCTATAAACAAGAACAAAACCATCTCCACGATACAATATAAAGATATAGAGTAAAAGACTATCCATTTAGACTGTAACCATGAATGCAACAACCTCTACGAAAAAAATCATAGTGTAGTAGTGTTGTAATAAGTAAATTGGGGAAAATACATGCCCAACCATAAACTAAATTCCCAACCTAGAAACAACTACTATATGGGAGGAGGAAGAGATCCCATTTCAAAATCTCCCTATCAAATCACCAAACATGGTCAGTTCCAACGGTCACTATACTCCACTAAAACTAGGCCTGGTGATATTACCATTGATCTTCCTTTCATATGCATAATAGACAACATATGTGGAAAATTGTAATTAATGGGTGAGTATATAAATCCTCCTTTGGAACCCCAAAAACTAAAAAGGAAGAAAAAGAGATCACAATAGTTATCTGAACTCATAATCGAAGGGTTAGGAAGAAAATAATGGATATGCTCAAAAAACCCCATGTAAGAGAGAATGGGGACCTCCATCTCCGAAACTCATCTATGAATGATGAGTCAGCTAATGGCTATAAAGTTCTTTCTCTGATTCCTATGGCCAAATTCAACCTCCCCAAAAATAATGTTAAGGGGCCTACTCCCCAATACTGTGCTCCACAACTGAGGGATCACAAACCCCAACCTACTCCCCAATGAAGATCAATAGTAGGGGATCACCATTCTTCATATAGAGAACTACTTCCCTATAAATTATGTAGGAGTACCAACTGTACCTCTATAAAGAGTATGCAGGACCCATACACTGGTGAAATAGAAGAGTACTGGCCCCATAATCTAACCAGTGATCCAACTCAATCATTGTCACAAACCAAGTATCGATGAAGGTAGTTTCATGCCTGAACCACCTCTTGTTGTACCTATACTATAAAAAAGAGGTTACAATCGCATCATATGAAGAAAAAAACTCAATATAGGATGATCTTGAGCCCAAATATGAGTCTTTAGAACAGAGATACCCAAGGTGTAAGGGTCCTATAAAGAACTATATGGAAAGTACTTATTTCAAACGAAGTGTACCCTCTCTTGGTTATGTGGGAATGTACTCTCCCTCACATAGCTTGGATGGTCATGGGGGAGTACACAAAATCTACATAAAGTGCATGGAATTTTATACCTCACCAGACACATGTCCATGAACCAGACCTATTCTTGTGTCCTTGGCCCTGTTATCATGTAATATAGTTATGTAATACAACATGGACATGTCTCTATTACATGTGGTGTCATCCTATATTCATAGCCACAAATTTATATCCTAAAACACAACATGTATTCCTAATACATGTCATATAGTCTAAAAAAGTATTTCTCCCCCGACCCCAATAAGAAGAAGACTCGTCATGTTATCCAGAACAACTTTCCATGTGATCATGATTTCTGAATGGGAAATCCCTTTGAACCAATTAAATCTCATATTTCACCCTAAATATGCATAGATCAAACCTCTAGGGGGGAATAAAATTAAACAAAGGTCATTAAAACTATTAAACAACACATACATGGGGATCATGAAAAAAACTCAAAGTATACCAACCTTGTGGAGAAAACACTGTTGTTTTGAGTCCAAAGTGACACACTAAAGCTGATACTCCCCAATCTATTCTCTATCTTTATTAAGGATAGATTTCATTTGTGCTTATATTTATTCTTATCTCATCCATAATCTATGTAATAATCACTCCCCCTTCGCACATGGGATGGAAAATGGGAGGGGTGGAGTATTTTTTTCCAATTAATTTATTAATTAATTAACTATGGTGTCTTCTCCCCTTCCGCCAAACGCCTGATGCTAACCACAATTATATTGCACCTAGGGTGAACCTCATGCCTAAAAAACAATATTGGTCTCATATTTACCATATTATGTTAAAAATAATGGGGAAACCATTTATTCGATAAATTTATACACACGTGTATTACTATATATATTAATACTTTGAATATATGAATTTTGGGGTCCTATGATTCCCGAAAAATGTGCCAACTGTGAATAAAAATACTGAGATATGTATAGAAATATCCAAATGAATAAAACATCAAGGCTTAGTTCTTTTCATTCAACCCTCCTTCAGGTATTTTCACCCCAAAAAGATAAAGATGTCTAAGAAGGTGGAGGTACTGAACCTGTATCTAGAACTCACACTCATAGGAGGTCTCCTACATGATCTTATACTTAAAAAGAACTCAGAGCAAGAAAATTTCCAATCCATGTAGGATCCTTTCATTCTAATCTGCAATCACCACTTGGTGCTACACTAAGGTGTCTCTATCTTCATGGTCTATCTATTCCTAGTCAATATCTTGTGATGGGTCATACAACTATCAAAATAACTGTAAGATGTGAAATATATCATGCACTCAATCCTACATTGGTAGTAAGGATATGAGGTAAGAAACATTGACAAAACATTTTAGTATTTAGAATATCTCGATGAACATTAGGGATAGATTTCTTTGAGGGAAAAATCTCTAGAATATTCATCCTCTAAATACTCTTATCACTACTACAAAACTGGCCTTTAATAGTGCTAGAAATGGCCTTTATCAGTAATAGAAAAGTGCTAACTACTTGAGTTACTTTAAAATCCCGAGACTTTTATCAGTGCTCAAATAGCTTGGATAAAGGGTACATTTATTAGTGCTAACAAAAGAGTCAATAAATAAGACTTTTATTTTCACTTTTAGAATAACTAATAAAGGTCCCATTTATCAGTACTTTTTTAGCACCACTAAATGTATCCTTTATCGGTGTTCTTAATAACTGATAAATGTATTCTTTATCAGTGCTTTTAAAAGTGAAGATACATTTTACTATTAGAGGAAATTATAGCGCAACACTAGAAACACTCCAGAAACACACCAAAACACACCAAAAACACAATAGATATCAATTAAAACATGAAACCATACATAATTTTAATGAAATTAAATTTAAAACACAAATACCAAAAAAACACTATATTATAAACATTTAAAGAATTATTTTATACAATTACATAAATAAAATATTTTACATACATTAAAAAACAATCCTAATTGTGGGAAAGAGAACCCCATCTTGGGATAAAACAACTGAGACAATGTGTTTATGCTTCTTTTAAAATAACTCATCCAAAACAATTTCATCCATAAAATTCTCAAAATGGAGATCCCTGGAAGAGAGGACTCACTCCATGATGTCTGAATTAAGAACCCAATGAAAAGAGAATATTTAAACAGATCCTATGACACCATCTCCATGAAAAAGGAAACTAGGTCTTTGAAGTGTTCAACATAATCCTTCCCCACCCGCTGGCCTTGCTGGACACTCATAATCTCTTCCCTTTTCTCTGTCTTCACCTCCTCAGGTATAAAACATCAGACAAAGAGGGACTTAAAATATTCCCATGTCACCCAATTTCAATTTTTGGTGGGGAAAACAACTTCCACTCTTCCAAAGATGGACCCCCAAGAAGGCCTAGAATAGCACAAAAGCATTGGGAGTTCCAAACACTCTGAACACATACTAAACATCCACAAGCCACTTCACTACCTCTAATGAACCTCAATTTCCACAGAAGATGGGCAGTAAATGAGAATAACTAAAAACATGGAATGACCCACCAGAAACTTCAAGGAACATTCTAGGAAGTATATTTTTATAACAAAAAATTATAACATCAGGTTCAAAATCAATTTAAAACACAACCAAAATAAACATATCAGTCCAAAAAAACTGGATCACAAGCCAAAAAACAAATTTAAACCATGTATAAGGAGCACATATGAGGCTAATGGACCAAAAACCAATTTTTCCAAGTCCTAAGGCTCTATAAACATCCTAAGAATTAGTTTTTAAACTCTAGATTTATGGTTTTATTTCATTATATCTATGTTCATTGTTTTTATTTCTAGTTTAGGGTTTTTCTATCAAAATCAAGAATTATATTTATTCTTAATATTAAATTTAAAATAATTTTTTTTTTCTGAGATTAGGTATAGAGTTATTGTGTGACCTTATAAGAAATTTCTTAGTTTGATTAGTAGAAATTTCCTAAAGTCTATGATTGAAATCTATAAGTACATTAATACACCCATAGATAAATAAGATAATGTCACAATGATAACCAGATCATATAAAAGCATACAATTCAAATAAATCCATTTATAATTATACCCATAATAAATGTTTCATACTTTTTTTATTAACCTATATTATTGATTTATCTTTATTTGACTTTTTGATATGAACTCATCCTTGAACTGTGAGGGTTATGGATTTAATCAGATAGTTCAATTTCAAACAAAATGGTAGATATGTCATCTTCCATAACATAAAACAAAAAATTGTTTCTCTCATTAGTCAGTTGATGTCATAAAACTTATGGAAAACCCAATATATCTTAACACGCCATGAAAATATGTTTCCACTTTTTACATGAATATGTCAATTTATGTTGATTATAATATAAATCATTAATAAAATTCTATATATATTTAAATACACACATATATAGTCAGAAATACCTAATGATACATATAATAATGGGAATTCTTATTTTAGGGTCAGTCCTCATAACCCCCTTCTTGAGGATTACAAGGGTTAAAAATCATTAGAATAATTGTATTGTATATATAAGCTTCCAACACCTATTAGTCAAAAATCATTTTTTATGATCATAAAAATGAAATATAAAATTCATGATATATGCTTATGAATATTTCCATTACTTTTCATGGATCAAATTATATTGGGTAACTAATATAAATTTTTGATGTGACAGATATTCTAAAGACATTATGCATTAATTTTACAAAGAAGAACACACATAATGTTTTAAAATATTTATTAATAATCATGTGATCAAATGGAAAATGTTAGTTACTTCTTGGGAACTAGGTACTACACATCCAAGTAAATCTTATTTATAGGAGGTGTTAATAAAATATTCTTATAGGGGTTTTAACCAAGTAAATAATGTGTCTGAAAGGTCTTTTGATCTATCAACGCATAGGGATTATGATTATCAAACGTGGGAGACCCTAGAGAATAAGGAATTCATCTATAATTTATAAATCTTTTTATAACTCTATTTATAAGTTACTAGAGTGATATTTTTGTATACCACATAAAGGATCATTTATGAAAGGGTTATACTTGATCAAATATTATAAAGAGGTAGTTTACATAATATAGGAAAACACATTCTTTAAGAATCTAATAAACTATAAAAATTTTGATTCTTTATGTAAATGAGTGGCCTCTATAGAGGATAAATGAGTTTAAGGAAAATGGATACAATAAAAATTTTATAGATAGCCCTCCGCAAATAAATTAGACAAGGTAAACAAAAGGGGTCTTCTTCATGTTCATTAAGAAACCAATAAAAAATATTATTTGAGTTAGTCATGTCCATGGAGAACATACATGGTACTCCATCATATTTTTTTGATAAACAATATAAATAACTATGTATGGAAATTCATTTGAAAATTCATTATATTTAATGATTATATCTCAAAAAAATAATTTGGTTATTCCTCTAGAGGAGTCGCATTGGAAACTATGAGGAGATGAGATGTAGGGTTTGTAACAATGCAAAAATGAAAACCAAGGAACCCGAAAAGATCAAATAATGATATAGGAAAAGTAGAAAATAAAATACCTTGGATTATTTTCTTGATTTGATCGATGGATCATAGTGGAGTCATGCTGGTATCAAAGGGGTTCTGTGAGAGCCTCAGAATCATGATTACTATATGCGGGTTAGGGTTTTTTAAAATAGACAAGTGACTTTTTTAACTATTATTTTATGAAAGCTCTAATAAATATCTGTTTTATTAGTGATATATTGATAAGAGTTGAAATTTTGATTTTTTAATGCTAAAAAAGCACTAATATATCTCGATATTTATCAGCGCTCCAAAAATACTGATAAATAACATCTTTATCAGCACTGATATAGTATACCTTTTATCATCCCTAAATAAAAAACGTTGGTAATGGGTATCTTTTTTCAGTGAATTCATTTAGTGATGATAAATTTCAAGCTTTATCAGGGCTTATTTTAGCACTGATAAAGATGGAATTTTTCATCATATTTTTCTATCACTTCTATATTTTGACATTGTTAAAGGATAGGTTTGTAGTAGTTTTAGAAAAAATGGTCTACCTTATCAATATCCAACATCCTAAAACACCATCATACGTAATATTTCTGTTATATATTGTGTTCTCTAATACATTCATGGATCACCTAAACCATATCCATCATTTTCTACAATATCTTGAGTCTAAAAATATATGACTCACCAATATTAATCCAGCATAAGGGCAACCTACAAGGTCTCCTGTATAGGGACTCAACAGGTTCCATATTGATATTATTGTGATGATTGTTATTATAAGATAACTATACCAATGAAAAGTAATCCTCCTATCTCTGGCTGAAGTCTAGCACACGGGCTCTCAGCATATCCTTTAATGCCTGGATATTCCATTACGTATGGAAATCTATCATGGGATAAAACTCTATTATCATCCACAACAAGGTCCCAAAATCCTTATGTATTCCAATCCATAATAGTGATGAAAACTGAGCATCATGAATATTGATGATCATCATGGGTACCCCATGAATCCATACGTTTTATCGCACATACAAATACCCCAAACTCTTAACTAAACTAGCCTTTTGGATGGAAAGTTAGTGTGTCGATGTAGTATGTTAGTCCACAATAACATAGATGGAATTTTGGCCTCTCACAATCCATAGAAACCCCATCAAAAATTCAATCGATATTTCATCCCACTTTCAATTTTGGAACCCATGAGGTCAGTTTGATGCTACTATGATGTGATACTCAACCTTTACCAACTAAAATGTGAGACACTATGTGAAAAATTCAATTATAGTCCACCTTATACTATCCTCCCAAAACATCCACTGATAGTACTTGTACAAATTTTCTATATCTGGATGTACCGACCAAGGGGATGTATGAAACTCCATCATCACCTCCTCCCACATCGTGACCAGAACCACCATACATCCCTAAAAAGGATGACATGCTCCACACCTTGGAGAATCCATATGGTGTATCTCATAAGGATGACTAGTCATGTAAAACCTCATAGTTGGTGTCTCCCAACTGAGACTCTCACACACACTGAATAAACATAGGAGTCACCACTATCAATTGAAGAAAAATTTTACCCCTCTCCTCACCCCATGTTTGATGTAATGATGCCTACTTCTATGAAATATCCTCTACCAATTAATTACAAGAGTGTATATGATAGATCATTGGAGTGTGAGTTCTATATATGAGATATGTACCCCTAACCTTTCATTTAGCTTGTGTCTTTTGATGTGAAAATCCATGAAGGATTGGAGATGTAACAACTTTAATTTTTCTGGTTTAGTCCTTTGGGTATTTATATACATATCTCTATATTTTCCCTTAGATTTGTAACTACACTGAGACATTGTAGGACCCTATTATTATATATTAAAAATATTAATATATTTCAATTCACATGTGCATATATATTTGGAAAAAATGATTTTTCCCATTATTTGTGACCTCATATGGGAGATCAGTGAACATGGTTGTTTTCAATATGTTGGGGTTTACCAAAGGAATGACATAAAGTTATCCATCATATGTTGGTTGGTTCATTGAAAGATACAATAAATAATTTGTTTAATAAATTAATCTATTAAATAAATAAAAATACCATCCCCCACCCTCATATAGTTTCCACACAAAGAGAAAATTGAATAGATATCCTTTCATTCTCTTAAAATGAAAAGAAGAAAGGATTGGCACTATCGAACTTCATCCTTGACGGTGATCAAGATTGAATCGATGTGTAGCAGCTTCTAGGAATCTCTTTGGATCAGATGCTTCATCATTTTCTCCCTGATCTGGGAGGAATTTGAGTTTTCATTCCTGATACTTGTATATGATTGTCACTAACCAAGCCGGATCGTCATCCGGCTTGACACCCGACCCGGTCAGCGATATGGCCCGAAGGGCGTTCCTGATCCCCACGGGTTGGCAACTAGTGTCGGGCATCAAAACAAACTAGTTGGGAATGGTTTGGCCCAAGAAAAGATAAATAAACATAAACGGAACAAGCAGATAAATAAAGGAAAATAAACTGAACAACGTGGCAGCAGAAAAAAAGAGTAAACAAAGAAACGTGGCATACCTCAGGTGACCCCGTGGATCACCACAATACGACAACCACACTCCCTCCCAAAAGCGATCCGAGATTGAAACCTGCAACTGAAAAGTAAAGTAGGCGTGGGCACCGAGATGCTCAGTAGGAAATCCAAAAATAACCACGTCCTATGCCTTCGCCTTTATTAAGAAATCCAACAATGCCTGTTTAAAAATAAGATATAATAAAATAATGTTTTCCCTTCTTTTCAAATTCAAGAAATGAGTTTTCATTTTTCAAATAAAGCATTTCACTCATACTACATTTTCAAAATAGGTTCCAAGCGTGCATTAACATTTCAAAATGAAAAGAAACCAGTTTGGAATAAAATGTGATTTTTACAAACACGACATCAGGTATGAAACAACTAAATAGGAAGTCACATCACAAGCAGCATGTCAAAAATGAGCACTATGGGTAATCCCTATAGGTAGCTAGAATAAGTGGGAACCTATAGACCTCGTACCTCGGTGAAATGTGGCTTAGAAGACCATGACCCTCAGAAAACGTGTCTTAGAAGGCCATGGCCCTCAGAAAACATGGCTTAGAAGACCACGACCCTCAGAAATTCATATGTTTAGTTAGTGTTGTTGCGTCAATCCTGTTAGAAAAACCGGGACGAGCCTCTGCCGTTTCATCTAGCGTACTAGTCCTGGTCTCCCACCTAGATACCCAGGTTTCCCATTGTGCTCTATTTCAAATGGTGGTGAGTTTTCTTTATCAAGCAATCAAACAAGTACATTACACTTTATTTATCTAAACTCATTCAACCTTTCACCACCGCACTCCCTACTTAAGTGAATTCCCCCTCTTTACATCACACAATCACGCACAAGCCTCTACACTAGGCACATATATCACGAACCGCTCATAAACACTTGCATCACATTTTATTTTCAAATTTAGGGGAATGACTCAAAAGGGGTTTTCTATTTTCGCAACTCAAATCTCAAAGTGCCAAACGGGCGTCAATAGAGGTTTCTCTATTTGATAAAACATTATTAAGATGCCAAACATGCTTAACTACAAAAAGGGATCACCTTTTACAATCAACCGGCCAAAAGGCCAAACACCTTTGGAAATACCTCTTACCAATTCAAAACCACTTAAGAAATCCATTTCTCAAGAAAAGTCACTTAAGACCAACGGCTTTGAAATACATTTTCAATTTTCCAATACAAGACATAATAGTTTCTAGCAACCGAAATCAGGTTCCATAGCATGTGTATATAGCATAGTGTAAAACATGTTTTTAAAACAATCTAGCAATCATGAATTTCAAATTAAAAGCTTAGGCATAGGGGACTTACCTCAACATGTCGCTGCTTGAAGATGAACATTCAAACTGATCATTGGCGCACACACGCACATGCATTTATACATATATATATATACACCCCTAGGTGCATTGCACATATTCCCTGCACCATGAGGGAATATGCACAATGAGGGAATATCTATATATATGTCTTACCGTATGCATGTACATGCAATGATCCTCGATACCCGCGACCCAAAATCATCGCAGCGAGGTGCAACACACTTCACATATAAATTAATGAAATAATTCAAACATATAATCAAAAATTTGACCAATTTATAAAAAATTTTATCAGGCTCAGAGTGGTACATTTTCCGTCAAAAATTCTTTTCCAGCACCCACGCACCTCAAGTACCCACAAAAACACATTTCGCACTACTTGCGTAACTCATAAAACCCATTTAAAGAATTAAAAAAAAGAACATAATCAAATTTACCATTTCCAAAGGCCTTTCCAAATCATCACATAAACCAGAACCAATTCAAAAACATGCATTTCATTTTTTAAACCATTTACGATTTACATTAGAAATACACAACAACCCAAACATACCAATTTATGCATTTCCCTTTTAAAAACCTACACCCAAATCCATTTTAACCATAAGATCCATTGAAAACGTGATTCACACTGTTTGAAAAACTAAATATACCATTTTTAAAATTTATAAAACACCTGCAAGAGGCATAACAAGGTTTTTCACAAAAAGTATGCGCAAATTCACATTAAGAAACCCATTCCAACCCAACGCATATCAAATTCTTTCCAAAAACTAGTTTAGCATCACTTGCACAATGAAATAAGTCGATTGCATAATTTATAAAACATTACCAAGGTGAACACTAAGGATTAACACATGGACCATACCGAAATTCCCACATGTAAGACACTTTATAATTAAAAACATGTTCGATTTTTATCAAATACCGACTTTTCACCTCGCGCAAAAGTGAACGAACATGTCAAATTAATTAAACAATATAAACTCTATAAGAAAAATTATTTTCATGTGAAACCATCCAATTTCAAGTGAGAAAACTATTTTTAAAACCAAAATCATAATGAACCTTTACTAAAACCAAATCCACACCAAGTAAACATATAAATGAGTATGCCAAATTAACTAAACAGGAGAAACAATTCGTTAAACAACACTTATACGTGGGAACACCTACCTTCGGTGTCGAAACATCCGAATTTCAGTGTGAAACTTCAATTGCACCATGGTCACACCAAAAGGAAACAAGGATGAACCCTAAATCATAAAATCAAACAACAACGCTCAAGATTAGAACCTTACTTTACACCCTAAAAGCTAGAAAAGAAAACCGGAACACCAAAATAAAAACACAATAATGAATACCCTGGAAAGGGGGAAGAAGTGACCACCCGAAGGCCGCGCCGGAGGTGAGCAGCGCCGGAAAGGGGGTGCGGCGGTTGGTGACGGCATTGGGGGGTCAGAGGAGTTCGGGAGGCGGCGCAAGAATAGGCTGCGCAGGAGGAGGCCGGGCAAGAGGGGTCGGCGCTGGAAGAGGGAGGAGGGGCGGCGAGGGTGGCGGTCGGAGAGGGATGAGGTGTGTGGGTCTGGTTGGTGTGAGGCGAGGCCGGAAGGGAGGAGGGATTTCGGCGTAGGAATAGGCTACGCAGGAGGAGGTCATGCCGGAAGGGGGGGCTGCACGCGGCCGCTGCTGGCCGGGGGAGAGAGCAGCGGGTCGAGAGGGGGGGGGGCGTCGGCCGCGAAGGGGAAACGCAGGGGGGGTGCGCGACGGGGGTAAGGGAAAAGGGGAGAGGGTAAGTTAGGGTTTTAAATAATAATAATAGCAATAATAATAATAATAATAATAATGAAAACAAATAATAATAATAATAATAATAGTAATAATAATAATAATACAAAAAGAAAGAAATGAATAACATATAAAATAAGGGGATAAAGGAAAAGAGTATAAAATAAATGAAATAATAAAATAATAACAAATGATAATAATAATAATGATAATGTAAACAATTTTATAAATATGTTAATAATTTAATATTCTAAGCCTAATTAAAATCTTAACTAAAATAATAATAATAAAATTATTAACTGAGAGCGGACACCGCGCACGGTCTCACGTGCGGGGTCGCGTGCATGGTTGCATGACTCAAAAACAAAACATTCGATAACAAACAATCCCTTAACAAAAATTAGGGGTTGTGCAGGGCGCGCCTACGCTCGCGCTTTCATATAAAAACGAAATTTTCTTTTAATTTAAAACCGGGTCAAAACACAGTTTAAAAATGAGACCCAAAATAATTAAAATGAAATAAAGCATCGGGTCGGGGTGTGACAATTCTCCCCACCATAAAAACTTTCTGCCCCCAGAACGTCACCCAGCCAAATGTGGAATCAAACTCAAGTTTGTAATTGAACGAGGCCAACAAAATCAAGAACTTGGTATGACTTTTCACTCCATCAGTCACACCCGACCAACTCTGAGGGAAACTGAGAAGAGAAGAATCATCAGGAAAAGAGGAGGGTTCTCCCCACCACAAGAACCCAACTAGCACAACCGACATTGAGGCTCTTAGCATGACCTAACTCTGGAACTTCTAACTTGATCCAAGAGGGAACCACCACACAGACCAAACCTCAAAAAAGGCATGACAAGATTCATGGTGAGTCTCCCCACCATTTAAGAACCGACTAGCTTAAACCAACCAATATAAACCAACATGAGAACTTCCGACCCAAACCAGAGACCACTTCGACATGAGAAAACCCATAGAAGAATTATACCAAATAACGAACTTAACCATGACTCATCATTTCCACAAGAGATGAGAATCTCCAAAATGAGCATGTACTAAAACAAAACGGGTCACACTTGAGGAGGCGCAACTACTGGAATTACATGAAAACAAGATCACCATGCCTTTTTACAACCACAGTGGGGTATCTAAAGAACAAAGACCGCAACAAGAAAAAGAGACCTTTACGCCTCTTATAGCAAAATAGAACCTTCAAAGATGGGAGAGCTACAACAGGGAAATTCAGACCGTCCCCATTTCAGCATTGGAGACAAAAATTAAACCAAGGTTCCCCACACCCAATGATTCCTAACTGCGTGAAGAGCTTCACTCTGAGGCCTGTGGCTGGAGCTCTGATGTCTTGAAGCATCTGCTTCCCCGCAGTCAGGAGCTGATATTCTCTTGTCAAGACTCCTCATGATGAAGCCGCTAGCGGAGCCCCTCTAAGTTTCCCAAATGGCACACCGACGGCAAGTCTTCGAAGGATGATGACAATGCGACTTAAAGTACCCAAACCGAGCACACAAGAATCAAAGGGGGGTCGTCCAACTAATAGAAGATGGGATTGAAAAGAAGACTTGTCTGAGATAGGTTCCTCTAATTCTCCCTCATCACCGGATGGGGAACCTTCCCGAACACCAAAAAGAAATGGTCCTGGAACCCT
The DNA here is from genome assembly GCA_963277665.1 of Viscum album. Classification (NCBI taxonomy): domain Eukaryota; kingdom Viridiplantae; phylum Streptophyta; class Magnoliopsida; order Santalales; family Viscaceae; genus Viscum; species Viscum album. The sequence goes on along the minus strand of OY728119.1, from coordinate 1,503,168,831 downwards.
GGACGAAGACCCCACCCAAGAGAAACTTTAACTGATTCCAAGACGCTACCTCTGGAGAAAATGGAATCAACCCCCTGGAATATCCCACGTAGGCCTTCACAGGTTGTTGGCCTTACTCGACACCCACTAGTTCTTCCACTTTCCTCGCCTTTACTTCCTCAGGTATAAACCAAAGGACGAGCGTCGCCTTAAACACCTTCCAAGACGCACCCTCATGCAACGACGCTGGGATTATTTCCTCCACCAATCCAAAGTTGCACCTTCAAATGGACCCGAACCAACACAAACTCTCACAGCTTTGGGGGTTCCCAATAACCTGAAAACACCCACGACTTCACCATGCCATTCTACTACCTTCGATAGATCACGATCACCACAGAATACGAACAACAACCAAAAAGAATTCAATTCCACCACCTAGCTAAGAGTCTAAGTAGAACCAATAACTAGAAGAGGCTCTCTAGATACTTCTACGACTTTTCTGGGCAGCATACTCAAAACAAGAGGCATGAATCTGAATCAAAAGTTATCTTAAATCAAATTTCCACACCACAATCACAAAAAAAAGCTCAAACTCAAATCACTATTCCAACCACAATTCAGTACGTCAAAACCAAGAACTCACGAAAAGGAATACCCAACACGAAAAGAGAACGCTAAACAATTCCTCGCTCACTTTTCTAAAAAATTGAAAAAAAACCCTTTTTGAAAACCATTTTCAGCAAACAAAACAACTCAAATATCCACCATTGGTATCCCATGAAGTCTCGCACATACATATCCAGTGCAAGATCAAGAACCCATCCACTCACATCACTAATTTCCCCACTTGCCACATGCGCACCTCAATGTATGTGATCACTCATAGAAATACCAAAGGTCAATTCAAGACACTTCTCATTTTCAACACAGATCATTCAGCATAAAGCACAAATTCCCAACCAATTTGAAAAATAACTTATCATCAAAGAAATACATTTCCAATTTCCAAAACATTTTCCAATTCACATTCCAAAAAGTGTTACTAAGATTCCAAAACAACTTCCAAAACACCTCCCATTTTCCCTTTTGAAACCACGCATTTGTTAAAAGAAAAAAATTTCCATTTCAAAACCACTTTTCCACTCTAACACCACATTCCCATTTGAAACCACCTTCACAAAAATCCATTTTCATTTTTAAGATCTACTCACATCAACCAAAATGAAGGTCAAACATAACTCACAACAAAATTTCCAAAAATAAGGGACTAGTGGATATGCCAACCCGGTAACATGGCTTAGCAGACCATGCTCCGAGCGGGCATCCACCACAGGAAGTATCTTGAACTGTGCACTCAGGATGTATATGGGTTGCTACTCCATGCAAGCCTGCCGCGTAACACTGGCTCACTTCCTTGGTCTTCCCTTATCCACACATACCAATCCAAAGAAGAAAATTCAAATCCCAGACTACCCCTGGAAACTCGAGTCTTGGGACGGGCAAGGGTTCATGACGTCCTTCCCGCACCTACCTCTCGAGTCCCGACACACCTAATCACCAAGCTACTTGACACCCCAAATAAAAAGGGCACCAATGATACCATTTTGTCACGAACCAAGCCGGATCGTCATCCGGCTCGACACCCGACCCGGTCCGCAACATGGCCTGAAGGGCGTTCCCAATACCCACGAGCTGGCAACTAGTGTCGAGCATCAAAACAAACCAGCTGGGAATGGTTTGGCCCAAGAAAAAGATAAATAAACATAAACTAAACAAGCAGATAAATAAAGGAAAATAAACTGAATAACATGGCAGCAGAAAAAAGAGTAAACAAAGAAACGTGGCTTACCTCAGGTGACCCCATGGATCCCCACAGTACGACAACAACACTCTCTCCCAAAAGCGATCCGAGACTGAAACCTGCAGCTGAAAAGTAATGTAGGCGTGAGCACCGAGATGCTCAATAGGAAAGCCAAAAATAACCACGTCCTATGCCTCCGCCTTTATTAAGAAATCCAACTATTCCAGTTTGAAAATAAGATATAATAAAATAATGTTTTCCCTTATTTTAAAATTCAAGTAATGAGTTTGCATTTTTTAAATAAAGAATTTCCCTCTTACTAAATTTTCAAAATAGGTTCCGACCATGCATTAACATTTCAAAATGAAAAGAAACCAGCTTGGAATAAAATGTGATTTTTACAATCACGACATCAAGTATGAAACAACTAAAAAGGAAGTCACATCACAATCAACATGTCACAAATGAGCACTACGGGTAATCCCTATAGGTATCTAGAATAAGTGGGAACCTAGAGACCACGTACCTCGGTGAAACGTGGCTTAGAAGACCACGACCCTCAGAAAACGTGGCTTAGAAGGCCACGACCCTCATTAAATGTGGCTTAGAAGACCACGACCCTCAGAAATTCATATGTTTAGTTAGTGTTGTTGCCTCAATCCTGGTAGACAAACCGGGATGAACCTCTGTCGTGTCATCTAGCATACTAGTCCTGGTCTCCCACCTAGATACCCGGGTTTCCCATTGTGCTCTATTTCAAATGGTGGTGAGTTTTCATTATCAAGATATCAAACAAGTACATTACACTTTCTTTATCTAAACTCATTCAACCTTTCACCATCGCACTCCCTACTTAAGTTCATTCCCCCTATTTACATCACACAATCACGCAAAAGCCTTTTCACTAGGCACATATATCACAAACCGCTCATAAACACTTGCATCACATTTTATTTTTAAATTAAGGGGAATGACTCAAAAGGGGTTTTCTATTTTCGCAACTCAAATCTCAAAGTGCCAAGCGAGCCTCAATAGAGGTTTCTCTATTTCATAAAACATTATTAAGATTCCAAACATGCTTAACTACAAAAAGGGAACACCTTTTACAATCAACCGGCCAAAAGGCCGACCACCTTTAGAAATACCTCTTACCAATTCAAAACCACTTAAGAAATCCATTTCTCAAGAAAAGTCACTTAAGACCAATGGCTTTGAAATACATTTTCAATTTTCCAATACAAGGCATAATAGTTTCTAACAACTGAAATCAGGTTCCATAGCATGTTTATATAGCATAGTGTAAAACATGTTTTAAAAACAATCTAGAAATCATGAATTTCAAATTAAAAGCTTAGGCATAGGGGACCTAGCTCAACATGTCACTGCTTGAAGATGAACATTCAAACTGATCCTTGGCACACACACGCACATGAATTTATACATATATATATATATATATATACACCCCTAGGTGCATTGCACATATTCCCTGCACCATGAGGGAATATGCACAATGAGGGAATATCTATATATATGTCTTACCATATGCATATACATGCAGCGATCCTCGATACTCGCGACCCAAAATCATCGTAGCAAGGTGCAACACACTACACATATAAATTAATGAAATTATTCAAACATATAATCAAACATTTGACCAATTTATAAAACATTTTATCATGCTCAAAGTGGTACATTTTCCATCAAAAATTCTTTTCCAGCACCCACGCACCTCAAGTACCCACAAAAACACATTTCGCACTACTTGCGTAACTCATAAAACCCATTTAAAGTATTAAAAAGAAAAGCACATAATCAAATTAACCACTTCCAAAGGCCATTCCAAATCATCACATAAACCGGAACCAATTCAAAAACATGCATTTCATTGTTTAAACCATTTACGATTTACATTAGAAATACACAACAACCTGAACATACCAATTTATGCATTTCCCTTTTAAAAACCTACACCCAAATCCATTTTCACCAAAAGTGCCATTGAAAACATGATTCACACTGTTTGAAAAACTAAATAAACCATTTGTACAATTTATAAAACACATGCAAGAGGCATAACATGTTTTTTCACAAAAAGTATGCGCAAATTCACATTAAGAAACCCATTCCAACCCGACGCATATCAAATTCTTTCCAAAAACTAGTTTCGCATCACTTGAACAATGAAATAAGTCGATTGCATAATTTATAAAACATTACCAAGGTGCACACTAATAATTAACACATGGACCATACCCAAATTCCCACATATAAGACACTTTATAATTAAAAACTTGTTTGATTTTTATCAAATACCAACTTCGCACCTCGCGCAAAAGTGAATGAACATGTCAAATTAATTAAACAATATAAACTCAATAAGAAAAATTATTTGCATGTGAAACCATCCAATTTCAAGTGAGAAAACTATTTTTAAAACCAAAATCATAATGAACCTTTACTAAAACCAAATCTGCACCAAGTAAACATATAAATGAGTATGCCAAATTAACTATACAAGAGAAACAATTCGTCAAACAACACTTATACGCAGGAACACCTACCTTCGGTGTCGAAACTTCCGAATTTCAGTGTGAAACTTCAATTGCACCATTTTCGCACCAAAAGGAAACAAGGATGAACCCTAAATCATAAAATCAAACAACAACGCTCAAGATTAGAACCTTAATTTACACCCTAAAAGCTAGAAAAGAAAACCGGAACCCCAATATGAAAACACAATAACGAAAACCCTGGCATGGGGGAAGAAGTGACCACCCGAAAGCCGTGCCGGAGGTGAGAAGTGCCGAAAAGGGGGTGCGGCGGTCGGCGATGGCAATGGGGGGTCGGAGGAGGTCGGGAGGCGGCGCAATAACAGGATGCGCAGGAGGAGGCCGGGCAAGAGGGGTTGGTGCTGGAACAGGGAGGACGCGCGGAGAGGGCGGCTGCCGGAGAGGGAGGAGGCGCGTGGGTCTGGTTGGTGCGAGGCGAGGCCGGAAGGGAGGAGGGATGTCGGTGCAAGAATAGGCTACGCAGGAGGATGCCATGCCGGAAGGGGGGTTGTGTGCGGTGGCTACTGGCCGGGGGAGAGAGCAGCGGGTCGAGAGGGGGGGGGGGGGCGTCGGCCGCGAAGGGGAAACGCAGGGGGTGCGCGACGGGGGTAAGGGAAAAGGTGAGAGAGTAAGTTAGGGTTTTAAATAATAATAATAATAATAATAATAATGAAAAATAATAATAATAATAATAATAGTAATAATAATAAAAATACTAAAAGAAATAAATGAATAACATATAAAATAATGGGATAAAGGAAAAGAGTATAAAATAAATGAAATAATAAAATAATAACAATGGATAATAATAATAATGATAATGTAAAAAATTTTATAAATATGTTAATAATTTAATATTCTAATCCTAATTAAAATCTTAACTAAAATAATAATAATAAAATTATTAACTGAGAGCAGACACCGCGCACGATCTCATGTGTGGGGTCACGCACATGGTTGCGTGACTCAAAAACAACACATTCGATAACAAACAATCCCTTATCAAAAATTAGGGGTTGTCCAGGGCGCGCCTACACTCTCGCATTCGTATAAAAACGAGATTTTCTTTTAATTTAAAACCGGTTCAAAACACAGTTCAAAACGAGACCCAAAATAATTAAAATGAAATAAAGCATCGGGTTGGGGTGTGACAATGATCTTAAAAAAATTCAAGCATTTTTATGATGACTATAGACCCCCTAATGGGTGATCTAAACATTATTGTAAAAAATGGTCTTAAAAGGACTATAGGGATTCTCAATTAAGAAATCATGATGACACAGCGTGTAGTTTAGGAGAAAACATTATTTTTTTCTTCTCATTCTGGGATGATTCTGATCTAGGACTACACATCGTGTACTTAAGGAACATTCCATGTACAAGGACATGTTCATGTGTCCAAGAACAGGGGTTTATTCCTAGTGAAATAGTGAAATAGTCATGTAGTAGTACATTGCCAAATTACATGATCATGGGTCCAAGGACACATATACAAGAAAAGTGCCAAAGCATGGGTTAGACAAGGTTAAACACACTGTGTACATCAGTTACACTCCATTTACTCCCACACAGTTATCAAAGACATATGCAAGAGGGGAAACTCCTTGGAATACAGGAGAGGGTATACACCATGTGACCCAAGTACAAGCAGTGTATTTTTTTAGGAAACATCCACCTTGTGCATCTCCTTTCTCATAACTCAAATTTGGGACACCGAGTAGCCTAATCATAGAAGTTTTATATGTAATACAACATGGGAACCTTTTTTATAAGTAAATGTCTCACATGAGGTACTTAAAGCATGGATTTCCCTTTAGTGATTCATGGCTGGTAGCAATGATCGAGATGGATCAACAGTAATATATTGGGGTCAATACTCTCATGTCACACTAGGATGAGGGTCCTTCATACTCTTTAAAAAGCTATATTAGTTACACTCATATTCCTTTTAGGTCATGGGTCCCTTATATATGGATTGGTAATCAACCATTATCGAGATTGGTTAGGGGTTTTGTCCTCTACAAGAGTTGGGGTTCCCTCAACTGTGGAGTATAATAGTAAGGACCGAGTCCTCTACTCAGTTTCTGGTGAGATTGTGTTTATTGTTGGTCATTAGTGATGGAAATTTGTAGCTTTAAGCTGACTCACCATTCTTAGATGATCTGTGGAGATGGATGTCTCCTTTTTCCCTTATTTATGTTTTTATGAGAATATCGGTCGGGTTTTTCCTCACCCGTAACTTATGGAATAATCTATATTTTGTTTCTTTTTTTTCTTTTGTTTCCTACTTTTTGGTTTTCGTAGTTCCTAATAGTAATTTTTATACTCACCCTAACATGACATTTTCTCTCATGTGTTGTGTCTTAAAAATATGACATGAAATTTGACGATGATATCAGTGGTCCTTGTTTTAGTGGATCTTAGAGTCCCTTGACATTGACCGTGTTGGGTGATCATCCTTGGATATTATGACTTGAGTACTCTTCAGTTTCTCTTCTACCTATATTTTTAGTTTGGGACATTATTTTATAATTTTTCATGCATTTTTTCCTTTTACTCTATACTAAATGTTTTGACTCAAATGTTTTTCCAAGAGGATGTTTCATGTGTGTTACACTCAAGATGGATATAATTTTACTCTATATATATACATTGTATGTTTAATATGGTTGTGTGAGTGTGTTCAAGTACAAAGGTTATGGTCTCCTATTTTTTATTTCATACTCGATGATCATCTCCACCCCTTATCCTATTATAGGTGGTCTTGGAATATCACACTCAACATTCCACAGACCGTCCACGCCCTGGTGGGTCAAGTTATGACAATATACATATATATATAATGTAGTTATATAAGACCTACTTGAGAATGAATTTTCTTGTATATAGAATTTTTCATTCATTTCAAATTTTTTGAACTCAATGATCCACATATTTACTAAATAGGATCATTAAGTTGTTTCATTGATAATTCTTCAGCTTTTTCACAAGAAATACTAATTGTTAAGTAAAAAATGAAAAAAATTTAATTGTTTCATCAAAATAGAGTCATATTGAGAGGCGGATTTCATCAATGAGGTTAAAATATAAATTTTCCTTTTTGATGGTATTTTAAAAAAAATTACATCCATAGAATATTATAATAATGGTGGAAAGTGTAAAAAATAAATATTTTATTATATTATAACCGATATTTTAAGCCTAGTTATCTCTATAAATTCATAATTTTTAGAAAATAAAATCGGAAATCCACACACCAAAAATTAGTGAAATATACCTAGATTGAAGCATCCACTTAGATGATCGAGATTCATAAGAGGTCATAAATTTATTCATTAATGGTATGGTTATCTGATTCTGAAATCCTCTTAGATAATCATTAAAATTAAAACATTATCCTACCTCTTTAAAGGAGTTAATTTAGACATCAAATTCATGAAAAATAAATATTAATTTGATCAAGGTACTAAAATTAAAATGAAATCAATCTTTGTTTTCAATTAATATTTTTATATTGAGAAATTTACTAATCTCAAACTTCCCTCTTTGATTTGAAAGTCATGAAAAAAATTAGATGAATTGTATTATATTTCAATATTCCACATCTCGGTTTATTATTATTAACCTATAATTTTTAATTTTCAAAAAATAATAGAATCATATTATAGTGATAAATTTGATTATTTTTTTATGAATTCTTCTATTAGTATCAAACCATGAAAAATAAATTTTCAAATTATATATACTTATTTTTATTATAAAGAATCAAAAAAAAACAAGAACAAGAAATTAATGATCTTATATTTTCATTGAGATATATTTAAAATACTTATTTATGTGAATTAAATATTCTCTTTATCTTTTCGTGGACTTAATATTTTATTTTTTTCCAATATAATTTATATTTATGAAATCCTTATAACAAGACAACACCAATGGCATATTGTTTACAATAATCATCCTGAGGAAATTTCATGAGACTATAATAAAAATTTAAGAACAAATTGTCATTATGACTAGGAACGTTGGAAATTTATATTTAATTTGGAAGAAGAAATTATAGATTTGACCATGAAGATTATAAAATAAAAAATGACTGATTTTCTTACCTATTTAATTTTTTTATATTTATTATCATGTATAAAAATATTTATTAACATTATTCATGTAATATGTGTTAATGATTATTAGAATTCTACATGCCAAAAATTTCATTTATGTAAAAAAGGATGATAAAAAAATTATTTTATCATTTTTTTATCATTATAAAATTTTATAAATTGTTTTAATTTAGAAATTTTATAAGACTGTACATATAAAAAAATGGTAATAATAATTTATTATTATTATGAATTTATTTTACCACATTAATAAATCTGTAGTATAATGTCAAATTTTCAACACTATAATCACTATGTCAAATCTAATAATTCAAAATCATTATTATATAGGTAATCTTGAGTCATGGTGCAGGCCTTAGACCCACCATGTGACACTTTTAATCCCAGACATAATTAAATATATAATTTTCCCCTACTAATCATTTTTTCACAAATAAATAATGATTTTTACTAATTTTCACAAATATAATGTATTAATCTATTTTTTTATCCATTTGAAATTATTTTAAATATTGTTTTGGTATTTTAAATAAGTATCCAATTATATTGGGTTTTCCACATCCCAAACCTTGAAGAAATATTTTTTTGATGTTTCCATGATGTTTCATTAACCGAAACATATTATGGTGATGCTTTCGTATAATCATGATTTTGTAATTAATTATTAAGGAATATAATAAAAGTGACCCTTAAATTATTTTTTTTCATGTAGATATATTAATTGATCATTAATTACTTATAAGTGTTGAGAAAGACTATATTATTTTTTCATGAGAATCACATAATATTTTTTATATTGAAAATTATATTTCTTTTATATTTAAAAATATAATATTAATATCTATTTTGAATAAAATTTCATATTAATTTTAGACTTTAAATAATATATATTTAATAATTAATGGAAATGGAATGATAATTATAATTAAATTTATGATAATATTAAATGATTATGTCTTGTTGAAGTCATTTTTCTAGATCTATTGTAAAATAATTTTGGTATTTATAAATGTTTCAAAATGTGGATAATTACTTTATGAGTTTAAGAGTATGTTTCAAAATTTATTGTAACTATTAAATAAAATTTTAGGAATTAAATTTTGTTAATGAACATGGAATCCAATAGATATGACTTAATGATATATATATATATATATATATCATTTCTTAAAATTTATGTAAATTGAAAGGATGAATTATATGGCTTAGATATGAAATAAAGTTTAAATATGTCAATATATGATGTGTAATCATTGTATTAATGTGATTAGTTGTGAATTATTATGATGATAAAGATGTATTATGATGATAATGATGATTAATGATTGATATTTTAGCTATTATCTCATATCCTTCATCGATGAAACCACATTAGTTTCATCAATTATAAGTTTAATATTTCATTACATTTATTCAGGATTTGCAACATATAAACATTGTGATTTAGTTTTTTACTTATCATTGTATTATAGATATGTATATTATATATGTGTGTTTTATACTATATTTTAAGTCATTAATTTTTATTATGGTTGATAATATGAAAAAAATTATGATATAGGTTTCGATCATAAGTAATGTCACCCATCATTTTTGTAGATACCTTGAAATTTTTTGTTATCTCCAAACCAATTAGAGATGAGTATGGGGACTTCTATTATCATTATTTCAAAACATTATAGAAAATATATTTGTAAATAGATATATTGATATGCATGAATGAATTTATGTATGTATTTATCTAGGTATGAATAAATGTATTTATAAATGTATGTGTGTGTGTGTCTTTATATCATAACATGCTTGTACAAATGTATTATATGTATATATTCAAAATAGATACCATTATTTAAATAAAAACATAATAAAATTATATAATAATTTCTAATTGTATTACCACATGTAATTAGATTATTTTTTGAAGAAAAAAACAATTCATAGAAGCTGAACATGATCTAGGAGACTTTAGTACATAGAGTTGTGAGGAGGGGGAGGATGAAGCATTATGTTATGTTATAATGTTACGGTCATTCTCAAAAAATTAAATAATTGGGTAATGCTAAAAAACTATACCATCCATGTATTTTGAATAAATTTAAATATTTAAAGAATAATTCAAATTTTTGTTAAAGTGTGATTGCCATTGAAATGTGATTAAAATTTTCAATATTTGATTATGATATCATATTTTATTTACATTCTATTTATGTTAGTGAGACATTGGTAAATATTTTTGAGGTTGTTCCTTTATATATTGTATTGGAAATTTATGGAAGTCATTGATGTTGAATTAGAGTATTGGACAGATATATCTCACTGGAATAATAAAATTGGTCTATTATGTAATAATTCAGATTGAATGGGAATTGATTATATCATAGAGAGGGAATGTATATTAACGTGTAATGTGGAATATAATTTTGATTTATTAAATATAGATTCTTCACAATATGGATTTATAAGTAAACAATTTTTTTTAAACTAGAGAACAATTATATCATATTCCCTTTTTCCATACATTTAAATAGTCTTCACTAGTAAAAAATATTAAGATATAAGTTAATCAAAGCTCAAATATTATTTTAATTGTTACCATAAATGTAATTAATTTATCTCTATAGTTTATTGTAATTAATTAAAGTGTTTAGTTCCCTTCTAATTCATTATAATTATCATTTATTTGTTCCTGTGTTTCTGGAGTTGAAATTGAGTTTTATAACATTTTTCATGAGTTCATGCCACCTTTAATAGAAGTATTTACCACTTTTTTTGAATTAAACTCTAACCCTTATCATTGTATACCACAAATATAGTGAGTTGCATTGAGGAAATTTCATATTTTTATTGATTATTCTAAATTATATTATTCAATTTTAATAAGGAATTTATTAATTATGTATAATATTAAAGGATTATAGAGAAATTTTGATAATAGTGAGTCAATTTTGTACTATATAGGATCATTACTTCGGGAAATTGTGAAATAAATTAATAAATGTATCTAAGGTATGTATTATACTCCTTCATCAATGGATTATGATTCCAAAAAATTTGATTATTTTTACTTTTTATTCCATGATTTAATATTTATTATCTATAAAATTATTGTATGAAATAGATTTGATAAAAATAAAGTTTATCTAAAATTTTGATAAATGGTAACATTAAAATTTTTATTGAAAAAACAATATCCAATTTTCAAAATAATTGGATTTTATTTTTGAAAATGAATTCTTTTCTTAAATTAGAAATGAATTTTTGATATATTGATTTTATGTGGGAAATGATTTTTTGAAAGAAAAATATTTAATGGAATACTCATTGGGGGTCCCATAGTTGGAAGGATTTGGAAATAATCATGTGATATGGTTATAAATAACCATGTATTTGGGTAGAAATATGATATGGGATTCATCTTGGTGGATGATGACTCGCTATCAATACACTATGATCATATTTTGTTTTTTTATATTTTTGGTTGTATATGTTTTAATATAGTTCATGATTCCTTCAATTAAAAATAATGTAAATTATATGGTAAACCATACTTAAATTATATTTTCATAAATTTAATAGGATTTTATAATATTTAAATATTAAAACTATTTATTTTTTAAATTGTAATTAGTTACATGATATGTAATATTCTAAACATGATAATACATGAGATTTATTCAAGATTACCCCACTTAGGAATGTTTTACACACCATAATACATATATATATGGCTGTGTAAATGTTTCTTCCATGATATGGGAAAAGTAAAGTCTACCTTTTTAATTAGTGATTCAATATTGGTTCTCTGTTCAAGGAGGGATGCAATGGTTTTGAACAAGAATTTCTAAAGAAGCATTAATGATCAAGAATATATAATTTCATTTTCTATAATTTTGTTTTTTAATGTCTTGACATAGTTATCTTGTTTCTATTATATTATTGGTTCTTTATTTCTTTAAAAATTTATTTTAAAATTAGATTATTCTTTTTGAAAAAATGGTTTATTTATTTTCATATCATTTGTTGCATTCATTGATGTTTAATTGTTCCCTTGTAATTATACTATATCCATCCACACTAGTTTTTAGCCTCTGTTATTTGGGGAAAGTAATTGATACCATATGGTGGTCTAAATCAATTCTTTTGTTTTCGGTATTCATGTAAACTAATTCAAAAATGGTTTTAAATCATGGTCTGAAGTCGATTCTTGTAATGTTATGTAGTCATGGAGATTTGTAAAGTTAAAAATTATGATCTAACTATAACAAGGTATATCTAACCATTTTATGGAGAAACATAAGTTTCTAATGAAATTTTTACTGAATATTTATCTAAGGATATCTTGTAAGATGTTATTCCTTGTAAGATTATGTGGTCAGGGTAGGATGAGATAACAAGTGTACTAATGAATCCTGATATCCATGGGTAGAGAGAACATACATGAGGATTCGATTTTTCATCACACAAAAGTGTATTTAAATGTGGTTTCAAATGGATTTAAATTTTTTATTTTCTAGGAAACAGTTTCGATGGAATTAAATATGATCACTTTTTGTGAAATTTATAGTAACTAATTATTAAAAGTTGAACATGACCACTTAGATATATAATTAAATCTATGTTTATTGATTTTTAAACTCTTATGAAATGTGTAAGGAGATATCTATATAATTAATTAGTTAATTTTTATTTAAATACCTATATATAAAGAACATAACAAGGAGATTAGTTTGGAACATGAATATTATTCATGATCTCTTGAATTTATTAATTCATGAAATTTTGGTGCTTGAAGGTGGAAATAATCAGTAGTGGGAAAATAATTAAATCTAGATTTAGATTTTTAAAATAATAATCCTCTGAGTACTTTTATTTTCCTAATTAATAAAAAAAATGATAAGAAGCACCCAAAACCCACAAAATCATCTCTCTCTGTACCTAAGGCTACTAACTCGATGATATTGTCTACAAAAAAACATGGGGGATTCCATATCCTTGATATTATAAGCATAAAATATCATGTAACATCATAATCATAAAATATAATATCAAGATAAATATATAGAAATTATAGTAAAGTGTTAACCATAGATAAGTATATACTAATATGTCATAAAAATCGACCCATGTTGTAATAACTAGTCATGAATCATAACGGTGACTCCCACTAGGACAAACATATACAAATATAAAAAAATATTTATAGACCTCATTGTTTATTCCCAACTCTCACCATGGTCAAATATTTATAACAATGTTTTGCTAACCTAGTTTGATATATCAAAAAATTTCCTTACCCAAACATTAATGTCAAACATAAGGTATGAACATCCTCTGAGGAACATATACTCAATGTGAGTATAAAAAGTTAAGGTACATCCAATGGGGCCTACAAAATATACCACAATATATCTCATGTGTTTGAAGGTAAAATAATGTAAATAATCATTAACACACAATATGAACAAAATAATGTTGAGTTTCTATGTTCTAAATAGGCCTCCATGATTCTTGACCCTATCTGTTTCCTCAAATTCCAAGGAATCATTCATGTGGTACAAATACCATAAAAGTAAAAAACTCTAGAGTATATTTTTTCTACTTGTGAGAGGTTACAATACCAATCCTGGGACTTGTGTATCACAATAAAATTTCATTGAAAATAAGCACATCCTAAGGTACCAAGGCACTCTACTGATCCCATAACATTGAGTATAGTCCAAAAGTGTTTTGGGATCTTGGAAGTGGTATAACATGAATCACTCCCTCTATTAGAATCAAAATCACGAGTTACTAAAAAAATTCCCCTCAGGTCCCTTAGTATCAAAACAAAGTTGAATAGTGCTTCAAAATCATGGTTTTACTCTATCACAACCACCACCCTTTATAAGAAACTCTCCACAATAACCTTAGGATTCACCCTTCACCTCTATAATCTATGAAAACCATGGAACAAACTAGAAAGAATAAATCATTGAAAAAAATCAAGCATAAAAATTTCATTCCTTACCCTTATTTAGTACCAAACATGGTTTTACATTAGTGAGTAACACATCTTATAACACTGATAACCTAACTCACAAAAGTATGGGATTAGTCACCATATAAAAATACATTATACTAATTATCATTACTAAATGAAAACTAAGACCATAGGAAAAGCACATCATGTCATATAATAAGATATATGTCATAGAAATCTGATTCAATCATCTATAAAATCTTTCATATTGGAAACCATGTAATGTGGTATATTTAGACCCATAATAATTATTTAGTTCGCATTACTTACCAAAATTAATCTTCTATATGGTAATTTCATAGTTAAAGACCAAATTCAAGACAAATATAATGAAAATACCATAACAAAACCCATCACTACATTTCCATACTTTAACCATATAATGATAGAGTTTAACCCCTATGGTAATAAGTCTCAATACACTTCCATGATTGAATAATTATCAAATCTCATCACTTACTTATCAATAAAGGACCTAGTGTTCATGGACCTCTTTCTTTTACAAACATCTGATACTCGTGTAGGGTGGAACCATTATCAATTGAAAATAAAATAGACATCACTATGAAATCCACATAATTGAGTACACAAATACTTATAAGACTTATATGAACAATGTAAAACCAAAATTACTATTAACTCTTAAAATAAGATTCCATTTACTTGAGTAAATACCAAATTCCTTACAAATAACTCATAAGGTGGGCCCCTTACTAAACACTTCACCAAGTGCTTCACAAACCCCAAAACTTAACCAACTAAGGCTACCCATCATTAACCCAAGAATTAGACATACTTGTTCTACATAAAATAAATTTCATGTTCTAGTGTTCATGTTGGAAAATGATAATCAAATCAAATATAAAAATGAGTAATCCTAAGAGATCCATCAAAATAACCCATTAGATTCGATCCAAGGCTACTCATCATTTAACACAAGCATATAGACTCATTCTTAGATTTCTAAATGAAATAATTCTGTAAACCCCATTAAAACATGGTCACTATAATTTCAATATTCCCTAAATCATGTGCGGAACATAAATTCCCATTATAATAGGTTATTCATATTTTATCTTCAGAATCCATACCCTCTTGGTCCCAATTTAGGTCTCTCTGGACCATATTCCCCTGTACATACACTAAAACACATACAAAACCTGACATATATTTAATTTTATGATAATAAAATACTACCTTGATACATTTCAAGTTATAAAATCCATTATAAATTCTTGAATCACCCTTGTTCACATGTAATTGATGAATATTTCAAACGAACCAAAATTTGGTATTTCTCATTAAAAGAACTGAAAATAAATTAATGAATTAAATGTTATTGATAACCTTATCCATGATATTATGAGTTTGTTTTCTGATATATCACATAAAAATATTGTGATATGGATCCCTAAGATGTATTATAAGATTTGGTAGAGGGAGATATATTAGAAGGGGTTATTGGGATTGTTCGGAAAATAGAGGAATAAAAGGGTCCTACTTTTTTAAAAAAAATTCATTATATTCACCAACAATCCCCACATTAAAGTGAGGTTTTCAGTCCCGATGAAATTAAAATGAGATTTTTGTGTCCTTGAAGTGGCTTGAATACCATTTATAAATTCATTGGCCTTCCAGAGACAAATCATAATCCATCTAATGAGTTTTAATGTAACATAAAAAATATATATTTTAAAATTTTAATTCCCAATAATTCACTACAATTAATTCTTGTTTACTCCCCTGACTTAAATTTTTATATCTACACCGCAAATAATGTCAAAATTTTCAATCTCAGTATCCATAACTCTGATTGCAAATTCACACCAACTTTAGTTCTATAATTTTTATAATGTTTCATTCCATCTACTAACACATAATGACATAATCCATTATTAACAATACACTATATGGAATGTAATCCATTAGAAGAATCCATGAAAATATCTCAACCTCCAATCTATCTGTGGGAATTTGACACCACATCTCACTCTCCGTTTCACACTGGATATCGTAATTCAATATGTGATCCCGATCCAAATAGATACCATTTTTAAACCCTCTCTCCAATCTATAACAAACACTTTGAATTTATCATATTCAATGTCCATATTCCATTCCAATATAAATATACCTAAAAATGAATAAAAATATCTTTTATTATTTCTCTACACTAATTTCCTAGGAAATATTTATAGCACATGCACTCTAGAACCAATTACTCATCTAAATTTTTATATTCCTTCTTAATAAATATCAAGGAATCATCTAATTATAAATCCCTCCCATCATGGTTAATGATAATTGTTTACAAAGGAGATTATTGATCATAACCAAACTATCAACACATGATTCCTAAAACCAACTAGAAATTGATTCTCTATATATTCTTTTAATTTATTTAGATTTTTTATCATTATCTATCTCTATATGTATCAAAGTCATTGTTAATTTTGGAAACACTCAAACCACTCATCATATTTTGTTCTGCATTAGTTACTAAATTCATTGATTGAATATATAAACTGATGAATTGATTCTCAAATATAGATTTATTCAAGAAAAAAATTAAATATTTATACCTGATCAATGATCTAAATAATAACTCAAATACAATAGGTTGTTTGTCTATCCATGAAACTCTAATTGTACACTAAAAACACACTACAAAAGATTCAAAAAACATTGTAATTAATAATATTATCCCCAGTGTGGGATTTTCCATATCATTGTCTAATCAACAGTAATGTATCCTAATTTGTTTCCTTTAAATAACACCCCTCATGATCCCGTCTCAAGGTAATGTAAATATCTCATCTTATGTTCCTCACTCAATGTTACAGATACACGGTGGTACTCTAATACACCACTATCCAATTCCACTAACTAGTTATCATTATAATAATCACTATTTTCTTATTAACATATCACATCCATATCCCACCAACCAAATAAAAAAAATATTTTATTTAACCATAAAACCCCAATACACTATAGAAATTATAAAATTTCTAGAAAAAATAACTTTTGATTAAAACCATAGATTATTCATTATTATACGTTATAGATCCATACTCCTCCTTGAGGAACCTATAAAAAACAATCTAGGATCCCCCATTAAATATAGGTTAGGCACTACTCCATCGTCTTCCTTCTAACTCAGGGACCCATCACTATATATATATCTCACACTTAATGTTTTAGAAAAACAATTTGAAATTAATTTCCATTACTAATCTATTTTTCATACCCATGAAATGGATATTCTAAATTAAACATGATCATATTATAATCCTATCATGATTTAGTATGATTGATCTATTCTTTATAAACAAATCCATATTAAGGTCCATTTATACCTTCCACTAACAGTGTTATTTTATTGAAGACGTGCTCACATAATATTTGAATTCTATTTCACTTATGTGAATTGTTTAGGTCCTAAATATTTTAACTATTATAGGATACTATATCCCAATCACATTTCATAACCCCATGTCCCACATAAATTTATAATATTAAGACATTATCATAACCATTATGAGAATTTTCAAATTTTTATCTCCCTTTTCCAATTCATACTCACATCCCACCCATGTCATATCCAAAAAAATGACCATACCCATAGTAACATAGTTGGTCTCTTTTCACACAATTATATATATCACACATGATAACTAAATACAATCTATCGTGACTCTATATTAATAGAGAATCCAAAAATCTAACCATATCACTAATTTCCAACCCATCCTTGTACCTAGAATGACACTACAACACCCACTCTCATGCCTCCATGATAAGAGAGAAATTGTAACTATATATTCTTTAATAATCATTTAATACACTTTTAAATCATATATTTCATAATATACTCTTATTTTTCTCTATAGTATATAATAACTAAATAAAACACTAAATATTTAAGTCATTGAGCCTTACAAATAAAGGGTTAAATGATATCATGTTACACTGTTACTATACCTAACCCAAGATATCGTGAGTCATATCTGACCCACACTAGTCCCATACATGTATTTAACTAGGAATGGAAACTAGTCAACCCAACCCTTTAATCCAGACCACACATCTCCAAAAACACAATATATAATTTTGGTTCTAGAAATACATCAAGAAATGTTCATTCCTACCCCTACAAACATAATAATTTTCAAACCATCCATCCATGGAATGCTTATACCAAACCACACCCTATATATATAGTTCTTGTCTAAATGTTTACCCACAATGAATTATGCATGTAACAATACTATCTAATTATATCATCATAAATATGTTCACATAAATAATATAATCACAACATATTGGAAATAAAATGAAAAATCATCATTGATGGGTTTAGTTTTTTATCATGTCCCAAATAAGTTTTGGGGAAGAGAATATTAATGAAATAACTAGATAGCGGAACAATATTTCACTGGGAAACCACACACACACCAGAGTTTTAACTCTATAGAAGTTACCACTGTAACATCCTATATCTAAGTGTCTCAGAATAAGAAATTCTAGAACACTCTAATCAATACCACTAATATCTACTTCTCACACACTCTTTTTGAGTGAATCAAACACAAAACATTCATGAAGAGAAACAATGGGAAAAATAAATTTGATAAATAATGATTATGTTTTTTGGACTTTCAACTTACACCCATGATAGAACACTGTAAGATTTATATATTAGCGGAAGTGAAAGGATTACACTTTTCCCTTATAAGATAATATTTGAGTAAAATGTTCACAATATTGGTTAATAGAGATCAATTTTGGTCCCAAGTATATGATATAGAATTTCTCACCCAATGGGATTGGTTGCACCAACATTCACAGATTACTGTTCAACTTCTATTAGAGTTAGTTAACCTGTGATCCCTTCTAGAAAACACAGCCTCAACCTACTATTATCAGTAAACCATCATTTTGTTTTCACTAAAAGAACAAAATAATTTGACAAAATAACCCACATACTAAATCCATCCACTTAAACTAAATTATTAAAACCAAATTATTCTCCTAAAGTACCTCATTCATATAAACTAAATCCAAAAACCATGAATATGGATTTAAAATTATAACAATATCCCATTGGAAGAACGATTCAAGAATATCTTCAATTTCCTCCAACACATAAGTTAAACTAAAAATCCGCACTTATATCATATATATGTAGAGTTCTATATCTTATTTTGTTCACCCTCATCTAACTAAGGCACATTTATCCCTTATTCTTTATTAGACATAGACATGAATGTACATTTTATCTTGATTTTTTTCCTAAATAAATACAATATAATAAATACTATATCATTAAAAATATTCTACATGAAATGTAATTTCAAGTAACTAGGTTTCATTCTTTCCGAAAACTCTAGATTTGAGGAAGGAGAATTACATTCTAACTATCATGAAATTTTTCTCCTACTTATGGACTCCTTCTAATATCTTTTAGTTAATAAATTAAAAAAAATAGTTTTTTTATAGATTTGATGAATTCTATATATTATACATATAGCT
Organism: Viscum album; assembly: GCA_963277665.1. Lineage (NCBI taxonomy): Eukaryota > Viridiplantae > Streptophyta > Magnoliopsida > Santalales > Viscaceae > Viscum > Viscum album. The sequence goes on along the minus strand of OY728119.1, from coordinate 1,503,148,818 downwards.
TAGAAAAAGTGACCATATTCTACAATTGAGACATTCAACATATTTCCATACTTTCAAAAGATAAAAAAACTGGTTATTATATTTTGGGTAAATGAATATCTACAAAAAAACTACATCCATGAATCCTTACAATGGATCGAATTACCCAAATCATATCAATGTATCTTATGATCCCTTCAGGTATTGTATGATCTACATCATGGATTTCAAGTGCTTCTTTCTAGGGTTAGATATAAACTAACTTAACACTCTAACTAAAAATGAAATATCTATCCATGTACAAATCATGCCATACATAAAAATTCTAACAGCTAATTAAAATAAAACATTCTCTATATAAAGGGATTCATATTTGGTTCTTACTTCTGGTGCCTTGGATAACATGAAGTGGAAAGATTAAATATTTGAGACTATATTACATTTATTCATCCTAAATTGTCAATGATCTCCCAAATATATCCATTCTATAATAACACGTGAGTATTGACATTTCTATTCCTCTATATTCTCATTCCCACGATTTTCTTATAATTTCATATATATTTCCAATTGAACATTTTTACACAACTTACTCTTCATCTCCTCAATCTGTGATATCTTTAGACCCTCAAAAAACATTTCATATACATATTGGAGGAGTAAAATCTATTTCCATTATTGCATGAATTTTAAAAATAATAATGATTAGATTATCACCATGTGAAACCATATTTATTCATAAACATGTCAAAATTTTGGTTACATTTTTAAGTTTCTTATTTCAATCCGTAGAGTATTCTCATAGATTTGAAGACAAATCCCTCATTATGATAATCATCAAATCCCTTTGGATACATCATAAATTTATATTCCTATAAGTTTACCTGAAGTAAATAAGAATTAACATTCATATACTCTATGTGAAGATCATCAAAAGTAGAAAGACATATCATCCTCTAGATTTATGTATATTTAACAACTATTTAGTAAATTTCTAATAAATTAGTTCCTTCCTTTTATGGGAACCCCTTAACCACTAGTCGTTCCTTATATATTATACTATAATAAACTTCTTTATTTATATTGATGACCCATTTAGTCTTAAGTTCTCTTTTTCCCTTCTCATTGATTAGTTAGTTTCAATGTTCCGTTTAACATAAAAGAATTCATTTATTCTTTATTGTTCAATGTCAATATTTTTGGTCTCTAATAGTTGATTCTTATTAAGACCTTTCACGTTATATAGCATCTGTTAGATATAATAAGTTCAAATCTTATTCTTATCTTTATACATGTCTCCAACAATATAATATATTCTCATCTAATCAAGAGATTTATCCTTTTCCATTTTACTATTTTAGGTTCCATGGTAAACCAACTTCTAATTGATAAAATTCAAAAGAATTCCATAAATATTTAAAATATCATGAATATTATAGTGGATCATCTTCCAATTAATGTTTATAGACATATAGTGTTACTATAAATTTAAATCTTATTGTGTTTTCATCTATATCAAATTGTATTGTAGTTGTTGATTCCATAACTTGAACCTATTTCTTAGAGAAGTTCATATCATTAAACATGATATTATCTTTAAATGGAATGTTCAAACGACGTTTTACATTAATTTTTTCATTATCCCATAGTCAAAAACAAAAATCAACATTCCCATATCCAACATTAAAACTAATTTTGAAATTATGAGTATGTGTTTTAACGTCAATCACATCGATTTACAGGTATGAAAATATTATAAAGAGTATCATGGGGAAAATTATAGAAATATTATAGACTATAGCTCTTTAATTAGACAATATCACATGGCATATGATGTTTTTTTATGATAAGTTTACATTCATGTTAATTTCTTATTTCCAAATTTATTTAGACATTCTATAACACGCACACATGTATCTTTCCTTATTAGTAAATTTTTTGTTCATTCACTCTATCATAACATTAGTTTGTGGTTTTACAAGTATTTTTCTTTCATAAATGATCACTTTCATTTGTAATAATATCTGGAAACTTTTACTATTGTACTCCCTACAATTATTTGATCATAGTAATTTCAATATTCGACCAATTTCTCTTTCAATACATGATTTATACAATCAAATTTTACAAATATATCATAATTATTATTAAGTAAATACACCCATACCTTCATTTTAGAATCATAAATTAAAGGGGTGAAGTAAATATGTCACTCTTTAGATCAAATTAGGGAAGACCCCATACCTATAAATTAACGAATTCTAGATTCATGGATTTAAACCTATAGCTATTCAAATAGAATGGAATAATCATTCTTACCAAGAAAAAAACTCTCAAAACATATGATGCTTGTGTGATTGGGCATCAATATGATTTTCCCTAAAATAATCCTCAAGTTCTTTTCTCAAAAGAGACTAAAAATTAAATTCAAAAAATATAGATGTAATGCCCTGACCCCAGAAGCCCAGATACAGTGCATTATTACATATCATTGACATGATCCCAAAAAAATCAAGTCTCAAAAGACCGATTAGTTTAGTAGCATTGGAAGTAATAGATACATTCATAAGGATTACATTAAATCCTAAAATTAAAAACTACAAGAACATTGTTTCTATAGAAAACACTGAGATCCCATAGACTATCCCTACAGGTCATCCATAATATACTTCTTCGCATCCTGGGAAAAATGAAACAAAGAAAGGGGTGAGCTCAAATTCTAATCAAGGATAAAAATATTGTGGAATATTTCATAAATAAGGATAAACATTTAAGGTAATGTATAAAACTAAAACAAAATCATTTTCAACATAAACTTCATCATAATATGGAAAATATAAATCAAAATAATTACATTTCCTTACTCACATGGATATTTTACTAGTCGATTAATCACATGCAATATCAATAGCCACTTTCATAATGATGGAATACATAATGCCAGACTTTCATACCCACATAGTCAAGGACTTGTGCCAAGACTACAAATAAGATTTTTTCTTGCCCTTGTTCCAAGACACTAGTTTGTCTCATGAGACATACAGATACATCGAGGAGTTATAGTGAGCTCCACCCTTCACATACTAAGTCCAATGCATTCCTCATATGAAAAGGTTTAAACACAACATAAACATTCGTATTAAAACTATCATATGAAATGTCAATACATTATCCATAAACCATGAATGGTGTAAAAATAACACATCCATAGTCAAACATATCACAAAAACATCAATACAATATGGAATTTTTTTATCATAATAAATCAACTTCAAATAAGCGTAAAATAAATCAAAGAATGTTGACACGTATGAAATAAAAACTGTTTTAGAGAAATATCTCATTCCTTTTTTGAAATAATTTAATGTTACATAATTATAAAAGAAAACATTTATTTTGAAAATATTCTTATAATCTTGTAAGGGAATCTTTGATGATGTTATAATGACGGAAAATATCCACACCCTTCGTATAAGTTAAAAAAACAATCTTACCTTAAATTTGTCCAAAAGGTCAAAAAGTACCTTGTTTGGAAAACGATGAAAATTTTCATTTCAAACCATTTTATAAAAAGTCAAAAAAAATAAATTTAACCCATAGTCTAGTAAATAGTAAAAATGTTTTGGAATACATTTTTAAGAAACATGGAAGTGGATGAAAAGAGGTCCCAATAAATAATTACGTATAAACAACCTCGGATAATGAAGAGATTTTAGAATTAACCCTTACCTTGTAATTTTCCTTGGTTGAGGGTGGGTTGACCTCCTGTATAATGGTGAAATAATTTTTATTAAATTATAAAATAATCATATACATTAATATGATATCATAATTGATCTTTTAACATTACTTTGTTAATACTATCTTAGTATTATCGTCATTTCAGGTGTTAACAGATTTGTTTTCCTTTATATTATTTGTTTTGTGAGTAATATTTGTTTTTGATGGGATGTATCTTCTTAATATCTAGAATTATATCAAGTATTTAAACATTATTTTTTATCATCGAATTAAAATTAGTCTCAAATGGATACGATGGGGGATGAATCTCATCGTCTTCGTGGAGACGGTAATCCGTACGTACGCACAACCGATAATATCTATTTTTGATATTAAAAAAATGTATAATTGGATGTTATATCATATATACAGAATCTTTATCCTGTTATATTTTTTATTTACATCAATTAAACATCGTTATTATACCCATCCAAATAATAATGTATTGAATAACAATTACACCACAGCGTGGAGACGATAAGCCGTACGTAGTCACGTATGGTGACATGTCATTAAAATGATGGATAGAATAATGAATATGGTTGTAACATATTTATAAAAACATAAAAGAATATATAATATTCTTGTGTTATTATTTTATAATGGAAACAACAAAGAAAGAGGAAGTGGAAGAAGAAAGGAACCTGAAAGAGGTGATGAAATATTTACCTCTTCTTCGGGTTCTTCCTTATTATTTGATCAAAAGGGCTCCTTAGGTTGTCTTTTTGACTAAAGGAAGGCCTCTAGGATTACAAGAGTATAGTGTAGAGGGTATTTGGGTAGGGGTTGGAAGAGCCAAATGGCTTTTATGGTTTGAATTAGAGGGAAGGGTGGAGTTCCCTTTTATAAGAGGGGTGAGGGGCACCATAAAAAAACCTAGAAATATTATTTTATAATAAACTCATTTTCGGTTTCTAATGGCTCAGAAATAGATAATTTAAAGTATAAGGTGGGTATTGGTCTAAAACCACTCAAAAAATAGGTTTTAGACAGGTTTGGGTCACTATATTAACTTTATCTTTTAGATTTAACGCTTAGTTAAATAGTTTGACATTTACCATGTCTCAATGTATTTTTATATTATAGGTTTAATAAACATACTATATACTTCCAAGAGAACCCCACATGCTTTACTAATAATATAACTATCATTATATAAGTCTTTTGGCTAATCCTTATATTTTTAGGAATATAATTTCAATTAGTAATATAATATTTTTTTTAAAAACTCTTTTATGTCAATTTTGACACTATTTGGTATTTTATTTTTTATAAATTCAAAAAATCGTCATTACTTAGAAAACAATTAATCTATACAACCCTAATATGTCATAGTATCTTATAAAATTAGTTTAATTCATAAAAAGGCTCAAATTACATTTATTTGGTTATTTATAATATCAACTATTTTAATATTTAATTAATTAAGTAATTATTACATCATCATTGTGTCATAAATAAATTAAATTATTTAATATCTAAAAATATAAATAAAATAAAATTATTTATGAAATACTTTTATCTTTATAATGAATATTTATAGTCAAATTTATTTTATGTGTAGCCCTATATTAAAATTGTTTTAGTCATGAAACATTGATTTTATCTCTTTTATCTCTTCTTTGAATTAAATAATAATAAATGTCCTAATCAAATCCAAGTGGACCTAAAGGATCATATTTTATTCCTAAGGTTGTTTTTTGTTGAATTACACTTATCCAATAGAATTATGACATGTGTTAGGGTAATAATAATATCATTTTCCCCTTAATTACCCTATTTACTTTTAAGCATGGTAAATATTGTAAAAAGTTACTATTCACCAAAAATTATTTTTATCTTATTGAACCAAATATTACATAATGATATCAACCATGTCTCTCGGATTTTCAAAATTCTACTCACAGAAGCGGTAAAATTATGTTTTATACGAATTTTCAAATTCTCCTAGGAGATTGGTAAAAGACGTTGAAAAGTTCAATAAAATTTTATATATCTAATATTATTACAAAATGACTCCAATGGATTAAATTAAACCTATATTGGTATTATATATCTATTTTGACCTAAAATAATTTTAAATAAAATAAATAATTATTTAAATGAAAAGTTTGTTTCAACCAATAACACGGTGTTTTCGCTATTCATCAAAAATTGAATGTTTTCAGAAACATACCAAAAATTCACCCTAAAATAATTTTGATATTCAGAATTAAAAAATGATGTCTTTTTTACCATATTCAAAACATTTAAATTTCATTTATTAATTTAAAATTAATTCCCATTGTCTAAACCAAAAATCGTATTTTTTAAGAAATAATAACTACCAAAAGATTGACACTTGTTTATGTCCAATTTCAAAGTGATATTACTTCCAATCACCAATATTGGATTAAATGGTATAAATATAATCTAATTATTCTTCTAAATCATTCATATGTATAGTTTAACATTATAATTTATTTTGATTAAAAAATATGTTTTCAGTTAAAATTTTGTATTTTTCACTATTCACCCAAATATGAAAATTATCAGAAAAACACCAAAAAATTATCAAAACTAATCTTTTATGTTCTGATTCGAAATAAGATTATTTTTAAAATTTTAATTTATAAAAGTTTAAAATATTGAATTTAAAAAGGGTTCGCCATTAGAATGCAGAAAAATTGCATTTAAAAAAAATACTTCTTTTATCTAAAAAATTAATTTGTTTGTATATTATGTCCATGAAATTCATAATATGAATTCTAAAATTATAAGGATTATAAAATTCAAAATTCAGTTAATACTATTCATAACCTCTTTTGAACGGCTTGTTTGGTAAGTCATGGGGTGCTTGAACTCAATGTTGTGTGTAGTGCAAGTTATTGAATTACTTTGAAGAAATAACGTACTACGAAATCTTGGGGTGTTACATTATTCCCTCCTTCAATAAATTGTATACTCACAATTTGAAATTCTTCTTCGAAAATAAATGGTTGAAAATATAAAATACCTTTGTGGGATAACCCACATCAGAAATTGGATTAATAAAATTTACTCTTAGTAAGTGAAATAGGGGAATGAAAAATTCATTATCAAATTATGATCTCGATTAGGAGAACATTAATGGAAATTAGAGACACATAATTAGAGGAATAATGTAAATATTTATAGGGAGTGACTGAGGTTATCAGTTACAAAAAATTGTATAATTGAGGGCCTTAAATCCATCAATGTATGATGATTTAAAATATCATCGGTTCAACAAAACATAAGCTATTAGGATAACACATTTTTAGTTTTGAGATTCCTTACCTAAAGTTTAAGAATTAATTTCTCCATAGAATAAGTGAAAAAAAATATATACTTGACAAGTAGAGTTCCATCCTTTAACTAATTTCTACCACAAATTCATCTTTCACATTAAAATATAATAGAACAAAAAAATATTATATTTATCCTATTCGTATAGGGTTCCAAAAAAATGAATTTATAATTCATCTATGAGACCTTTTAAAAAAATACATTATTCAATCCAGTATATCACGTGGGCTATTGGTAGATGATACACCCTTGTTGCCCTTCGGTTGTGGGTTCAAGTCTCGCGGCCTTGCCAAACGCGACGGGTTGCCGCCCGACCTCCGGGATGTCCTTTTATGGCAATCCAAAAATAATCTCAAACTATAATTATCCAAAAATACTTCTTTCTGAACACACAGACCAAAATTTATAAGGAAGTTAAACACAATGAAGATCCTTTTTTCCACATAATAATATATGAACACCTTCACCATGTATTCTTTTAAAACACTGCAACATCTTGAATTACCATAAAACCTTATGGATTACATTCATGCTCCCTTATTCATTATAGAATACTAGATATAATCCTTCTATCCAAATATTTTTTAAACTCCAACAATTATGGAATATAAAAATCATTAATCAATTTCAAGGTAGTCATGAATATCCAATATAATGTATCAAAATCAATCATGTATTATTCCAAAATCACAACATCAGTATCATTACCATATTGTGGTTTATCTTTCTCTCAATCATATATTTTCCAACAATTTAACCTGCTATTGAGTCACTTTTCATCGTTCCACACAAACTCAAGTCCTTAATGAAATAGTACTGCAGCATAATCCTAATATAATTTATAATTATTATAACATGTACATCATTAATACAATACTAAAATGACACAATAATTTAATAACTACGTAAGAAATCGAATCATTTCTCTTCATCTTCAGCAGTATCATAACTTTATTATTATCCAATAGCAGCATTGGGTTATACTCTAATTATTTGGACATTGATTTTCATAGTGTCCCAACTCCTTGCAGATAAATCATTGTACATTTGAAACATTTTTCTTGCCCTTGCAATCACACACTTGGTGTCCTTTTTCTCTACACTTATAACAAACCCCCATTCCCTTCAACCATTTACCAAGGTGATTCTTTCCACAGTTATCACATATGAGGAAATCCTTCTTTTCCCTCTTCACTCTATCTATCTTTCTCTCTTTCATCCTATTCTTCTCTTTCTACCCTTCAAAGCCATAGAACTAGATAATTCTTTACTTATCTTATTAACACATGATACTATTTATTCATATGTTTAGAATACATGGGAGACTATTTCTCTTATTAATGTTGTCTTAATACCATGAAATATAAGATCCTTCTTACTCTTTGGATCATATGTATTGCTGGAGTTCACATTCCTTCTACTGGGTTCCATTTATAAACAATTTCATACACTATATTAGTTTATGAATTGCAATACATAAATCCAAACTTATAAAACACTTAACATAAATTGAAAAGTTTATGGATATAATCCATAATCAAAAAAATGTTTTCTTTGAGAATTATATACTCATAAACCCGTCATAATGGTTTGTAATAAAAATGAGATTTATCCTAACAATATGCCATGGAGGTGTCGTAACCAAGAGTACAGCAAGGCCCGTTGTCATGCACCAGTTCCTGTTCGAGTCTAGCTCAAAGCTGTGCTTTTGGGTTTTACCCCTAGATACATATGTGTCAGAGCTACCTCTACCTTCTCATATCCAGATAGGGATTTATTTCTTGAAAACTCACAAAATCTCTACAGTACCAAAATTCTAGGAAGTTCTTCAATACTAATTTCCAAATTCTCTCTTAAGATAATGTGCACTAATTAGAGATTATCTAATTCTAGTTTTCAAGGTTTGTACTAAACTTCCTCTGAAAACAACTATAATGAACTGACCCCAGAAGCCCAAAGTCGGTGAAATATTACCTATCATTGGCATGATCACAAAAGATAAAGTCACGAAAGACTGATTAGTTTAGTAGCCTTAGGTGTACTAGATACATTCATAAGGTTTAAATTACATTATAAAATGGAAAACTACAAGAACATTATTTAAATAGACAACACTGAGATCCCATAGACTATACCTACATGTCAGTCATAATATACTTCTTCGCATCTTGGAAAAAATAAAACATATAAATGGGTGAGCTCAGATGCTCAGTAAGGATAACAATATAGCAAATCATTCATAAATAAGCATAAGAATTTAAGAAATGTATAAAACTAAAACAAAAGCTTTTTCAACATAAATTTCATCCTAATATGGAAAATATAAATAATAATAATTCCATTTACTGACTCACATGGATATTCTAATAGTCGAATAATCACATCCAATACCAATAGCCACTTTCTTAATGATGGAATGCAAAATGCCAGACATTCATAACCACATAGTCAAGGCCTTGTGCCAAGAATACAAATAATATTTTGTTAAGGACTTGTGTCAAGACACTAGTTAATCTCATGAGACCTACCGATTCATTGAGGAGCTATGGCGGGCTCCACTCATCACATACTAAGTCCAATGCATTCCTCGTATAAAAAGGTTTAAACAAAACATAAACATTCGTATTAAAACTAGCATACGAAATGTATATAATTTATACATAAACCATTAATAGTGTAAAATTAACACATACATAGTCAAAAATATCACAAAACCTTCAATAAAATATGGAAGTTTTTTATAATAATAAATCAACTTCACATAAGCATAAAATCCATCAAAGGATGTTGATACAGATGAAATCAAAACTTTTTTAGAGAAATATCTCATTCCTTTTTTGAAATAATTTAATGTTACATAGTTATAAAAGAAAACTTTTATTTTTAAAATATTCTTATAAGCTTGTAAGGGAATCTTTGATGATGTTATAATGGAAGACAATAGATGCACCCTCTGTATAAGTTAAAAAACACATTCTTACCTTAAATTTGTCGAAAAGGTCAAAAAGTAACTTGTTTGGAATATTATGAAAAGATTCCTTTCAAAACATTTTTTAAAAAGTAAAGCAATGGTATAAATGACTTTAACCCATATTATAGTAAATTGTAAATAAAATTGGAATACATTTTTGAGAAACATGGATGAGGATGATAAGAATTCCCAGTAGATAATTACGTATAAACAACCACGGATAATGAAGAGATTATAGAATTAACCCTTACCATGTACTTTTTCATGGTCAAGGGTAGGTTAACATCCTTTATACTAGTGAATAGTTGTTATTAAATTATACAAGAATCATATACATTAATATGATATCATATATGATCTTTTAACATTACTTTGTTAATAATATCTTAGTATTATCATCATTTCAGGTGTTAACAGATTCGTTTTCCTTTATATTATTTGTTATGGGAGTCATATTTGTTATGGATGGGATATATCTTATTCATATCCAGAATGATATCAAGTCTTTAAACATTATTTTTAATCTTCAGATGAAAATTAGTCTTGAATTGATATGATGGGGAATGAATCTCATCACATTCGTGGAGACAGTAATCTGTATTTACGCACGAGCGACAATATCACTCTTTTGATATTAAAATAATATATAATTGGATGGTATATAATATATACAGAATCATTATCTTATTACATTTATTATTTAAATCAATTAAACATAATTATTTTTTCCATCCGAATAATAATGTATTGAATAACAATTACACCACGACGTGGAGACGGTAAGTCGTACATACTCACGTATGGTGACATGTCATTCAAAGGACGGATAGAATAATGAATATGGTTGTACCATATTTATAATAACACTATAGTATATAGAAGATACTAGAGTTATTATTTTATAATAGAAACAACAAAGAAAGAGGATGTGGAAGAAGAAAGGAACCTGAAAGAGGTGATGAAATATTTACCTCTTCTTCGGGTTTTTCCTTTCGATTTGATCAATGGGGCTCAATAGGTTGTCTTTCTCACTAAAGTAAGGCCTTTAGGATGTATAGAGGATAGTTCAGAGGGTATTTGGGTAGTGGTTGGCCGAGAAAAATGGCTTTGAAGGTGTGAATTAGAGAGAAGGGGCAGTTCCCTTTTATAAGAGGGGTGATGGGAACCTTAAGAAAAGCTAGAAATATTGTTTTATAATAAAAAAATATTTGGTTTCTAATGGATCCAAAATATATTATTTAAAGTCTAAGGTTTGTATGGGTAGAAAACCACTCATACAATAGGGATTAGACAAGTTTGGGTCACTATATTAACTTTATCTCTTAGATTTAACTCTTAGTTAAATAGTATGACATTTACCATGTCTCTCTGTATTTTTAAATTATATAGTAAATAAACAAACTATATACTTTCAAATGAACCCCAGGTGGTTCACTAATGATACAAATATAACTATATAAGTCCTCTAGACAAACCTTATATTTTTAGGAATAGAATATCAATTAATAATATAATATTTGTTTTAAAAACTCTATTATGTCAATTTTGACACTATTTGGTATTTTGTTTTTTTCTAAATTCCTAATTGCATTATTACTTCAACCAAAATTCATCTAACCAACCCTAATATGTCATATTAACTTATTAAATTAGTGGAATTCATAAAAAGTTTTAAATTACTTTTTTTTGGACATTTATAATATCAATTATTTTAATATTTCATTAATAAGGTAATTATTGCGCCATCATTGTGTCATAAATAAATTAAATTATTTAATGTCTAAAAAATATAAATAAAAAAATCATTATGTAGGAAATATCTTTATCTTTCTAAATAATATTTATAGTCGAATTTATGTTATGTGTAACCCTGTATTAAAAAAAATTTAGTTATTAATCTTTGATTTTAATTCTTTTAACTCTTCTTTGAAATAAATAATAATAAATGTCCTAATATAATCCAAGTGGACCTAAAGGATCATATTTTATTCCTAAGGTTGTTTTTTGTCTAATTGCACTTATCCAATAGAATTAAGACATGTGTTAGGGTAATAATAATATCATTTTTACCCTTAATCAGCCTATTTACTATTAATTGAGGTAAATAAATGTAAAAAGTTACTATTCACCAAAAATTATTTTCATCTTATTGAACCACATTTTACTTACTAATTTCAACCATGTCTCTCGGATTTTCGAAATTCCACTTACAGAAGCAATAAAATTAAGTTTTATGCAAATTTGCAAATTCTCCTAGGAGGTGGGTAAAAGATGGTGAAATGTTCAATAAAATTATATATATATAATATTATTACAAAATGACTCCAATGGATTACATTATACATATATAGCTATTATGTATCTATTTTGATATAAAATAAATTTATATAAAATAAATAATTATTTAAATGAAATGTCAAGTTTAACCAATAACACAGTGTTTTTCACTATTCTTCAAAAATTGAATGTTTTCAGAAACATACCCAAAATTCAACTTAATCTAATTTTGATATTATGAATTAAAAAATGAAGTATATTTTACCAAATTAAAAACATAGAAATTGCATTTATTAATTTAAAATTAATTCTCATTGTCTAAACCAAAAATCATATTTTTAATAAATAATAACTACTAAAAGATTGACACTTGTTTATGTCCAATTTCAAAGTGAAATTACCTCTAATGACCAACATTGGATTAAATGGTAAAAATATAATCTAATTATGATTCCAAACCAATCATATGTATAGGTGAACATTATAATTTATTTTGATTAAAATATTTGTTTCAGTTAAAATTTTGTATTTTTTACTACCCTCCCAAATATGAAAGTTATAAGAAAAAAACCAAAAATTTATCAAAACTAAATTTTTATGTCCTAATTCTAAAGAAAAAAGTGTATTTTTTGAAATTTAATATATAAATGTTTCAAATATTGGATTTAAAAAGGGCTCTCCATTAGAAGGCTGTAAAATTGCATTTTAAAAAAATACTTCTTTTATCTAAAAAAATGAATTTGTTCTTATATTGTGTCTAAGAAACTTTTAATATGAATTCTAAAATTATAAGGATTATAAAATTAAAAATTCAGTTAATACTATTCATAACCGCTTTTGAATGGATAGTTTGGTAATTCGTGGGGCGCTTGAACTCAATATTTCCTGTAGTGCAGGTTATTTAATTACTATGAAGAAATAATATACTATGAAATCTTGGGGTGTTACACTAGATCATTTTATTTCTTTGAACTAACCATTTCAATTTCATTATATTTTCGAGTCAATTAAATTATTCCATCTATTTATACTTGATACATAAAAATGGATACTTGATTTTTTTCCTAGAATCCATTATTAAAAGTAGTTTCATAACAATCATCATTTAATAGCCCCATATAGTTGAGGTTCTTCTAGAGAAATGGAATGTGTCTCATTTCCTATAACAATAATAAAAAACAATTCTGTATATAGATGTTCACATATCCTTTTACAATAATATCCAATGATTTAGCATATGAAAGATGAACTCTTTTGAAGCTTCCCGACACATAATTGAACCAAAAATCATGTTCTACCATTGAGTGGAAAGATACACCAGATTAAACCACCCTTGACTCCATCAAGACATTTCCACCGAGTATTAGGATGTTTCCTCCCCCTATGGTATTAGTATAATTTTAACTAATATAAAATGTCCTTAGAGTTACTTACTTGTAATATTTATAATTCTAATGGAGATTTCCACATTACCCCTAGTGCCAACAGGTGAGTCCTCGATTTATCAACTTTCCCCAACTCCTCTCCCTTGACATATCTTCATGTCACCATTAATTTATCCTCTAAGTTCATCATCCCATTTCAACAGCATTTAGTACATTACTAGAAGGTATCTGGAACTATCATAGATAGAGTTTTTCATTGAGGATAAAATTTTGGAATCCTAAAACACTGGATTAATATTTCAATAGAAATTAAAAACCATGGTAACCAAACCATGCCATGATTCTAGTAAATGTATGAGATAAATGATTTCCCATACATCATCAATAACTACGGAAAAAACAACCTTTTGTGACGGGTAATTTGCGATGGGATATTATCCCGTCGCAAATAGTCCTGTCCAGATATTATTTTTGAATGGGGAGTCATCCCGTCACAAATACCTTGTTATTTGCGACCAGTTTTGGTGGCCCGTCGCAAAAAGTAATGTGCGGTTTGGTGCGGATTGCGCGCCAAACCGTGGGAAGATTATTTTCTATGGGAGGAATATTCCCGTCGCAAATAGTACGTCGCTCGGAGGTATTTGTGATAGGTCTTGTCGCAAATACCTAGCAGCGGTAAATGGTTTTTTTTGGACGGGACGGTTATTTGGGACGGGGGAATTTCCCCGCACCGAATGGTTAATCGCTCCAAAGTAATTTGTGACGAGACCCGTCGAAAATACCAGGTGGTGGTAAATGGGTGTTTGCGACAGGATGATGCCCCGTCGAAAAACATGTGTCGGCAGATACCTTTTGTGACAGGGCTCGTTACAAATACCATTTTAACTGCAAACAACAATTAATGTGGGCAAAGGTATTTGCGATGGTAGTCTCGTCGCAAAAGGTCTCGTCGCAACCAATCTAACCTATATATACCCCCCATCCGTTTTTTCAAATCCTCCTCTCAATTCTTACTTTCTCTCTCTTTCTCAAACCTATTTTCAGAGTGAGAATTTGTTAGAGTTAGTTTTTTTTGACAAAAAAGTTTTGAAACCCTCTACATCAATAGAAGATCGTGTTTAAAGGTATTTATAATTTATTTAATTTAATATTTTTTTATATTTTTATGTTTATTTTATTTATTTTTGATTAGTTTTAATTTAATTTGATTTAAATTGTTTTGTTAATAATAGTAATTTGTAATAATAAATTGAAAGTATTAGTACAAATTTTTAATAAATAGGAACAATTAATAATAAATATGAATAATTAGTAATAAATTGGAATAATTAGTATTTATTATGAATAATTAGAAATAATTAGAAATAATTAGGAATAAATATTTATAATTAGCCATAAATAGGAATAATTAGTAATTATTAGGAATAATTAGAAATAATTAGGAACAAAATTTATAATTAGTAATAAATATGAATAATTATCAATAAATAGGTATAATTAGCAATAAATAGAATAATTTGTAATAATTAGAAATAAATAGTAATAATTAGGAATAAATAGTAATAAAGAGGAATAAATAGTAATAAATAAGAATAATTAGAAATAATTAGAAATAATAAGTAATAAATAGGAATAAATAGTAATAATTTGGAATAATTAGGAATAACTTGGAATAATTAGGAATAATTAGGAATAAATAAGAATAATTAGTAATAAATAGGAATAAGTAGTAATAAATAGAAATAATTAGTAATAAATAGAAATAATTAGTAATAAATAGGAATAAATAGTAATAAATTGGAATAAATAGTAATAAATAGGAATAAATAGTAATAAATAGAAATAATTAGTAATAAATAGGAATAATAAGTAATAAATATGAATAATTAATAATAAATAAGAATAATTAATAATAAACAGAAATAATTAATAATAAATATGAATAATTTCTAATAAATAAGAATAATTACAAATAAATAGGAATAATTACTAATAAATAGGAATAAATAATGATAAATAATAATAAATGGGAACAATTAGTAATAAATAGGAATAAATACTAATAAATATGAAAAATTAGAAACAAATAGGAATAATCAGTAATAAATAAGAATAAATACTAATAAATAGGAATAAATACATAAAAATAGGAATAATTAGCAATGAATTGGAATAATTAGGAATAAAAATGGATTATTTAGTAATAAATAGGAATAATTAGTAATAAATAGTAATAAATACCAATAAATAGAAATAAATAGAAATAATTAATAATAATTAGTAATAAATAGAAATAATTACTAATAATTAGCAATAATTAGAAATAATTAGGAATAATTATGAATAATTATGAATAATTATGAACAATTATGAATAATTAGGAATAATTAGGAATAATTTGGAATAATTAGGAATAATTACGAATAAATAAGAATAAATATTCATAATTAGCGATAAAAAGTCACAATTAGAAATAATTAGTAACAAATAGAAATAATTAGTTATAAATTTGAATAAATATGAATAAATATTAATAATTAGTAATAATTAGGAATAAATAGAAATAAATAGTAATAAATAAGAATAATTAGTAGTAAATTGAAATAATTAGTAATAAATAGGAATAATTCGTAATAATTAGATATAATTAGTAATAAATAGGAATAATTAAAAATATGAATAATTAGTAATAAATAAGAGTAAAATGTAATAAATAGTAAAAAATGGGAAAAATTAGTAATCAATAGGAAAAATTGGTAATAAATAAGAATAATTAGTAATAAATAAGAATATTTAGCAATAAATAGGAATAATTAATAATAAATAGGAATAATTAATAATAAATAGGAATAAATAATAATAAATACAAATAAATAGGAATAAATAATAATAAAAACTAATAAATAGGAAAATATATGAATAAAGAGGAATAATTAGTAATAAATAGGAATAATTAGCAATAAATAAGAATAATTAGTAGTAAATAGGAATAATTAGCAATAAATGTGAATAATTAGAAATAAATAGTAATAAATAGGAATAATTACGAATAAATAAGAATAAAGTGTAATAAATAAGAATAAATAGGAATAATTAGAAATAATTCGGAATAATTCGGAATAATTAGGAATAATTAGGAATAATTAGGAATAATTAGGAATAATTAGTAATAAATAGAAATAAATAATAACAAATATGAATAAATAATAAGAGACACTAATAATTAGGAATAATTATGAATAATTAGTAATAAATAAGATTAATTAGTAATGATTAGGAATAATTAGAAATAAATTGTAATAAATAGGAATATTTAGTAATAAATAAGAATAATTACTAATGAATAAGAATAATTATTAATAAATAGGAATAATTCGTAATAAATTGGAATAATTAGTAATAAATTGGAATAATTAGTAATAAATAGGAATAATTATTACAAAATAGGAATAATTAGTAATAAATATGAATAATTAGTAATAAATATGAATAATTAGTAATAAATACGAATAATTAAAAATAAATATGAATAATTAATAATAAATAGGGATAAATACTAATAAATAATAATAAATACCAATAAATAGGAATAAATACTAATAAATATGAATAATTAGGAATGAATAGGAATAATTAGCAATATATAAGAAAAATTAGAAATAAATAGGAATAATTAGCAATGAATAGGAATAATTAGCAATATATAGGAATAATTAGAAATAAATAGGAATAATTAACAATAAATAGGAATACTTAGCAATAAATATGATTAATTAGCAATAAATAGTGATAAATAGAAATAATTATGAATAAATAGTAATAAATAGTAATAATTAGGAATTATTAGGTATAATTAAGAATAATTAGGAGTAATTATGAATAATTAAGAATAATTAGGAATAATTGGAAATAATTTGGAATAATTACGAATAATTAGGAATAAATATTTATAATTAGCAATAAATATTTATAACTCGCAATAAATAAGAATATTTAAATTAAAAAGTAATAAATATAAATAATTTGTAATAAATAGGAATAAATAATAATAAATACTAACAAATTAGAATAATTATGAATAATTAGTAATGAATAAGAATAATTAGAAATAAATAAGAATAATTAGAAATAATTAGTATTAAATAGTAATAAATATAAATAATTAGTAATAATTAGTAAAAATTAGTAATAATTAGGAATAATTAGTAATAATTAGTAATACATATTTATAATTAGCAATAAATATTTATAATTATGAATAAATAGTAATAATTAGAAATAAATAATAATAATTAGAAATAAATTGTAATAATTAGTGATAAATAGGAATAATTACTGATACATATGAATAATTAGTAACAAATATGAAAAATTAGAAACAAATAGTAATAAATATGAATAATTTGGAAAAAATATTACGAAATAATAATAAATAGAAATAAATTCTAATAACTTGTAATAACATGGCACAATTTCTAGTGGATTTATAGCACTCCTTTTTCTTGATGTCTCTTCTGCTTTCAACTTTCACTGTCTAAAAACATTATGAAAAGTATGCTTTTACGTATGCATATCCAATCTCGTATGCACGAGTTTGATTATGAATTCATAAGACCACATTTTTCAGAATGTGTTTAGGCCGTGATAGTTACAAGAAGAGGAATCATCGATGAAAAGGGGGTTCTTTTGTCTGACTTCTCATTTACTTGCAACTTTCTCACACAGAAATAAAAATAAAGAAACTGCTGGGAGGTATGCTTATACATTCTCGTATGCATGAGAATGAATAAGCATACCTCCGAGCATATTCTTCATTGTGATTTGAGTGTGAGAAAGATGCAAGTAAATGAGCCGTCAGACAAAAGAGTAGCCGTCAGTCCATTGGAAATTGTGTCGCCTAAATTTACTGGTAGTTATTAAGAAGTAGTTGTAATTATTTATCTTCTTTTTTCAGATAGTGTTTTTATAATTTCAAATTATTCAAAAACTGTGATGATTTTTATTCTGTAGAAAAGTATGGAACAAGGAAATTATCATCAGTCATTATTAGATGGTTGTTCTTGGATAAATTAGCACAGAAATACCAATGGTTCTATTTTAAATCCTGTATATATTGAGGGTGTTGAAGATATCTTATCATTTGCATCATTAAAAGCAGAATATGTTTTAGAAGGCACAATTAAGTGTCCTTGTGAAAAATGTGCCCTGAGAACGTTTGACACATTTGAAAAGGTTGGGGGACATATCTTGTGGTTTGGTTTTCAATCAGATTATGTTTTTTGGTATCAACACGGTGAATGTAGTTCTAGAGAAGATATTAATAACTTGATTCCAAATCCATCACGGTTTCAAAATATATTACATGTTGTTATCGGTCCATTTGTTCAACATACTAAAACTCAAGATGATAGTGATTTAGCTCCTAAGTTAGCAGCATCCTAATTTTATGAGTTGTTAAGGACTACTGAGGATGCATTATATCCAGGTTTCAATATAAGAAAATTAGAAGTGGTTGGAAAATTTATGGCTATTAAATCAGATAATGCAAGGCCAATAAACTGTTTTGATCTGATATTTTCTTTGGTTAAAACACTATTACCTGAAGGAAATATGTTACCTACAAATTACTATGAGAGAAAGTGTTTGGTTCGTAATTTGGGCCTTAGATATCGAAAGATTATTTCATGTCAAAATTATTCCATATTATATTCTAGTGAAAATGAGTCATTGGATAGTTGTTCCACATGTGGAAAATTGAGGTACAAAGAAGATCAATTGGGGAAGTCTGGATCGATTCCAGTAAAACAGTTGAGATATTTCCCCCTTACACCTGGTTGTAGCGTTTATTTATGTCTCAGAACACCGCGTCAATGATGTCATGGCGCAAAACCAAGATGTCAACTGATAAAAACTTGAATCATCCATCAGATGGTGTTTTATGGAAACATTTTTACAATTTATATTCATCTTTTTATTTAGAAGGTCGAAATGTGTGATTGGGACTTTCTATTGATGGTTTTTTTCCATTTGGTTCTTATGGTAGTCAGTATTCATGTTGGCCTGTCTTTATAACTCTGTACAATTTACCTCCAAGGATGTTGATGAAGGGGCCCTATATCTTTTTGAATCTATTAATCCAAGGACATCTGAAAAATAATATTGATGTTTATCTGAATCCATAGATTGATGGGTTAAATGCATTGTGGAGTGATGGTGTTAGTACATAAGATATTGTTGTGAAACAAAATCATATTAAAAGTTGCATTGTTGTGGACGATTCGTGACTTTCCGTCATATGGCATGTTATCTGGCTAGAGTACACATGGTCCAAAATCATGTCCATACTGTATGAAAGACAACAATGTCTTTATTCTCATCGATGAAAAAAAACCCTGTTATTATGACTGCCACAACAGATTTCTTCCAACCGATCATATTTTTCGAAGGAAAAAATCCCATTTTAGAAAAGGTAAAATTGAAAGGGATTAATCTCCAAATATGATCTCAGGTACAGAGTTAAAATCAGTTGTATTTTCATTACCTCCCATCACATTTGGCCTAATAATAAACCAAAAAAAAATTGATGGATTTAGGAAAGAACATAATTGGATAAAACGAAGCATTTTTTGGGATCTTCCATATTGGTCTAATTTGTTGGTCCACCACATGTTGAATGTCATGCATATTGAGAAAAACTATTTTGATAAATTATTTTGTACAGTTTTGGATAAACTAGGTAAGACAAAAGATACTGTAATGGCACAATTAGATCTTTCCCAAATTTACAGGCGACCAAAACTTGAACTATTTGAAAATGTCAGATCACAGAGGTTAATAAATCCATAAGAATCTTATACCCTGTCCAAAGTGAGTCTCTTATTATTTTGTCAGTGGATTGCAGATATGAGACTTCCAGATGGTTGTTCTTCTAATTTGGATAGATGTGTTGAGAATGGTTATATAACCAAATTAAAAATTCATGATTTTCATGTTACAATGGAATGACTTATTCCCATTGGATTCAGAAGTTTTATGAATTCTATGATTTTGGATTTGATAACAGATATATCATATTGTTTTCAGACATTTTTGTAGAGACAACAGACTATGATGCCCTAAGAAAACCGAAAGAAGATATTACTTTAATTATATGTAAACTAAAGAAATCTTTCTGCCAACTTTCTCTAACTCAATGGAACATCATATATTACATTTTCCACATGAAGCTAAATGTGGAGGTCACATACAATTTCGGTGGATGTACCCATTTGAGAGATGCATGTAGAAATTGAAGAAACAAGTACGTAACAAATCATCAGTTGAAGGCTCAATTGCTGAAGCTTATTTTCACGAGGAAATTGCTTTTTTATGCTCTCATTATTTTGATTCTCAATATCCCTCAAAACACAATCGCATGGAAAAAAATGAGGGAAATGTTAATGATGAAATGGAAAATAAATTATCAGTTTTTAATCAGCCAAATCTTGGTTTCAGTGGAATTCATGAATGATGGCTTTCACATGATGAACATCACAGAGCTCATACATATGTTCTGCTCAACTGTGAAGAAATGACATCAATTGTGTTGTGAGTGCTTCTATCACCTATTCTATAATTTGTGTTGCAGTATGAAAACTTATTTTATTTGTAGGTTATTTGATAATAATATCAAGAAACAACTTCCCCAAATTACAGCATCTGCTCTTGAATAATGCAGACAAATTTTTTTTCTCAATGGCTTCAAAAACTGGTAACATAAATTATTGACGGTTTAATATCAATTATATTTATTATTTATCATATTGATAAATGTTTTACAAATATTCAGGTGTCTCAACATGATGATAAAATTGATAAGAGAATGTGTATATTGAGTAACCCACCATCCAAAATGGTTAAATCTTGTAATGCAAATATGGTGAATGGTTTTCGATTTAAAACATGTGTATATGGGGAATCAACAAAAATAATGAACAGTGGAGTTTTCTTGAGAGGATCTCATCACAAAGAAACTAAAGTTGACTTTTATGGCATTTAGGATGAAATTATCAAGCTATGTTATCTAGGAAATAATTACATAATGATGTTTATATGTAAATGGTTGGATACTAAAAGAGGATTTCATGTTCATCCGACTCATGGAATCGTCGATATTAAATATAAAAGTCTTCTTGCTGTAAATTAACCATTTTTACTAGCTCAACAAGAACATAAGATTTATTAGGCAAAGTACTATGCTACTTTAAGACACTTGAGTGATTGGTGCAGCATAATAAAAATGAAATATCGGGAATATTAGTTAACTCAAACTAAATGTGGTTCCGCTGAAGTGGAATGAATTGAAATTTCTCAAGAGACTTATCAAAATCCAACATTTTCACAAAGAGACATGAATATAGATGATGATACCCCACAATTAAGAATTGATGATGACGAAGATGTTAATGATGTAAAAATTGAATTTGAAATGACAAGAGATGAAGAAAATGAATATCATATGGATATTGATGATGATGAGGAGGAAGATGAAGACATTGACATGGAAAACTACGAAGATGAGGATGAGGATGGACATTGTCACATTTAAATGCTAGATGTAATCATAACTAATATAAATCTATATATAATAGTTATTTTCAACTATCTGCTAACAACAATAATTTTGTGGTTCATATGGATCCTAATATATTTCAAAAGTTGCAGGAGGCTGATCTATCTTTGGGTGAGTGGGATTTTGGGTCATCTGACCCTCAGCCTACTAGCGATTCAAGGTGTATGTGGAGGCGGCGCAGTCATGTCCGATTGATGATTCTTGACCCTATCCCCGAGCGGCATCCACATCCTGGCTTCAATCCACACACATGGAGGTGTGGTAACCTATATATTTTAGTTAACATTCATTAATTTATTTATATAAATACTAATGTTTTGATCTTTTATTCCTTTTTCATATTTTTGCGCATGTAGATATTGGACAGGGGAGCTCTATCTTGTGCAAATATTTTTCTCAACCATGGATCACATGGGAATAGATTCCTATTGATGTGTGGTGTGACAAGTTCGATAATTGGTTGGTACGTAAATAAAGAATATTTATTTTGAAATTTATTTTATTAATAACTTTATATTATAAATTATTTGTAGGGTTTATGGTATCTCATTGATTATAGAATGTGTGACACTATCCACTCGGCATGGCAGGTGTCTATACATGCCCATTTCTGTCAGTTTTTTACAATTTAAGAAGAACAACCATTAAGAGAGCATGAGTGATAGAATTTAATGAGTCCTGTAGAGCCCACCGACTATAGTACATTTTATCTCACGTTTGGGATGTATTATGTTTACACTGGTTGGGTGGTGGATTTTAGAGGAGATCTTCAGTGGGACTACAGAATCAGGGGAGACAGGAGGTGACACATTGAGTGGGTATCCATAAATTCAGTATGCATAAAGAGCATCTGGTAAGTATATTTTTTAAATATTTTATATAATTTTAAATATAAACAATTTGTTTTATATTCTTGTATGCAGTCAAGAATCCCGATATTATGGAGTTCAGCATTTATCGGAGGATGTATAGTGATCCAACCACAGGAGAGATTAGAGGTGATCGCCAGCGTCAGATTGTGGTTAGTATTATTTTTTTCTGTTTTTTATTAAC
Organism: Viscum album; assembly: GCA_963277665.1. Lineage (NCBI taxonomy): Eukaryota > Viridiplantae > Streptophyta > Magnoliopsida > Santalales > Viscaceae > Viscum > Viscum album. Next base: position 1,503,125,456 of record OY728119.1, on the reverse strand, counting down.
TACATATAATATTTTCACCATTTTAATTTAAAATTGGAATTAAATGAGCCATATGAGGTTGAGACCTCTCAGACACAGTTTGAGGATCAGGACGAGATGACTGAGTAGACCAGTTCATACCATTTCAATGAGGCAACATGGATATAGGCGACTCAGTATGGATTTGAGAAGGGCTGAGTTATCGGTATCAGCTCTCATTTGACTCCTGGTACTTATTATGGTACTTCTGGGATGTCAGCGTTTGACTCGAGAGGAGCTCATGGAGAGGCATCATATTTTTCCTCACAGTATCAGTAGTAGTTGCAAAATCAGGCTGAGCTTATAGAGAGTTTTCAAAAGCATCATGAAGATATGTTTCAGCTACAGCAGTTATAGCAGCAGCAGCACGATGAGGATATGCGTCGATGGGAGAAACAGCTGTAGTAGCATCATCACGAGCAGAAGGAGTACATGCACCGTCTGACTTATTGTTCAGGTATGGAGTTTCCTCCACCATCTTCTCTACCTCCTCCACCTCCTCTAGTAGATGACCCCCCCAATGATTTTATTTATGTTAAAAACATTTGAATTCAAGATTTGTAGTAATATGAACTATTTACAGTTTCTGTCTTTTATATAGGTGAAAATATTGCATATTTTAATTTTTTTTTATTTTTAATACTTTATTATTTATTATTAGTATTATATTTTTTAATATTTTTTTATTTTACTAATAATAATAATATTTTATGATTTTTTTATATATTGTTTGTAAATATTGAGAATTATAACTATTTTTTATTTTATTATTATTTTAATAAAATTAATATTAATTTCTTATTAATCATAATTTTATTAAATATATTTTTTAGTATTATATTTTTTAATGTTTATTTATTTTACTAATAATAATATTTTTTATTTTTTTATTATTTTAATTATAATAATATAATTTTTTCATTAATCATAATTTTATTATTATTTTTAATTTTGATTAGTATTTGCGATTGGACCTTTTGCGACGGGATCCCGTTGCAAATAAGATAAATATAATATTGTATAAATATTATTTGTGATGGGGCGCCGGCTCCACTGTAAATACTATTTGAGATGGACCCGTCACAAAATGTTTTTATATATATAATGTATATAATCGGACATTTTTTTGGGACAGGAAATTTTCCCGTCGCAAATAGTATTTGCGACGGCCCCATAAAAATGGTTGATTGTTATATAATGTATATAATCAGAGGCTTATTTGTGACTAGAAAAAATCCCGTCAGAAATTCCATGTTTTGCGATGGGCCCATCGCAAATAAATGTATTTGCGATGAACCCCTTCCCTAAAGCCTATTTGCAGCCGGATCCCGTCGCAAATAGGCCATCAAAAATATATATAATTCTAGTAGTCAATGAAATTTAATTTTACTACTTCAAGATCACTTCATATCATGTTGAAGTCGTTCATATGATCTACCACTAAAAAATAATTCTGAAAAAAACATACTAAAAAATCCTCAAAGGGATCACATTTTTAGCATTTTTTGTTTCTCATTCATATCCTATAAGTCCACTATTATTTTATTTATAGTCTTCTTCTATCATATGTGGAAGGAAACATTCTATGCTAGTGACACCCTTAATTCCCTAGGAGCCTTTCTGTCATATAATTCTTATCATTATTTTTCTATTTTATTAGGTTTCTTCCCATATATCAAAAAATAAAAATCCTTATAAACGAGGTAGTCATACATCCCAATCTGAAAAAATGAATTTTTCTCTATCAAATTTATCAATTCAAATATTCCTTTCTCCAGGCATCATATTTTCCAATTATACCACCCCAAATATATAATTACCTGAAAATAAGTCAATGTGTTTGATAAATTTTGTTTCACACAAAAATTAATGTAAATAATCCCAAATATATCAACATAACATTATTAGTCAACCAAATATGGTAATCGATTAAAAATAATTATATTTAGAAGATAAATAGTAAATATTAGTTAATGTTAACAAACTATGTTTTCAAAAAAGCAATTTTATTTATATTTTTAATTTCCCATTAAATGTTAAATGTGAAGATTTTAGACATTGGATATGATAAAATAAACTTAATTTGTAAATTCATCATATCAAAATTATATTAGGATTAATTTTTGAGTTTTTTTCCCAAATAATTGGCTTTTAGGTGAATCGTAAATATAACAATTCTGCTAAAAATGTCACTTTTTAATACAAGAATGATATAAAAGTTTAATAGAACCATATTTATATAAAAAAATATAAACATAATAAGTAATGTAAATAATTTAAAAATACTATGATTAATTTATAAAACAAATGTTTAACATTTTTGAAACTCAAGAATCATTTCACATTAAAACTGTTTTTACACGAATATATTAAAAATTAGACATTATTTGTTTTAGAAATTAAATATAAAAAAATATTTCTTATTTGAGTTAAAAATCTCAATATTATATAGGAATTTAAATCTAATCTATATGAATAAAGAAGACTTTTTATGATTATTGTATTTACCATAATAATGGTAAAACTATTTTTTAAAAGAACTATTTTATTTTTATCATGTAATATTTGTAAAGTAATAAATGTTGATCTAATTTAAATTATGACTATAATATTATTTTTAATATGATAAATCATTATATTAACACTAATTCAACTGAAAATCAATTCATAATAAGATTGAAGAACACATAATAGTTAAAAGTCATTTTTTCTACAAAAATTGTTATTATATATATATAAATATATATTTATTTATTTATATTAAAATGTTATTTATATCATATTTAAAAATTTAATTGGATTAATAGAGGTTATATAGTGTTTTATGAAACAAAAAAATTGGTTATATCGGTTGTGTTATATTTTTCATAAAACAGAAAATCCCTTTATTAAATACCAGTTTTCTTATTTTTAAATTATGAGAGTAAAATGAAATATGTTAATGGTAAAAACGATATAACAAGATTAAAAAATATGTTTAAAGTCTTTCTTGAGTCCATATTGATCCAAATACACCCCACAAACCATTATTTTAAAACATTGGGTCTATTGATCTTCGAATAGTGTCTTAGAATTTTTAAAATATAAAGGGAGTTTCCCAAAGTTTATTTTTCATTTTTTATAAATAGTGGTCACTTACACCATTAAAAAAATAAACCTACAATTAAAATTTTTCATTAAAATATTTTAAAATATACTCTCCAATATGTTTCTAACACGTTTTTAATCCCCTTTTTACACTAAGTATGTCTAATCCATTCAATTCTATGGAGTTTTCTAAGGAAGGCTCATGTCTCCAACATAAGTATTATCTCTTTCTTATGTTTTCCTCCATATTCTTATTATTAAATATATCTTATACAAATTAAAATATGCTAATATTTTAATCATTATTATACTTATATGTAATTATATTAATGGAAAAAACATTCTTTATTCATATATATCCACTAAGAAAATCAAAAGCTTCGTTAGTGTGTCGTATAGAATAATGCCTACACAAAGCGACATCAACCGTTTTTTATCAAGACCATTAATGTATCATAAAAATTATTTAATGGTTGAATATATTTGATAATATATATATATATATATTAATCTAAAATGTTAAATTACCATTTACCTTCTTTTCCTCCCATTCATTGAGAAATGGAAACATTAATTGTGTGTAGGTGCAAACTATCCCCTCCATAAGTAATGAGTTTTATTTTTCATCAACACCCATCATGGTTGGACTTAAAAATATATTCAAAATATAAAAGTTATTTCCATAAAAAAATTAATGTTTTCTAAATTAAAAATATATATTACAACACATTCAACTATGGACATCATATATACAGATTTACAAAAACTGGATTAAACAACCTGAATTAACTGATGTATATAATAAATTAGTTGAATATAACAATAAATGATACATATTTAATTAAATAAAGTATAATAAATTTCCTAATAAGTTATTTAATAAAATCAATTTGATTAATCAGTATGTTAGGTGCATGTACAGAATTAATCGAGAACAAGGTAAGGGTTTTTCATCTCAAATTTCTATCTTGCATACATGTTTAGTATTGTAAACTTAATTTCATTTATGTGATGTATTTATTTCCTATTTAATATATCATATAATAATTTATATTTTAATCAATGTACTTTAAGTTCAATTTATTCCCTCTCTTTTGATGTGTTCTTATCTAAATATTTCTAAATCTACACTGGTTTTCTTAGTCTCAATTCTCATTCTTTGAGACATAAAACATTTTGTGCACCATGATTACTTTTTATGGTGTATTTACTTCCCATGGATTTATTTTTATTCTAATCCTTTTATTTAAGTGGATTTAATATTCAAATATTATCCCATTATTCAAGTGGCTACAAATTTAGTTATTTCCCTATTAGTTAGGATTTTTGGTAACTCAATTTTATTCACTGAGTTATGATCATTCGTTGATATTATTTCAAATAATATGGGTACAATTTTTAATTTGATTATATAATGTGGTATTATATCATTATTTTCTAGGATATTCAATATTTCTACTTAAACCCTTTGAACAATATTACACACTAATTAGGGTATGTTCTTTTGCAGCCATCCACCTTGTTTCTCTAGATATCTTATGATCATGTTATTCAAATATTGTCTTAGTTGTATGCCTGTTATTTTATACTATTTGAATATAAAATTATATATAACATGTATTTGAATATTTTTAACTATAAAATATTATATTTTATTAGAATGGGGAAAATTATTATCATATAGTTTGTTTTTTTAAGATATGAATGAATATTTTTATGTTTAATTTGTAATGTTTAATCATAAGACCTCATTCTCTATATGGGTTATGATCATGTTATCCCTTTTTATTGACATGGGTAAAATATTTTCATTATTTATGATTATTTACAACTAAAATCAGTTTAATGTATATTTCATTTATATATTTATTATTATACTGATAGCGTAGTTTTATTAAGTAAGATGTTCCCCAAGGAATGGTATGAAAGGACTTGAGGACTCTTTTGGTAAAAAAATTAGAAATAATCAGGTGATTGGTGGGGGAAAATTATATATACCCATTATGTATATATATGTATCATAATACAAACTAGGTTTGGGTATTTAGTGTATGAAAACCTAATTCAACAAGATATACTTACTAAATCATTAATGATAAGTAAAGTGTCATACCATAAGGCAGTGACAACAAGTTTTTTATGTCCAAAATTATGCATTCCATCAGAATGAGATAGGTATTATTCATTTCTATTTTCTCATTTATTTTCCTTCATACAACATGCTCCCATTTTCAATTTGATTATGCATTCATTTTGTTCATCGATTCATACCATAATTTTATGTTCTGATTTCTTTCGATATATGTTTCCTATACTAGGTGTTTTTGATCACCCCATCTTATGATCCCATTTCACCAATTTATGAAGATATGTATTACACATGAAAATTTTATAATGATAACATGTGTAGAATTATTTATGGTAGACACTAAATACTCATTATGGTTTAATAAGTTTCGTATATAATGTAAAATATTTCCATTTGATATAAGTAACATTAGATTTATTAATTTTTGTTGTGTTCTATTTCTTTAAAGCTCTAAACCTAAAATATTCCTTTTTATGCAATAGAATCAATATTTTCTAATGATTTTATAACTATGGATAGTTATATCCAAAATTTTATATCTAGTATCAAATAATGTATGTAAATTATTTTTTTTGAGAACAAAATATAGGTGTGAAGGTTTGGGGAATTATAGTTGGTGTCAAAGTAAAGTTTTAGATAACATCGGAGATTTTAATATACATTAAGAAAACATGGTGAGACACTCTCACCATGAACCTAGGGGTAATCACCCATGACTAGATACTGGAAACAACCAAGAAAGTAATGGTTGATCACCGTAGAAATACATCTATGTCTAGATACTCGAAATTTGATATAGTTGTGGCACATATGAACCTAGGGGTAATCACCCCAAAAAGGGATGGTTGATCTTTAAATCATTCATTACATTGACACACAATCAGTTGGCTAATGACTGAAAACATGGTTAGACACTCTCATGGGATATACATTGGTTAATCAAATTTTATTTAAAAATCCTTATGAAGGATTTTATAATGATGTTAAATAATTGGTTTATAGAACCTAATAGAAAAATGGTAACACAAAACCAAGGATTTAAATAAGAGAGTCATAGGGTGATCTGAAAATATCATACGTAAAAAAATTGTTTCATAAGGGAATACAAGTTTGGGTTAATGTTTTCATATACACATTTTATATATTATCATAACCATTTTGGTTTTAGTATTTGGTTTAAATAGTGTCATGAATATGAAGTTGAGAAAGTTATGTATCTAGAAACTATTATTTCTTTTAACTAATTATGGGAGCATTAATGTTTTTTTAATAATTATATTATATACTTATTATGATAGAGAAGGTGACTTTCCTAGTCTTACTTAAGGTAGTAATATTGATATAATCCTGAAACTCTTTTCCATTTTCATTAGCGGGTCATATTTATAAAGGAAATTCTGGTATATCCTAAAATGTATAAGGATTATTTGAAACGTATAAGGATTATTCATCAGTAGTATTACTTTAGAGCTTTTGTAACATACATTAAATGAAATTAATTACTTAGAAATGTGATTTTATTTCTATGTTATATTTTTCGAAATAATTATTAGAGAACACAATATTGAGTTATAGATTATTCTAAAGATTAATATACACATGATGATTAAGAAAATAATGGTTTATTGGATTTTAAATAATTAATTTATATAGTAATCAGTAAATTTTGGATTGATAATTGAGTCATTATATTTTTAAATAATTTCATCTCTATTTTTGGATTATGATATATGGTGACAAATTTGTGATCTCATGAACTGCTGGTTAAAACTATTTGATGGTTATAGATATAGTTAAATGAGAGAATCATATATAATCTTGTTGTGGTTTTATTTATTGAAGATTCAATGGGTTTTTTAAATCTATGTTATTAAAGGTATGTTATTATATTATATACATACTTGGTTATATGATTGTAGGAATGTACAATATTGTTTGAGGAAGGATTAGTAGGATTTTGAGGGAATAGATTTAAATGATTATTATGTTTGAAATATTTTAAGAATGTTCATAGAGTATTGAGATCACCATTTTAAGGGAAATGTTAATAATTATAATAGAACCCAACTCAAAGTAACCTATGTTGAGATAGAAATAATATATTCTAAACTAAGAGTCATATTGGTTGAACCAATTCTAGGGAAAGTTGAGTTGTAAGAACCATAGGATAACATGATAGTTTTATAAAGTGATACATCTTGAGGTCAAATTTTCCTATGGTTATTTACAGTAATTCACTTATAATGATCATAATGCATGTTAACTATTTTAGTTTTAGTAATTTTTGAAACAAGAAGTAACCATGTACGTCATGGAAAATAGAGAGACTACCTCCATAAACAACCTAGTAGAATGGGAGCTAGAGTGGGAAATCATGTGATTATTCCAAACCAACTATATTGAAATATGACTAAAAATGTGATCATATTCGATGTCCCAAACACATCAAATAATAGAAATATATAGTATCAAAAAAGATCAAGTGATGAAGTTCATCTGACTCATAAGTGTAAGGAAAATAGAGAAGCTAACAAATATATTACTTTATTTTTAAAAGAGTTGAAAATTATTTGACTCAATGTTCCAATATAAGGGATAATAAGGGAAATAGTCACCAATAAACATGTAAACATGGAAAATAATTTTAAAATACTACTAATAAATATGAGAGTGAGCTTTCACTATAGATTTTATTATTAATTATGTCATGTATCTTTCCAAAAGCAACTATATATGCAGTTATAAATAAAAAACCATTGTTTTATTATTATCATATTAATCATTTTCAGGGTTTTGGGAAATTTATTCCATATATAACTGGATCTACATAACATAGTATAATTCTATGAGAAATTTAGAGAGGGTTAAATATATCTATATAGAACTTATATTTCTTTTTCATATAGATAAATATCATTCCACATCCAAAATAAACCCATGATAACCTATCACATTATGGTTAATTATAATTTCTTTGAATAAATTACTCTAATCTTATTAGTCAAATTAAGAGGACGTTTTATTTAGGGGTAATCTAATAAGAAAAAAATTTAATCACCTAAAAATAAGTCAAATGCCTTCGATAAATTTTATTTCACACTACACTTGACAAAAATCAACTATAGAATATTATAATAACATTAGTAATCAACATAATATGGTAGTCAATTAAAAATAATTACCTTTAATATATAAATAGATAGTATCATTTAATATTCAAAAAGGGTGTTTTCAATAAAATTTGTATTATTGATATTTTTTATTTATCAATAAAAGGTATATTATAATTTTAGATTTTTAAGTCTCCAAATGGAACCTCATTTTTGAATTCATCATTTAAAATGTTTCTAATGATGAATTTTTTATATTTTTTCTAAAATAATGTAATCTTAGATTAATAGTAAAATATACTAATTTTCTAAAACTACCAATTTTATAATATGTGAATGATTTAAAATTTTAAGGAAACACTTTTGATATAAAAAATAATATATTAAATATTTAGTATAAATCATTTAAAAATAATATGTTAAAATTATAAAACATATGTTTATCATTTTTGAATCGTAATTTAAATTTAACACTAAAGCAATTTTTACACACTTTTATTAAAAATCACACATTATCACATTTAGAAATTAAATATAAAAAACTTTATGTCATACTTTAGTTAAAAATATCAATATTATCTTTTAATATAAATTCGATTTTAAAGCATAAAGATAATATTAGTAAGATTAGTGTAAATTACTATGATAAGGATAAAATAGTTTTTTAAAGGAATTATTTTATTATTATAATATAATTTTTTTAATAGATACTATTTACCTTATTTAAATTATTTCTATAATATTATGTTTAAAAAAATATATAAATATATCAAGAGTCATTTAATTTACAATCAATTCTAAATATGATTAAAGAATAAATAATGGTTAAAACTCATTTTTCTACGAAAACTGTTTATATATATATATATATATTTATAAATTGAAAAGTTAATTTTATCATATTCCAGAGATAAATTTAATTATATATAGGTTATATATTGTTCAAATATACACAAATTTTTTTATCCAGGTTAATTTATATTTTTATAAAACATGATATCACTTAGTTAAAAACTAGTTACATAGTATAAAAGTAAAAGAGTAAAATGTAAATAGTTATGGGTAAAAACAATATAACATGTTTGTTTGGAATGACTGGGTTGAGACCTTATAAACCTCAATACACCTCAAACTAAATTATTTCAAATCCTTTGATCCATTAACATTAAAATAGTGTAACAGATTTGTTAAAATATAAAGGGAGTTTAAAAAAGTGCCGTTTTCCTCCCTTATAAAAGGGGGTCACTCACATCATTCCAAACATAAACCTACCATTATAAATTTTCATGAAACTATACCAAAATATCATCTCCTAGAATTCCCTCACATTTTCCTAATCCCCTGTTCATGATAATTTATCTTATTCACTTTAATTCCAATTAAGGATCAAGTCACCAATGTATGTATTATCAACTTCTAAAGTTTTTCTCTATTATCATCATATTCCAAATATCTTATATCAATGAAAATATAATTACATCATTATAATTATTAAACTTATTTTTTATTATATTAATGTAATAACCATTATCTATACCTCTCCATCTGTTAAGAAAAACAAAAGTATCATTAGTGTGTTATGCAAACTATTATCTCCACAAGGTGACATTAACCATTTTGAAACACTTCCATTAATAGTTGATGAAAAGGATGTAATTTATGAATAAATATGATATATATAATATAAATATTATTCTAAAATTTCAAATCTTCATTTACCTTATTTTCCCTTCATTCGTTGAGAAATGGATAAATTAATCAGGTGAACTATCACCTCCACGTGCAATGAGTTTCATTTGGTATCACCACCCATCATGGTTATCCTTAATATATAAACATTATTTCTAAAAAATATTAATATTTTAGAAATTATTAATATATTTTTCGATGATTTCATCCATGGTCAATATACATAAAGAGTTATTAAAAAATTGACCAAACAATCTCTAGTAACTGACATAGGAAAGAAAAATATGGAATAAATAAATGGAACCAGATAATTTAGGGCCCATATTACAATAAATAAATTAAAATATGTTTTATAATATGTTAAAATAATAAACTCACTTTTATTTTTCAGGATGGTAGGTGCGTGTGCTGAATAAATCTAGAAAAAGGTAATGGTTTTCCATCTCAAAATCCTCTCTTTGAGACAAGTTTATTATTATAAACCTAATTTAATTTAAATGATTTATATACTACCTATTTGAGATATAATATCATGAATTATATTTTAGTCATGGTGTTTTAATTTCAATTATATTCCCACTTCTTCAAAGGGGTTTCGATTTTAAGGATTCTAAATTTGCAAGGGTTTTGTTCGTCTAAATTTTCATTATTTTAGAAATAATATGTTGTTTACACCATTTTTCTGATGTATTATGTATTTAATTTATATTTATTAATTTGTTTTATATTAATTATATTTAATAAGAATTTATATCTATATAATGTTCAATTATTAATCTGGATATTGATTCAATTTTTTCCCCAGTAGTTGGGATTTTTTGTAACTCAATTTTAATTCATTGAGTTATGATCATTCTTTGATATTATTTTATATAAGTTGAGTACATTATTACCTTTTAAATTATTATGAGTTATTCTATATTATTTTATTCTAGGGATATAAATTAATAAAACATCACCCCATTGTTGGACTCTCTATGATATAGTAGTTTTCATAATAACAAATAATATCAATCTACAGATTCTACTCTTTCGTGCCATTTAATTTTTCTAAGAAAATTAATTTTTTCAAACTTAAAAATATAATTAAATATGTAAATTACCTATATTTATGAATCAATATGTTTTCAAGAGTATTTTGTACATGTATTTTTGGATGTCTCTTAGTCACTAGCACCAATAATATGATCGACACAACGATGTTCGACAAACCGATGTTCGACACACCAATGTTCGACACACCGATGTTCAACACACCAATGTTTGACACAACTATGTTTGACACACCGATGTTCAACACACCGATGTTCAACACACCAAATATGACAAACCAAAGATGACATACCGAAGTTGACAGACCGAAGTTGATAGACCAAAGATGTCATACCGAAGACGAAGATGAGAGACTGAAGACGACAGAACGAAGATAACAGACCTAAGATGACAGACAAAATATGAAAGACCGATATTAACAAACTGAAGATGAAAAACTGACTAAAATGGCCAATTGATAGTCATAAATAATTTTTTTGAATTTTTAAATTCAAATTTATTTCTAACGGTTATATTTAGATAAATTAATGTTTCTAACGTTATTTAATGTTGTCTGTTGGACTATCTATAGATAGTACGAGGTACATACATGTGGGGAGATCTTCTTTCCTAGTGTACAAGGAAGTATAAAAGGATTACAAGATTAACCATAAAGTATGCTCTCTAGTGCTCAGAAAACACAATGCTAAAAAAAGGAGAGACTGCGTGAATATGCCAAATTTTGCAAAGAGAGGAACTCGGAGCTTGAGCTTACAAGAATATTTACAAGCAGCAACCTATTGAAGCTTGATGAACCTCCACTAAGAGAAGAGTTAAACCTTAACATAGCTAGAAACTAGATTACATAAACTAAAATACTCTGTTCTGAAGCCAACTTCTAGAAGAAGACTCAAATATTATTTTCTCTACATCCAATGAGTCCAGATCTTTACTTCACAACACATAGAGATTTCTAAACTCTATTTTTCCTTTTATAAATATGTTGTGTTCTTGTGTTTACCTTTCAAGCAGTGTGGGAATCTTTTTGTTTCACACAAACTGTCTCCTAATCTTAACTGAAGGATACCAAAATATCCTCACACTCTATCCCTTTCTACTCTTGTATCCCATGTTGAAATATGGAAGAGATCCTGTTTGATCTGCTTGACAGTTTTCCCATGAATAACTATGGTAGAGGTCAAGTCTATCCTGGACATCCCTATGTGATGTTGTGAACCCTGATCCAAGGTGTGGATCAAAATATTATTAATATACACTACTTGGTGGTAGGTTATCACCAAGTGGAGAGGACTAAGTCTTAGATTGAGAATGGACCTCTTGTTTTCTCGTTGTACTTTTTTTCTTGTGTCTTAATCTGATTTGTATTTTTCAAATTAAGATAATCTTAACTTTGATAGTTAGTTTAGCAAGTGTATATATCTATTTTAAATTAGTATATTAGTTTCAAAAATTGTGACTAATCTTATTATTGGTAAAACTGAGACTAATCAATCTTTTGAGAAACCAATTGAAAATTCATGACATATACAAATTCACTAGAAACTGACATTGATTTTATTTTAATAAGAGGATGTTATCTTAAAGAACCAGTTTTAACAGAAATTTTTATAGATACTCAATTCACCCCCCCCCCTATTTAGTCATCTCCTCCGACAAACATTTGGTATCAAAAGATTTAAAATTTATTGTTAGTTTTCATCTGTTGTCCACTGTGATTATAGTTTTTTTTCAATGATCTCAAAAATTCTGTTATTTCTAAATTTTTATCTCTTTGAAATTATTTTTCAATCTATATCATGTAAAATAGATTATAAGGGGATACTACCAATAGACCAACTTTCATTAATGGAACTAATTATGCTTAGTGGAAGCTTATGATAAGAATATATCTAGAAAGTATATGATTTGAAATTTGGACTGATATTGAAAGTAAATATTCAATAATTAAAACTACTAGAAACACATGGGATGAACCTATAAAGACCGCCTATAATAATAGTTGTAAATAAATGAATGATATGTAATTTTCACTTAGAGATGAAGAGTTTAACCATAACTCTGCTTGTAAAACTGCACATGAGATTTGGGACACTCTGTCTGTTTCTCATGAGGGAACATATAATGTAAAATAAATGAGATTAAATAATTATAATATTAAATATGAAAACTAAAAAATGAAGCTCGATGAGTCTATTTATGATATGTATCTCAGTTTCAATGAAATTGTGAATACCATGATTTTTTTAAGAGGAGAAGTAACATTCAAAGAGCAGATTATGCAGATTCTATGATGTTTACCAGAAAGATGGTGCAGAACGTCTATTCCCATTATAGAATCATATGATATTGATAAGATTATAGTGAAGGAATTTATTTGAAAATTAATGTTGTATGAAGAAGATATTAAGGTAAATAACTAAGATGATGAACCAAAATAAAAGTCTATAGTTTTCAAGACAACTACTTCTAAATGAAAAGGCAAGGAGAACGTTCATGATTCTATTGAAAGCTCAAGCAGTGATGAAGTAACTACAGACAATGATGAAGAAATGGCCCCCTTGGTTATAAGATTCATGAAATTTTATAGGAAAAAATTGTTTTTCAGAAATCCCAATTACAAATGAAAATATGATAATAACGGCAATTGGAAAAAGGATTGGATGAGAAATGATAAATCAGAGGAGGTAATTTTCTATGAATGTAAAAGTAAAGGACATGTGACAGTTGAATATCCAAAGATGAAATACAAGAAAAAGTATGAAAATAAGGATAGAAGGTATAAGAATGAAATGAAGGCCACATAACGTTCCTCCAAAGAAAGATCAAGTTAATCTGTCTCTTCTCAAAATGAGAAAAATGATATGGCTAATATTTTTTTATGATAAACACAACTGAGGTAACCTTATACTCTCTTATATATAATTCTTATTATTATGAAATTGAATATGAAAATATGAAAAATAATGAATTGTTCGAATATTTCAACATGCTTGAAGAAATATGTAATGGGTTGAAAGATAAGTAATTTTTTTTAAAGAAACAACATTCTCTTACTGTGACTGTTAACTCTGAACTTACAACTGAAAAAGAGAAAAATGCTCAACTGCTCAAGGAAAACAATGAGTTAAAAATGTCTAATGAGAAATTGAAGAAAGACTTGTAAAAGTTCACTAATGGGAAAATACTCTTTCTGAAATTATTGGTAAAAAAATTGCTCCTAATTATAATTTTGTAATAGGATATCAACAAGTTTAAAGGAATTTATCCAAATCACATTTTTTAACCAGATCTAGAAAATCTGCTACCTTTTTCAGAAACCGGAATTTTACAGCAAGTTACTGTTCCAAAAATTCTTTTACTACATCTAATTTTTCAAGACCAAATAGAGTTTACTATTCAAACACTTTATATTCTACATATAGGAAACCCATAGGATATTTTTGGGTTCCTAAATATTATATCACTAATGTATGTGGACCAAAAAAATATGGGTACCAAAGTGGTTTCTTGGATGAACTGCTTTGTAGGTAAACTACCTAAAGAGATCTTGTAAGAAGATGCGGTACTTGGATAGTAGTTGTTCAAGACATATGACAGGGGAAAATTCAATATTTAAAAGTATTATCAATATTAATGGAGTACATGTCACATTTGGTGGCAATGGTAAAGGAAAAATCATCATCCTATGCCAGATTGGTAACCCTACCTCTATTTCAATTTCTAAAGTACTATATGTCGATGGATTAATGTATAACCTTCTCAACATATCTCAATTTTTTGATGATGGATTTAATGTTAAATTCAAAAATGATTCATTCCATGGTTTTTGGCCAACAATAACTTAGTATTTACTGCTTTTAGAAATGATAATGTAAATGCTATAAATCTAGACACATTAGTCTCATAGAATGTCTCTTGTCTGAATATATTTCACAAAGAGTCTTGGATCAGGAATAGAAGACTAGGACATTGCAACATACACACTCTTAGGAAGTTAACTAGAAAAGGCTTAGTTAGAGACTTACCGAAATTAGACTTTACAGATAGTAAGGTATGTAACCCTTGCCAAAAATGAAAGCAACAAAAAATCTCTTTCAAAACAAAGGAAGAAGTAAGTACTTATCAACCTCTTGAGTTGGTTCCCATGGACTTTTTTGGACTATCTAGAGTTTCGAGTCTCAATTGTAGGAACTATGTTTATGTTCTTGTATATGATTTCTCTAGGTACACCTGGACCTTTTTCCTAGCTCACAAAAGTGAAGCTAGTTCACACTTTACCAAGTATGCTAGGATGGTAGAAAATCTTAGGGGACTTAAGATTAAATCTTTAATAAGTGATCATGGTCGTGAGTTTGGGAAACAATATTTGATGGTTTTTTCTCACTAAATGGATATAATCATAATTTTTATGCTCCTATGACACCTCAACAGAATGGTGTGGTAAAAAGAACAAATAGAACCCTATAAGAAATTGCTCAAACTATGCTTAATGAATATGACCAACCTATTTACTTCAGGGATGAAGATGTTAATACAACTTGTTACATAATAAATAAAGTCTTAATCAGACCCATCTTTAAGAAAACTCTTTATGAGTTATTGAATAATAGGAAACCCAAAGTAGGTTATTTGAAAGTGTTTGGATATAAAGTTTATATTCTGAACAGTAAAGATAATTTATATAAGTTTGCCTCCAATAGTGGTGAAGGAATATTTATTGGATATTATATATTAAAAAATATTATAGAGTCTTTAATAATAAAACCAAATATGTATAAGAGTCTATACATATCATGTTTGATGAAGCAGATCCACATGAGACCAAGACCTCACTAGAAAATATTGAATAGAATATGTCCAATCTGGACATTAATGATAAAACCTAAAATCGTCATGTGAAGGAATCTGTGAAAACTTCCAGTTCTGTAAATTCACTAGATCCTAACCGTAGTGAACCAGATCAACATGAACAACCTGAAATATCAAGTCCAACATTCTCTAGACCAACTAAGACCCTTAAGAATCATGACCTAGATGTTGTTGTTGGAGATTTAGGTAGAGGAAGATAAACGAGATCTTCTTTCAGAAAACTAGGTTGAACATCAAGCTTTCGTGTCACAAATTGAACCTAAAAATATCAATGATGTGATCATAGATGAATTTTGGGTAATGGTCATGCAAGAAGAACATAATCTATTTGAAATAAATAATGTTTGTAAAGTTGTAGATTGACCAAAGGATACATTGACCATAGGAACAAAATGGGTATTTAGAAATAAAGTAGATGATACTGGAAATATAGTTAGAAATAAAGCTAGGGTAGTTACAAAATGATTTAATCAAGATGAGGGATTTGATTATGAAGAGACCATTACACCATAATCTAGAATTGAGGCAATTAGGATCTTACTTGCCTATGTAGCACACTTGGATTTTAAACATTATCAAATGGATGTCAAAAGTGAATTATTAAATGGTTATATAGTTGAGGATTTTTTTTGTTGAACAACCCCTACGTTTTACAAATCCACATTTTCCGAATCATTTGATCAAATTATCGAAAGACTTATATGGTTTGAAACATGCCCTAAGAGATTTTTATGAAAGGTTGAGTAACATTCTTATTTCTAAAGATTTTACAAAATTACTTGCAGATCCCACTTTATTTATAAAAATAATTTCAAAATAAGTTTTAATATCTCAAATATATTTAGATGATATTATCTTTGAATCTTCTAAAAATTAATTATGTAATGATTATTAAAAATATAATGCAAAGAGAGTTTGAAATGAATTTAATGGGTGACCATAAATATTTTCACAGATTTCAAATATTTAAAAATAAATAAGGTGTTATTTTAAATCAATGTAAGTACAAAAAAGATATTTTGAAAAGATATGGCTTTTATAGCATTAATAGTAGTGAAACCCCTATGAGTTCTACCTGTAAGTTGGATCTTGATGATAATGGAAAATCAGTTGATCAAAATGCTTACAGAGGAATTATTGGGAGTTTGATGTACTTAACTTCTAGTAGGCCAGATATTATGTTCAGTGTGTATATGTGTGAAAGATTTCAAGAAAACCCAAAAGATTCACATTTAAATGGTGTTAATAGAATATTCAAATACCTCAAGTATACAACTAATTTAGGATTGTTCTATCCTAAAGGAAAACCTTTTGATTTAGTTAGCTATTCATATGTTGACTTTGGTGGATGTAATTTAGATAGAAAGAGTACCTCTGAAACGTGTCACTTTTTGGGAAAGTCTCTAATATCATAGTGTAATAAAAAGAAAAACATAGTTGAATTATCAATTGCTGAAGTAGAATACATTACTATTGGAAGTTATTATACACAAATTATTTGGATGAAGCACACCTTATTAGACTATGGATTTCAATTCAGACATATCCCCATAAACTGTGACAACCCATGTGCTGTTAAAATTTCTGAGAATCCAATTTCTCATTCTAGAACAAATCATATTGATGTAAGATATCAATTTTTGAGAGATAATTATAAAAAAGGTGATATAACTCTTGATTTTATTGGGACTGAGCATCAGCTTGCGGATATATTCACTAAACCCTTAAACTCTGAGAGAATGATCTACATAAGACATGAACCAGGAATGATAAATATGTACAGTATTTTCAAGCTGATCTTTGAAACAGATATTCAGAAACCTATCTTCTAAAACAGATCTTTGAAACCAAACTTTAAACCAATCTTCTTAAACTGATATTTGAAACCGATCTTTGAAACTGATCTTCTGAAACTGATCATTGAAACCAATCATTGAAAACAATCTTCAAAACCTATCTTTGAAACCGATCTTCTGAAATCAATATTTGAAATTGATCTATGAAACTGATCTTGTGAAACTAATCTTCTTAAATCGATCCCTAAAACTGATTCATGAAATTGATCTTTGAAATTGATCTTTGAAACTGATCTTGTGAAACCGATCTTGTGAAACTGATCCCTGAAACTGATTTTGTAAAACCAATTCAATAACACCGATGTATTTAAGGATACTTTTGTAAGTCTGTCTATTTTAAATAAAACGACACTATTATAGAATTCTTTTTTCCATGTTTAAATTTTATGATTTATGATTTACAATCCCTAAATGATATATTATGTTTGATTCATCCCGACCTTTCACCTTCCCACTGCCGTAAATCCTTCTACCCTTTTTCACTCTATCTCTAGACCCCCGACCTATAGAATCTCTTGGAATCCAAAACCTTGAAATGGAAAGGACCAAGAACACTATGGAAGAGCCCATAAAATCTCCATCTACTAAGTGTTAGAAAGGTGAGTCCAGTGGGACTAAAAAACCAAGCTTGGATATCCGAGTGGTTATAGCATAGAAGGAATTATCTGCAGAGTGGATTCTATCAAGCAAGTAATTTTTATTAAAAGTGTTGGAATCTCAAGGATGGCTAATCTTGTTCTCTAATAATAAAAGGAATTACTATCCCTAGCTAGTACATGAATTTTATCAACATTTGAAGATATATATGGATGAAACTGAGGTAGCAAGGATGAAGTCAGTGGTAATGGGAAAGGAAACAACTTTTTCATCTAAGGAATGGGCAGAGTGCTTGGAGATGCCTCATGAAGGTATCTATGATTATTATCCAGGTAATATTCCACATTCCTCTGATTTATTATCTTATGAAGATGCTATGAAGGAGCTGACAGGAAATGGAGAATCTAGGAGAACTATTGCAAGTGAGTTTGAAGGAGAGGTAAGATTTCTTTTGAAGTTCATACAACATCAAATCTTCCAAAGGAAGGAAGATTTCTCTTTTGTGAAGTATTAAGATGTATTCCTGATCTATCTGTTGAACATATGATAAAGGTGAACCCGTGTAGGTATCTAATGGGGCATGTATTGGATTTGATAAATCCATATAATAAATAAGCATGTTTTTACTATCTGGGGTTGATCTATCCCATGTTAAAAAAGTTTGGTTGTGTGGAAGATGGAGATGAAGTGATAAGGGCATGTAGTGGTTTCTATCATTAAAAAGATATTTGTAAAAGGATTAAGATATTCTGGAACCCATGGAAGAAATGATGGGTAGGTGATGAGAAAATGATGTATGAGGATTTCAATCCAATTTACCATCCTACCAATCCAAAGGATCAAGTTGATCCATGTCTCCAACTAGGAGAAGAACTTGTTTTTTCTGATGATAAAGCTGAGACTGAAGTTCTATGGGAATAAGAATCTCCTTTTGATGACAGGAGTGATCATGATATTACTGAAATCCCCAAAGGTATGTCTTATGGACCTGCTAGTCCACATTTGGACTTACCCTAAAGATAATCTTTGTTTGGTGATGAGTATGAGGAAGAGACCAATATTATTTGAGTTAAAGTGATGTATGTAAACCGGATGATAAGTTTGATGATGATGATGATGATGATGATGAAGGAGGAGGAGGAAATGATGAGTATGTATGTGATTCTTCAAAAGTGGGACAATAAGTAGTTGACAGATCCCGTGAGGAGTCTATACATGGAGCCGGTAATGGTGTTATGCTTATTGAACAAGAAGATGTTGATCATAGAGTTGCTGGTCATGAGGATAGATCTCCCCATCCTAATGCTGAAAATCAAGACATTATTCCAGAATTGAATGAACTTATAGCTGGTGACCATAAAAAAATATGACAAGGATCAAGTGCCCCAAATTGAGGAAGTGCCTGGTGAAGTTGAAGTGGTTTGATTACATGCCGAAATTGATGTTCTATTGGTCTCTGTTCCCAAAAATGTTATTATGGTTAAAGGATAGGATGAAGAAGCTGATGAAGTTGATGTTCTTCCTGGGCCTCAAGGAAGAAGAATCAGGATTCATACTATTGATCCAAGAGACTATACCTATAATATAGAGCGGAATAATGATCCATTATACATTTTTTGGGTTGGAATATAACTCAGATGAATATAGGGTGTTTCCTCCTCCTGCTCCACAAGCTCAAGCTAGAGCAGAACTTGTTCTACCAGTTCCTTCTCCATCATTAGAGCCTATAGAACAAATATTTCCTACTGGTTATGTCACTAAAGCTGATTTTAATAAATTGAAAAATATTATATGTGAGTCAGTGAAAGCCTCAATTGGATCCAAAAGTGAATCCTACACTTCAATAGTATTTTAGATGCAGATGCAGCAAAGATGGAAAGGATGGTGATGTAGTAGATTCAACCAAATCTCATTACCAAAACAAAAGCCATTATTAGGCATAATACCTTGCTGAGAGAAGAAGTAAGGAAGATGATAAATGAGTTAAATTCTCTAACCTATGATTCCAATACCTCCTTTAGTGGTGTACTATAAGTTATTAGTAACTTGGTGACTCATATACTAAGTGTAGATCTGAAGAAATTGAAAGAGGAGCTTCGCAAAATGATTACTAGCCCTTCATGTTCTAGGAGTGCGAAAGGTGATGTTACTGATTTGGAGTCTCTCAAGGTTTTGATGAGAGATGAACTCCAATCTCTTCAGAGTGTTTCAGACAAAGAAACTCTTGAAAAGGTGCATTTAAATGCAGTCCTTGTGTACAATATGGTAAGGCAGTGCACAAATGAAGCCTCTACTGGTCAAAAAGAGATTCGAGAGAAAGTGGATAAGTATTTTTTTAGATTTATACCAAGAATGATCTGATAAATAGCTTCAAGTTTCTAGAAGAAAATCTCAGAATACCTCCAGACATAGAAGAATTAAAGAAACAAGTTACTCAATTGAAGGAGTTTACCCATTTGGTGAATAAATTCATTGATAATAAGGTTGACTTTGAGAAATCTATGTAATATGGTGGTGAAATCATTAATTATTTCATAAATCTTCTTAATCCATATCTGTATGTTCAAGGTGAATCAATTGTGGTTTCCCCTACTGCTTCTATTCGTACTCCCTCTTGGCCTCCTGCTTCAATGTCTGTCTCTCAAGCTCTTTCCCAGATTTGACCAGTCATTATAGAAAAATCTCCCAGTTGCGTGTTATCATAGAGAAGGCCTAGTCTTATAGCTAATGTCCCTACAGTTGTTTCCCTGCCCGGTGTGGTCATCAGACCGCCTCTTCCATCTGCCACTCCCAAACCATCTCATCCTACTCTGGATCCTTGAAATAAAGGAAAAGATCCTCAGAAGAAAAACCCTTTGGGATGGATTGTATCTTTGATAGGGATTTTTTCTTTTGTTTGGCATGTACTCTTCTGCTTCTTAATGTAAATCTTTATGGTGTCGTTCTTTTTATAATATTTCTCCTTTTTCTTTCTACTTTTCTTTTTTTTTTCTAATCCCAATAGGGTAGAAAGAAGAGGAATACATTATTAATCTATGTGGTAGAATTTCCAGTATAGGACACATGGCATATACTCATCATAATACATTTATTGTGGGGGAGCTTTGTGCGGGAGATTTCTTGTATTTACTTGTATGTCATAATTCGTGATTATCCGAAAGGGAGAGATTGTTGGACCCTATATGATATAGTATTTTTCATAATCATAAATAATGTCAATGTACAGATTCTAATCTTTCATGCAATTTAATTTCTCTAAGTAAATCAATTATTTCATAGAGAATAATATACTTAAATAATTCAATTACCTATATTTATGAATCAATGTGTTTACAAGTTTATTTTTTACATGTATTTTTGGATGTCTCTTAGTCCTTGGAACTGATAGTATGTTCATCACACTGATGTTTGACACATAGATGTTCGACACACCGATGTTCAAGACACCAATTTTTGACACATCGATGTTTGAAACACTGATGATCAACACACTGATGTTCAACACACCGATGTTCGACATGCCGATGTTTGACACACCGATGTTTGACACACTGATTTTTGACACACTGATGTTCAACACACTGATGTTCGACACGACAATGTTTGACACACCAAATAAGATAGACCAAAGATGATAGAATGAAGATGAGGGATTGAAGAAGATAGACCAAAAATGACAGACCGAAGTTGACATTCCGATATTCACAAATCGAAGATGACAGACCGATGAAAATGACTCACTTATAGTCATAAATAATTGTTTCAAATTTATAAATTTAAATTTATTTCTAACGATTATATTTAGACAAATTAATGTTTTTGACATTATTTAATTTTTTATGTAGGACTATCCATAGATAGTATGAGGTACATACATGTGGGAAGCTCTTCTTGCCTAGTGGTCCGAAAAGTATAAAAGGATTACAAGCTCAACCTTTAAGTATGCTCTCTCTCTCTCAAAAAACATATTGTTAAAACCAAAGGACAGACTGTGCGAATATGCAAGATTTAAAAAATATAGGAACTCGGAGCTTGATCTCACAATAATCTTTACAAGAAAAAACCTGTTGAAGCTTGTTGAACCTCCTAAATAAGAAGAGTTAAACCATTACACACCTAGAGACTAGATTACAGAGACTATGATACTCTATTTGGAATCCAACTTCTAAAAGAAGACTCAAATATCATTTTCTCTACTTCTAATGAGTCCAGAGCTTTACTGCACAACACACAGAGATATCTAAACTCTTTTTTTCTTTTATAAATTTGTTGTGTTCTTGTGTTTATTTTTCAAGCATTGTGTGCATCTGTTTGTTTCATGCACATAGTCTCCTGAGCTTAATTGAAGGATACTAAAATATCCTCACACTCAATCCCTTTATACTCTTATATCCCACGTAGAACTGTGGAAGAGATCATGTGTGATCTGTTTGATAGTTTTCCCCTGAATAACTACGGTAGAGTTCAAGTGTAACCTGGGTAGCCCTATGTGTTATTGTGAACCTCGATACAGGGTGTGCGTCAAAATTTTATTATTATAAACTGCTTGGTGGTAGGTGATCACTAAGTGGAGGGGACCAAGTCTTAGTTTGAGACTGAACCTCTTGTTTTAACCATTGTTTTTCTGTCTTTCATTTTAATCAGATTTTTATTTTTCACATTTAGATAAACTGAACATTGATAGTTTTTTTAGCTAGTGTTTATATCTGTTTGGAATCAGTTGATTAGTTTTAAAAGTTTTACAAATCTTTTTATTAGTAAAACTGAGAAAAAATCAATCTTTTGAGAAACTGATTGAACTTTCACGACATATATAAATTCACTATAAACTGACATTGATTTTATTTTAATAATGGGATGTTATTTTAAATAACCAGTATTAAGAGAAATTATTATAGATAATCAATTCACCCCCTCTTTTGTCATCTACTCCGACCAACACCCTTTGATGCATATTTCTCACTTCTTAGGTTATGTTCATTTACATCCTTTCACCTTCATTATTTGGATGTATTACGATAATGTTTTTATAATATTGTATTAGTCGTATAACCAATTTTATATACATTGTGAATATCTAATTTTACATAACTTATAATACATGATGTTACTAGAAATTATTATATTCTATTGACATGGGGAAAATTATTGGAATATTTTATATTGTTATTCCAATATGAACAAATATTGGAATGTTTACTATATAATGATTGACTATCCAACTTCATTATTTAGATGGGTTATGATCATGATAACTCATTTATTAACATGGAGAAAAGTATTTTCATTATTTTTTATTATTGAGGGCTAACATAGGTATACTATTCATTTTATTTATATATTTCTAATTATTTGTATAACCATGTTTTATTGATTAAGAGTTTCTTAGGGGAATGATATGAAAGGTCTCAATGACTCAAATGGTAAATGAATTTGGCATAATCAGCTTATGAGTGGGGACCATAATTATATAGCCCCTTGATTCATTGAAAAGTAAAATGATACAAAATAGGTTTTTGTATAGCAATATGTTTTTACTGTAGTCTTGATGACATGTAAAGTGCCTTAGAATAAGGCCTTGACAATATTTTTTTTATGTCTTGCATTATGCATTTCATTAAATTGAATTTAGTATTATTGATATCCAAGTTTTAATTTATTGTCAGGGGTACAACATAATCTCATGTTTATGTTAATTATGTCTTTGTGTTTTTTACCAATTCCAACATTAATATTTATTCCATATTTATGTCATTATTGATTCAGTTATGTTTTCCCTCAATAAGTGTTTGAGATCATCCCTTATTATGTTTCCATTTTCAAAAGTTATATAGAGAAGTAGTTGTGTGACAGGTTTAGAAGGATAACACCTGTGGAAGTATTTGTGGGAGATGTTGAAGACTCATTGTAGATTAAGCAGTTTCATATATAATGGGAAATCTTCCAATTTTATATAAGGAACATGTTATCTATTAGTTTATATTGTGTTCTAAGTCTATAAATCTTTAAACTTAAAAATATTCTTTTGGTGTAAGTGACTCAATAATAAATTAAGATTTCATTATAATGGAAGGTTTTATCCTAAATTTTATTGTTGGTATCAATAAAAGTGTGTAATGTATGTGTTTATGATCACCAAATCCAAGAGTATGGGTATATGGAATCACACAAATGACTGCAATATCTACTAAAATAAATATAATGCTAATAAAATTGTGACTTATTTATGTTCTTTTGAGTGTGAAAAAATAAACTATGATATGTGGCTTTGATACCACTTGTTAGAGAATATTTTTTTTACGAAATCATTAATTGATAGAATGAAACTTCATTAAAATAACAGATACCCTGGTGGTTTTGACATGCACCTGTGGTAGGGTGTGGGAAAAAAATAACTTATGTTAAAATGTATTATAGTGGGTTACCTAGGTTGTCTTCAGAGAGGAATGATCAAAAATAGTGATTGTCACTTAATATTAAAGGAATAAGTGATGTTGTTTTTGAAATTGTTTGATTTTAAAAATACAAGAAAGAAACTAAATAAATTAAATAAATTAAATAAATTAAGTGAATGTTTTAAAACTAATTGAAAAAATATTTTATTTAAATCAGTGATATGAAATGGTGATTAGGTTATGGTCAGTATTCCAATTTTAATTCTATCATAGTTCAACTTACCCAATTCTCTTCTGTTAAGTCGTTAAGTGTGAGAATCCACAATGGTTTATTCTCAATCCCTTGGTCAAATAATAATGTGATAATAAACCTTACCAAAACATAATATTGGTATACTCTCCATCCAATGTGTAATATATTTGTAGCGAATACGCCCAATTATCTTAGGCAATTCCCAATCTGGTCTTGTTTATCCCAAACAATCAAAAACATTAACTAATTCTTACACACATACAGGTGATCACAGAGTACGTCACCACTATTTCCTGGTCTATTACATAATATATAAACTAGTACCTAGTGGATGGAGATATTTATCAATGACCAAATTATAATAAACAACATAATCTAAAATTAGATACAATTGTACATGATAAAAAAACAATTATAAGGAATTGAAACTGATTCGCAGAAGGGAAAAGATGATATTTAAACATTAATTGAATGAAATAAAGAATTACAAAAGGGTAAACCTACCCCTCCCCAATCAATTAGAAGATCCACCCCACCCTGGTATGGGAAACTGAGTTGAAGTCGAAAGAATAAGTCATCACAAAGATAAGAAGAACCAAAGAAATAAAACCATGATCAAACTTTTTGATCCTCCAGAATCTGTCCTACAGAATGTTTCCTCTATTATTCTCACCATATTTCCAAACCAAGACAATATCTCTTCTTATAAGATGTTTTAAGTTTATTTTTATATCGATACTCAAAATATCAAAGACGTTTTTTAGGTGAAAAGGGATATATACCCTGATTAGTGAGTTTAACTTCTTTTGGCTGCCAAACACTGTTTCACCAACTCCACATGAAGTCACTCAAAAGATACTTCTATGAGATTATTATTTTGTTAAATATAATGTGAACATTACCTTGCATGTTATGTGTCAAAAATATTTATAATTTACTCATTTTAAGTTCTGTTTAATGAGATATGTCAGATTTAAGGTAGTGGGGTCCATTCTGCCATCCGGACTAATTTTTTTATTTGATGTATTTTTCTGTACCATTGGGTTTCAAAATGGGTCTTGGTACCGAAGAAAAATTTGAATCCCACAATCATATGAAGAAAAAATAAAATGATTCACTTAAATTGGATCAATAATGTAAATGTTATTCCCAGAAAACAGAAGCTCCCTAAAACTGTCAATTTTACAGAATTTCCTCATTTTCACATTTAAGCCCAAAATACACCAAAAACACATAAATGATGCAAATATACTCAAATTGAATAATTGGGAAGGATTAAATAATTTAAAAACATATTAATAATAATAAAAATATTAACTCTATCAATTCCCCCACACTTATCACTTGGACTTCTGGGCATGTCAGATTCAAAATAAAATAAAATAAATTCAAAACACAAATCTATGAGATCCACCAATTAGACAACAAGAAACAAAATATATCATGCCTCCTAAAAAAATATTATTTAAAGTTCTTAATTTATGATTATTCAATATAATTCCTCTTCATTTATCCTCCCATTAACAGAAAACACTTACCTAACTTTCATTAGCTCTCATCACACAAATTTCATTTTTTAGCAATTTCTTTCTCATCCAAAATCATACAAGGGTCACCGTAGGCTTGATGAATTCCTATATCTCCCCCCGATGTGAGTCAAAGACATATGTTTATGATGATAGATTTTTAAGGTTGTTATGTGGCTTTATGTTGTTAGGATTTAGATGTGAAAATTCTGAGGCTGAATGAAGAGGGCTTGGCTCTTTTTGAGGCAAAATTGCATTACTATAATTTTCACACAAGTATGATCTCCTCTTCACTCTCATTAGTAGAAAATCATCTCTGTCATCATGAAATATCAAGGAATGTTCACACAATTCATCATTTTATCAGAAAAAATTTCAATCTCCTCAAATATAATATTTCATGAAAGCTGCATAAAAGGCATAGCTTTATTCTCCATTAGATGCTCAGAAAGGCACTACTTCCCTCATCATGGAAGCTCCAGAAAAGGTACAACTTTCAGAAGAATGATTTTTTTTCAGAAGTAATAACATCTCTTGAACATTTTATTTTCACCCAATATATCCCCAAATAAGGTATCACAAAACAACATATCTTCCCCCACACTTACGGTCAAATAGATCATGCAATTTTACTTCAAGAGCAGGTTGGATAGGGAAAATTGGCTAGTAATGTGGCTATCCTAACTGGATTTTCATGGATTATGACCGATACAAGGATTAAATGTTCAAGGTATGCCATTATAAAAAGGATTTAATTGAAAAGGGGGAATTAAAAGCAAATAAATTCCTTTATCATTTAAAATACATGTACCTCAAACCCTCGAGTTTTGATAAGAATAAATCAAATTATGGTTAAATCAAGAATTGTTTGGTTCTCTAATGAAGTTAGGTGAATGTAAATAATATCAAAAAAATAGGTTCAAAAGCCTCACAATAATGTGATTTCAAATATAAAGACAGTGTTATGTGGCATGGGATTCAAAAATTAGAATACTTTTTATGAAATTCCTAAATAATGTAACTTGAAACAAATTCATTTTCAACATTCATTTAAGCTTGGTTTCATGGAATAAATTATTTCTACCATGAACATGGGTTTCAAAAATGTCAAAGATAATCATTTCAGCTCAAAAGATTCAAAAAAACACAAAAATTTAAAAAGAAACACACAAAATTTGAAACACCCACACATTTTAACAAATAAAAATCCTAAACTACAAAGGTTATCTCCCCCACACTTAAATGATGTAGTGTAAAAAATTAATTCAAATGGATTTAACATTTAAGAATATTTGAAATTGAATCACAACATCAAGAAAATGTAAAGGAGAGGTACGAGATAATGGATTTTATTGATAAATGGGTTGGAGCAGGGTGATATCCTATATCGACTCTAATGGAATGGTCCTAAGGAATATCTTCAGCTTGTGTCCATTGATAGTGAATGGCTCCTTCTCTCCATCCTTCACAATCTCAACAGCAATAAAAAGATATACATCATTAACTATAAATGGACCTTCCCATGAAGAATTAAGTTTACCTGGAATCAGCTTGAGTCTTGAATTGAATAACAACACTTTATCTCTAGTATGGAAGTCTTTTTTTGGATCAGTTTGTCATGAGATACTCTTGTTATCTCTTTTTTAAATCCTAGAATTTTAAAATTCTTCCCTTATAATTTCATCCAGTTCCTATAATTGTAATCTTCTCTCTTTACCAGCACTTTCAAGATCTTGATTCATCTTCCTCACATCCCAGTATGCCTTGTGTTCCAATTTCATCGGTAAGTGACAAATTTTCTGATAAATCAACCTCTATGGACTCATTCTAATTGTGGTTTTGTAGGCTATCCTGTAAGCCCGTAATGTGTCTTCTATCCTTTGGCTTAAATCCTTCCTATTTGGAATAGTAGTCTTTTCCAAAATTTCTTTGATTTTCCTATTGGACACTTCATCTTTCCCATTATTCTATGGATGATATGGATTTGATGTTTTATGATGCACCCCATACTTTTTCAACAAAGCCTCCATTCTCCTATTGCAAAAGTGAGTCCCCTGATCACTAATTATGGCTCTGGGAACTCCAAACATAAAAAATATGTTATCCCTGATAAAATCAAAAACAACTTTAGCATTATATGTCCAAGTGGATTTTCTTACACTCATTTGGAAACATAATCAACAATAATGAGAATATAAGAATTTACAAATGGAATTAAAAAAGGGCCCATAAAATCTATCCCCCAAACGTCAAAAATATCACAAAAATTAAGTTGCTTTTAATTTATTTCTTTTCTATTTGAAATATTTCGCGTAAACTGACATTTTTCACACAGTTTGAAAAATTCATGAGAATATTTGAAAAGTCATGGCCAATAATGTCCAGATTCTAAAACCTTTCTTGAAGTCCCTTGAGGTCCAAAGTGGACTCCACAAGCTAATTTGTGGCAAAATTGAAAGACTAATTCATTTTTATTTTTAGGAAAACATCTTCTTATCATTTTTTCATTGCAAATCTTCCAAATAAATGGATAATCCTAAATGTAATATCTAGATTTAGATTTCAATTTGTGAATTTGTTGAGAATTTAAATGAGATGGGACTTGAGATGTTACCAGATAATTGACCATGTTATCATACCAAGGTAATTCCCCTTTAATCAAGTATAATTTCTCTCCTGGAAGGTGATGATTATGTGGTTCCGTGTTTGGAATTTCAACTTCAGTAGTGGTGGGAAGTCTACTTAAGTGATCAACCACTTGGTTCTTAGATCCCTTATTATCTTTGATTTATATGTTGAACTCCTATAGTAATATCATCCATCTCACAAGCCTTGGTTTTGCTTCGGCCTTCTTCATCAAGTACATAAGAGTTGCATGATAAGAAAACACAGTGACTTTAGTTCTAAGCATATATGATATAAATCTTTATAAATCAAAAACAACTGCTAAAAACCATATTTCTGTTATAGTGTAGTTGAATTGGGCCGCATCTAATGTTTTTGAGTCATATTAAATGACTTTTTTCCTACCCTCAATTCATTGAGAAAGGACTGCTCCAACGGCTTGGTTGGAAGCCTCAAAAAGTAGCCCGAATAGTTCTTCCCAATTGGGCGGTTGCATTACCAGTGGTGTAATCATTATTTTTTTCAACTCATCAGTGCCTTACCTACATAAACCATTGAAATTAAAATCAACATCTTTCAAAAGTAATCTAGATAGAGGGAGATAAATCTTGCTGAAATCATTGATAAACCTCCTGTAGAATCATTCATGTCCTAAAAATGATCTAAAATGTTTGTCCCAAGATGGGTAAGGTAAAGAATTTATCACTTCAAATTTCGATTTATCTACTTAAATGGCATTCTATGAAATTACATGACCAAGTAAAATTCCTCTATAAACCATAAAATGACACTTTTTAAAATTCAAATCAAGGTTCATTTCAATGAAAGTGTTAAAAAACATTTCCACATTTTTTAAACAATAGTCAAAATAATTTCCAAAAACTGTGAAATCGTCCAATAAAACCACCAAGATATCATCAACATGATCAGAAAATATACTTACCGTACACCTATGAAATATACATGGGGCATTACACAATACAAATGGAATCCTTTTGTATGTAAAAGTACTAAAAATACAATTAAATGTTTTCTTCTATTGATCCTCGGGAGCAATGGGTACGTAAAAATAACCTGAAAATCCATCAAAAAAGAAATAATGGGTTTTATCGACCAATCTCTCTAGAATCTGGTCAATGAAAGGGATATGGAAATTATCTTTTTGAGTGACCTGATTCAACTTCCATAAATCTATGCACACTCTCCAGGTATTCTGAATTCTCACATGGATAAATTCATTATTTTTTATCCTCACAATAGTTATGCCAATTTTTTTGGGACTACTGAAATGCATGACTGATTATCACCTATCGACCGTTCAAGGTTCTGGTGATTTTCTAATGTGTATAGCAGCACTTGGGTCGAATCCTCAGTGATGCCACTTTTTAATAGTCGTTTGTTTTTAGTTGATTGTATTTTCATTTGGTGGGGTTTTCTTGTAGATATTAATTTAAATGATTGATTGACTATAATTGATTTAAAAAATTGATAAAGATTGGGGTGAGTTCATCATTATTGAGTTAATCTTGTGATATCCTTGAGATTTTCTTTATATTGCATTTAAATTAACACCCACTTCACAAGATAGTGTTGATTGGAATTCCTAAGTGTTATGGCTTTAATCCATGCCTTAAGTTAACTTAGGGTTCTAATAATTACCATTACTTGTTTATGTCACTGTATATATGGTTCCAATAATCCATGGAAACCACATTTTAAACATAATATGTAATTAATCCATGACATGTTAAGTCCAACATACACAATGTTAAATTAACGAATACTCATCGAGAAAATACTCTCAATCAATTAGCATCCCTGAATTTTGACTCACCCCAATGAAATATTTACTCATCCATTTAATTGTTTAATAATCTGTTTGTAATGATTATGATGATAAATTAATAATAGAAGAAAAATAAAGGGATAAGAAAAGAGTGGTGCACCGAACACACACACATGAACAATGATGAGAATTAAAAAAATGGACTTTCGATTGAATGAGGAAGATAAATAAGGGAAGGGGATTCAAGTGTATTTAAACTATGTTAATAACATTAATATTAATCTGCAGAAGGTGGATGAGAATAAGAGATATTTAAGAATAAACATCCATTAAAACAGAATTACAAAACACAAATTTACAAGATTACAAACAAAGAACAACACAAAAGTGAAAGGAAACAAATAGAGGAGGAAAGGTATATCAAGTAAAAACTTGAGTATGGATGGTCCTCCTAATCCATTGGAAAGGATTTGGTCATGCCAATTGATACTCCTATCCTCTGAAATGACAACCACTTTGAAGGAGAGGAGGGGGATGTATTTATAGCCCAAGGAAGAGGGATGTTTGCATTCCAAATAAGTCCCTCCACTTGGATTGACGATTTGAACATCCAGGCAGCAGAATATTGAGATATCTCTTTCTTCCAAGTTGTATATAATAATTTTTTCCAACCTCTCACAAATTTTGGAGTCATTTGTACCTATAGAGCCAATGTAATGTCTGGTTGATTAAACAATTTTAATCTGTCCATTTCAATATTGTCTTTTTGATGTTAAAAATACGAAAGGGGATTTGGATAGGAATATGCCTTCAAAAACGAATTATGTCTTCAAAAAGGTCATCTTCCTATATCTTATCTTTCACAATGAAAAATATCAGCTCGATTTGATGAATACATCATGAGATATGTCAGGAATAGTGTCCTGATATTAATTCTCAGCCAGAATGGTGGGCTGGAGTTCAAGACATCATTTGGGCCCCCTGTTCTTGGAGTTGGGCCCTAAAATATTTATCCATGATTATTTTTGATAATCACGAACATATGGTAGAGTTTAATAAAATTTGGGCTTTGGTATTTAGACCAGTAACTCAATCATCATGGCTTGTCCAGTTTCTTCACAAATTATTTGGGTTATCTTGTGTGGTCCATGTGATCCTTGAAATGGAATAATTTTCTAATGATACCTTCTAATGAAATTTTTTATATTGATTTCAAAATCCTACAAAACAAGAACCAATCAATTTGGATCATTAGGGTGAGAGTTATAAATAAAATAGTAAACTGACTCAATTGGACTAGTTCTAAAAAATCTCAAAAATTATAATTATTATTAAAATATTAATATTTCACACAAATTATGCACATTTCATATAAAATCCGTAAATGATGTATATAATAATTCATGAAAATATTAATAAAATCAACTCCCGCACACTTAGTGTTGCGCATGTCCTCATGTAAAACAAATATAAAAACATAACAAAGTCATATTCACTAACCAAGATATATTAAAATTTTGTTTTCTCTAATCAGGGGAGGTTTAGAATATCTCACTAATCCATTTTTAATTCCAACACAAGTTGTCACAGAAAAAATGTTCCAAAACTAATTCATTTTTTCATGCTCAAATTTAGTAATGGAAAATGTGGACACTCAAAACACGCACCTCTCAAGATGATAAAATTCATTTGTGGAGGTTCACTCTTTCACCAATCAAAAGTGAATATCTTAGAGTTTTAAAGAGATCTCAACCTAAAATACCTATCCAAAGTGCACAAGAATCAAGAGTGATTTTTAGGGGTTTTTATGTGGATATGAGATGGTAGGAATATAATGTTCAAGAGAGATAAGAAGAGGGGTAAAACAAAACCCTAGAAAAAAAAGGAAATTTTTTTTTGAAATAAAATATGGAAGGAAATTAAAACACATATTTTACTAGGGAATGATTGTGTGAAGAAAGACACAATAGAGGATTAATATTTGAAGGGTATGATAAGATGAAATATTTAAAAACCACAAAACTTCTCCCAATCACATAAAAATATAATTCAAGTGTTATTTTTTTCCTTTTTACCTCTTTATTCCAAAGTTGAACTTGGAAAAAATCACACACTCATATCCTAACCCATGATTGATCTCCTCATGACACTAATTGTAATAGTTATAACATGATCAACAGTTGAAGAAGAGTTATTTTTGACCTACCAAACCAACAACCCAATTTGTTTTTGATTTTTTTTGATTTTTTTGAACACTTTTCAATAACATTTACAAAAGTACATAAATGAAAGTATATTACATTCCCCAAAACACACTGAATGAAAGCCTCTCCCCCACACTGAAATGGATGCTTGCCCTCAAGCATATGATAACATGGTGAAATCATCAAAGGGTACCCAAAACGAAATCCATCCCCCCCACACATAAATTCCAAAAAAAATTATGCAATGAAAATCCATGTTGATATTGGGTGGGAAAAGGTATTGGGCTTGTAATGTGGCTATCAAATAAAAGTTTTTCATATGCTGGAAGGGGCTTTCAAAAGGAGGATTAATTTATGGGAAATAGGAGGCTATTTGGATATTGTGATTCTCATGTGGTTCAGAAAATGACTCTATCATATTAATGCACACTAAAGTAGGAAATTGAGCTCAAAGGTCCACAAACTCAAGAATCACAAATGGGGGTGAAAACACACATTTTTAAAAGATGGCCACATGTGGCCTTGGCACGGAAGAAAATGTTGTTCCTCATGGTTTGGGAAAATAATTTTCCAAATAAAAAATTGAGCATTCAAAATTTGTTAATTTTGACACAAAATTCCTTATCCAAATTCATGATGAAAATATAAATTTTTTTATAAGAAAACATATTTGTTGACTCTCCAAAAAGTTTGGATAAAATTAGAAAATTGGAAGGTGAGTAATCATGACTCTTGATTTTTTTTGTATATATATTTTTTTGTTATGATTCTATTTTTTTGTTTTTTTTTTGTTTTTAATAAAGATACTCCCACACAAAAGAGAAAGTGAAAAATAATGTTTTTGATAAAGAAAGTGGTAAAAATGGAAGAGAGAGGAAGAATAAGAAAGAAGTAGAAAGAGGAAGAGATGGATAGTGTTAAAGGGAAAGAGGTGCCCCTTGGTTTGGATTTGGTGGGTTTCCATATCCATCTAGTGGTAGGTCGAATGGAGAATATGGGGATCCAGTGGAAGTAGATGTTGATCCAAGATTGTACATCCTCTAATGGTGATGCTTTAACCGATGTCCATTAACCGTGAATGTCCTTTTGGAAGAGGGGTCTTAGACTTGTACTGCACCAAATGGGTAAACATTAGTAATATCAAAAGGACCTTCCCAACAAGAATAAGCTTACCTGGGTGAAGCTGAAACCAAGATTTGAAGAGCATTACCTTTTCACCTTCATGGAATACCTTTCTCTGGATGTGTTTTCCATGGAGTACCTTAGCCTTTTGTTTGTACATATTGGAATTCTCATAGGATTCAAGTTGAAGCTCCTCCAGTTCATCCAATTTCAACAATCTTTCTTCACCAGATTTTTCACAATCAAAATTACAGGTTTTCACATCCCAAAAATACTTATGTTGGATTTGAACTCTTAGATGACATGATTTACCAAAAACTATCCTAAAAGAAGACATCTCAATGGGTGTTTTATAGGCAGTTCGATAAGCCCAAAGTGCTTCACCAAGTCTTTCAAGCCAATCTTTTCTGGTGGGTTTTACAATTCTCTCAAGAACACTTTTCACTTCTCTATTAGAAAGTTCAGCCATTCCATTTGTTTGAGGGTGATATGCAGTTGAAGTTTTATGTACAACCCCATTATTATTCAAAAGAGGTTCCATGGTTCTATTACAAAAATGGGTTCCTAAGTCACTTATCAAGGCACGTGGTGTGCCAAATAGGTGGAAGATGTGTGTATTCAAGAACTCACTAACTATATGTGAATCATCCTTTCTATTGGGTTTAGCCTTGACCCACCTAGAAACATAATCAACCGCAATAAGGATGAATGAGAATCTATTGGAAGGGGGAAATGGTTCCATGAAATCGATACCCCAAACATCGAAGATCTCATAGAAAATTAAAGGCTTTTGGGGCATTTCATTTCTCTTTAAAGTTGTGCCGAAATTCTGGAAATTGGGGCATGATTGACAAAACTCATGTGAGTCCTTGAAGAGTGAAGGCCAGAAGAATCCAGAGTCTATGACCTTTTGGGAGGTCCTTTGTGGTCAAAAGTGGCCACCTTCGGGAAGTGAGTTACATAATTCTAATTTGGAAGAATGTTCATTTTCATCGACACATCTCCTTATTACCATGTTATCCCCAGTTTTACAATGTTTATTTTCATCCAATAAATAGTATTTTGAATCACTTTTCAACTTCATTTTTTTGTTTTTTTGAATACTTTTCAGGAAAAACACCAGAAACCAAGTAATTTACAATTGGGGCATACTATGCTATTTTAGGAGTGAGAGATGAAAGGTGATTAGTGGGGAATTCAATATCGATGATTTCAGAATGAGAAGAATTAGAAATTCTGCTCAAGTGATCATCTATAGGTTTTTATTTTCCTCATCTATCTTTGATTTCAAGGTCAAACTCTTGGAGCATTAGGATCCATCTTAGTAGCCTCAGTTTGGAATCAATTTTCTTGAGTAAGGACTTTATATCAGAATGGTCTGTGAATATGATGATTTTGGCACCTAAGAGATAGGGCCTAAATTTATCTAAGTTAAAAAACACTGAAAAAAGTTCCTTTTCAGTGAAAGTAAAGTGATATTGAGTTTCATCTAATGTTTTTGTAGCATAATAGATGACATGAGGAATGTTTTCTCTTCTTTGACCAAGAACAGCCCCAACGACTCTATCAGAATCATCACACATCAACTAAAAGGGTAAAGACCAATCTAGGGGGTTGGATTATTGGGGAAGATGTTAGAGAAGTTTTGAGTTCAACAAAGTCTCTCTTGAAAACCTCATCGAATTGGCATGTGACATCATTTTAGAGCAACTGAGTGAGTGTGAGGGAAATCTTACTTAAGTTATGGATGAATCTCTGATAGAAACCGGAATGACCTAGAAATGAACGGATGTCTCAAATAGAAGTGGGTTTATGAAGTGATTGGATCAATTCAAATCTTGCAGGATCGACTTCAATACCATATTTTGAAACTATGTGCCCTAGAACAATCCCATTTGAAACCATGAAGTGACATTTTTCAAAATTTAACACAAGGTTACACTTGACACACTTTTTGAGGACTAGAGAGAGTGAATTCAAACAAGATTCAAATGACTCACCATAAACGGTGAAGTCATCCATGAAGACTTCCATGAAGTGTTCAATGAATTTGGAAAAGCCTCTCATCATACACCTCTAGAATGTTTCAGGAGCATTGAAAGGGCCAAAATGCATTCTTCTTTATGTATATGTTTCAAAGGGTCATGTGAAAGTAGTATTTTCTTGGTCCTGAGGTGCGATTGGGATTTGTAAGTAGCCAGTGTATCCATCAAGAAAACAATAGTGCGACTTTCTAGCTAATTGTTCCAGAATTTGATCAAGGAATAGAAGAGGGTAGTGATATTTTCTTGTTTCGACATTCAATTTCCTATAGCTGATGCACACACACCATTTGTTCTTCACTCGAGTTATGACTACCTCTCCATGTTCATTTGTGACAACAGTTATCCCACCCTTCTTAGGTACAACTTGAATTGGACTTAGCCATTGAATATCAGAAATTGGGTAGATAATACCAGATTGAAAAAGCTAGGTGATATCTTATCTAACTACCTTAAGTATGAGTGGATTGAGTCTTCTTTTTGGTTGTCTAATTGGTTTGGATTACTCCTCAATATAGATGTGATGCATACAAAGGGCAGGGTTGATTCATAGTATGTCATCTAGGGTCCACCCTAAGTAATTTTTTTCCTCTAACACTTGAAATGCATGGCCAATTGTCACATATATTCTGGTCAAGGTTTCGGTGCTCTGCTAATGTGTATAGCAGCACTTGGGTCGAATCCTCGTTGATGATACTTTGTAATAGTACTTTGTTTTTAGTTGATTATATTTTGATTAGGGGGTTTATTTACAGAGATTAATTGAAATGTTTTCTGGAATATAATTGATTTAACAAATTGATAAATATTGGAGTGAGTTCATCATTAGGGAGTTAATATTGTGATATCCTTGAGCTTTGCTTTATAATTCATCTAAATTAACACCCACCTCATAAGATAACGTTGATTTTAATTCCTAAGTGTTAAGGCTTTAATCCAAGAATTAATGTAACTTAGGGTTCTATTCATTATCATTACATGTTTATGGTAGTGTATTTATGGTTACAATAATCCATGGAAACCACATGTTAAACAAAATATTTCATTAATCCATGACATGTTAAGTCCAACATACACAATTTTAATTAATGAATAATCATCGAAAAAATACTCTCAATCACTTAACATCCATAAATTTTTACTCACCCCAATGAGAGATTTACCCAGACATTTGGTTGTTTAATAATATGGTTATAATTATTACAATGATAAATTAATAATAGAATAAAAATAAAGGGATAATAAAAGAGTGGTGCATCGAAGACACACACATGAACAATGATGAGAGTTAAAAAAAATGGACATTCGATTGAATGAGGAATCCAAATTAGGGAAGGGGATTCAAGTGTATTTAAACTATTTTAAGAACAATAATATTAATATATAAAAGGTGGATGAGAATAAGAGATATTGAAGAAGAAACTTTCATTAAAACAAAATTACAAAACACAAACTTAAAAGATTACAAACAAAGAACAACACAACAGTGAAAGGAAAAAAAAGAGATAAGGAAAGGTATCTCAAGTAAAAAAAATGAGTTTGTAAGTTCCTCCCAAGCCTTTTTCAAGGTTATGGTCATGCCAATTAATTCTCTTATCATCTAAAATTCCAAACCCTTTGAAGGAGAGGAGGGGGGTGTATTTAAAGCCCAAGGAAGAAGACTATTTGCATTCCCAATATGTCCCTCCACTTGGCCTGGTGATTTGGCCATCCAGATAGTAGAATATCGAGATATCTCCTTCTTCACAATTTTATATACTAATGTTGGCCGACCTATCTCAAAGTTTGGAGTCATTTGGACCTATGGATCCAATGTTATGGTCTGTTGATTAATCAATTTTAATCTGTCAATTTCAATCATGTCTTTTTGAAGTCCAAAACGTGAAAGGGTTTTTGAATAATAATATGCCTTCCAAACCAAATGATGTATTCAACAAAGTCATCCAACTATATCTTATATTTCTCACTGAAAAATATCATTTTGATTGGATGAATACATCATGATATAGGTCATGAATATTGTCCAGATTTTAATTCTCAACTAGAATGGTCGGCTGGACTTGAAGACATCATTTGGCCCCCCTGTTCTCGGAGTTGGGCCCTAAAATATTTATCCATGATTTTTTTGATAATCAAGAACATATGGTATAGTTTAATAAAATTTGGGCTTCAGGATTTAGACCAATAACTCAATCATCACGGCTAGTCCAGTTTCTTCACAAATTCTTTGGGTCATCTTGTGTGGTCCATGTGATCCTTCAAATGGCAGAATTGGCCCATGATCCCTTATAATGAAATGTTTTATATTGAATTAGGAATCCTAAATAACCAGAACCACGAAATTTGGATCATTATGGTGATAGTTATAAATAAAATAGTAAACTTACTCAATTGGACTACTTCTAAAAATGCTCAAAAATTATACTTAGTTTTAAAACATTAATATTTCACACAAATTATGCACATTCAATATAAAATCTGTAAAAAGGTATATAATAATTCATGGAAATATTAATAAAATCAACATCATGTATGGGGATAACCCATTTTGAATCTTATATGGGATAGATGATCCCAACATCTAACAACTTCTAAATATTTTTTCTCACAACCTCTATTAGGGTGGGGTTCAACCTCCTTTGGGGTTGTCTGACAGGTTTGGAATCTCCCTTAAGTAAAATTATATAAGATCAATTTTTTTGTTTTATTCTTGGGATATCACCTAATATCCACCCTAATTATTTGAAATTATCTCTCAAAATCTCAATCCAAGATTTTATTGAGTGTTTTATAGATTATTAGCAATTATTTCTTGTAATTTCTCTCCCTCCATAAGGTAAACATATTTTAAATTAGTGGGGAGTGGTTTTAATTATTGATCAGGGGGATGCTCAAGAGATGAAACTAAATTGAGGTTCCTCACTTCCAAAGGTTTGGCATCCTTCACATAAGAAATTATATCATCTTCTTCATCATTTAAAAATTATCAAAGAAATCAGATTTTACCTCTTCTTCCCACAACAAATCATAATCTCCAGTGCTTTTGGAATCCATATGTTCAGTGATATTTTTAATGGAAACATTCTCTCCGAATGATAATAATTCATGAAACATTCCTGATTCTTTAATTTGTTTTGTACCATATTCATGGGAGAGTGCGAAGAGTGAATGATCATCTGATGGGTGCCTCATGGATTCAAAAATATATAAGTGGATAGTGGTGTCAACAAACTCCATGGTAAGTGTCCCTCCATCGACATTGATGATGGTTTTGGCCATCTTCAAGAAAGGTCTCCCAAAAATTATGGGTGAGTGTGATGGGATCCTATCATCTTCAATATTCAACACATAAAAGTCATTAGGGAATAAAAGATCTTCGACATTCACCAAGACGTCCTCTAGAACTCCTGCTGGGAAAACTGTGGATCTGTTTGCAAGATGGACCACCACTTTTGTGGGATTTAGGTCTCCCATATGCAAATAAGTATATACTAATTGAGGAAATACATTAATTGATGCACCTAAATATCACAAAGACTTAGAGAAATTTAATGAACCAATGGTGCATGGAATAGAAAACGTCCTTGAATCTTGAAATTTGGTTGGAAATTGTGGAGTGATAAGGGCTGAGACACCTTATCCCAAATTTATCCTCTCATTACCTTGAAGTTTCCTCTTCTTGGTGCAAATATCCTTCCAAAATTTAGCATACTTTGGATTTTTTTTAGTGCTTCAAGAATAGTTATGTTTATTTCAACTTTCTAGAAGATGTATAGAATTTATTTTTGCAGTGATTCTTCTTGAAACTGCTTTGATTAAATCATCCTTCATGGAAATGGTGGGGGTATATATTTATTCTTCCTCTATTTCCTTCTAAATGGTGTTTCTTGTTTATTCTTCCTTGTCCTATCCTTATTATCCTCCCTTTTCTTTTCTTCTTCCAGATGAATTTTCATAGAATTTTCATCATCCAAAAACTTCATTCTCTCCCATATAATGTATTATTGTTTCAGGTTAAATGGTGGATGGTGGTGGGAGTTATTTTACACTTCTTGTTTTTATCATACTGACATTCTCTTTTGGGGATGGGATTGTTTGGGAAGAGAGTTTACCTATATTTTTTTTCAGAAAGTCCATGAGACATTCAAACTTGTTGAATAAATCTTTAACGATGTCCTTCAACCCCTAAAACTTAGATTTTTTACTTCTGGATTTAAATTAGAGGTTTTTCACTGGTGGATGGATGCTTATAGGGTCTTTGGAAAGTGGTTGGTTTTTAGTAAAAAGGCTAGTGATAAGACTTCTTTTGTTGAAATGGTGGTGGGTTCTGGAATTGATTATGAAATAGTGGTTGGTTTTGAGAATAGTTTTGGGATGGGGGGTCTACCTTGATTCTGATGATTTCCAAACCCATATTCAACATGGTTAGGTCCTCTCCATCCTTGATTTTATTGGAACTACCTTGGATAAAAAGTTTCCGCACATGTTTCCATTCCTTTTATTTCATAACATTGGTCAGTAAAATGATCAGGTGATTAGAATAAACCACATACCTTAGCTAGAAATTGTTGTTCACTAACTTACTTCAAGGCCATCTGCCTCACCATATGAGTTATCTATTTAATCTTAGTTTCTTATAAGGGTGATGGATGAGTATTGTATACCTCATGAATACCTCTTATTCCAAATTGCTGCGAGTTCTGAAAAATCTTCTCAATCAAGACCTTGGCTTATACTAGTGACTTGTGAATCAGTGCATCTCTAGATGATGCATCAAGAAGTTTTATATCATTTTCCAATAGTCCTTGATAGAAGAAGACAATAAAGATATGTTCCTCAATGTCATGATTTGGGCAGCTGGCACATAGCTTCTTAAATCTCTCCTAGTACTCGTAGAGTGTTTCTCCTGACGACTGTCATATGGCAGAGATTTTCTTCTGAATGATTGTGCATCTAGAGGTGGGGAAGAATCTTTGTATAAAATATCTTACTAGGTCATTCCTAACTTGCATATATATTTTTTTAAGCCATACAACCATTTGTTTTCATCCCCATCCAACGAAAATGGAAATGCATTCTACTTCACCTGATCCTCAGTAACTCCATGGGGTCTGAAAGTTGTGAAAACCTATGTGAACCCTTTAATGTGTTTGTTTGGATCTTCACGTGCCGAAACATGGAACTTTGGAAGAAAATAAATAATGTTATGATTCATTTCAAAATAATTTTCTAAAACTGGCATGGAAAGTTGATTTTTTTTTATTATGTAACTGTGGTTCACAGAGGTCTCTAAGAGTTGGGTTTTGATTTTCAGCCATGATGACTGGCTCAGAGTGACCACTAGAAGTTTCACTTGAGTCTGCAAGGAGAATTTATTCAAATTCAGATTAAAAATTATTGTTTCTAAGTCTATTTAACAAGGTTCATTCAATTTCAGGATATATGGGTAATGGTTCAATTTTTGAGGTTCTAGTCAGGCAATTTTGAAGATAAAAGATGAGAAGAGAGGAAAGAAAATAAAAGAAATTTTGGTGCTACCTTCCCAGCAATGGGGTCATGTTCTGACATGCACCTATCATGTGGTGTGGAAAAAACAAATATAACCTAAGTTAAAATTTATTATAGTGGGTTACCTAGGTCTTCTTCAGATAGGAGTGCTCAACAATATTGTTTGTCACTTCAAATTAAAGGAAGAAGTGATGTTGTTTTTGAAATTGTTTAATTTTCAAAATACAAGAAAGAAACTAAATAATGTAAAGAAATTAAGTGAATGTTTTAAAAATAATTGAAAAATTATTTTATTTAAATCAATTATATGAAATTGTGATCAGGTTAGGGTTAGTTTTCCAATTGTAATTCTATCATAGTTTAACTTACCCAATTCTCTTTCGCTAAGTCGTTAAGAGTGAGAATACACAACCGTTTCTTCTCACTACCTTGGTCAAATAATAATGTGACAATAAACATTACTAAAACCTCATAATGGTCTACTCTCCATACAATGTGTAATAGAGTTCTAGTGAATACCCCCAATTATCTTAGGTAATTACCAATCAAGTCTTGTTTATACCTAGAAATAAAGAACATTCAATACTTCTCACACACGTACCGGTGATCACGGAGTAATTCACCACTAAGTCCATGTATATTCCATAGTATATAAACCAGTACCAAGTGGAGGGAGATATTTATCATTGACCAAATAAAAATAAACAACAGAATCTAAAATCAGATATAACTGCACATGATAATAAAAACCATTATGAGGAATTGAAACTGATTTGCAGAAGAGAAAAGAGGATACTAAAACATTATTTGAAAGAACTAAAGAATTACAAAAGGGTAACCCTAACCCTCCCCAATCACTCAGAATATATACCACATCATGTTAAGGGTAACCAATTGGAATTTGGTAGAAGAATTCGTTACAAAGCTAAGAAGAACAAAAGAATGAAAAGCAAGAACAAAAATTTTGATCCTCCAAAATCTGTCCTCCAAAATTTTGACTCTGTTATTCCCACCATATATCTGAACCAAGCCAATATCTAATCTTATAAGAAGTTTTTAATTGATTTTTCTTTCGATCCTAAAAATATCAAAACCTTTTGACTGGTGTAAAGGGATATATTCCTTGATTAGTGATTTTAACTTCTTATGGCCACCAAACACTGTTTCACCCAATCCACTTGAACTCACCCAAAAGATGCCTTGATTAGATTATTATTTTATGAAATTAAATTTTAACCTTCTCATGAATGTTATCTATCAAAGACAGATGGAATAACCTCATTTTATGTCATTTTAATGACATATGTCAGATTTAATGTAGTGGGTTCCATTCTGCCAGCCATACTGATTTCTCTATTTGATTGATTTTTCTGTACCATTGGGTTTCAAATTGGGTCTTGGTATAGAACAATAATTTTATGCCCATGAGTATATGAAGCCTAAATAAATGGATTCACTTCAATTTGATCAATAACGTAAAAGTTATTCATGAAAAATAGAAGCTCCCAAAAACTTTCAATATTACAGAATTATCTCATTTTCACATTTAAACCCAACATGCACCAAAAACACATAAATGATGAAAATATTCTCAAATTGAATAGTTAAGAGGCATTAAATAATTTAAAACCATATTAATAATATTGAAAATATTAACTCTATTAGGTTATGGTAAATATAATTCAACCACCTGAACTTCCCATGATTAAGTCTATCGAAAATAGATAAATTTCACACCTGAGTCACTTTCACTAAATTCAATTCTCATTCACTCTTTCAATAAACTCAAATTAAAAACCCTCAAGTATGGAAATAATTGAAATGATATAGTGGAAACAAAATATTACATGGTTAGGACTTTCATTCTATATCTATAGTCCAAAAATATGAAATATTTATAATACCAGAAGTTAAAGGATTATAATTAGTCTCAATAATTGATCCGTCAAGTATGATGGTTACAATATTAATTAATATATAATTCTGGTGGTCCCACCTATATAACATAGAAGTCCTCATCCAGTGAAATAGGTTTCACTACCATCCTAGGTTTTTGGTCAATCATATAATTGAGTCATTGAACCTATAGCCTCCAAAATAAAGTGCATCCTAAACTATATACATCAGGTAATCCACCACCACCCTCCTACTAGAAGAAAAAAAATTTGTTGGTAAATGTACCTTCACAATAAATCTATATTTTTCCTCTTCCTTGTCATGGATTAAGTAGTCTACTAATGTTCATTATTCCTATAAAATGAATATGGAAACCTTGAAGATGTCTTCAAAATCCCATTAATAAGTAATTCAAGGAAATAATGAATAGTTTATTATTTTATTTCAGTTAATTGAATGCAATTTTTCTAAAAAAAAACTTTTTAATAATAAAAATTTAAAACATTTTCTAATAGAATCATTTTACTAAAACAATTTAGCAAAATATTATCCTTATTCCATATACGTATCACAATTAATCATTAACATGTTCAGTAAACATATGTGTTAAGTTTGATGCATGTACCCACACCATTTTCAACCTAAATACAAAAGTAAAACAATAAATCTTAAAACATGACACCATACAATA
Source organism: Viscum album (assembly GCA_963277665.1). Classification (NCBI taxonomy): domain Eukaryota; kingdom Viridiplantae; phylum Streptophyta; class Magnoliopsida; order Santalales; family Viscaceae; genus Viscum; species Viscum album. Next base: position 1,503,081,040 of record OY728119.1, on the reverse strand, counting down.
TCAAAACATCACAACAATATAAAATTATAATAACCACAATCCCACAACATTAGTAACCTAGAAATCCACCACACTTTTGTAATCTAGGCCCATAGATATTATTTGTACCATGTTTCTACTAGTTTTACCTCTATCAACCAATTCCTAAAATTGTAAAATATACAATTCAAGGATCTAATACAATTTTTAATGTCCCTGTCTTGATTAACCCAAATAATACCATTCCTAAAAACATTGTGAGACCTCAGCATCACCTTGTTGTTTCCAGAGGCTGCTGACATGCAGTGAGGGTCAACAAACTGTGTTAGGGATACTATAATATTGATATAATATGAATAATATAGTAGGTAAATATTGAAAACAAATATATAATATCAGTGTACACATATAGAAGTTGTAGCGAAGTTATAAATATAATAAATATAGATACACCTGTATGAAATAATAGAATGAATCCATTCTATAATAATAATTCATTACTTATAAATATTTTCACCCTCTATTTTTTTATTTACAAAAAAAGTAAAAGAATTAAAATTTTTTACATAGATACCTCATAATATAATCATAATCCTTGCTTTGATCCCAAGTTAGTAACAATATCAAGAAACTCCATAATAATCACCTATAAAAAGGATTTTCTTTGACATGAATTTAAAAAATTAGATGTAGACTCCAATTGAGGTACACATGTATGGTGTGAGCATAAAACATAATAATACACTACCATAAAGGATGTAAAAATATACCACAATATATCTCATGTGTATGAAATTATAATAAATGAATAATGATTTAATGGACAACATGAACATAACCAAGTCAAGATATCATGTACTAAACAATATACCTCAATTCTCAACCCTACTTGCTTTGGAAAGTACCCAGGAATCATACAAGTTATTCAAAATATTATACAATAGTGAAACAACTTAATCCAACATAGTTGACCAATGAGAGGGCATCATCTAATTCATGGAAGGGGAGTTTCTAAATTATTTTCCCTTGGAATGAATTTCATTTTGGGGTACTAGGGATCAATGGTGATCCTCTACTATCAAAATATACTCAATAAGTGAATATAAAACATCAAAGGGTTATACTATGAACCAATATGGTAGGAAGAAACCAAGTCCTAGGGTTCTAGGAAAAAGGATTTTAGGTCCTGTGTCATCTAAAAACTTTTGGAAAGTGCATCTAAATCATGGGAGGTATTGAATCCTTGTACCTTAGGAAGAAACACATTATTGTTTCCATAAGAATCTCCATTTATTCCTAGTTGGGATTCCACTCTAGTATGAAAAATTCAGGATAAACATGAAACCAAAAACAAAAAGGTATAAAAAACTCATTCTTAACTCCCAGCTAATACCCAGCACATTCCAATATCTTGGAAGTTGACCAACACATCAATTTTTTTCTTTATCCTGAATCACACTAAGCAAGGATGATTCATCCTATACGCAACCACTATATTCCTCATTATCGTTAAATTATTATTAATCAAAAAGGATAAACACATCATGGTACACTTCAAATCATAATTCTTCGTATGACGAACCAATTATCTATAACATCTCAAATATGTATAATTATTCCACTAGGACATTTGGGAAACATCATAGTTTCTCACATCTAGTTACCAACCAAAACCAATCATTGAAAAGGTAACAATATCAATAAAAACCATATTCAAGACCAATATAATGAAAACAATGTCGGCAAACTCATCCCCACTTGTACACTCTTTACACATCCAATGGTAGAGTACTAACCCTAGTGGTAAAAAATCCTACTAGACTTATTTTTTCCTATGATTCCTAAATTCCATCACTTCCCCCTCAATAAATGGACCAGGGTTTGTGGACTCATTTCATTTACTTACAAAGAATGGTGTTATATAAAAGAGCCATCATTAAATTCCAATAAATTATATTGTACTATGGAAACCTGATCATCATGTAAAATAGTTCATGTAAGACTTATATAACCAATTTTACATCCAAAACACATTATTATACCATAAATTTGATTCCAAGGATCTTATATGACACTTACTTTCTTACAAAAAACTCATCCAGTGAACCCCAACCAAACACTTCACCAAGAGTTCTCTGACCCCCATAAAAATCCCTATGACAATACCCATGATTAACCCAAGAATTTACCATACACATACCTCTTGAAGAAAATATCACGGTCTAATTGGCATGTTTAATCCACTTCTTAAGAAATGAACAATTAAATCAACCATAAAACATTCTACACACATATGACGCTTCTAAATAATGAATGATATTCAATCATAGGTTACTCATCGTTTACCTATCGGTCAGAGACCCATTCACAGTATGTTATATGAAAATAAACTATGAAAACCATGGTGTTATGGTAACCAAGAAATTATAAAACAACAAAATCATGTGTGGGACATTTATTTAAATGTTAATTGGATTTACCTATTTTATATAAAAAAATAAAACCCTCTCTAACCTATTTCAGGTCCCCATAATCTTTATTACACAATAGTCACAATATAATAAATATAAAAAATTACATATATTTATTTCATTGTTAGGGAATACATACCTTGGTACATTCAGATTTATATCATCTACAATTCTGGAATAATTCACCCATATTCACCTATATTTTGAAGAATCAATAAAAATGTAAGAAATTAGGTGTTTTTTGCTAAACTCTTCACAACATAAATGAGTAACTGAATGAATTTTATTTATTATCATATAATCACTGATAATATTATATTACCATAGACATTTAATTGATCAGATGAGTGAGGGATCATTAATAACGAAAAGAATATGATGGAGTGGGAGATAAATTAGTAGGAGAGGGGCTATTATACTTGTAAAAATATACTAGAAAATATTTAAAATACTCTTAATTGAAAAATGGGGGTAGATTTACCACTATTATCTTAATATTCACTAATAAAAATCTTATTCTCTTAGTAATAGATCAAATTTCATGAATAACCACACCAATCATTCATTGAGAGCCCATTAGCTATCTTATGGGTTGTTCTTTTACCCAAAAATTGGATTTAAAATAAAAAATACTATGGATTTACTCTATGACTACTTGTCTACTCTCCCCATCAAAAATTTTATATCTACACCTCAAAAAAAGTCTAATTAGTCTCATTTACAATCCCAAACATTAAGTTAAAAATGACACAATCTCCAATTCCATTGAAGTGTGACCCATTTATAATATCCACTATCCCATAATGACAAGGGTTATTACACTCCCACCTTTAAAGGAGATAGTAGAGTACAAAAATCTAAATATTGTTGTAAACCATGAACCAAATATGTAAATTCCATCCTACTCTTGATACATGAAATTGTATTTATTTTCATACATTTAAGAGGGGAAGCTCAAAAGTGGTGGGAGAATATTTTTCATGAAAAGATTCATGATGATCAGAAATGGGATATATTTTAGAAGATTTTTAACAATAAATATATCCCATATAAAATTAATTATAAAAAATATTTGGTGTTATTGATGTTTGAGGAAGGAAATATGAAGGTATTAAAGTACGGAACTCATTTTTCAAAGCAGATTTGATTTATATTGGAAGTACTTACAAAAGGTTACCTTATGTCTAGAAGATTCAACATGTGCCTTCAAACTGAGATTATTTCAATCAATATCTTGTTAGATTTGCCCAACCATATGGAAGTTTTGAATAAAGTGGATATTATATAAGTGTAAATTATAGATGTTCTAAGTGAATGTAATTTTCTTCCTCCGCTGAGTGGTGAAAAGGATTTTTCTACTGTAAAAAAGAGGTTGTGAGATTACTTCTACCAATAAGGTAGTTAAAGGAGATGGAAAGTTCAAATCCATATCAGGGAATAGTCGAATTGGGTTTTATTTTTTTGTTCTCATCGAACATATAATGTTAGTATGTTATAATGAATCTTGGACAAGTCAAAAATGTGGAAATCTTGGAGAAATATAGAGGTTTCATAAGGAATGTAGTATTAAAGCATCTAACCAGATACAAGGATTAGATTTGATTACGAAGATACCAAGGACATCTATATTAGGGTCAAAGGTTAAGACATGTGTTAATCCTTATTAGGGATACAATATAAGAACCCATCATTTTTGATGTGATTGATTATGTTCCTGAAGAGTCATAAGTTGTTCTATAGATAGAATAAGATAATTTTCTTGTTTCATCTTCTAGAATTTTTTATATATTTGAGGATGTTAATCTCATTAATTCATATAAAAAATTGTTTTAGAATTTTAGAATTTTTATATAGAATAGATAACTTATTTTATAAATATTGAATCATATTTTTTCACAAAAATAGAATAAGGATTCAATTATTCTTCTTGTTCGATTATTATTAGTGGTGTGGGAATTTTGTGGAATTTTTAGTATTTGATATAAAGAAATGTGATCTAATAATTGTAATAGATTGAAATTTAAGGTTTAATGAATATATCCATGCCACGTTTCATAATTTTTTTGTTAATTAATACAATGTAATTTTTCGCTATCTTTTAGGGAAAGTGGGATATTCATGAGAGTTGAGTAAAACCGGTTGTTAGAGGCCATAGAATTTTAACATGATTTCCAGTTGGGTTGATTCTTATATTACTATAACCAATCAATAAATAATACTTTTTATTATTAGTAATGTATTTCTTATACTTGTTTCCATAATAATTTTAATGTTTACCATTAGATAGAAACATTAAGCTATTTACTGAATTCTTACCTTAAGAAATTCAGATATCTTTACCCTCATATTACATGGAACCTATAGAGTTGATAGAAATAAATATTTAATTAGAATATTTAGTGGGAAAATGATTAATTAGGCCTTGTTTCCGACCTTGGGAAGCACCAATTCTATTTTCTAAGAAGGCTAACACTATCATCAGATTGATCAACATCTTCGAGATGGTAAACTAGACAGTAGTGGAAAATAAATATCCCATTTCATTTATTAATGATTGAATCATTCAATTAAATGGAGATAAGTGGGTTTTAAATAATGAAATGAGTTTAATGTATCACAATTTGGTGGTAAAAATAGTGGAAATTCCCATGTTTTATTTCAAGAGTAAGAACATACATTTTAATTATCTAGTAATTTTGTTTGGGGTTACTGATATTCTTGTTATTTTTAAAGTCTTTGATTAATCATATATTTTATAAATTACTTAAGTCATTGCTTTTTTTTGTTTTGTGAAGGATATATTTATTTCATCAGTTTTAAGAAAAGATAATGGAAGACATTTAATGGTTATTCTTTATATTTTTTAGAAAATTATTTATATGAAAATTTATCCAAATTGTAGTTTAAATTTTACAGTAAATTTTCTTTGGACATGTTATCCCAAAAAATAATGTTTCTACTGACTTATAGAAATATAATTTGGTGATTTATTATGAGTGACCTAATAATATTTTTGAGATTAATAGTTTTCTTTGGTTGGTGGGATATTATAGCCAATTGTTTCAAGATTTATCAAAGTTAGCATCACTGATAATGACATTGACTTATAAGGATATGAATTTCAAATCAGGTGAGGATGTTGTGACATCCATAACCAATATTAACCTTATATCCAACTAGATTAAATAAAAAAATAGATCAACCCTATAAAATTTAAAAAACAATATAGAGAAATGATTGAATATTTTTAGGTACCCAAAAATGATGTACCCTAGAGAAATTTTATAAACTATATCAATCAGAACACAGTACAAGACCCTATAATGTAAACAATTTCTAATATAATAACAATATAATAACTAACTTACACAACATGAATATATAAAAAGGCTAACATTTTTCATGAAAATTTCTATCTCCAATGATAAACACTACAACCCATTAAAATTGAATAGAGAGAGAAACTCTAATGTTATAAATAGTATCACTTATCCCTACATTATTAAATTAATTTCAAGTTATAAAAATTCTTATGGGAGACACTAATTTCTTTTTATTCCACATGATAATCCCTTTGAGATTAAACATTCCTTGAATGTTTCAATGTTTGATGATCCCTTGTGAATTGAATTGATAAGGTTTCTTATGATATGATATCGATTAAGTCGTGGTCAATATATTATTTACAATGACATCAGGTTTGAAAAACTTATAAAATCATCATTATATCCTATAATGTGGTAATTGTATTACTTCCACGTTGGAATCTTGTTATGACTAGTTTCTTGAGTGAATTAATTCATTAGTATAGATAGTGATTTCATGTTGTATTTTTTGAAAACATGTTCATGAATTTATCATAAACATATTATACATGAGTGGTTGTAAAGTAATGATGAAATTATAAGGAATCAATGTTTATTACAAGTTTACTCCAAACTATGACTTAGTATTTGTGCTAAAATGAAAAGAGAAATAAATGAGAAGAAATAGTAATTTCAAAGGACATGGATCCATGTAAACTTGGATATATACCTTGAGGAGGATTAAAATAGTCTTGGTGGTTCATCATTTTGCGATTGATGATATTGAAAATGTCCAGGTTGAGGCTAGTTACGATTATTTAACTTAAATTCCTTCTCTTGATATTATAGAATGAGTACATAACTAATTGTTTTTGTTTTGGTTGAAGACCATGATGGCTTGGTTAGATCAGGATACTCTAGTTGTTTTGGGGGACTGTTTTAGAGATAAAATTTTCATATGGAAAATGTAGATATAATAACAAAATAAATATATAAAATCAAGGATTATAAATTTTCTTGAAATCATCTAGACCATGCCATAGACCACCCCAATACCTTATGGCAGAGTTTTTTGTTAATAAATATATTTTTTTCAGGTAATCTTTAGAAAAGAAACATTGAAATAACTATCCATGCATTTTAGATAGAATTATAAATATAATTTTTATAGTATATGGAAGATTAACAATTGTTTTCACTTGATCCAATATCTAGATGTACTTGAATAGGCTACAAAATATGGATTTACTTTTATTATGGAAGTCTGGGTCTTTCTTTTAATTAGAGTTCTAGACTATCATATTTATCCAACCCCATATACTTATTGATAAAAAGATAATAATGTGAAAAAAAATATAGAAACAATTATACATAAAATATTAGACACTCAAAAATAATATTATGTAATACATGTAAAAAAACACTTTTATTATATGAATTCTATCTATATATCTATCTATTTCATTCAATGGTTGGTTTTTTTCATTGATCTTAATTTTAACTAGAATGAGAATACTGGTCAAATTGAAAAAATAACACCCAAAATGTAATTTCACCATTTTAAGAACGCGCTTCACGTGCCACCATGAATTCAAAATAAATGTACCATTGTAGTAGATCTGGGCTCCCTCGACGAGCTGGAGAAGATGGTTCGAAGCCCATGGCTTTATCTATTACTCCTTATTCCTCCTAATCTGCGGAACCTTTGCTGATGGACAGGGTCGGCCCTAGGGCAAGCCCCAAGAGCCCCTGGGCTAAAGCAATGCTCAAGTAAAGAAACATTTTATAAATAAAGTGCGAAATTTTGAAATTTTTCTCTCTATGTATTTAACGAAAATTTTCAGATATTGTTCTGGGGTAACTAAATTTTTCTAACCATCATTGGATGGATTTAGATCCCCCACATGTATTCTCATCGAATGATTTCCTACTCAAACCCCATTCTTCTCATACATATTTTCTTTACATATCTCATTAGTTCTGATGGTTACCTCCTCCACTGGTTCACTTGATGGAATCTTGATGCTAACCTTTACGTCTATTTACTTCAACAAGGCTTTGGTGCTTCTAAAATGGAACCTAGTGGCTCGACTGGGAATTGAAAAACCTTCACTGGGATTCTTCTAGAACATTCGGTGATCCAGGGGCTTAGATCATCTGGCGTGTGTCTCTGAGATGAAATAAAAATCCTCCGTCCTCATTCTGGCCTCCCGTGATGACTTTATCAAAGCTTGGCCTGTGAGCCTCAGATCGATCAACCATTGGAGACTTCATCTCTCCCGCTGGTCTATGGAAGATCACTATGGATGGAAATTCCATATATAGGCAGTGTGGATCAATCTCTCCAGCCTCCCGCTTCCTTTTCACAACCCTTCTTTCCTAGAGAAAATTGGGAGCTTACTGGAAGAATTTATATGCATTGACGAATGATCTATGAAACTACAAGACTCATCGATGGATTGTATTTGTGCCAATCATGATGTCTCTTCTCCCCCTCTGTCTTAGATTCTTCAGTGCTACTCACTCCTCTCCTCGCTTATGGGACCCTGTTTCTTCATAGATCTCTATGCTTCCAATGTCAAACAGATTCAAAGAATTATTTTATATATAATAAATCTCTACTCATTTATCGTCAACCACTGAATTTTCTTTGGAAAATTTTCAAGTGGTTACGGATGATCCGAAGATTCCTTGAATCCATGATTCTCCATCCAACGAAGTGTTCACCTGTTAATATTCTAATTTAATGTCTTGTTCTAGTTTGCATTCCAAGAGGCTTCTTGTGCTTGGGAAAAGTGCCATGTGCACTTTCTACCAATTATCTCGATCATCATACGGAATTCCCATGGCTGGAGGAATTGGGTGAAGGTGTATTTCCTCTCTAATGAGGGGTCCAAGAATAATGAATCATTGGTTGTGGTTCTTGAACTGAAACAATGCTTCTATGAGATTGCATATTTTCTAAAAATCTTGGCATGAGGTTTTTCATGCACGAGGATCCCACTAATATCCACATTTAGATCTTTTGGAAATCATACATATTTATGGATAAGCTATATGTATCTGATCCACTCATTACAGTTAAATTCAACTTAGGGAATGTGGCATGCCTCTTATCCTTTGTTTATGCTAAGTGTGTGTCTAATATAACGACACAAATTTGGAGGTACCTCGAACCCTTGAACCCAAAGTATACAGCCAGGTTGGTTTGAGTTGATTTTAATACTATCCTAGATGTGTAGAAGAGGAAAGGTGGTGGTATGTTCCCACAGAGGGATGTTATGGAGTTTTCATTATTCTTTTTTCAAAAAGGTCTCCTTGATTTGGGTTTTACATGTGAATAGTACACTTGGTGTAACAACCACTGTGGTGGTAGGAGAACGTGGTGTATGATTAACTATTACCTTAGAAACCTTCAATTCATATCTAGATTTTCATGTTTTGAGTTCATTCATCTAGTTCATCCAGTTTCAAATCATTTTCCACATCTGATTAACCTAAAGTACAAATATAGAGCTGGAGGTCATTTTTTCCAAACTATGGGTGCATAAACCAAGCTACCAAACAGTTGTTGATGACTCCTTGAATAACCTATTCAAGGATATATTTGGATTTTATTTTAAAATAAGTTTCCATGATAGAAGAAATATTTAACCACCTGGGCTAAATCCCTCTAATCTCTTACCAAAGATCTAGATACCATAAAAGTGGAAATTGAGATCACAGAAGCCAATCTAGATGGAATATGGGATAATAATTTGTTTCCCTCCCTTTCCCTAAAAAAGAACCAATTATTTGATATGTTTCTTGAGCATGATAGAATCCTAAGTAAAAGAGATAGATTCACTTGGCTTAGGTAGGGAGACTGCAATAATTCTTTATATCGTGCATATGCTTGAAATAAGAACATCGGTGGATTGTTTCGAACATCCATATGGAAGATGGATCATTCTCAAGTGACTAAGAGGTGATCAGTGATATGGTCACTTCTCATTTTTATTTTCTTATCTATAATATTTACCGTTGAATATAAAATCAGTATCAGGGAGGTCAGGCTGACATTTTCAACACCATCATGCATGTTGTTTCACCATCATAAAATGTTGTATTAAATACTATCTCAGATGAGGAATAAGAGTGGGACATTATTAATTCTATGAATCAGGAATCTTCTCTTGTGTCAGATGGATTAATGATTTCATTCTATGTGAACTCTTAGGAAACCATCAAGGATGATCTTGTGGAATTAATTCAAGACTTCATTTGTAGGGGTTCTTTGCCCCAAGTTTCTTATTCAATGACTATGGTTATAATTCCCAAAGTGATGGACCCCAATTCCATCCTGTATTTTAGACCAATTAGTATGTGAAACTTCCCCTACAAAGTTTTATCCTCCACCATCAATTGGAGACTGCCCCTCTATATCAACAAATGGGTTTCTGCATAACAAAACAATTTTATCAAAGGCCATTCCATTCAATGATCCATGGGTATCACCCAAGAGATTTTTAGAGACCTTAACAGGAAGATGAGGGGATGCAATATTATTATTAAAATCGATAAGTAAAAATCACAGGATCAACTATAATGGGACTTTATGCTCTGGGTAATGAAGTTGATGGGTTTCTTAGAATGGGTGAAAGACATGTTCATTCATTGTTTCAGCTCACCCTGGTCTATCATTATTTTCATGGGAAAACAATGTGGATTTTTAAAAGTAGTGGGGGTATAATACAAGTAGATCTAATATCTCCTACTATATTTATAATGGTCTAGGATTCTTGTAGTAGATACATTGATTTAGAAATACAGATTGGCATTCTCTATCCATTCCTATATAGAGCTCACTCAAATAGAGTGTCACACCTTCTATTTTATGATGATGTGGTCTTCTTTATCAATGGTATCCACTCTTCTATTAGGGAATTTCATAACATCATAGAAGGATATTCTAAATGTAGTGGTTAGATAATTAACTAGGATAAAAGTTGGGTGTTTTTTCCTCATGACCGGATAGGTGAAGAAAAAGAACTGAATCCTTTATTGGTATCCACAAGGATAATATTCACATGATCTACCTGGGTTTACCACTATACCTTAGAAGAATCCACATCAGGAAAATTGATGGAGTGGTTGAAAAAATCAAAAATAGAAACAAAAATTAGAAAAATAGGATTCTTTCTTTTTTTGGGAGGATCACTCTTGTTAAAATAATTCTATCTTATATTCCCTTGAATGTACTATCTATTATCAAGGTGCCTATGACTATTCACAAAGATATTTATAACCTCTTATCAACTTTTATTTGGGATTCCTAAGGAGAGTAAATATTCCATTAGGCCTCCTGGAAAATTCTTTCTAGCCTAGTGGATAATGGATGCATCAACATGAGTAATTTAATAGAGATGGTGTATTTCCTTCATGGAATATTAGATTGGTAGGTTATTGAAAGGTGGTATCTCTAGAGCAGGTTTATTATAGGGAAATACAGAAACTTCTGGAGAGAATCCAAGAGTCCTTCCTCCCCTTTATGGAATTCCATCCAAATTCATAATCAAATGCTTCAACAGCATTCTCATTAGATAATAGGGCATGAGGATATTAATTTTTCGGAATGATATTGGTTTTCTTAGGTGTTGGGATATCTGGGATTCCCCACGTCAAACATTTCCTTCAATCAAGATATCCTTTACCCCTCATTCATTTGTGTAGTATTGAACCTCACTCAAAAGAATATTTTTAATGATATGAGGATTGAAGAGTAAACAATCACAAGAAGACACCTCCTTATCTAAACCTTAATGCTAGATGTTTGTGTTTATGGGGCATAATAAATAAGGCTCAACAAAATGGAACACTTTTATTTAATATAGGGTTGGTGGTAAAGACCAAATGACTCATCGTGGATCTGGTTCACCTCTTGAAATATTGGATGGAGGCTCCCTCCCTGCATGTATACTAATTCTTCCACTTTTTCTCACCAGCCCCCACTATTGGTCCAGTAGGTTTTCTAGACCCCCCCTCCCCACCAAGGCCACCTCAAAATTATTGTTGATGATTCTTGTAGTCATGGAGAGATGAAGGGATGAGGTGTGGTGTGTGATTCCTCTAGTTTGGTGATCGTTGCATTCAATACTTTCTATAGAAATGGTGACCCATGTCATAGTGAAAGATAATAACATTCTTTTTGGCCTTGATTTATGTCTCTATGAGGATATTTCATTGACTACAATTGAAACAGACTTGAAAATAATTTTGGGATCTCTTAAAGGGCTCAATTAACCTCCATGCCACATCAATTACCTGACTCCCAAATGAAATTCCATCATTAGCAATGGGATTAAGATTCATCACACATGGAATGAAGGAAACCATATGGATAATTTTCTTGAATCCAACGATTCTACTGAGATTCTTCTCATGATAGTTGATAGCATTGGTTCCCTTCCTTCTGGTGATATATAAATTATTATTGGGGACTATATCAGTCTCCACTTTTACAGACCCCTTGGTTGTTCTCCATGCTTGTTCCCCCTATTTCCATTTCATTTATTAATAATATTTTCTATTATGTGTGTGGTGATATTGGAATAAAGATTTTTAGATGCATTAATTTTCACCCCCTCCTATCTCAGTGATTCTCAATTTTCTTTCATGGGGAACTTTAATTGGTATTATAGAGAATGTTTTTCTCAAGGATTTGTTTGTTTATTTTTATAATATCCTTATAATTTATTTTCCATGTAAATCATTAACATATTAAATAAAAACTGATTCCCCATCTTTGATGAAAATGTATTTTTTAGATAAGGATATTCCAATTCCATATATTCTATGTCTTGGCTTGGATACTCCTTATATCAATGATAATGGTGTATACATTCTATTTTCTAGGAAAATTTATACTTTTATTGACAATAATAATATTGAAAGCAATGGAATAGTGCATAATGTGTTATTTTTATCCCTCCAAAAGAATGATTTTACATGATTTACGAGCATAAAAAGAGTGAATATAATTTGGATATAACTCTAAGATATCCTTGTGGAAGATAATAAATTAAGTATCCGTGATTAAAAACATGTCATGACCAATTTTAGGATATTTTAATTGAGTAAAATGATTCTATAGATGAGTTATTTATTTTGGTGAACAAATTATGGAGCTTCATTTAAATTTATAAAATGTTCTTAAGGATCATACAATGGTGAAGAAATTAATGACAGACCTCTTAAACAAGTTTAACAAAAATATTTTTACACCAAAAGAGACACACTTGGATGAGTAGACAATTTATAAACATGAATATCCTATGATATCCTATAATATTGGTATGGAGTATTACGTAATGAAGAAAATTATATCTGAAAAGGATACTAAATTAAAAGAATTAAAAGACATTCAATGATTCAAATATAAATATTAGGAAAATTTTCCATTTAAGTCTTTCAATTGTTACAAGATTTTTTTTGAAATTATTTCTAATAATAAGGAATGATATGAGAAGGAGGATAAAAATTTCAAAATATTACCTAAGAGAAACATGGTGGAAAATATTGTAGTAGAATAAAATTTGTAAATGGAAAATGAAAGGAATACTATTGAAGGAAGATGGATTTTATCTTAAAATATGATACTATATATTGAGATGAGGAAAGGAATATAGTAATTTTATTAATATAATGATGTATTATATGAATTCATGGTTATATAAAATTTTCCCAATGATCCCTTTATTGATGAAGAAAGTAGTGGTGATGAAGTGACTAGTCATGAGGAGACACTAAAGGAATTCAAATTAAGGATATATTTCATGGTTTTTATGAAATAGAATATAATGCTTAAAATATAAAAATGGAATTAAATAATGAGAATGAATCATTAAGAAAAAGTATTGGTGAATCTATTTATAAAGACATTACTAATATGGATATAGAGTTTCCATGGAATATTAGTGATCTCAATGAAATACTAGAAGCAAGAGATAATATTCTATAGATTACAGAAGTAAAACATATTTATATAAATGAGGAATTTGTGGCGATTTAGGATAATATGGATGAAAAAATAATTCCTTGAAAATTTCTCAAATTGGTTTTTGAAACATTTTGAAGACGATTAGAGAATATTCCATATTAAAAAAGAAATATTTTCGCTTTACTAAGAAACCAGTAAATTGTTCTATTTTTATAAGAAATGTTATTTTGGAAATTGAATCTTTCAAAGAAAATGGTGAAGTCCTTGAAAATAAATAAAATAAACCGATTACTTCAGTAAATAATAGAGAAGTGCACACTACAAATTCATTTTTTAGTAATAATAAATAAAAAAATAGTGGTGAGTAGAAGAAGAAAGAGGTTAATTATAAAAATATGAAGTAGAATAAAGTAACATAGGTTGGTTCTAAGATTAAATAATTTGAATTAAAGTTCTTGATTTAAAATTTCAAGTAAAATCAAACATAAAATTTAGATAAACAAAATTTCAAACAATAGTGATTTAATTTAAAAGAAATATATTAGTGTTGTAGAGTTGATAAATATAAAGAATATGTGCATTGGCATAAAATATCACTCCCCTAATCAATATTTGTTCATGAATTAAGAGGATTTAAGATGACATTACGATATTTCATCCATGAAAATATAAAAAAATAATTGTTAAATTGTTTAAAACTTTTGATTATCTTCATGAAACTTATTAGAGATGTGATCAGCCATACATACCAACAATAAGTTTCTCACAACACTACTGAAGTAGTTGAAATTAAAGAAGAACTCCAAATCTATAAAGGTAAAATATAATCATATAAAATAATTCATGGTTGTGGTGGCTTACAAAGGATGAAGAGGTGGAAATCATTAGATCCTAAACAATAATTTATCATAACACATGACTAATAGAAAAATATCATGGAATACATCCAAAAATATTATAAAGGATCTATTACTTTTTAAAATGATAATTCATTCAACATGAAAGAATTTTATACACCAGAATTATTGAATAGTAGTTTGAATCCAATGATATTATCTTTGGGGAAGGGTTGATTCATTATATCTATAGTATTTTTGAACATAGTGCTTATAGGAAAGATATAGACATTCATAGGAATGATATTTTATCAATCAAATGATGGATAGTATAATAATCATAAAGGGATACTAAAGGTTGAAGAAGGACTGTTCTAACACACTTTGCACTGTGTCTACCCGATATTCTAAGCTATCAAGAAAGTTCAATTCTGATATTCTTAAGATCTTCAATCAGGGTAAGTCCCAATCTTAATGGGAAACTGCTGATGACTCTGATTATGTAAATGATATATCTTATTATTATCTATAACTTCGTGCTTTATGGATGAGGGAATGTACATTTGTTCGACCCCACTCATCTCCACTGTACTATTTTCTTTTATTTAATAAATGGTCAGAAACTTAGCTTTTGGCTGGACTTGCTGGGTAAAGATTAACCTTTGGCATTGAAGACATGTCCATTTAGTTCAAAAAAACATAGTTAATCATTCTAAATAAAAATATATGAGAAACATATAAAACTCCAATTCATGATAGAATAAAAACATGTGATGTGTGTCATAATGGATGGATGGTGAACAAGAGATGAAAAATATTAGAAATTAAAATATATAAGCCTCTAAATTTATGCTCAAAAATGTGTGTGGTCTGATGAGATTGAAATTATTCAAAAAAATTGAACACTTCATTAATTTTATTTATTGTTTAACTCTTGTGACTTATTCATAATTTATATTAAGTAAATCATAATATAGTCATCTGTTTATGAACTTTTACTGTTTGTTGGAATTCAAATGGAATATGTTATCAATAGGCTTTTCTTCAAAAATGGATCTAAATACAAGAATACAATGTTTGGGGAAATTCATGAAAACCATGAAATAACTTATGAATATAGTTTTCTACATACACCATAAAAATAGCATAAGTAAAAGGAAGAATCATATTTTGTGGAACATGGGAAAGACCGTGTTATTAGATCATGGAACCACTAAAGGAAAAAATGGATTTCATTGTGATTTCTTAGTGTTGTTTTTTAAATGATTTTCTAAACATGTTTTAAATTTATTTACTTATTTATTTTCACTTGAATTTTTTTCAAAACCCTCGCTCAATCTGATTTTTTTAAACAAATTATTTACTTTTATGGGTGGTTTATAAATACCAAGGTGAATTTAGGGAAATTTTTTAAAAACCATGGATAAATTAATAGAAAATTAATTTATATTATATATTTAATTATGATTTATTAAGTATATTTATTATTTATTATTTATAATAAATTATTTTTTAATATTTAAAGTTTTAGTTATTTAGAGTGTGTTAATTATTAATTGTTTGTAATTATTATTCAAAAATTATTTGAAACTTAAATTAAATCTTCGATAAGTTGAAAATCGGACTTCAGTAACAACAAAAGATAACTTTTGATCCAGGTTTCCAATTTAACTCAAAAACCAGTAAAATTTAAGCTTATGAAATGAGATACAAAGTTATTAGATAACAATTTGGTAATATTTAAGAGAAAACAAAATTACACTTTTAGAGAAGTTAAAAACTGAACTGGAACTTCAAACAACCATAACTTTTGATCTGAGTGTTTCTTTGGGAATTATCACATATCAAATTGAATCTTGAGATGCGCTCTATGCCGAAGTAGTTTGGGGGACCTTGTTCAATAATTTTTTGAGGTCAATAGAGTCATAGAATGCCTTTAAAACTACGTTTTTAGTTCGGATAGCATGAGTTTTAAACATTCAATGAGATTTTACCTCTGTTCTAAAGTGTATTCATATGATTATGGGGTCGTCAATGATTTTATTTCAAGAATTTTCATTCTTATTGATTTGATAGTGTTGTAGTTTTTTTTCCATCTTTTGGTGATTATTTATCATATATATATATACACACACATTTATCTCTATTTATTTATAATATATATATATATACATATCAATATTTATTTAAAATTATATATAACTGTATCTATACAAGGATATTTATATGTATTTAGGAATATTTGTCCATATTTATATACATTTGTTAATATTTTTACGTATTAATATTTTTATATATTATATGAGTATATATATATATATGTATATTTACAAGCGTTTATATATATATATATACATTAATATACAATTATGTACATGCCAGTTTTTATATATATTAATGAAACATAAATGTGTGTTTATATATATTTATGTAAATTTCATTATATGTATATATATTTATAGATATTTATATCTATTTATTATTTATTATTTATTTCTTACTCTATATTATTTATTTTTATTATTTATTATTTATTATTTTTTCATTTATTATTTATTATTTTTTCATTTATTATTTATTATTTACTATTTATTATTTATTATTTATTATTTATTATTTATTATTTTCTATTTAATTATTTTTTATTACTTACTTATTATATATAATTTTATTTTTTATTACTAATTTTTTGAAAAATTGTTATTGAATATTGATTTAATGTAATATATATCTATTACATATTATTGCATAATATTTATAATTTGATATTAAATTATTATTTATTAATAATTTATTTTTTAATTATAATTTATAATTAACGTACTATTTATTTTAATTTTTTTTAAATATATTTATTTATGATGTATTATTTATTTATTTATCATTCATTTACTACTGATTTATTATTGATTTATTATTTATTTACAATTAATTTATTAATTAATTTATATTAATTATTTATTTATTATCTATAAATTATTTATTGTTTATATATTGATTATTAGTGTATTATTATTTTACCATTAATTTATTATTAACATATTCTTTATTTTTTATTAATTATTTAGTTATTATCTATTATTAATTTATTTATTATTTTTTTTGATATATTAATTTATTATTCTTTATTATTTTGAATTTATTCCATAATTATTATTTATTTTATATTTATTTATAATTTATAATTTTCATTTAGTTTATTTATTATTTATTAATTACTTATTACTTATTAATGAATGTTTACTACTTATTCAATTGCATTTTATTATTTTTTATTTTTTATTTTTTATTTTTTATTTTTTATTTGTAATTATTTATTTATTTTTTACAATATTATTATTTATCTATTGCTAATTTTTTATATACTATTTATTTATTTATTTATAAATTATTGTTAATTTTTTTAATATTTATTATATATTTATTATATATTATTACAAATTATTTATAAGTAATTATTAATTTATTAATAGTTATAAATTATTATTTATTTATTATTAAAAAAGTTATTTATTCGTATTTTATAATTTCTCCAATTTTTATTTATTATTTATTATTTACTTATTATTTATTTACTAATTGTTTATTTATTTATTTATTTATTATTTGTTTATGTGTTATTAAATTATTCTTAATTTATTATTAATTTATTAATAATTCATTATTAATGCATTATTCATTATTTATTTATTCATTACTTATTTATTATGAAATATTTATTAATTTATTATTTACTTATCATATATTAATTTATTCTTTTTAATTAATCGATTGTTTGTTCATCATTTATTCAATACTTATTTATTATTTTTTTGTTACAATTTATAATTATTTATTTATTTATTGATTTATTACATGTTAATTATTAATTTTTAATGGTTATTTATTATTTATTATTTATTGTTAATTATTTACTATTAACAATTTATTATTTATTCATTTACTATTTATTAATGTATTAATTGTATATTAGATTTTTTAAGTATTAATCATTTGTTGGTTATCTATTAATCATTGGTTTGTTAATTATTAATTATTAATTATTTATTATTTACTCCATATTAATTATTTAGTTCATATTTTTTTATTCTTTAATGTTAATATTTGATTATTATCTATATATATATAAGTATATTAAATTAAATTTACTCCCCACATGAAGAGCTTTTTGGAGTTGTAAAGTCTATATAGAATAACCAAGTGGTAAGGGACACAAATCTCACCCAAAAAATTTATATATACTGAATCACTACATTGGTTATATGGAATACACGTTCATTCATGCCATGTGCATAGTAGGAATGAATACATAATAAATAATAGATAAATATTTAGATAAAATTCAACAAATAAATTAATTAAAATGATTAACCATTGTTAAATGATTCTACCAATTTTAAAAAATGACGTTAAATCATTCCCCATATTTTTGGAAACCCACAACAAAATTATTATCAACAAAAGCATTAGTGATGATTTTAAAAAATTGTCGCAAAACAATTTCATAGTTGTTGAACCATCGCTAAAATCTTACTTCAGCATTGTGTACCTTGAAATATTTTTTGATACATGATATAAAATGGGTAGCTTATACACTAAATCATTACTTACTTAAACCACATTAGGTCAATTCACCTCATGTGATATGGTTTGAAAAGAAGCCCATGTTTAAAATTTTGAAATTATTTATGAGTCCATGTTATATTAAAATCATTGGAATATATTTGTGCAAGTTTTATGAGATTGTCTATGAGGGGATATTTCATTGATATACAATTAGTGGAATGAATTTATGGTTTTATAATTTTAATTGGAAAAAATAACTAATTACTATGATGTTATTGTCTCGGAAATTGAAAACTCATCACAAACTTCATTTCATATTGATGATAAGATTGATGAATCTCAAAGAGAAAGCCTATTACTATGGGATTGAATTATTTATAGTATTTTACTATCATCATTTCCATAATGATTCAGATATTTATTATTATTATGAATGGAAAAATCAGTTCATTATTCTTAGAAAACATATTGATCTGAAAGAAATACTTAGAGATAGTATCTATGGTGTTAAAACCTGAAGAAATGTGATAAATTACAGTCATCAAATATTATTTTTATTTGTTTAAATTATAAGTGTTTATGAATCACTTAATCATATGGATTGGATAAAAATAATGGGATCAATATTTGAATCATATTGAGATGAATAAAACATGGGAGTTATTGTGATGTCTAAAATAAAAGTATGATATTGGGAAAAAGTGCATATTTAAATCAAACATAATGGGAATGGAGAAGTAATATTGAATAAATAATATCTTGTGTTCAAGGGATACTCTAAAATTCAATGTATATACATTGATTGGGTTTTTTCTCCAACCAGAAGGCTTCAAAATATCCAATGTTTTCTTATGATATATACTGGATAGAACTAAAAAGTATTTAAAATATATGTGAAGCTATTTTTCTTGAATGATGGACATGATAAAGATGTTTATATTGAATAAATAGAAGGGTTTACCCTTGATAGAGAATGGTTTTGAGTTTAAAAATCAATAAGGCTTCATATAATCTTAAAAAAGAACGATTATCATTGTATTCAAATCTAAGGAGAAAAATAGAGAGCATAAATTTCATGAAATGGTTGGTGTACAACAATCTCTATATCATGTTAGATGATATAGCCTCACTCATTAGGATTGGGTATTCCCATGATATTAATTTTTTTTATAAAAAATAGAAAACATATAAAGTATTAACTACCAAAATGAAATTAATTTTTGAAATGTAAATGATTAATGAGATGACATAATTTTTTATTTGGTAGTTACAAACATAGAAAATTTTGTCTCATTGTCTCATAAGTTAAGTATACCCATGAGTTATTATAATGGTTTGGAATTTAAGAATCTAAAGAGGTATCTACTCCTATAACGCAAGGGACCATGTTTTACTTTGATGAATAAGGAAATATTGTTGATCAAAAGTTGTTCTGAAGGCCTATTAGAATCCTTCCCTATTCAAATATATCTAGAATAAAAATCATGTTTTTTACTACACTTTGTGAATGGTTATAATGAAATATTAAAGTTTCTTATCATAAGAATGTGAAATGAAACTTACAATATATCAAAGGGATCCTTGATTGTTCTTTGAGGTTTGATAAAGATTCATCTTTATATATTTAAAGATATTCTAATATAGATTGGTTATGTGATGTTATTGATCAAAATTAATTTACATTAGGTTTGTTTTCTTAGAGGAATTTGTATTTATTATAACTCTTATATTAATAATTTAGTCCCTCTAATCAAAATGGTAGTTGATTATATTACGGTGTCACAATTCATAACTCAAATGTTGTGGATGAATTCATAG
Source organism: Viscum album (assembly GCA_963277665.1). Lineage (NCBI taxonomy): Eukaryota > Viridiplantae > Streptophyta > Magnoliopsida > Santalales > Viscaceae > Viscum > Viscum album. The sequence continues at coordinate 1,503,060,087 of OY728119.1, read as the reverse complement.
TTTGAAAGAATGTGGGTGAGGATTTCATTCCCAATGTTGATTGGGTTTGAAAATCATTGTGAAATAAATTTTTCAAATAAATCATTAAGACATTCAAGGATTAAGAATATTGATATCAACTACCAATTAATCTTGGATTAGGTAGAACATAGACAGGTTTTATTAGAATATGTTTTATAAAAAGGAGCATGTAGTTGATATCATGAAAAATCACCTAATGAATGATGTCTTCCATCACTTTCAAGTGTCTGTAAGAGTTAATTCTCTACTAAAATCCATGTAAGTCCATTTTTTGATTTTCCCCATTTCATTACTTTTCATTTATTGATAATGGGAAACAATCGTTTGGGTTATCTTCACATAATTGGAAGAGAATAATTTCTTTTTTTAGGTGATTATAATAGTGGATAGGTGAAGAAGAGTGATCCTTATATGGGAATCATGAGGTATTGTTACCCAAAACATAGAGAGTAGACTATGTAATTTTTCACATGTTTCCAAAAAATACAAAATAAGAGATATATTATCCCATAAATATTTAATAGAAATTAATGATTGGGGGTTTGATGATACCTAATGAATTGAATTAATTAAGGTGGATCTATGAGATGATACTTTATTGAGATATTATTATTATAGTATTTTTGTTTACACAAATTGACAGAGAACTATAAAAACATCACTTTATCCTATGATGTCATGTTTAGATAGCATCCACATTAGAATAATGTAATTAATATTTTCTAAATTGAATGCATTTATATATTTTGATGTTGATTTCATGTTGTATTTTTTGAATGAAATACCATTGATGACTCCAAATATTATTGGAACTAATTAGTAGTAAATAAATTAAATGATTATGAGGAAAAAAATTATGTCCTGATGCACTTTAACAACACTGTGGTATTTTTTCTAAAATGAAATTTGTACTAACTGAGGAGAAATATTCATTTCACATGACATGGTTTTATGTATTCTTGGTGGTAGAACATGAGGATTCTTAAAATAGGCATGGTAGAACTTCATTATGTTGTACGCAAAGATAGAAACCCATGGAAGATGATATACATGCTTCTAGGAAAATGAAAAAAATAATCAAAGTTACATTATAGAAATTAATTATGTAAATAGTCATGGTACATTCTTTGGTAGATGAAAAGATCAATATACTCCATGATCCGGAAGAAATGGACATGTAATTAGTCATTATATATTGAGGATTATTTATTCTATAGTATTTCCAAGTCACTATTTCATTATAGTTTTTAGAGATATGTTCAAGGTATAAATACTATGATTAAAAAATAACGAGATAAGAAATACATCAAATTAAGGATTTTGACAACGGATAATGTTACATAGACCACGTTGTGGCTGACCAAAACATGTCCTGGAAATTTTTATCAATAAATAATTATTACTTTTAATTATTAGTGAGAGATAAAACATTTAGATAGTAATTTATACATTACATATATCATTCTATAGAGGTATTTTACTAGACTTACGGGAAGAAAAATGTTGCACACTATATCAGACATTAGGTATCACCTTAAGTGGATGTGAACAATAAATAAAATTATTGATGATTGCCTATACATTTCATGAACTTATATTTAATGGATATCTATCAACTACTAACATATATTCCTATTAATTATAATATAAGAAAATGGATATCAGGATTGATGTTGTTGGACACTAAGGATTAGCCACTCAATAATAAGAGTGTGTGATGATTTTAAAAAATCTTATGTAATGTTCATTAAATATTTATCTCTCTATCTATTTACATCACTAATTTTTTTTCATTGACACTAGTGTTAATAACTATGATAAAACTAGTGATATTTGAAAGAAAATTATGTTTTTAGATACACTAGTTCACCCCCCCCCCCAAACAATGGTTCTCCTTGTTCTTTCCCAAGTCACTTTACCTTGGATCCACTAGTAAATCCACATTCGATACATAGACCCAATATTATTAAAATATTCCTAAATGTATTCAGAATATTCCATCATTACTACTTATTTATTAAACTAAGATCATAAAATTTCTATTCGATAGTATGGAGACCAAAACTATATCCCCAAACTTCACATCAGAATTAATATTCTAGTTGTTATAGGTCATCAATTGTAATCACTCAATTAATTTTGTAGTTAGACCAATGATTCTCCCACAATGTCTTTGTCAATAAACCATCTTTACACTAAGATAAAATTCAATTTTAAGATAATTAAAAAGCTTATATTTACCCAACAAATGAATATGTCCCCCTCTCATCCTTCCATCATATGAGTGATCTATTGATCACAATCTAGTCATCCAAGTCCCATTGAGCTGCAACACCGACCCAGAATTTCATAAACAATGATCATTATCAACATGTTTTCCATATTTTCACTCAAACTAAATTTATATTGTTATTGAACTCTATCCTATATAAGTCACCTTATTAATTTAGGTTTCATCTTAATGTTATTTTTCCTTGAATAAAACATTTAATTATTAATAAGATTAATTACACAATAGTTGTCAAAGGACAACATTTTGTCCTCTCCATCACTCAAATTTATTCTCATAAGTACTTTATCCATATCAAATTCTTCCCATGTTTTATGTATATCATATACTTTGTTTCTATGGTTCATTGATAAATTCCTAGTTTTGTATGGGAAATTTGGTTAATTTTCACTCCTTTATAAGTGAACACATAACCTATGGTACTTCTCTAATCAAATAAATATATTTTAAATTTACATCCATGTATATCAATGATAACTTTTCCACAATAAAATAAATAGATAATTCCATATTTTCTTTATGATATAGGATAATCATATTAATATATTCATATCATTCCTTTACTAGATTCGACATAAATATGTTGACAAATACCACTACATATTTAATGTTAATACTAGGAAGAACCTTAGAATATATCATGATACCAACCATAAATTCATATATATCTATTACCATATATATAACCTTATCAAAAACTCTAGGTTAATTCTCTTGGTACAACTTGAATCGATTAGATAGTGGGGTTGAGACATGTTTTGATTAAATTATTTTAATCCATTTCTAAAAATTCTAAATTTAGTCAGACCAAGGAAACATCATAGTTCACATCTTCTAGTATGTATTGATCCTTATAACCAAAAATTGTTTTTTGTACTCCAAAAACATTCATCTTGAACATGCCCACCATATCCTACATTGAAACTATTATCCACTCCATTTTCAAACCATCCAAGATCATATCAGTTACATACATGATAAGTTTGATAGAAACTCCATCATAAAACATTCTAAAGTAAAATAATGATCCGCATTGATGAAATATTTTTATTTTAGGAAATAGTACAATCATTTTTTTCCCACTACATCAGTGTCTATTTTATCCAATAAAAACTCAATTGAACATATACTACATATATTCATTTCTAAATGATTGGTTTCTATATGAAAATATTCTCCTCTAAACCACCATAGAGGAATGTTTTCTTCAGTAATAATTTCTCATGATATACAACTTCAATTCTAACCATTTATATCATATTAAGGGTTGTTATATGATTCAACACGAGAATGAATATTTTATTGAAATCAACCTCTAACATTTATAAAAATATATTATCAAATTTACCTTATACTGTTTCACAACATTCATTTATTTATTCCATTGGTATACCCATTTTTTATTTGATTTTTTCCCTAGTGGTATATATATCAACTACATTGTTTCTCACATGAAAGAAAATTGTATCTTCCTTCATTAATAACTGCAACTATTTCAAGTTACTCATACAATGTACCCCTTTTTGGATTTTGGGTTCCCCACCATCCATGTTAAAATAATAGAGAATATTTGATTCCAACATATGAAATAGTTCTATGACCCTAGTAAACATCCTCAATTAATATTGATAATATACTCACTATCCATAAAATATCATATGTGCTTAATTGGTCCTTGAATATTAAAATACATCAGATATTATTTATAAATCATGAACATAGCCTTTTCTGATCTTTCCAAATTTGTTACTATTGCTAGGAAATCAACACTATATAAAATATTCAATATTTTTAATCTTCCTTTTAGTTCAACTTATTCATGATACCTTTAATAGTTTTTATAAATGAAACCATTCACTAGGTTTTGTTCCTTGTATATTATGCCTTTAATATGAAATAAATTAGAACTTTTATTGAAATTCCATTCATTATTATCCCAATGTAAAAAATCAAAACTCCTCAGTACAATACCCTAAAAACAAGTATTTATCATACTTAGATTATTGATTAACCCTTTAAATAGAATTTACTTGGAAATTGGTGATACAAACACATACATTCAAGTGTGAAACATCAATTTTCATACCTCTCTAAAGTTCCTAGGTCTAAAAATTACCTGTCGATAATTATGGACATCTATTTATTAGATAAACCACAATATTCACTCATTAAACTCAAATATCCTTTGAAAAAAAATTATCAGTATACTCTTCACTCCCTTATTTAGTGTTTTGTTCATTTTCTCTACCATAAAATTATATTTTTTATCCCAATTATTGTATTCTAAATCATAAACCATTCTTCTTAATTAATTTCTTGAATTATATATTATTTTAATCAGAACCATCATTATAAATTGATCATTTTAACTTCAAACTAGTCTCATTTTTTAGTATAGATATCTATTTAATTAGAATTCTAAAAAAATAAAAATAGAATCTTTTCAAATTAGAACCACATATTTTTTATTGCATCATTTTTGGATGTAACATAATACTATGAATCACCATGAGAATATACCATATTTGGTCCCTATCATTATATACAATCTCTAGCTTCTGAGATTTGAATATTCATACTTTCCTAAATTAAGTTGATATTTAATGATTTACAAGGGTAAACTCTTACCATGTTTGATAATCCATGTTGTTGAGTTTAAATACACCTTTACTAGCCATTAAAGTCATTCTTTTCTAATTCATGTCACTGAAATGGTAATGCTTCAATTGGTCATTATCAATAGATAACTAATAAGAATTGTACAATATGAAATCTTGGTTAGATATAATATTTTGTTTCCATAAACATGGTTAACAATATGGAATCCCATGTGATTTTCACCATACCACCTACAATTATTTTTTAAAACACTACATCATCAGTCTAGCCATCCAAAATCAATTTGTTTCAATCCAAATAAGTGTTTTAATCCTTGAAATTGCATCAAACATATATTCTTTATTTAAACATCAATATTACCATTTTATATAATCTCAATAGACACATATTCAAAATATAAACCATTAAAAACATTATTTAACTTTATATATGATTAATTCTCTACACATCCTCTCTCAGATATAGAGTGAAACTATACTCAAAATTTAATAATCTTAGTTATAATGGAATATTTACACATAACAACAAACTATTTTCACCTATATTAGCTACATGTTTTATAGATAATCGTTAACATTTTATTATACATACCTTACAATATTTCTTAATATATAATGTTTCCCATTCTAATAGCATATAGGATCCAGAGATATTGATTTTCCTTTATTTCTTCTCCCAATCCTCTTCTATTCTTAATGATTTTCCAATTATTCAATCATCCTCTACTGTCCAAATTATATGTATTTATAGTAGATTTTTTTACTTAATTAATTTTTTATATGAATTAAAAATTATATCATGGATATCCTAAAATAATAATTTACTATCACCAATTTTAAACACTCATATTGCAACCATTGCACCAAAAAACTCTCAAAATAATGATAATATGATCACTTCTAGTAATCAACTCCAAAAATTCATGTTCATGAATTTTGACTAACTATTGATCATATTTAAGTCATTCACATGATAATATAATTAATTTTATTTTGTAATTTTCTAGATATAGAGTTTTCACATTAGAAATACCATCTTTATTAAAATTTGGTTTTCATATATGTTTGTAATTATAAACATAATATCCTGAATGGTCTTCAAATACAATACATTGAAAGACACATTATATGATAACAACATTCATAAAAATCCAAGAACATTCTATTAATGTTTCTTTCATTCTATTTTATCCAACATCTTTGAGATAAAAATTTATGATTGAATATTTAAATTTCTCTGATGTAAATAATGATTTATCTATATATTCCAGAATCCCAAATTTAAACTATAAACCCTATTAATCCTATTAAAATAAATCTTAAATATAATTCATATGTATAACATTAAACATAATCTTGTAAAAAATTCTTCAATTCTTTTGGGAATTGAAATGGATCCTTTTGAATTAGTATCTTTAAAACCACTTATTGCACCCCCCCCCCCCTCCAGGACCAATTTTTATCCAGTCAGATTCCCTAATAAACATATCAAGCCTTCATAAATAATATATATATGTATATAATAAATGTAGGATATTTGTAGGCCTCTAATAATTGTTTGTCTGACAAGAATTCTATTCACTATAACAAAAAAACACCAGAAATTACTTTTGAAATAAAAAAATGTCTAAGAGGATAATAATTAAAGATTACACCCACTCAACACGAGAACCCAATATATTTTTAAAATGTTTGTAAATTACATATTCCCATTGAGAAACATTGTAATCAATTATAAAAAATGGGACCAATAAAAACTTTATTTTTAAATGATCTCACTTATCACTGCTCGATTGATGTAATTATAAGTAATGAATATCCTCAGAGGGACTTCTAATTTATATATTAATATATGAACCACTTTCCAACCACCTTTCAACATTAGGACTGAATATATATCAAATATTTCTAAATATTTCAATAATATTCCATTATCACAAGATATTTCTTCAAATCATTCCACTAAATTTCCATTTAATACCACGAAATCTAGAACGACACCACCACACAGCACACCACCATTTATTTTCTAAAGGCCACTAATTTTGATTACTCCATCAGTGATCAAGATAAACCAATAATATTTTAATTTTTTTAGTCTAATAACAAATATTTACACCTCAACAGGTTGAGTATAGTAAGAATTTACAGAAATATTTTGATTAAGTAATGATTATGTTGAATTTTACTCTACTATTAATCTTTTATAAATCTAGAAAAGGGTATTTGTATATTATGATATATAAATAGTTCATTTTGGATGAGTGTTCATGAAAGGGGAGAATGATGTAATGCGTACAAGTCATGCATCCCCAGTCGTTAATTATTATGAAATGTTATTATTTAAATATGCTAATTATAAACTACCAGTTGAATTGAAAGATATGAAAATAAGAAACATAATTATAATATATATATATATATATATATATATATATTGTTCTTAATCAATAATAGTTTATTGATTAATTCTTAGAAAATAAACACTCAATTTTTTGGTAATGTCATTTTATGCTTCAAAAATATTTTTTTTCAAAAATGATTTTTATTGATTCTTATGAGAGAATATTATAAATAATTTTATAACACTCTAATTAATGTTAATTTATAAAAGGGATACCATTTTTTAAATCATCATATCAAAATTATCTTTGGGTGATTTTTTTTTTATTTTTGGAAAAGGTTAATTTTTCAATGAATAATGAAAAATACCAATTTTATAGAAAACTATCATTTATTTTAAAGTATTAAAAAAGTACCATTTTTTAAAAAATTTAATTTAATATTTACTTATTTATATTTTATTATAAATAATCTAGTTAATTTTATTTTAATCGGCATTATTCTTAGTTTTTGAATATAAACGTTTTGTATACTTAAAAATTCATTTTCCTGGAAAACTGTTTTTCAATACACTTTATAAGTTTATTTTAAAAGTAAATTATAAAACTTATAAGGGTTTGAAATTGGTAAAATTAATTCCATATATGGAATAATAACTTTCAAAAGAAAATAAAATGGTGAACTTTATTTTTTATTATAATGAATAGTGACCTTGGTAAAAAAAATCACCATAGTAAAGGTAAATCATGTAGAATAAGGTTAAAACTATTAAATAATGATTTAAAATCATCCATAAACATGGATATATTTCATTTGAGGAGTTTAATTTGGACACACCTTAAAATATTTTAAAATGTTGTATTTTGGTTTCATTTTTCTTTGATAAAGACCATAAAATTAATTTAAGGACAATTTGAAAAAGTTTTTTCTTACTATTATTATATATAATATATTTTTATACAGATAAAAAAATATTAATGGTACTTAATGTTTATTTTTAATATGAATAATTTTGTTTATGATGGTGATTTATTTTTATTTCTTAGTTCTGAAATTATTACTTTAAATTCTTACGCAACACCGATAGAGTTCTTGTCCAAGCAGAAGATAAATAATGTAAATGATTATAAAAAAATTAACGTACATTTTTGGGGTGATTTATGGTGTCCCATGAATTTATTATACGAATAAAATGTATTATTAATTTTTTAAAAGTTTATATTTGAATTAAATTACTATCTTGATATTTATTAAACTTTAATTATGTGAATTATATAGAAAATGAATTTAATAGAATTTTATATTAAATAATATTTCATTAATTGATTTAAAATTAAAAAAAAATATTATATTGGTGCAAGATAATGTGATATGGTTGTTCATATCATCCATTATCCACTTATGGGTAAATTTTTCTTTTTAGTAGCTTTCTTGACCACTGACATGTCAAACACTTATTATCACAATAATCATTAAATAAGGTTGTTAAAACAAAGAAGTATGGTTTAAAACATCACCTAAACTTGTCTAAATATTATTTAATGAGATTATATTTACATTTCTTCACCTATATCAATTTTTACCACTGGAACATGAAAATTAATTTATATTAATTTAATAGTTTAATTAATTCCATCTGTACCCCTCCCCTCTCTTATATGAGGACACCACACCTCTTCTCTTAGTCACACTTCTTAATCCATGTATCTCAACCATGATCTGACGAAATAAATTCCCAAAATTATTATCGACTTCCATTTAGTGATAGCCTAAAAAAAGACTAACCTATAAGTCTTAATGTGAATGTGAAAGGTGATTCCTTAAATGAGAGGTAATCGACTTAATGGATCTTTTTCATTTTAATTCAACTTTTACCTCCTTTAATTATATCCTAGTCGCTAAAATATATTAAAATTAGTATTTACCATTTTATTAAATTTTATAGTTTTTATTTAAAAACCTTATTCATATCATTTTCAATCAAATGGTAAATGAAACCGTTGTTCATGCATACGTGTGGACTACTGCCTCATAAACCAATGTGTTTCATTTCTCGTCACCCCCTTTCATGGATGGTTATTATGATATATTTAATTTATTTATATGATATTAATGAAATAATTATGATTCTATAAATATAATATATCATTTATCTTCATACCATTCCAATTGTTAAAAGGGGAATCATCGCACATGCATACGAATGGACTACTATCTCCATATAGTGATGTACTTCATTTTTTAAAACATTCCTATCATAGATAGTCATATGAATAGATTTAATGGATTTATTATATTTTTATAAACTTATAATGATTCTATTAATATAATATTTTCTTTTCATTGATTATTTTATATAAAAAAACGTAAAAATATCATTTTTAAATTTTGTACTAAACATCCACAAAACACCCATTGTGGAGTTAACTGATAATATAATTAAATATTTCATTGAAATAAATCAAAATAAATGGAGTAATTATAAATTAATAAACCTAGAAATTGTTCTTATACAATTAAATAATAAATATAATCTTATTATACTTGATTTAAAGTAGATACATAGCATGACTAGACTTGACGTAAGGGTTTTCTAAACTCAATTTACATTCCATGGGTAATACATCTACTTCATTAATTATATTTTGAAATGATTTTTTGTGAAATGAAATATTTATATTTTATGTTATATTTCCAATTTTTTTATTTTTATTGATAATTTTTACATACAATCCCCTCAATGATTAATTTTTACTTAAGAGATACGATCTTGGTAAGGATTATAAATCTCAATATTTTTTCTTTATGGGATGTATTTAATTATACACCCACATAATTTTATAAATTGTATATGATTCATAATGATATATTATAATATTAATGAATCTTTGATCATGATATTTAAATTACCTTTTAATTTATCCATTTCACGATATATTTAATCAAAATTTATAAATTTTGATAGGGTTTTTATGGTCTCAATTTCAATTCTTTGACACATTATACATTTTATGTGCCATGTTTCATTTTATATAGTATGAAAACATCCAAATAAATGAATATTTACATATTATATATTTTAATTCATGGGATATACAAATCCATTTCACATTATATAGTTTGATGGCTTTTTTATTTGAATGTTTCCAAAGAGGTAATGTCTCTCTATTATAATCTCACAGCTTTTCATTATTTTTTATGTTTGAGGTTACATTATGGGAAATATTACAATCTATATTTCTTAATCTATATATCTATTACTTTTATATTTTTAGTTTTTAGTTTTACATGATTTCCATTCATTTTTTTCTCTTTGGTACTTAGGATATTGAAAAAATAATTTTAATTAAAAATCAACATTATTTTTATTTTTTTGGGAATCATCCCTCTTAAATATCAGGGATATTTAAAATGTATTAAATAATGTTATATTAAATATAGTATAAATTATTTTAATGTCTTTTCAAACTATATTTTACTTTATTATTGATTATTTAAAATTATTTCATTTTTATTTTTAAAATAGTATACTTATTTTACAAAAAACATAAATGGGGTCATTTTTTTACATTTACCAAATGAATGGATTTTCCTAAAATAATATATTTAATTTTATTTGAAGTTTCCTCTACAATTTTCCTTGGTTATTTTCAATGAAAATATTTTTATTAATATTCTTGGAAGTTTTACTTAAAACATTGTCAAAAGAAAAGGATATTTTTTCTATTTTAAAAGAAATGTCATAAATATTATTTTAAATGTATTTTTCAAAAGTGAAAAAATCATTTATTATTTCCCTATGAGACAATGGGGGCATGTTCCAATGGTACCATCTTTACTAGTTCTCTATATATATAATGATTATTTTAAATATATTTTCATAAAAAATATTTATTTTCGATGGGTTATTCAAGCTAAAAATGAATGATGATTGTCTTCAATGACGTTATGTTGAAAAGTGAAGGCTTATAAATTTTTTGTTAATTATATGGAAATTGGAAATGTGTATGTATGATTTTAAGGGGGTTCTATTATAAACCATGGAGGGTTAGTTATGTTTTAAATAAGATGTTGGTGGCTATTTTATATATCTTGGATAGGTGTGTCTGTTATATCACTCTAGTGAATTGGTTAAAGCGGCTTATTTAATGGATTATATGTTACTATTAAGATATTATTGAGTTTACTAGTTATAGGTTACTCCAATTAGATATGGTAATTATTTGGATAGGGGATTCCATGACAATTTTTTATGTTCTATATACCTACACAATTCACTACTAAAAATATGACCTATACCAATGGTTTTGGCCAAACCGTTGGTATAGGTCACTAATTTTGACCTATACCAACGGTTTGGCCAAAACTATTGGTATAGGTCACTTATATGGACCAATACCAACGTTTTTGGCCAAACCGATGGTATAGGTCACAAAATCAAATAATCTATAACAACGATTCTCAAAATCGTTGCTATAGGTCTATACCAGCGGTTTTTAGAACCGTTGGTGTAGTTACATATATTTTTTTATTGAATCTTCTTATCGAGAACATTAAATAAATAAAAATATAAAATAATTGTGATAACACTTATATATATTTATGAAATTATGTTCACAAAAGTCAAGTTAGGTTAGTGGTTAGGTCGTTCAATAATAAACTACAAGTACTGGGATCAAAACCCATCGAATGCTTATATTTTGAAATACATATACCAATGATTTTATGGAACCATTGGTATAGAGTTTTCATATTACTTATATCAACAGTTTTGAAAACCGTTGGTATAGGTCTATACCAACGGTTTTGGGAAATCCGTTAGTATAGACCTATCCTCACGACTGACTTGGCCACCGTTCTCCAAACCATTTGTATAGGCTATACCAAAGGTTTGGAGGCCTATACCAATGGTTCCAAACCGTTGGTATAGGATATTTTTCCAGTAGTGATTTTTTAATGATTTCTATGAGTTCTAATGGATCATTTTCTCAAAGTTTGTTTTAAAATTCATCATGATTGTTGATTATATGATTCTTGTCTTAAGTTAAATATTTATTACATATATTATTACATATGATCCATGATTCCATGTGTTTTAATTCAATTATATTTTTATGATACACTTTTATTATGTTATCATTCTATTTTACTTAGTTTTTTATCACAGATCACATTCTAATAGTACTGTTTATTTTTACACTAAATGAGCATTTTATCTCAGCTTTATTATGTTTTCAATTTCCCTAGGTTAGAAATAATTATTTTAAATTAATTATTTATAGAATAGTTTCATGTTTGAATAATTTTATGGTAGATTTTTCAGACATTTTTTAAAATATAAAAAGATGGGTATATTTGAAAAAATGATTACCCGAAGATAGGGGTATTGATATATAAGAGTTTGTCCTAATTCTCTAAAACTCTAAATCAAAAATTCACATGGGTATGTAAGTGATCCAATATTTTTATTCGGTGTTCTACATTTTAGAATGATAAAATTTGCTCATGTTTATCAGTATCAAATCCATAAATGTAAATATTATATTTTTAGTACAGAATCAAGGATTGTAGGTTCGATGCTATAATAGTTGGTATCAAAGTGGTGGTTTAGATAACTTCAGAGAATAGTATATTTTCATGTTATTTTAACTTAACAATTATGGATAAAATCACTGATTTATATGATTAATATTTATCATATGTTCAAATATTTAGATACCACTTTTTAGGTTTTATGTTATGATATTTTAATGTGATTAAGGATATTTTGGAGATATTTTATTAAAATATGGTATAATTAACCCTTAGGTGTATCATGTGATTTAACATTAAATATTATTTGGTATGAATGAAATTAAATTTTTAGGGATGTAAGATGAAAGATATGAGATAACATTTGAGGTTAAAAAATTCTTTAATGTTGAGGTTACCGAGTGTAATTGAGATATATGGTAAATTATTTATGGAATCATCTAAGTTGATTATTTGGTGTTATTATATAAATTTTGTAGTTAGATATATTATTTATTCATTTGAATGTTAATTAATTTTGGGTACTATATTACCTAATTATAACCTTTTGGATTTTTTAAATATATGAGTATTATATTTTCATCATTGTATGAATCCAATGATCTGTCAAAATTTTATACTTTAGGCATGATAAATATTCATCGTTGATACCCATCACATAGAATATGGGATAACATAGAGGTGGAATTTTTTAAAAAAACTTAACCAAAGGATGAAATTTCTTTTAAATATTTGAATTATATAAATTAAGTATATTTTATAATGTTCTTATTCCAGATAATAAAATAATCCCGCATAAATAAAAAATGTTATCTTTGTACAATTATTTTTGGTCAATTGGTGGTCTAATTTCTCTCATATTATTTCATTATTTCATGGTCATTAACATGCTCATGATCACACTATATATCAATCACCATCACTATTTGGATAATAATTCTCACCTCTATGCCCATATTTTCTCATTCCTTTAATTTTCTCCTTTTTTGAAATGTTTTTATGAATTATTTTATATGACCTTCATATTTCCCTTTCCCTCATTTCAAAAGAAAAATTAATTTACCCTTTTTATCATGTGGGTTTTCAAAAAAAAGTGTTTTAAAATATTAAACCACTAAATTAAATAACCGGATATATAATTTGAAGTATGAAATTTATTTAGAGGGACAAATTAAATACCCTAATACTTAAAAATAATATTATATTAGGTAGCTAACAAGACACAACACTAAGCTTTAATGACTGCAGAATATTATTATTTAAATATGACTATCATAACCTATCCATTGAATTAGAGGATATAAATACAAGTGAACACATTATAAAGTTCTTTTGGATTAATAATAATCTAATTAATTTCATTATAATCAATATTATACATATTTTTTTTATAAAAAAATAATTTATACAAAAAAATAATTTTTCTTAAAGATTGTTTTCATCACATTTTTCAAGTTTATTTTAAATAAATTTATACCACTTATAGGGTTTAAATTTGATAAAACTTATTACAAATTTAAAATCACAATTTATAAAAAATAAATAAATATTTTATCTTTATTTTTTTTAATAATGACTAGTAGAAATGGTAAAATTGGTCACAATGGTATGGGTAAAATAGGTTGGGAAAATTTAAAATGGTAAAATAAGGATTCAAAATCATCCAAAAACTTTCATATATTTTATTTAATGGGTATAACTATAAAAAATCCATAAAATCAACTATAATATGGGTTTTTTCAATTTTCTATGAGAATGACCTTTATATTGTTTTAAGTAAATAAAAATTCCCGAATTTCTCTTTCTATAATTTAAAATTTATAATTGTTTCTGATAAGGATAAAAAGAAGTTATGAATGTTTAAAAAATTTATTTCTAATTTGAATAATTTATTTATGATGGTAATTTACTTATAATTTTTAGTGATGAAATAATTAACTTAAATTCTTAGACAAAGCAGGAATAGTGCTTCTACAAGTAGTAGAACAATAAATTAAATAATTTAAAAAAATAATAAAATTAGTATTTTTGGGTGTGTTATCTAATCTCGTGAATTTTTTAATTCAAAATAATTTTTTAGTAATGTTTTAAAATTTTATATTCAAATTAATTTTTTTTGTTGATATTTATTAATGCCAAAGTAAGTGAATGCTATCAAAAATGAATTCAATGGTATTTTATATTAAATAATATGTTATTAAATGATCTAAAATTCATAAATAAACTTATAGTTGTGAAATTTAATGGGATATATGTTATTATATCTACCATTTTCCACTTATTGATCACATTTCCTTCTATAGTAACTTTATTGACCCAATATGTGTGAAAATATTTTTATCACAACAATCATTATATAGGCATACTAGGAGGACAAAACTAAGAGATTATGGATAAATTTTCACCTAAAATTATATATATTTTATTGAATGATATTATTTTTCATCTTAAAAATATATTTTAAAATTTTTAATTTGGTTCCACTTGAACATGAAAATTAATTTATAAAATTTTTATAATTTAGTTGATTCCAAGGGTGCCCCTTTCCTCTCTTATATAAGGAAATCACCCCACCTCTCTTCCTCACATTAAATGACCAATTTATCACAACCAAGATCTATATAAATAACTATAAAACATTCCTATAATATTATAATAGATATTGGTTTCTCTAAAAGACTGACCTAGATGTCTTATGGTGTAAGTAGGAGGTTATTATTGAAAGAATGGTAATCATCTCAATTGAGCAGTTTCATTTTACTTTTTTTGCCAAATTCTGTATTGACATAAAAATTCCAATATAAATACATTATTATATCCAATATATTGAAATATTATTATTTTAATTTCATTACCTTATTCAACTATTTTTCAATCAAATGGGAAATGAAATCATCGTTCATGCATATGTGTATAATATCGCCTCACAAACCAATGTATATTGTTTCTCATCCCCACAATTAATGGCTAGTTATTATGATAGATTTAATTTCTATATATGATACTCAAGAAATAGTTATTATTTTTGATATAAACTATATAATATATCTTCATACCATATTTATTTTTAAAAATGGAATCATATCACATGCGTACATACGGACAACCATCTCTACATATTGATGATCTTCATTTTTCAAAAATCACCTCTCCTGGATAGTCATGGTTAGGGATTTAATAAAGATATTTTATTTTTATAACATGATAATTATTATTTATAGATAATAATATTTTTTTCTTCATTTTCTGCCCAACAAAAACAAAAAACATTTCTCACGCATCTTGGCAGACTACCACCTCGTGAACTAATGTACATTTTTTTTCATGAACACATTTCATGGATGCATATAAAATTTTATTCATTGTATAAAAATAATAATTATTTAATTATAATTTATATATATCTTTTGTAATAATGACCCCTTTGACCATGGTCAGCCTACAATTTTCATTCTTTCAATTATTTATCGAACATCCTCAAAACACCCGACATAGATTTAAGTGATTTGTGTAATTAAATATTTCACTAGAATAAATGAAATAATTATTTTAATGAAAAAATAATAAACCTCAAAAAGGATATTAAGAAATTAAATAATTTTGATATATTTATTATAGTGGATTTAAAGTAAATACATTGAATTCCTAGACTCGAGGTAAAGGGTTTCTTAACTAAATTATCATTCATTATATTATACTTCTACTTAATTGACTATGTTATGAAATTTCTATGTCTAAAACAAAATTTTATTATTTTATTTTTTACTTCCAAATTTTTTAAGTTGTTTTAAAAAATTGACAAATAATAACTTCAATGATTAATTATTTATTTAGTGATATGATCTTTTTAAAGATTATTCACCTTAATATTGTTTCTTTGAGACACATTCTGTATTATGCACCTAATTAATTTTATAATGTGTATATTGTTCCTATTGATATTTTATATCATTAATAAATATTTGATTATGATAGTAAAAGTTATTTTTAATTTTTCTCTCTTCTAATATATTAATTCAAATGTCATAAATTTTTCATGGGTTTTCATGGTCTCAATTTCAATTCTTTGAGACATAGCTCAGGTCACACACACAATTTTATTTTATATACTGTACTTACTACCCCATTAATTAATATTGACATATTATCTCTTAAAATTATTTATATATATAGATCTATTTCACATTCTTTATTTTGATGTCTCTTGATTCAAAAGTTAACAAAGAGGCAAAAGTTTTATGTTACAATATCATTTACTTTCAAGAATGTTTATGTTCAAGGATAATTTAAGGAAAAAATTTATATTATTTATTTTCATGAAAAAAATAAATATTCTTCTAATATATTAATTTACAAGTTTTAAATTATTCCCTTTCATTTTAATCTTTTTGGTTCTTAAGGATATCAAAAGAAATTTTTTTAAGGGAAAACCGAACTTATTTCTATTTTTAGTCCTTAATGTTTTTTATTACATATCCATAATATTTAAAATATTTTCAAGAATGTTATTTAATTCAAATAACATATTGTTTCAAATAATATTGAACTATATTTTAATTTATTTCAAAATCCTTAAAAGTAATCTTTTCCTCATTTTCCAAATAGGGAACGTTTTTATTTTACAAGATGAGTGAAAGGGATCGTTGTTTTTATATTTGAAAAATGAATGGATTTTACCACCATAAAAATATTCTTTTTTCTAAGGAGTACCCTATATAAGATTATATGGTTAATTTTAGTGAAAATATTTTTCTCAATATTCTTGTAAATTTTACCTAAAATGTCTTCAAAATAAAATCAAAATTTTAATATTTTCAAATAAATGCCTTAAATGTTATTTTAAATGTATTTTTCAAGAGTCAAAATGTAATGTATTATTTTCCTATAATATAAAGTGAATAATTTATAATGATACCATAGTCATTCTTTATTTGGATTTCCAATGATTATTTTAAAGATATTTTCATGGAATCTATTTCATTTCCTCATGTTAATCAAGCTAAAAAATATTAGTCTTTGTTTAAAACATTGTAATGTAGAAAATTGAAATATTATAAATAATTTTTTCATTCTATAGTAATTAAAAATATGTATAGATGATTTATGAGTGATTATTTTATAAGAAACTAATGGTTTGTAAGATTATAAACCAAATATTTTTTGTTATATTTTATAACAAGGATTGGTACACTACAAAAAATGGCTTATACCAGCAGATATTTATTAACAGATAATATATCTGTTGGTAAAAAATGATCAATTCCAACAGATATTATGTTCTATTAGTATATATTTTATGTACCAGAACTTTTTGTTACCAATAGTTATATCTGCTGATATTGATCATTTAACACCAAAAAATATTTTACCAAAAGTTAAATATATTACTTTATCATATCAATAATAACATTTTGATATATGTATATTATTTTCAGTAAATGTTATAAATTATAACTATTTTAATAAAACCATGTAATAATATGTTTTCATTGAAAAATTATATGTTTGCGATACATAATATGTATATCTGAAATAATCCTAATGATAAATGATTATAGTTTTTTATAACCTGAGTAAGATTGATTATAGACTAGAAAAAACTAAAAACATAAAGTTACATATATATAATTTCATTATATGTATATAATATACATTTTTATTTAGAATATATATAAATTTAAAACATTGTTATTTATAAATAAATTAAATATAAATTTATTAAATATCATGGTATTTTTTAAGATTATACCAATAATATGACCTTCCTTAAATTAAATGTCTCAAACAAAAGTGTTCACATCACCGTTGTCATTTTTATTATAACGCTCCAACTTGATTAATATACTTTTGTATTGATAAATTGTGTGTGAGGCCTATAAATGTTTTTTGTTATTATTATTATTATTATTATTTTATTTTATTTTATTTTTAATTTTCATCCTGGATGTCGCCCACCCCATCCCTTTCCTATTCGTGTCGTGTTCCCTACCCAGGGGGATCCCTGACCATGTGCCTCTCTCCTCCTTCAACCGTGTAATTTGGATATATCTTTTTCCAAATTCGGTCACGGTCTCCCCAGATTAGCATTTCTTCTCCTCCATAATCTTTTTATTTTTTTCTTTTCGATTTTCCTTCTATTACTTGCGGTTTGTGTGACCCATCTTATCCCTAACCTGATTTTGGGTATTTTATTTGTTGATTATTGATGGTTAGGGTTTATGAGCCTCGATTTAGGTAATATTTTTCCATGTTTTTTGAAATAATTTCATGGTAGTGCATAATATTTTCGTTTTTTCCTCATTTTGTAAGGCATTTTAGGCATTGGTAGTGCATAATCTATTTTCGGGTAGTGCATAATCTGTTCGTTTTAGCTGCATTTTAGCTGTGTTTATTGATTCTTTCTCAGCACTGAACTTCTCAAGCTGTGAAGCCTCAGCATATAGGTCTCATACCATTGTGAAATTGACACACCCATCATCCATGATCACATCAACTTGCCTCTCACTGAACCATCACCCTCTATGCACTTCTACATTGTTCATATCCTTTAACTTCATCTAGACAACACCCTGTGGAGGATTCTCACAAACCTTGATGTAGTAAACTGGACCAAGATTCACTCATTACTCTTCAATGTCTACTTTTAATTCTGAATGAATATTCACATAAGATCTCATTTTATCATTAGTAAGCATATATAAAAGTTTAACAGTAGCAGGAATTGACGGAGGAGAATCATCATAGCCACATCATGTTCATAGATTTAATTAGTTGAAATATGAATAGAAGTATATATCTACACTGAATTTCATTTTTTTATTTAACACCACCATAATATATTTTTATGATTAATTAGTAGTTGTGTTTCATGTTAAAACCAAATTTTATTTCAGTTTTTAAAATTTATTATTGTACATGTTATTTGAAAGGTAGTTTCATTGTAACTTTTATATATTTTTTAGTTGTTAAAGAATGTTATGAAACTTAATTTCTATTACCATATTAATGGATAACTCTTTGGATATTGTTCTTTGAAATTGAAATAAATTTCGGACTTCTCATTATTACATACATAAACTACATACATATTATTAACTCATTGATATGTTTTGTCCTCTTCAAAGGGGTTATGCCTATATTAACAATATAATATTAGAACTTAACATAAATAAGTTTCATCATAAAGAAGTAATTATTTTTATTTTTTAAAAGTGTTAATGATGTGTTATAAAATTGAGCCTAATATTCATACACATTTCATGGAAGTGGATTTATATTTTTAGGTGTGCTCTGAATCTTGTTGATGCAAAGGATATGTTGTGATTGCACAGATTCACTAGAGGTTAATTATTTTTTTTTCTATTTTGTGAGTAATTTATCTATGATTCATATTAATTGAGATTATTATAGGCCATGCATCGGCTTTTACAGGTGTTCATGTTGTGTAGAATTGAATTGGATGACATTAGTAAAATTAGAGAAGATAATCTAGGTGAGTGAAGAGTTCCATGTTTCCAGATATTGTTCTTTCAATGGTAAGGCTTTATTCTTCCATTTTTATTTTTCCATATTTGGATGTTGTTAAAAAATATTTTATCTTATGGTGTCTTTTATTAGAACCTTTTTCAAATTCAAGTGTCATATTCTTGTTTAATTTTGGAATTTACTGGTGCATTAGTTCTGTGTTTTTTGTAATATTATTATTATTTTTAGACTGACAATGGAATTGAACCTGTATATGTTTGTTGTTGTTAGGAGAAGTATTTATTATATAGCAGCATTGATTGGTCTTCTAAGCAAGCTTCCATACATGTGAAAAGGGAAGTCTTTGACATCACCTATGTTGGTAGTAATCGGAAATATTAGAAGTGTAGTTTGGGAAGCTAAATTAAAGGTTACACAAAATACCCTAGGTTCATTTATATGTTACCACATTACAAGAAGATTGAATGTAAATACTTTTCCCTAGGAACACCATTACATTTTTTTCATTTACATTATATAGTGAATCAATTCGACAATTGGAACATTATGATGATGAAATAGTTTTATTAAATTATAAAACTCTATTATGATGATGATATACTTCTCTTGAATTAATAAACACAATGTCTTGTTTGAATCTTCTAAATTGTATCATTTTGTTTATTTTCAAGTCATGCAATGATGTTGGACCAATTGGGCAATGTATAGGGTTATTGGTCATGTCCATGACTCACATTGATTCTAGGTAGCTTTATACTTTATAATAAGAATTGAAGCAATTACAGGTAATATGATATTTTGAAGTAGGTGAGTTCATTTTTAATTTAAATAAAAAAAATAAATTTAAAATTCACAATAAATAAGCTATGGAAGGAATGTGAAAGTCTTAATGAAGCGTATGGAAATGCAGGGGTATACCCGAAAAGATGTGGTATATTTCATTTAGACTACTTCAAATCCTTTTTTCATCTTAGTGGATATGAGATTGACACTTAATTGTACCTTGATTTCATTTCATTCTCTACTTAATTCTCCAAAACACATCAAGGGTAAGTGCATCTTATTAATGTTAATATATTATTTTACTTTGTAATTAATTAGCTATTTAGTTTTCTCTTAGTCAATAATATGCAAAGGAAGGCATCATATTATAGTGATGGATATAGCTCACATGGGGTGGGTGTAGGAATAAACAAGAGTGCACTTATGCTTTTCTATTCCTTGTTAAAGTCGACATCTCAAAAGGTGGTGGAGGGAGGGTTAAAATATGTTATTATCCACCTCTTCAATGTTTGGGCATCCTCACATCCAGATCATAAATGAGAAGTTGTTCTATCATTGGCTTATGTCTTAGGTAATATTTATTTTGAAGTGTTTCTACTAGCTGGGAATATTTTTAGGATTATTAAATTAAAAAATAATTCATAAAAATATTAGTATTATTATGTCAATCTATATCTAAATAGATAGCTTCATTGTCACACAAAATTAGAAATTGCATTTCATTAAATTATAGAAAAGTAGTGTTCATTTTTGGATTGTTCTAAAAAACCCATTTATATATAACATCTAGTTCTGTTATATTAGATTGACCTAATTGTATGCTTTATTTCGAAAACTATCACAGGATTGTACTCTTATATGACTTAAATTTTTTTTAATAACATGAATTATATAGATAATGGCATGAATGGTAAGGATTTATATAAAATGCTTTTGTTTTTACCTCATGCTGTACGAAATGATGCATTTACAATTGTCCAAATAGCTTAAAAACCTACTTCATATGGCCTGTGCAGAACTACTAAAGGATGTTTGGCATTGGAGAAACAAACTTATACATGACTAGACCCCTTTTCTACTTCAATATGTTTTCTCATAAATCACAACGTCCATTCCAAATACCAACCAGCTTCAAAAAGGTTAGTGTAACAACTCTTTTGGTGACTTCACTGTACTCAAGTGCCTCAAAATCAAAGGTAATTGCACCCAATCATGGCATGTTTGATGTTTTTTGGATCTCTCCATTCATTTTATGGAAAAAGTGAAACACAAATGATACTTCCCAAGCTAACCCTTGTCCAACATTCATTGGGGTCATCACCAGGGATCATAATGTAGCGTTTATTAATTTCATTTATGGGCCTTGTTGATATTAGATTTCCATCAAAGCTGAAATGATATTGTTAAGATTCCAGTGACTTGTAATTAACCCTATAGTGATATTATAAAACCTATTTTAAATTTCATTATTAATTCTCTTTGAAATGAATTCGAGTTTGACAATTTTATGATTTAAAATCATCTTCTTTCTAGTGTGAGATAAGGGAAGAGATTATATCATTAATAAGTGTATGAAATAGGTGTTTCTTACATGAGAGGTGAACTATGACAATGGAAATGTTTTATAGAAGTATACTGTTATCTGTAAGCACAAGTATGAGAAAAGGGACCTTCAAAAAACATAATGGGGCCTGCTTAGTGAACCATGTCATTTACAATCATCTCCCAGAAGTCCACTTCCACCCACAAGTAGAAGTGTAAGAAAAGAGACCTGGAATAAAGGGGACCTTCTTACATGCGTGGATTTCGTCGCAAGCATGGGGGTGGATCCTATTGGCAGGGATCCATCTTAGGGGGTTTGGATCCTATTGGGGGGATAACATATTTGTATTAATTCATTTTGTAATGAATTTAATTATTAATATAATTAATTTTTTTCTAGGTTAAAAAATCACTTAAAATATTCTTTTGTTTATTAATCTAAACAAATGTATTATATATATTAAATAAATAAATATAATATGATATTTTTGTAGATTTTTTTTATAATGTTTATTCAAAAATAATTTACAATCAAATATTATGAGTTGGTAATATTATTACCAAGAAAAAAAAAATTCACTAGATCAATTTGTAAACACTTTAGACAGCATATATCATATCTATTGGTATTATTATAATTGAAATAGAACTATTTTTATCTGTTGCAAAAACATTTAGCAAAAAAGTTTTTATAGATAGTTTAGTGATAAGGACATATATTTTTTGTAAAAACTATTACCAACAGAATATGAAATTTTACAAACAGATATGCCCCTGTTGGAAAAATTGATATATATATTTTAGTGATAGGTACATTATAGCCCTCCAATCCATTTGGTAAGAGATAGAGTTATCTTATTTTAAGTTTCTCCTAATGATGATGGAGTTTGAAAGTTATAGGTTACTCTAAGATATATGGAAATTATCTGATTAGGTGATTCCATGGTGAATGTTTTATTTTTAAATATACCTATATAATTTTTCAATGATTGATATGAGTACAAATAGATCCTTTTTTAAAGAATTATTTTCACATGGCTTATGATTTTTGAAATATATGGATCTTGTATTATATTAAATCTTTAGTCCATGTATCTTGATTTCTGATCTATGTTTTTATGTGTATGAATTCTATTATGTTATGATCATGCACTTTGGTTATCTCATCATACCCTTATTCTCATCTTATTCTCACTGTTGACATTCAATTGTTAATTTTTACATTTACTATTATTTTTTGTTAAAGATCTCCCTTCTTATGCTTTATATTTTCCCAGGTTATGGAGAATGATGTTATATGAATTTTTTTCATAAAGTATTAATTTGTGATTAATTTTATGGGAGATTTTTAAGACTTATTATGAAATAATAAAAGTTTCTTATAGTAGGAAAAAATGACCACTTGAAGGAAATGGTATTTTTATGAAATATTTTTTTATAATTCACTTAAACTCTAAACAATATACGTTATTGACTATCTAAGTGATCCAATATTTCTATATAATGTTGTCAATTTTGGATGGATAAATTTGGGACACATATATTAGTATCATTTTAGAAATATAAAGATTATGTTTTTAGCACCAGATCTGGGTGTGCGTGTTCGATGCTATTATATAGTGACAATTATTATTACCTTAAATAATTGGAATCATTAACTATTTAGTGAAATGTTCAAGGTGTAATAATATAAGAAAATATTGACTTATATTTTATACCAATTATATATAAACTCTATTCAATGTTTATTGGATAACTATGTTAATAATTATGAATTTATATTGTCATGTATTCTAGGTAAAGGTAATGATGTTGTAATTAATTTATGTAAGAAGACTCAGGAGGTAAGGGAATTATAAATTCAATTTAAATTGTTGATTTTGATAGAAAATATGAATAAATTGGATCATTATGATGTATACCGGGTAGTACTATATTGGTTAGACATCAATTCTATGATTATGGATCAAGAAATATTAAGACAAAAATCCAATAAATAATTTAGAATAATTAGTGATACCTAAATCATATCACCAAATCCTAAATTATAGTAAATGAAAATTATATTTTAATAATACTGTAATACATTTTACATTTTAATATTTCATTGAACAAAAAATATAATTTTATAGGATGAATATAGTTTTTGGACTTACCTGGTCAAAATAATCCAAGAATTTCTTTTGATATTTTCCTTTAGAAATGAACTTTTATGAATTATAAAAAATGTATCATTTAAATATTCCCCCTCTTATTCATATGTTTTTTAATAATATGTATAACTAAATATTTATTAACTATATATTTAATATAAATATTGATAAGACCATTTAGAGGTGAAAATGTGTATTTTTTATAAAACTACTTTTGTTTAGAAAGGCATAATGTATATGCATTTTAATTAGTAAAAATAATATATAATGATGAATTATTTTAATGAAATGTATAATATATATATATGTATATATAAATTCATATAATTATTATTTCTTTTCGTATTCTTTATATACGATCATCTGATGCTTGAAAAATGCATTTTGTGAAAAACTATTTTTCAACACAATTTATGAGTTTGTTTTTGAACAAAATTATTCCACATATGTGATTTGAATTTGATAAAATAGATTAAATATTTTTAATAATAATAATTAATATTATGTAATAATTTAAAATTATTTTTTCCCTAATATTCAGTAAAAAATATAGAAAAATTAATTACTACGTTAAGGTTAAAACGAGGTTTAGTGATTTACATGTGACTATGTGAAAATTAATTTTCCACATAAATGTAATTTTTATTTAATAAATTGGATTTAATTTTTAGGAAAATTGGGTCCAAATTATATAATAAGTCTTAATTTATTTTATTATTAAAGGATTAAATACCTAGGTTAAAAAACCAGTTACTATGGTGAAAACTAAAATGGAAAAACTGATTAACCTTAGAGGTAAAGATAAAATTTATTTAAAAAATGCCAATTTTTAGTGGTGGAGTTGTTTAAAAACCTTATAATCCCTAAAAAATATAATTTATCCATTTTTTAATAACTTTTTGTGAGATTTACTTCCCATTA
Source organism: Viscum album (assembly GCA_963277665.1). Taxonomy (NCBI): domain Eukaryota; kingdom Viridiplantae; phylum Streptophyta; class Magnoliopsida; order Santalales; family Viscaceae; genus Viscum; species Viscum album. The sequence goes on along the minus strand of OY728119.1, from coordinate 1,503,034,399 downwards.
TTAAATAGTTTTTGTTATTTACCAAAATATTGATCCTCCAAAATTATAAATGTATACCCCATCCCCTCCCTTATTTACACCTCTAAATAAATTTATATTGATCATAAAATAGATAAATATATTTAAAATATCCTAATAAATGTTATAGAATTTATTGTATTACATAAATACCAATCATCGGATCCTGAATAATAGTTCGAAAGAAGTTTCTTAAAAGAAAAGGTAATTGTCTTCACTAAGCTCTTTCATTTTACATATTATTTTTTCACCTTTAATTATTTATTAAAAATTAAAATATAATAACACCATAATATCACATATATTTAGATGTTATTATATTTATGTAATAATATTTATTCATTTTCTTCTCTATAAAATAGGAACCAAATCTATCGCTCTAGTGTATAGAGGACTACAACCTTACGAACCAATGTAATTAGTTTTCCATGATTGAATCACATGGATAGTCATAATGATATAAATAGTGGATATATATGATACATTATATATAATATTAATTAATTAATGTTAATATATCATCCACTTCCTTACCCTTTCACCCATTAAGGGAATGATATCTTCGCTTGTTCGTAAGTACGACCTTTCATCTCCATGAAGAGATCTTATAAATTTTCCATATAAAAATTTCAAGAATGGTTATAAAAATATATATAATGAATAAACATTATATTTAAAACATTAATATAATTTTAAAGATTATTTATCTATATCCCATGCACTATAATCATAACTTCTATGACAAAACATGTATGAGAAAATGAAACAGTTAGCACCCGAAACAACAGTAATAATGAAACATTATTAATGAATGGGTGATAAGATAGTATAAGAGGAGAATATACGATATTATAAATATGAATATGGTTATTTTATAAATTAATAACATTATTAATGTCAATATAAAGTAGTTTAAATCATGTTCAGCAAAATGGAAGCGTGAGGTAAGGGATTTCCTCTCAATTTACACTCTATTGAGACATATTTGTTATTATTCAACTATTAACTTTTTGTGGTTTATATAATTCCAATTTGATGTTTTAAATATGAATAATAATTTATTAAATATTTTTAATATTTCAATTCATGTAAATTCATTCAAGGGGTTAAAATTTAAAAGATTCTAAAGAGGTGATATTTTTTTTACAATCACACTTTTTTTTGGAATTTATTTTATTTTCATTGAATAAATATTATCATTTACACTTTGTAATATCCAATAATTTTATCATACATTTTATATTTATTGGGTTTTAATATTTTATTCAAAATTTTCTCCTCTTTTTATTTTAATGTATAAAATAAACTTTTAAATGAAAAATAAATTTCATTTCTCTTTTAATTGGATATATTTTTCTTCCATGTCCATGTTTTTAAAAATAGTTTTACAAAAGTAAATGTCTTTAAAAATGACTTGTTAATGAAATTTTATATTAACCATGGATTATAAAAATTATCTAAAATTAATCTTTCAAATGTTTTTTGAAAGGGATGTTTTTTTAAAGTCAAAATCAATATTTTTAACATATACGATGATAACATAATTCCCCAACACCATAATAATTTTATAAAATATATATTATTATTTAAATTTATAATTATTTTAAAATGAAATTTATTCTATGAAATCTTATTTTAATATTTCTTCTGTATTACATTTACTCTTTCAAATGACATTATTACATTATAAAACTCATATTCCCAGTGAACTGATACTCATCTATTGTATCTTATTAATTTTTTGTTCATTTTCTTCTCTTAGAAAATGCATATTAATGAGATAATTGGTATTTAAGTTTACCTTAAATAAAAATATTCTTTATCATGGATATTCTTATTTCTTAAATTTAATGTCATTTCAATATTTGATTTTTTACCATGAATGTTATTTGATTGACTGGGGAAATATTGATATTTTGTATTCTTTACTAAATATGGAAATTTATTGATAAGGAATTTGGTTCATTAATTAAATCAATCATTTGATATATTAATAATGTATTGGAAATGTAGTGATGGGTGGTCTCTATAATTATATATCCCCTCAGTGCATCGAAAAGTCTCATGAGACAAAGTAGGTGGAAAAATGAAATGGGTTTTTATATATAGTTTCAAATTGTCTTAATGAACGGTCTTAAGAGTATATATATCCACATTTCTGATATCATGATTTATAATATTAATCATTTCCATCATTATGAATACATTTATTATTATCCATGGTACTAATGTATAGATATTATCCATGGATTTTCTTCCAGATCATCTAATTATTTATATGGAATTATTTTATTATCATATATTCCCAACATATTAATATTCATACTTAAGTTATTGATAAAATGGAATTAATTTTCATTTATTTAAATTTATATATTGTTTACTCCTTAGCTATTTCAATGTAATAAATTAACCACTAGCTCTAGGTAATTGGATTCATGTTTTTTATTATTGGTATCAGAGAAAGTTTAGTAGAAACCTTAATAACTAAATTAAGGAAAATATAGATGAGGTTACATAACCATATGATAGAATTTGAGGATATATTAAAATGTGAAATAATATCCTGAATTTTTGGTCTAGTATAGATTATATAGTTTTTCCTTATAGAACAATCATTTCTGGATACTACAATTAGATTTGGTTCTGGTATAGTTTTACCTTGGGGTAATAACATCAAAAAGTGTGCATTGGGATTTTACTTGATCTCCACATGGTAAATAACTATATGCTTTACTTCACACCTAGTTTAGAACTCTTGGGGTATATGATACAGATTATTCACATTTTTTTAAACCATTTTGAAGGATTTTAAAATAAAGTTATCCTCAAATAAACCATGTTTATTATTATGATATTAATAAGGCATAAATTTTTAATTTATGTGAATTGTTAAAATATATTTAAAGTTATACATTATGATTTAAATCTAATAATTTTATAATATAATTCAGTATATTCTATTGTTTAGAAATTCTTTCTGGGAGAAAGAATGGTAATAACATTCATGGTCAATATAGAATTATCCATATTGACCAATCCATTAAAACTAGTATTGGAAATGATAAGATCGTGGATATATTATGGTATCTTAATGAGGTTATGAAAAAAACCATACATTAGAAGATAAACTTGTTGTTCTATAGAGTTATTCTTCTATACTGGATCACTTCATATGACATAATCCCCTATCATTTAGTGTGGTTACACATTCTTTAGTAAATGAGTAATCGATTAAGTCCCTGGAAAAGATATTTCTGGCCTTAGGATGCAATGAAAAGGAAAAGGTTATACTAACAGTATATTGTCTCAAGGGTGATGTTGATAAATAATGGTCATTGATCCAGAATATTAGGGAGTAATAGGAAATATAAAACATGGTATAGAAATGTTTTAAAGAAACATATTTTGATAAATATTTTCCTCATGAGAAATGAAATGAAATTAAATGAAGAGAAAGTTCCCCACATTGAATATAAATGAATAATAAACTATTTTTTAGTATAAGTATACTTTTAAAAGATTATCTAGGTATGTTATGGGTTACATACACAATGTGTAATGCATAATTGGTTATTTCTTTGAAGGTCTTACTCACTATCTCTGAAGGGAACTACTTTCTCAAACTTTTTTATAATATAATGAAATAGTGTTATGCACAATCAAAACAGAGAAGAAATTTTCTAGATCATATATAATAAATAGAATAAAAATAATAAGGGGATAGATAAATACCATGAAAAATGGAATCCATCAAATTATAAGGAAAAAAATTAATCAATTTTAATCATGTTAATATTATGAAAAAAAACATCCAATAAAATGTTTAAAGGTAATGGACTTTTTTATAAGTGTGGGGATAAGGGTAATCTAGCTAATGAATATAAGGGGAATAAAAAAATAAATGATTCCCAGTGCTTATAGATATAAATAAATGGGGAAATATTCAAACCAATTCCCCAAGCATCAAGGTAACATACCATAGAATAGGCTAAGGGTATAAGGACAATCTTATATAATAATTACAGCTGAGGTGGAAGTTCCCAATTATGTGGTGGTATTTACATTAATCATTTCATAAAATTTAAATAATTCTTTATTTGATTCTATATATTCACACTCTATTATAACATTCATGTTTTCTATTAAAATTCAATATTCCCTTATCATGTTAAGTAGGGAGTTTCCTATCAAAACATCTAGTGGAAATATCATTAAAACAATGATGTGTCAGGAAATTCCCATTATAACACATAAATAGTCTCTATTTATAGACCTTATTACAATACCTATGGTTTAATTAGATATAATCTTTGTTATATAATGGATTAAAAAATATGATTCAAAAAATTATTATAAAGTGAAGTAAATTATGATTCATGATAAAGATATGAAATTTTTCATCTTTAGGGAAGAGAGTCCATCATCTGAGTCATGTCTACATCCACCACCAGTAGAACTTCTGAATCAGATTACTAGGTAATAATTTCAAAAAAAAATATTGATGGAAAATGTAATATTCAAATTTATAATGTACTTATTATATAGGAATAAGTTTATTTATTTTCAGAGGAATTATCTAGACATCCACCAGAGCATGATGTTGAGTTTTCCATTAATTTAATCCCAAGTGAAAGACCAATATTAATGACTCCTTCTAGAATGGACACTATGGATTTAATAGAGTTTAATAAATAAATATATTTATGTGATACGGTATTTATTCTCCCTAATGATTTACCATGGGGTTCCCATGATCTCTTTATTAAGAAGAAATATGGATCAACAAGGCTGAACAAAGATTATATGTATACAAAGGTGATTAAAATATAGAAAAAGTATGTTTTTCCTCGCATTAATGACTTATTCAATAAAATTCATGGAGCAAAATATTTTTCAAATATTGACCTTCACTCTAGGTACCACCAATTTTTAGTAAAGAAGGAACACCTTATAAAGATATATTTCTGAACAAGGTATGAACATTACAGATTTACAGTAATTACATTGGGATTGACCATTGACCCATAAGTTTTTATCGATATAATAAGAAGAGTATTCGAGGAATATATTGATAATTTCTTGGTGGTATTAATTGATAATATCTTGGTGTATTCTCAGAGCTATGAAGACAATAATAATCACTTGTGTATCATTATTGATACTCTTAGAAGAGAAGCTTTATATGGGAAATTTATAAAGTGTGAATACTAGCTTTAGGTAGTTTCTTTTCCAAAACATGTAATATCTAATAAGAGAATCTCAATTGATCATGTGAAGACAAATGCAGTTAGATAATAGCATTTGAAAATTACCATAATTATGGTACATAGTGTCATTGGTTTTGTAGGTTAATATCAATGATTTGTTTTGATTTCTTCCATATTGGATAACCAATTAACCAAAAAAACTTTTAAAGGGGGTAAGTTTATATGAAAAAAAAGGAATGTAAATATTATATTGAAGAGGATATCAACCAATGCTCCAATTTTGACTCTACCATCAAGAAATGAATGATATGTGATACATTGTGATGTATCGAAGAAGGGGCATAGTTGTGTCATTTTGAAAAATGATAAAGGCATTGCATATGTATCCAGGTAGTTAAATAATCATTAATATAACTATCCAACCCATTATATTGATTTGTAAGCCATAATATTTTTATTTATGTGGATACATTATATCTATGGTGAAAATATGATTTACAAACGGACCATAAGATCCAAAAATAAATATTTTTTAGTAAAAATATAAAAAAAATAACGAAAATATAATGACTTTTACTACAAAAGGATTATGATTTCTCATTACATTACATCCTAGAAAAAGAAAATATGGTAGCAGATGCATTGATGAGGAATGATCATTGAGTTCTAACCCAAATGAGCATTTATAGGGATCATATGTTCATGGATCTAATAAATATGAATATGGGAATTATTAAGGAAGGGGATATATAATTCATGTTACAAAATATTGAAAACCCATATTTTATTTTTAAAGATAAAGAGATCTCAATCAGATGATGATAATTTTCTAAAGAAAATTAAAGTTGGGAAAGATAGAAAAGTGGAATAATTCATTTGTGAAGATATAATTCTAAAATTTGGAAAGATACTATTAGTTACCTTTATACCTAAGATTAAAATAGAATTATTTTATGATTCACATATCTTTAATTAAAGCTTTGGTAGCACCATGATGCATTAGAATTTGACGGAATATTTTTGGTGGGACAACATGAAGTAGTAAAATGTTAATTATGTGTCCAGATATTTGGTTAGTCCATAATTGGAGGCTGAGAGATAGTATCCTATATGGTAAATAAAACCTCCTCCTATTCCTTTGTGTATGTGGGATAACATTACTATGGAATTTTTCTCTAGAATTTCCAATACTCATAGAAGGAATGATGTAATATTGGTTATTTTTTATAACCTTACAAAATATATACATTTCTTTTCTATAAGATAATATTTACCTCTTAAACGCCTTGAAAGTATCCATATTAATGAAGTTATAAGACTTTATGAAGAAACTCTATAAATTTTGTCTGATCATGATCCCCATTTTACATAAATAGTATAGTAAAGTCTTCATAATGATCTTGAAAATGAGCTTCATTTCAGCCCTAGCTACCATCCTCAAACAAATGGATATCCTAAAATGACTACTAGAACATTATAATACATTTTGAGGTCATTATCATAGGAATTTATAGGTATTTGGGATCAATATATACCTTTGGTATAATTTTCCTATACTAATAGTTTCCATTAAAGTGTTCAAATTGTATCATATGATGAATTGTATGGAAAGAGACAACATAATCTAACTTTTTGGGATGAAGTTAGTGAAGGGAAACTTATTATCCTATAATATTTTGAAGAGATAATGATAAAGGTAATGACTATTTAGTCTCATAATAAAGAATCTCAGAGTACGAAATTTTTTTATATCAATAACCAGAGGAAAGATGTGTAATTTCAATAGGAAGATCATGTTTTCTTGAAATTATCTCCAATGAAGGGTGTCATAAGGGTTGGTAAGATGAAAAAACTAGTACTTAAGTACATCAGAACCTATGAAATGTTGGAATTGATAACACTTATGTATTACTGGTTGGAAATTCCACCAATCCTCTCTAAAATACATGATGTTTTACATAAATAATTATTAAGTAAGTGGATTATAGACCCAATGTATGTTATTACCTATGAAGAAATACAATTGTAACCTGATCTATATTACTATGAATAGCCTATCCAAATTCATAACACCAGAGAGAAAGTGTTGAGGAATCAAATGAATCTACTGGTAAAGTAGCTTTAGTGAAATAAAAAAATAGAAGAATCATTGTGGAAACCAGAGGAAGTTATGCATAACAACCACCTTTGTTTTTTAGATGGTGATATCAATGAAAATTTTGAGGATGAATTTTTTGTTGGGGGGAATAATGTTAAACCTGAGCCTCCATTATAATAAGTGAAAATTATATTTCAATATAACTATAATATAATCCAAATTTTAATATTTCATGGAATAAAAATTATAATTTGACATTAAAAATATGTATTTTGAACTTGGTCAAAATAATCCTTGAATGAATTTTTTGAATTTCCCCTTAGAAATAAGATTTTATGAATAACAAAAAATGTAGTATTTAAACATTACCAATTTTATTAATAATAATGTGTAGTAATATTTTTATTAATAATTTATTAACTATAAATTTTTTATAAATTAATACAATATCTTTTAGAGCTTAGGGGGGTATTGTAAATAAAATTGTTTTTTTTTTAAAAACTTATTTTATTTAAAATGGCAATATGTCTATCTATTTTAATTCATTAAAATAATATTTAATGATGAATGATTTAAATGAAATATTTATATTATATATATAAATATATGAATTTAAAACCATATATTTATGATTACTATATACATAGTAAATATAATATCTTCTTATGCTTGAATATTCATTTCTTTAAAACATGTCTTCCAACGTGATTTTTTGGTTTGTTTTTAAAAGAAATTATTCCAAATTTGGGGTTTTAATTTTATAAAATGGATTAAATATTTTTAGTTATAAAAATTAATATTATTTTATAAGTTCAACTTATTTTTTAGTCATAATGAATAATAAAAAAATTAAAAAGTAATTTTGACGGTTAAGGTTAAAACGGGGTTTTACGAGCTACATGTGGTTGTGTTAAAATTTATTATCCACACTCATTGAATTTTTATTTGATAAATTAGATTTCAAATTTATAATTTTGGTTATAATTTATATAAAAAATATTCATTAATTTTAGGCTTAAATAATAAATAACCTTGGTTAAAAATATAGCTATCGTAGTGAAAACAAATATGGTAATAGTGAGTACCTATGGAGGTAAAGAAACTAAGTTGTTTAAAAAATGTTTATTTTAAGTGTTATAGGATTGGATAGACCTTATAATATATCTGAACCATTATTTTTCAATCTTTTAGGCCCTTGGGATGAGAGTGACTTCCCATTATTGATTAGTTTTGGGTATTTACAAAAACTCCACTCCTCTTCAATTATAAAAGGGAATACCCTCCCCTCAATTATTCACTCCTATAAAACCGTTTATCTCAACAAAAAAATGAAACAATATATCCCCATAATATTTAGACATGTTATAGGTCATTGTTCTTCCAAAAATACCGACCTTATGGTCCTTAATAAGAGTTATAAAGGAGGTTATTTTAACATATTGTGATTTTCATCAGTTAACTCTTTCATTTTAATTCTTCTCAATACACAATCAATTATATATTAAAAGTTTAAAAATAAAAAAACTTATCTACCATATATATTATATTATTTTTATGGAATAATATTTAACCATATCCTTCTCTATAATATGGGAAAAAATCTATCGCCCGTGACTATGGAGGACTACAGCCTCACGAACCAATGTAATTTTTTCCATCACCAACTTGTATGGATAGTCATAATGATTAAAATAATTAATATATATGAAACATATGATATTATATTAATTTTCTACAAATTAATATATCATCACTTAATGACCCTTTCACCCATTAAATGAATGACATTGTACCTCATGTGTACGCACAACCTACTGTCTCCATGAAGCGATGCAATTCATTTTTATAGTAAAACATTAAAAAATGATTATAAAAAGGTATATAATTAATAACCATGATTATTATATAATTAATATAATTATAGACATGATGTAATTATTTCCTATGCATAAGAACTATGACTTCCATGACAAAACATGCATGAAAAAATGAAACATTTAACACCTGGATTTATTGTAATAATGAAATATTATGTCACGACCCATCCTCAGAGCATGTGCCGTGACTACCCCAAGCCAGCCATCCATAGGCCAGGGGCTGAAGACTAGCACCAAGGCATAAATCCCGGTAAAAAGGGAAGGTATTGCCTTTTTAAAGTAAACCACAAACACAACAGAGCAAGTAAGCAGAAGTAAACACTAAGTAAAAACTGAGTACAATAGTAAGTGTGGAAAAGCAAGTGGGCCAGTATACAAACCCAAACTGAATGTAAAGTACAACTGGAAGGGAAAACAGCAACTGAAAAGTAAAGCTGCAACGTCGAGTTGTCCACTGGAAATCCCACATATGGGGTGGGTACAGATAGCCTCCACTGCTCCTTGGGCCCAGCTGACCGCTCTGAGTACGTCCCGCCCAGTGGTCCACCTCCAGGTACCGTCCTACTCCGCAAGCCTCAACCACGATCAGCACTATCCGCCGTCTGCAACAAACACAACGTAGTGTGGGCATAGCCCGTGTAGGGGTGAGTATAAGCTACTCAGTAGGGACCCCGAGACCCTTGAAGGTCTCCCAGAATCCACAAAGGATAATCCACAAAGGATAATCCACAAAGGAAAGATACAATCACGAAGTAACATCTGACACTGCTTAGGTATATTACCATACATATACCTAAGACATCAATTCTCGTTCGGCTCCAACATCTGAGCCCAAGTACAACCCAGTCCACATAGGAAAGAAAAACGTAAATCCACACAGGATAGCTCAACACAAACTACATAGGAAAGAAAAATAGGATTCATCTCACACAGGAATACTTCTTTGTATGACGATAGAGATGATCAGATGTTTCTACTGAATCATCTAAGTCGTCGGACCCACAAAGGATCGATAGGTACTAACCCCTGCAATTACCCACAAAGGATATGACCCACAAAGGATCGATAGGTAACTAACCCCTACAATGGCCCACAGGGGATCTGACCCACACGGGATCGATAGGTAACTAACCCCCGCAAAGACCCACATAGGATCGGACCCACACAGGATCTGTAGGTGTTGGCCCACACAGGACCGCAGAGCGCTGACCCTCATAGGATAGGACCCACAAAGGATCTGTAGCACTGATCCACGTAGGATCGTTGAGTTTTGTAGTCGTCGATGTTGAATCCACTGAGGATCTCTGTACAGTCGTCATCATCACAGTCGCAGTTGCATCCAGCACTAGGGGTCCCGCACACAGCAAGCTCATTTGGGAGAGTTCACTCCACGAGCCGAGAGGCTGATACATCAACTGACACATAGTCAAGAGTTGATGTATCCAAAAGTTTTGTATCTACAATAGGAACTCAACGTCGCAGACGGCGCGTCAATCGGACGCCCGGTCTGAGAGTTATTGGATTTTTCGTTCCAGAGGATCGGTAGTTTTTTAAAGCAAAATCAACCCGACCATAATCCACCTACGTCCAAACCTCGGGTGGAGTAAGACAAATGATCCGTCTCACTTAGTGGAATCCAACAAAGTCAACGGAACGTCAATCGGACGTCCGTAACTCAAGATATGAGCATTTCCGCTCCGAGGGCCCTGTTGGTTTTGTGTACGAACCAAGCCGGCCAAACCCAATGGACTCCGAAACCTTGAGTGTGATATACTAAAACAACCATCTCGATCCAAGGATTGAATCACCGCTGACGGTGCGTCGATCGGAGGCTCACAACTCAAGTTATGAGAAAAAGACCGAAAAGGTCCGAAAATGGGGGGTCTAGGCCCGGACCGACCCGGCCCAACACCCCTGGGTCGGCCCGAACCGGGTCGACCCAACCCGGGTCCGGGTCCGACCTGGACAGCGCGTCGCGGCCTGGTTTGGGTGCGACCCGGCCCAGCCGGTGGGTCGGCTCGGCCGGTTACGGCCGAGCAGAGTGGGGGGGCGTGCTGCCCCCACGTGAGAGAACTATGGCCCCGCGTGGGGCCGCCCTTGCCAGCGGACACAGCCGGTCCACCGCGTCTCGTGCTCCTCCGATCCAGCACGGTCGCGGGACCGTGCTGCTGTCGCCGCCGCTTCATCCACGGCGGTTCTCCACGGCAGCGCGCTGGGCGCTGCCACCTTCCGTCGCCGGTGCTGCCGTGCAGGCGTGGCGCACCGGCGGTTCACTCGGCGGACCACCAGACGAGCTCCGGTGGTCGGAAATTCACGTTGTCTTTGCCAAAGGTCCTCCCGGGGTCCATCCTTTACTGTGAGGACCCCGCATCGCCCGTGCGGCCGACTTTGTCGACGTCCTCCATTTCGCACACCAATAACGAAAGGGGTGGTGGGTTCAGACTTGTTCGGTAGTCTGCACCCACCGCGTTAGCGGTTTTAAAATTCTCACAACAATTTTAATCATACACCGTGGGAATAAATCACATAGATTTAAATCAAACAAACTCCTACCTCATCGTTGTCGTCGGATGAGAGTTCTTCACGGAAATAATCGTCGCGGGAGAAGAGGATCGTCGCGTCGCGAAAGGGGGTGTCGTGTCATCGCGGTACACGGCGTCGCGTCGATGATCTCTGAGGGTTAAAGAAAACACACAGATTTAACTGCACGTTTAAACCCATGTTGAGGATAAAATCGACAAACAATTTGAGAACCGTAATCCCCTACCTCAAGCAGTTGATGATCGAAGATTGTTGTGGGGAAGAAACATCGCAGAAGAAGCATCGCGGAAGGAGAATCGTCGGCGTCGCGGAACACGGCTTCACGTCGTTGATCTCCGAGGGTTCGGTGTTCTTCATCGCCTTCGCGTTCATCACGTTCTTCACGTTCTTCGCATTCTTCACGTTCTTCGTGAAGGAGGATGAAGAACTTAGAGTTTCTCCAAATCCTCACAACAAGCCACCCACAAGCAAAACGTGTGTTGGTCTTATTTTGTTCTATGCCAACAATTTGAAAAAAAAAGTTATGAAATGAACCATTAATTCGGTGAATTAATGGTAATGTCTTAACTGTCCAATTAATAGGGGCGTTAAAAGTTTAGAAAATGCACCAGTTGACTTTCATTAAAGAGGAGTTTTCGCGGGTGCGTTACTTAGAGGAAAAGAAACGGTGGGGCCCGTGTGGGACCCACCTCACAAATATCCTACCAAGTAGGTAGGATATTTTGGATTCCACCCTATCTGCTTCAACTCAGCTTGAGTGGCTTTAAGTGGTTTTAAGTGGCTTTAAGTGAAATAAAAATAAAGTTGTCACACCACTTTATTTTATTTCTTAACTTAACCCCAAAAATTAAAAACCACACCCAAGCAAACGCAACTCCAGAAAAGGAGTTTCTAAGCAAATATCGGTGTTGCGATTTCATCGGTGCCCCCAGAATTTGATTCCGAGCACCGGTTCAAAAGTTAGAAAAACTCACTCATTCGTTCACTGAACGTACCTTAGCCAATCTTCGGAAAATGATTCCAGGCACACAGGGCCTCAGAATCAGGTGATGTTAGAAACTGCAATCTTGTAAAATTCCAAAGAAAATTAGGAAAAAATTTCCTTGAATTTTATGGGTCTTTAAATCACTCCCACCTCAGGGATTTATGTCCCCATAAAAATACATCATAAACTAGGGGAAAAAATGCGGGTACTGAGCACGCATCTGAGCCTCCCGCTCCCTAGCGCTCTCCTGGAGGTTCCTGGGCTGCCATCTGATGCGCACTAGGAGAATCGACCGTCCACGTAGGACCCACTCCTGTCGATCGTCGATCTCCACCAGGACCTCCGCAAAAGTTGCCTGATCATCAACGTCTAGCTCCCCATGGTCAATGATGTGCGTTGGGTCATGGACGTATCTCCTCAGCTGGGATAGGTGGAAGACGTCATGTACCGGGTGCAACAGAGGTGGTAGATCTAGGCGATAAGCCACCTCTCCAATCCTTATGAGGACCTGGAATGGTCTGATGAAGCGTGGAGACAACTTTCCACCTTGGCCAAATCTTCGTAAACCACGTCGAGGTGAGACACGTAAGAAGACGTGGTCACCATCCTCGAACTCTAGTAACCTCCGACTCCTATCATCATAAGACTTCTGCTGGCTCTGAGCTGTCCTCATCCACTCCTGGATGACCTGGACCTTCTCTGTCATGGCCCGGACCATCTCTGGTCCCACAAGTGCTAACTCCCCAGGGTCTGTCCAGCATAAAGGAGATCTTCATGGTCGGTCGTACAACGCGTCGTACGGTGCCATCATGATGGTGGAGTGTAGCTATTGTTGTACGCAAACTCCACCAAGGGTAGGTGGTCCTCCCAGTTATGACTAAAGTCGAGGACACATGCGCGGAGCATGTCCTCGAGAGTCTGAATGGTCCTCTCCGTCTGACCATCTATCACAGGGTGAAAGGCGGTGCTTAGACGTAGTTACGTCCCAAATGCCTCCTGCAACCCCTTCCAAAGCCGGGAAGTAATGCAAGCATCCCGATCAGAAACAATAGATGATGGCACACCGTGAAGCCGTACAATCTCCTGAACATAGAGACGTCCCAAGCTCTCTACTAATCCCTGCTCTCTGATGGGTAAGAAGTGAGCCGACTTGTTGAGTCGGTCGACAATCACTCAAATGGAGTCGTGACCTCTAGAAGTGCGTGGAATTCCAGTCACAAAGTCCATAGATATCCCATCCCACTTCCACTATGGGACCTCCAAGGGATGTACCAAGCCTGCTGGTACCTGATGCTCTACCTTCACCTGCTGGCAGGTGAGGCATCGAGAAACGAACTCTGCCACAGCCTTCTTCATGCCTGACCACCAGTGCTGTCGTCTGAGATCCTAGTACATCTTCGCCACTCCAGGATGTACCGCCAAAGGAGAAGTGTGAAACTCTCTCAGCACCTCCTCCCGTAAAGCAACTGGTACCATGGTACGTCCTCTAAAAAGGAATGTGTGCTCTACTCCAAGGGAGAAACCATCAGGTGCATGACCTGAGGATATCTGTGCACGCTGCATCTCATAGTCAGTGTCCCCACGTTGTGCCTCTCTGACCCGCTGCAGTAGTGGAGGGGTGACTGTGAGAGAGTGAAGGAAGGATGCTCCATCTCTATCCATGAAGGATGTCTGCAAAGCGGCTAGCTGCTCTGTCGCCTCCTCAAGTAGCTGAATGCCCGTCCTCCTGCTGAGAGCATCGGATACCACGTTCCATTTCCCAGGAGTATAGACTATCTCAAAGTCATAGTCCTGGAGGAAATCAAGCCATCGCTGCTGTCTCAGGTTCAGTTCATTCTGAGAAAAGATGTACCTAAGACTCTGATGGTCAAAAAAGACTGTAAAGTGCTCGCCCATCAGATAGTGTCTCAATGTCTTCAGAGCGAAGACCACTACTGCTAACTCCAGGTCATGGGTAGCATAGTTCTGCTCATGCAGCCTCAACTGACGTGATCAATAGGCGATCACTACCCGCTCCTGCATCAGGACACATCTGTGTCGGGTCCCTGATGCATTGCAGTAGACTACGTACCCTACTCCCTCCTCAAGCAACCTCATGATAGGTGTGCTGGCCAATCTCTGTCTCAGCTCCTGGAAGCTCTGCTGACATCTGTCTGACCACACAAAGGGTTTCCCCTTCTTCATAAGAGCAGAGAGTAGTGACACAACTATGGAGAAGTCTGGCACAAATCTCTGATAGTATCCAGCTAGTCCCAAGAAACTCTGCACCTCCATCACGCTCATGGGTGGCTCCCAAGCTAGCACTGCCTCAATCTTCACAGGATCCACCACAACTCCCGCCTTAGAGATGACGTGCCCCAAGAAGTGGACCTCGCGTATCCAAAACTGACACTTTGAGAGCTTTCCATAAAGCCAGTGCTCTCAGAGTTTGTCCAGTACAACTCGCAAGTGGTAGGCGTGCTCCTCCTCAATCGTCGAGTATATCAAAATGTATTCAATGAAGACCATGACAAATCGATCGTGGAATGGCTGAAAGATCCTATTCATGAGGCCCATGAACACCGCTGGAGCATTGGTTACGCCGAATGGCATAACCAAGAACTCATAGTGGCCATGCCGATATCTGAAGTTCGTCTTCTGCACATCCTCGTCCCGAACTCTGAGCTGATGATAGCCTGACCTGAGGTCTATCTTTGAGAACCATCGTGCTCCCTTGAGATGATCGAAGAGGTCATCAATCCTCAGTAGCGGATATGTGTTCCTCACTATAACCTGGTTCAGGCGACGATAGTCGACACAAATTCGCAAGATCCCATCCGCCTTCTTGGCGAACAAAATCGGGGAAGCCCAGGGTGAAACACTGGGTCGGATGAATCCCTTTCCATGCAAGTCCTCCAATTGTACCCATAGCTCGCGAAGCTCGGTGGGAGCCATCCGATATGCTGGAGTGGATATTGGGTCTATCCCGGGGTACAGATCAATATAAAAGTCTACCTATCTGCGAGGAGGTAGTCCTGTAACATCGTCGGGAAAGACGTCCGCATACTGATCCACCACTGCAGGAAAACTAGGACTCCGCACGTCAACTGCTCCTAGGATGAGGCTAGCCAACTGATGAGTGATGGGTAGTCCTCTCCTCTGCGGAATTCCATCCTGTACTGCGAAGGCTCCCTTCTCTCCGGTGAAGGTGAACCTGCTCCCGTCGGTGCGTACACATCGCACCTTGCGCCTAATACAGTCAATCTGTGCATGGACTGTAGATAACCAATCCATGCCCAAGATGACGTCGTATGGCCTCAACGCCACTACAAGAAGATCCCAGTCGAAGCTCTCGCCTCTTAGAGTAAGCTCACACTACTGGCACCAGTGCGTAATCATCGAGTGTGCTCCTGTGGGAGTCTCTAGACATAAGGATCGAGCCAACGGCTCTGTCGGAATCTCTGAGCTCCGAACAAGGACAACGGCTATGAAAGAGTGACTCGCTCCTGTGTCTATAAGAACTGTAGAAAGGGTGGAATAGACAAAGATAGTACCTCGAATCATCTCGGGTGCGCCATAGTCGTAGGCCTCCACTGCCTGGAGTTGTGCCTATCTCTGTCCGCCAGCTCCCTGTGGACAGGGTGGACCTCCTGGTGGTGGTGGTGGTAGAGCCTCAAAGCGTCGCCCACCACCTGCTGCTCGACCAGCTCCTATTCCTTGTCCACCTGCTCCCTGTAGACCACCACGGTCGACCCTCTGCCTCTTCTTGGGTGGAACCTCAACCGTCTGCTACTCCCCGGCATGGTGGGTCGGGCAGTCACGAGCCATGTGGCCCTGCCCACCGCATGTGTAGCACTGCCTGCCTTTCGAAAGACAGGCTCTGTGTTGTGTGCCCCGCACTACTGAGTCAGTGTCTTGAGGTCGTCTGCCTGAGGGTATGGTCTTTCTGGACCCATGAGTCATCTTTCGGCTGCCTGCTGTAGAAGACTTTGCTACGTGTTTCCCCGCGGTAGGTCTCGCTGCTGAAGAAGGCTCATCATGAAAGCTCTCGATCAAAAGGGCTCACTCCAGAACTTCTGCCTGGGTCGGAATGCTGAGGGAGATCAGTGATGACATGATCTCATGTCTCAATCCCTGCTCAAAGGTCTTGGCCCAGCAGAATGGGTCCTGTACCATGTCTATCAAGTAGCGCGAGAGATCGGTAAATCTCGCTGAGTACTGGGCGACAGTCATGCTGCCCTCCCGCAGCTGAAGAAGCTCCTGGATGCGCACCGCATGGAGGGTGGATGGGATGAACTCTGAGAGGAAAAGGCTCTCAAAGTCCGTCCAGATAAGAGATTCCTCATCGTGCAACTGGAGCATCAAGCTTCACTATCGGCCCACTGCCGCGTGCAGTAGGCTCGCTGCGAGGATCACCATGGGGTCTGCTGGTGTCCTCACTAACAGGAAAACTCGTAACACTGCCTCCAGCCAGTCCATGGATACCTGGGGGTCCGTCTCCCCACGGAACTTGGGCGGTCGCTGGAACGGAAACACGTGCAGTGCACTAAGGCGACGTGCATCGTCAGCGGCTGGGGCAGGAAGCATCAGTGGCTCGGTGGGTAGAGGTACTGCCGGTGCCTTAGCTGTCAAAGGGCCGTGTATCGAGGCCTCGTCGCTCGGTGGGTTATCGTCACACTCAACTCTCTGAACCCTAGATGGCTGCTGTCATGAGGCCATCCTGAAAAGGAAATAGGTGCGCCATGGTCCGAACAGTATACCTGGTGATCTGACACAAAGTAATCACAAAGAAAACATGAAACACGCACATGCAATCAATGTTTTCGTGCATTATGTCGGAAATCATAAGTCAGGGTCCTGGTGAATGGATACGTCGGCCGCCGCACCAACACCGAACTCCCTGAACTGATAACCACACCCAATACGCTTAACATTATTGCTTCACATAGCAAAATATCAGAGTCCCAAGTTCTACAGTCGAACTGAACTCCTCTGATACCAATTTGTCACGACCCGTCCTCAGGGCCCGTGCTGTGACTACCCCAAGCCCGCCTTCCATTGGCCAGGGGCTTGCGACTACCGCCAAGGAGTAAATCCCAGTAAAAAGGGAAGGCATTGCTTTTGTAAAGTAAACCACAAACACCACAGAGAATGTGGGGAGAAGTAAACACTAAGTAATAACTGAGTACAACAGTAAGTGCGGAAAAGCAAGTGGGCCAGTATACAAACCCAAACAAAAAGTAAAGTACAACTGGAAGGGAAAATAGCAACTAAAAAGTAAAGCCGCAACGTTGAGATGTCCACTGTAAATCCCACCTGAGGGGTGGGTACAGATAGCCTCCACGGCTCCTCGGGCCTAGCCGCCCGCTCCGAGTACGTCCCGCCCAGTGGTCCACCTCCAGGTACCATCCTACTCTGCAAGCCTCAACCACGATCAGTGCTGTCCATCGTCTGCAACCAATACAACGTACTGCGGGCATAGACCGTGTAGGGGTGAGTATAAGCTACTCAGTAGGGACCCTGAGACCCACGAATCTCTCCCAAAATCCACAAAGGATAATCCACAATGGAAAGATACAATCACGAAGTAACATCCGACACTGCTTAGGTATATTCCCTTACATATACCTAAGTCATCAATTCTCGTTCTTCTCCAACATCTGAGCCCAAGTACAACCCAGTCCACACAGGAATGAAAAACGTAAATCCACACAGGATAGCACAACACAATCCACATAGGAAAGAAAAACAGTATTCAGCTCACATAGGAATACTTCTTTGTATGACGATAGAGATGATCAAATGTTTCTACTGAATCATCTAAGCCTTCGGACCCACAAAGGATCGATAGGTACTAACCACTGCAATGACCCGTAGAGGATCTGACCCACAAAGGATCGATACGTAACTAACCCCCGCAATGACCCACAAAGGATTTGACCCACACAGGATCGATAGGTAACTAACCCCTGCAAAGACCCACACAGGATCGAACCCACACAGGATCTGTAGGTGCTGGCCCACACAGGACCGCTGAGTGCTAACCCACACAGGATCAGACCCACAAAGGATCTGTAGCACTGATCCATGTAGGATCACTGAGGGTTGTAGTCGTCGTTGTCGAATCCACTGAGGATCTCTGCACAGTCGTCGTCGTCGTCACAGTCGCAGTCGCAGCCACCACTAGGGTTCCCGCACACAGCAAGCTCGTTCGGGAGGGTCCGCTCCACGAGCCGAGAGTCTAATACATCAACTGACACATAGTCCAGAGTTGATGTATCCAAATGTTCCGTATCGACAACAGGAACTCAACGTCGCAGACGGCGCGTCAATCGGACGCCTAGTCTGAGAGTTATTGGCTTTTTCGTTCCAGGGGCCCGGTTGGTTTTTAAAGGAAAACCAACCCAACCGTACTCCACCTGCATCCAAACCTCGGGCGGAGTAATCCAAAAGATCTGTCTCACTTAGAGGAATCCAACAAAGTCGATGGCACGTCAATCGAACATCCGTAGCTCAAGATATGAGCGTTTCTGCTCTGAGGGCCCGGTTGGTTTTGTGTACGAACCAACATGGCCAAACCCAAAGTACTTCGAAACCTTAAATGCAATATACCTAAACAAACGTCTCGATCCAAGGATTGCATCACCTCTGACGGTGCGTCGATCGGAGGCCCGCAACTCTTGTTATGAGCAAAAGACCGAAAATGTCTGAAAACGGGGGGTCTGGGACCGGACCGACCCGGCCGGGGTGGCCCGACCCGGCCTGGGTGAGACCCGGCCCGGCCTGGGTGTGACCCGGCCCGGTCGGCGGGTCGTCTAAGCCGATTACGGCCGAGCGGAGAAGGGGGGCATGCTGCCCCCGCGTGAGAGAACCACAGCCCCGCGTGGGGCCGCCCTTGCCAGCGGACGCGGTCGGGCCGCTGCATCCCGTGCTCCTCCGGTCCCGCACGGTCGCGAGACCGCGCTACTGTCATCGCAGCTTCAGTCATGGCGGGTCTCCATGGGGGCATTCCGGGTGCCGCCACGTTCCGCCTCTGGCACTGCCGTGCCGGTGGGGCGCGCCAGCGGTTCACTCCGCGGACCACCGGACGAGCTCCGGTGGTCGGAAATTCACGTCGTCTTCGCCAAAGGTCCTCCCGAGGTCTGTCCTTCACTGCGAGGACCCCGCATCACCCGTGCGGCCTACTTTGTCGACGTTCGCCATTTCTCACACCAAGAACGAAAGGGGCGGTGGGTTCGGACTTGTTCGTTTGTCTTCACCCACCGCGTTAGCGGTTTTAAAAGTCTCACAACAATTTCAATCATATGCCGCGGGAATAAATCACAAAGATTTAAATCAAACAAACCCCTACCTCGTCGTTGTCATCAGACGAGAGTTATTTGCAGAAATGACCATCGCAGAAGAAGAGGATCGTCACTTCATGGAAGGGGTCGTCGCGGTACACGGGGTCGCGTCGATGATCTCTGAGGGTTAAAGAAAACACACAGATTTAATTGCACGTTTAAACCCATGTTTAGGATAAAATCCACAAATAATTAGAGAACCGTAATACCCTACCTCAAGCAGTTGATGATCATAGATTGTTGCAGGGATGAAACGTCACGGAAGAAGCATCGCTGAAGGATAATCGTCGGTGTCGCGGAACACGGCTTCGCGTCGTCGATCTCTGAGGGTTCAGCGTTCTTCATCGCCTTCGCGTTCTTCGCGTTCTTCGCATTCTTCGCGTTCTTCGCGTTCTTCGCGTTCTTCGTGTTCTTCGCATTCTTCTCTAAGGAGGATGAAGAACTTAGAGTTTCTCCAAATCCTCTCAACAAGCCACCCACAAGCAAAATGTGTGTTGGTCTCATTTTATTCCATGCCAACAATTTGAAAAAACAAGTTAAGAAACGAACCATTAATTCGGTGAATTAATGGTAACGTCTTAAATGTCCAATTAATAGGGGTGTTAAGAGTTTAGAAAATGCACCAGTTTACTTTCTTTAAAGAAGAGTTTTTGCGGGTGCATTACTTAGAGGAAAAGAAACGGTGGGGCTCATGCGGGCCCCACCTCACAAATATCCTACCTAGTGGGTAGGATATTTTGGGTTCCACCCTATCCGCTTTAACTCAGCTTGAGTGGATTTAAGTTGTTTTAAGTGGCTTTAAGCTAAATAAAAATAAATTTATCGCACCACTTTATTTTATTTCTTAACTTAACCCCAAAAATTAAAAACCACACCTGAGCAAACGCAACTACCGAAAAAGCGTTTCTAAGCAAATATCGGCGCTGTGATTCCATCGGTACCCTTGAAATTTGATTCCGAGCACCGGTTCAAAAGTTAGAAAAACCCGCTCGTTCGTTCACTGAACGTACCCGAGCCAAAGTTCGGAAAATGATTCTGGGCACACCGGGCCTCAGAATCTGGTGCCATCAGAAACTGCATTCTTGTAAAATTCCAAAAAAAATTAAGAAAATAAATTCTTTAATGTTTACAGGTCTTTACATATTATTAACTAGTATGTGATAAGATATTATAATAGGTCCATGTATGATGTTATAACTATGAATACAGTTTTGGTATAAATTAATAACATTTCAAAACCATTATACATGATGTTAAATCATGTTAAATTAAATAAAATCACAAGTTATGGGATTTCATCTCAATTTACACTCCCTTAGGACAAATTTGTTATTTTGAACCTACTGAATTTTATATGGTGTATATAATTTCCCTTTTATTTATTTATGATTAATATGTATTTATTTATGATTATTAATTTTTCAACTCAAGTCTATTATTTCAAGGGGTTAAAATTTAAAAATTACCAAAGAGGTAAAAATCTATTTTACAATATCACATTCATTAGGGATTGATTTTATTTTCCTTAATGTAATATTATCATTTATCCTTCAAAAGAACCAATAATTTTATTATCTAATCGATATTTATAGAATATAATAATTTATTCAAAATTTTCCTCTATTTGGTACTTGAATCAAATAATTCAAAGTTTAAATGAAAAATTTATTTATTTCTCCTTTAATCAGATATATTTTTCTTCCATGTTCTTGTTGTTGAAAAAATTACAAAAATATTTTTATTTACTCAAATGATTTATTAAGGAAATTTTAATTTATCCTTGTCTTTTGTAAATGGTTTTAAATAAATATTTCAAATTTTTTATAAAAAATATGTTTTTCACTTTCCTTAAAAAAAGTCAAAATTGAATTTTTCTAATGTATATAGTGATTAAAAAATTCCCCATCATTGTAACCATTTAACAAAATTTTTATTATTCTACACATTCTAAATGGTTTGAAAAAGATAAATATTTTATGAAATATTATTTTAATATTTAGATTCCATTCCATTTATTCTTTTAAAGTAAATTATTTTATTAGAAGCCTTGTATTCTTGGTAAAAAAATAGGCATCTCATGTCTCTTAATATTTGTTAGTCATTCCCTTATCATTAACCATTAAATTTATTTCAATAATTGGAAATTAAATTTTCCTTAAATGTCCATATTATTTATCATGGATCTTCTTATTTATTAAAAATTAAATCATTTATATATATGTTGTTTTACTTTGAAATTTATTTTATTGTCTTGGGAAATAATAATATTTTATATTCTTTATTCAATACATACATTTACTGAAAAATCATATGGTTAATAAATTAAATAAATAATTGTATATATGAGGAATGTATTGTACATGATGTAATGGGTGGGACAAAAATTATATATCCCCTTTATGCATCAAAATGTCTCATGAGGCAAATTAGTTGGCCAAGTTAAATAGGTTTTTACCCATAGTTTTAAGCTATGTTTGTGCAAGGAATTGGCAGTATAGATATCGTGATGTCTAACATAATAAAGTCCAATATTTAGAATTTATTTCATTGGATATTTAGTTGTTTTTATCCATGATATTAATTTATTTATATTTTCCATGTATTATTTCTTTATCACATGATTATTTATATGTAATTTTTATAATTTTATTTATTCTTTCCATATTATTCTTAATGTTCAAGTTATTGATTAAATAACTTCTGTTTTCAGTTATTTAACTTTGCATAGTCTTTATTTTTTATTTTTTCATGACATATTTCTCTAAGAATAACCCTTAATAAGTATTTAAGCTTTCCCTTATTTTATTTCCTTTCCTTAAGATTTGAAGATAAATTATTTGAATTAGATTAAGCATGTTGATTTTTTTCCAATACTATGTTTTATATTTTATCACCAATGTAAAATAGTTATCATTAATGAATATTTCACTCTAATATTATTATATTAAATGGTAAATTGGGATTTAAACCCTTGTATCTAAGCCAATATAATAAACTAACCACTAGATCTCGGTTACTGGAGTCTGGGTTATTCTATAAATTGTGGGAGACCATTGAATGTTGATTTCTAGTTCTTTATTCTACCATATTTTTTAGGGATAAAATTTAATCTTTATATTGTTTTAAATATATGGAAATGAAATTTTTTCATAACTCAATTTAAATGGTTTATCCAAGACTAATGAAGATGTATCAAAATTTCATATGACCATTCTGATAGAGAATAAAGAAATATGAGTATTTTTATATTGATAATTTATTTGACAATAAGTGAAGTCAAAGAATAAATGACCTATGAGACTTTAGAAAAATATATTTACGATGTAATGGAAGATAGATAATATTATGGTAGATTTTGTGGTTACTTTATTAAGGTCTAGGTTTGACCATTATCTAATCTAGGAGTTTATAGACCGACTTTCAAAATTTGATTAGTATTTTCGTATTCAATATATATTTTTAGTAGAAGAAACTAGTATGTTTTATTTGAATTAATTTGTGAGGTTTCAGGTAATTTTTTTAATTACAATATCAAATATATATCCTTTATTTCCTTCTATGTTATGGAGTGGATTATTAAATTTTATTGGTACTCAATTTAGGAGGATTACTAACAATGGATTTCATGGGGTGTGAAAGAGTTATTATTTATTTCCCAAGTATAGAAAGGTAGATGACTAGGGTCATCTCACTTGGGGATATTTTTTAGTTAATTATTCACTATTTATAATTCTATTATTCTATCATTTTTTTTATTTTTTATTTATTAAATCAATGAAACATGGGGTTTTAAATTGTGACATGCAAGACATTAAAGTACACAAGTAGATACAAAAAATGGAGTTAAATAAAATAATATCCTATTAATGGAATAATTCAAAAGAACCATAATCACCAATTATTAGATTATTATTTACATTAATAAATACACTCCATTTTATGTGAAAATATTATCTTGTACCTCTGTTGTGAATATATCATAAAATCAACAACTAGACTACACAAACACATCTTTAATTAAGAGAGAATATTCTATAAAGAATAAGTTTAAACTAATGTAGAATGTATAGACATACTAATACCTTACCCACTTAAGATCCCCCTTTGCCTGACCCTATGAGAATTATAATTATTTAATAATAAACATGTGAAGACCTAGGTTTGACACTGTATAACTCCTCCGAGTGGTTCATCAGGTTAGTCCATGATTATCATGAGTGAAATATCTTACATTGGTGATAAAATAGGGACAAATCAGAGTAATTTAATTTAAATTTTCAAGTGTAAATTACAGAATACAAATAAACTAAACTACAATAATGAAATAAAACATCAATAAAACTTTGGTCAGATATTTAATGTATTAGCTAATTATTTTCATTGTGTCACACTCTTTTTATTGTATCACAATCCTTAGTGTAGTATTTGATCATTTTAACCATATAACACTATCCTTATTTTGAGGTTTCTCCATATATTATTCAAAGGTTCTAAATTTTTTCCTTCTTCAACTAGTCAAATACTTAAAGATTATTTCACTTATGAAATCTTCATTTTTTCCATTTTACCTCATGGTATTCCTTCTTCTTCATAGTCTTCAGATCCCCATCATGATTTAGTCATCCAAAAAAATGAATGGATATTTTTTTATTTTTTATTGAGATATTATGTACACAATTCCCCATTAGGCAATATATTATTGGTGGCATATATGCTAACATGAAAACCTAAATCCTTTACTTGAAGAGTTTGTGAGACCCCTAAAGACTTTTACTGATCCTCCATAGAATGATTTACAAAAATTCTTGGATCGACCATGAATTTAAACTCAACATACCAACCTTGAGATTTAACTCGATGAAATTAAAATAATGTTTAATTCAATGTATCAACTTTATTATAGTCAAGAAACCACATTATATACAAGTAACTATGTGGTAGATTCACCATGTATTTGATCATTCATGAACATGTGGTTGATCAAAATTAACATGGGGTTAATTGAAAACTTTCATATATAAGATGTATTTATCTTATCCATTTATTATGAGCACATTTCAAGGACATTTAATCTAATTATAATGTGTTAGATAATGGTTACATTGTTTTCTAGATGATCGTTATGTAGACTAGTAGTGTCTGACATGATTCATATATAGGGAAAATCATGTTCACATAGGATTTTCCATGACTTTCCTAATGTTTAAATAGGGTAATTATTACTCCTATATATCCCCCTAAATTATCATTATTATATTTCTAATTTTATATGTACATATCATTAGTGGCGGGTATGAAACATTATATTGATGTGTACGCATACATTTTATTTTTAGTTATCCATATTCTATAGCAATGATTCCCGAGTTAATATAAAATTGATTGATTTATTCAAAATAACATCCAGGGACTGATATAATTATCAAAACGTCCAAAAATACGTGTAAGATTATTTCAAATAATTTTAATTATATATAAAATATTTAAAAACCATGTTTTAATACATTGTCATAATTGAACCCATATTATTCCTACATATTAAATATATTATAATTACCCCTTAAATAATAAATGTTATGGATATAATCATGATCATATCATGTCAAATATATATAATTATTTTATCTATCAATTCCCCCACACTTAAATATTTCATAGTGAGCAGTCATCTTTATGCCATGGTCAAACAAGATTTCTCTGGAAATAATTGACATCAATTTTATATTCAAACAGCCAAATAATTACTATATATCCTTATTTTATTTTAATTCCTTATTTCCAACTCCGTAATTATAAGTCATTAAATATCTTTTTAATTCTCGGGTGAATTTTATTCTTCCAAACTTTGATGTGTATCTATATTCACTCAAGGATTTGTAATTGTATATTTTCTCATTCTAAAGGACATGAATGATTTCCATAGGCTTTATTCCTTCACAAAATCTCTAATTAAAATAATCATAAAATATGTATAATAATGAGGATGCTTAATGGGGTTCTCTATGATTAAAGGTTTGGAAATAATTTAAAAGTTAAAAATTATTGATATTGAATGAGGAGTCTTAGATCTAAATTTAAGTAAAATGTATAAAACAATTTAAACTCAAGAATAGGTCCACACACACTCTCCTATTACATAAAAATGACCACAAAACTTGTCTTTATTTTTTGGGAAACTTTTCATAAGGGGTGTACAAGTTGAGAAACCAAGAAGAAAAATAAGTATCTCAAGTAGCAGAAAATAAAAAAAATGAGTAGATTTGATCTCTCTCTATCTCCCTCTCATTATTTTTATATTATTGTTTAAGGTTTTTTTAGATCTATAATTTCTATTCAAAATCATTTTTTTGGATAATAGAATAATATTTTTCTCTTGAAGTAGTAGTGAAATTCCAACTCAATATTTAATAAAACATATTGTCATACTTTCATCTTCCCATCATGATTTTCTTTATATAAAGAAGTGGTAAATGTCCACATCCACTCACAAAATATCCCAAACTAATTTTTAATGTAGTAAAATTTACCCCCCCCCCCAAACTTGATCTTGTCAATATTCATGCATTTTATTCTAGAGAAATATGGATAGGGGTTTTTGGACTATAATATGGAATCCTAAAAATGTTAATTGTCATTACTATAACCTTAATAAAATGGTCATATGTAATATCATGCATGAAAATAAAGTTAAATGAAAATGGGATTTTCAACGTGTCACCTCAATCATTTTAATCTCATTCAATGAAATCTAATATCAATGAATGTTAAGAAAAAAACATTAAATATTTCATAGCATTCCTCAAGACACTAAAGTAAAAAAGGAAATATAAATAATATCTCAAAATTTAATCAAAATATCTCTGGTTTGGGGGAAAATTCATTCTGGAAAAAACTAGTGCACATTGAGTTTAATATTTGATCAAAATTCCGAAATGATAAGATTGAAAATCAAGGGAAAAATATTTCAGTAATTATTTAAAACTATATAAATTAAAATTAATATGTTTTTTTAAAAAACATTAATACAACCTCAATTTTTCAATTTTTTCAATAAAACTCAAATATCCTAAACTAAAAAATATCCCAGAATAAAAAAAAGAAAATAAAGTAGGAAATTTATAAATTGGTTGGTAGAACTCCCCCACACTTTTCTAGAAATACCCATTAAAGTTAAATAATGAGAACCAAATTTTGTTGGTGACTTAAATAGATGTAAAAGAAAAATATAACCTAGTTTATTATAGTGGTTTCTTTGATTATGTCTACTAAATTACACCTTCAAGAAATATACACGTAAAAATAAGAAATCATATGAAAATTTGTTAAAGTAATAAATAAAAAATAATAGAAATATAAATGTAAATTAATAGGGATAAATCTTGTATTAATCCCCCGAGTGACCCAAGAGTTTTAACTAAGTTCATATGAGGAGTTCCATTTTTTATCTATAATAAACTAGTATGTGGATTTTCTTTTAGTTAAACCACTACAATTTTTTGATTTAACATTTCTTCACATCACATTGGTTGGAAGTAATATCATTGATATAGTACATCAGTTCTATCCCCATAGAAGTAAGTAATAACTTTCATAGCGGGGATAAGATAAAGAATGGTTCCTCCTACTTGAGTTCATCCATAACTTCTTTGACCTCTTATTCTTCTTCTAGGGATTGCACAAAATATTCAATGTCAATAAAAATTTCAAAGGTAATGTTAGAGAATATTTCATTTTGTGTAAAATAAAAACATGAAAATTTTATATCAAAATATTACCCTTCAGGGTTGACATCTTGTGACCTGAGTTATTTAGTAAAATGAAATATTAACTACATTTTTACTCCCTCTAGTGGATTCTTAATGGGATTGTGGAGAATAATATATTCTTCACTAGGTTAAACACCATATTTTTCTTATTTATCCTCCATGGAAACACATGTATTGGATGAATCTTATAGATTTAAACAAAGGGAGTTAGTTATCAATTTTTCTTAATAATGTTAAGGGATATTGATTTAAAGAAATGATTTACTCTCTAATTTGGTTTGGATTCAAGTGTGTAATTATATCTTAATCCCTATTGGAGTTTAGTTTTAGCATATGGATGTAAGTAATTAATCTCCTCAATCTTTTCATAAAATTACAATAATTAGCTTGTTTCTTCCATAAAGTATAGAGAAAGATATAGTGATTCTTATATCTATTCTTCTTATATGGGTAGATCATGTTATAGGTTACCATTAAGAAAGTTATTCCAGGATTTATTTAACTTTTATTATCCCCCCAAAAGTGTATCAACATTAATGTGTTCTATAGAAATCTCATTGATCCATTTAATGAGTATGGGATAATGTTAGTAACTCATTAAGTGACTTATTCTCACTATACATGGGTTCCTTAAAAAACGTTTTAGGAAATATATTTCAACACTTGTTATGGAACAGTTTTATGTTTCACTAGCTACTGATCTAGAGAACACAAGGGTATTCAACTTACAATTCTAGTTTTCTTCTCAGGCTCTATATGACAACCCTAAGTCCTTGAAAACTTTCTTATCCTTAATTATAAACTTCTTCATGTTATTTTTATAGAAAATGAGAGTAATTAATTTTGGAAATGTAATTGATACTTTAATGTATTATTAAAAATAAGTTATTTTATATTTTTTATGGCTAAAAAAGACATTATTTATAAAAAGTTGATTAAAATAGTGAATAACACACTGCTCTACTCCCTGAAAATGGTTCAAATTTTTTACAAAATATATCATAGGGTGTACAAAAGATATTATATATTTTCCCAGAGCATCACAACAAATGAAAATGTTTTTCTCTTTTGAGGATAATTCACATCTGATAACTCACTATTTTTAATTCACATATTATATTATTATTTTTGTGTTTTTTATTTTTGTAATAAAACAAAAATGGGTTTTGAGAATATAACATGAAATTCATTAAAGTAAACATATCGATACAAATAGAATGGAGTTAAAAATAATGGAAATTCTCTAATTGGAATAATCTAGAGTGAACCATCATCATTTATTATTAGCTTTATATTTAATTTAATAAACAAACTCCATAGTATGTGTGAAAGTACTCTTCTAACCTAATTGTCAATATATTGTGCACTCATTAGATACACTTCACATCCACCTTCTCAATTGAGGGAGAATATTATAGAAAGAAGAAGAAAACCCTTAGGTGGAGGGTGGTTATAAACTTGACCCTTTATCACTTAAGATCCCCAAAATCCTAACCCTAATAGAATAAGAATTATTTTTTAATGAACAGAAAAATAACTGGGTTTGGTACTAGATAACTCCGCAAGAGATTCTTTCGTTTAGTCACTCATTATCATGGGTGAAAGTTATCGTATTAGATAATAAAGTGGATGAAATAAGATGACTTTAATTAAAATATAAAAATTTAAATTATATATTGAAAATGAAATTTTTTATAAAAATTAAACAAAACACTACCAAAAATTTGGATATATATTCAATGTGGCATCAAATCCATTTCATTCTGGCTCCCTTGTATTTTTTATTAATGTCACCATATCTTCTTCAAAGGTTTGAACTTTACTCCTTCTGATGGTCAAATCCTTTGTGATTTTTTCTCTTCCAAAATCATTAATAATTATTTATATCCCATGGTTTCCCATATTTTTTATGGTCCTTATATCTCCATATTTATCTGGTCTTCCAAAAAATATTTGGATTTATTTCTATAATTTTGATCAAAATATTATGTAAAAAAGTTCCCTATGGCCACCTATGATTGGTGAAATTCATGCTAACATGGAATCCTAAATCCTTGTATTATAGTATTTATCAGTCAATTTATGTTTTCTATTGATATTTTGTAGGCCGATTTGTGATATTTCATAGTTATATCATGAATTTAAACTTAATGGATTGGTTATGAGGTTCATCTAAATGGATTGATTATAATTCTTGAGTTAATGGATATACCATATGGAAGACAATTGATTATGTAGTAGATTCATTATGTGGTAATTCATTAATAAATGTGTTGTCGATCAACATGAATGGGTAGTAAATCAGTATAATCATGTAATTAATTGACAAGAAAGTGTGTTCGATTAAGAAATTATGCAACTAAGGTGTCTGAATCTTTTTCCCATTCTTATGAAGACAATTCCAGAACTTATTAGATATAGACAATGTTCTATATGATTGTTAAAAATGGTACTAGATGATGGCTATATAGGCTAGTAGTGTGTGGGATGATGAAAATTAAAGGTAACAACATGGTTTTTTAGGATATTCATAATGTATATAAAAAAGAAAAATTGTCCCAATATATCCCTCAATGATTCTTACATGGCATGCTTCATACTTAAATATGTTGAATGATATATATATATATATAACTGCATTGATGTGTGTGAAAGCTATGATTTTTTCATTTTTCCACATATTGGTACAATAATTCTATATTTAACATTTAATCTCTCGATTACTCACAAATAAATTCCATCCACATGAAATAATTATCAAAACATCAAAATTTTAGTGTAGTATTTATTCTACTAATTCCAAAGATATATAAAACATTAGAAAATTATGTTTTTATCCATTATTATAATTGAATCAAAAAATGTTACTACAAACTAAATATATGACAATTACCCATTAAATGATAAATTAGTGGGATTAAAATCATGAAAATATTAGTGAAATATATAAAAATATTGGCTTCCACAAATATGTTATATCATCCCTAGATATTTGAGAATCTAATATGAAAATATAGACTTTTGAGGACATTATTTGAGATTCTATGATGGATTTTAAGAAATTATTATAGGATCATATATATATATATATATAATTTCCTTACATCAATAACTCTCATGATTAAAATCAAATAACATCATTTGAAGCATTGTGATCATTTTAAAGGAACATTTGAAATCAATGACTCATGAATAAAGTAATGTTGTCACATTTGAAATAATTGTGAGAAATATAGATGTAAATTATTAGTTTTAGTTACCATATAATTATGTTGAAATGTATTATATGTTTCATTTATTATAATAATGTACCAATCAAACCCTTCTATTTTTATTTAGTATGGATCTCTGATAGAAAAGATATATTCCTACGAGTAAAAAATCTTAATTTTAGTTTAATGGAATTTTATAGAGGTTGAATAGAAATCCCCAAAGAGATAATATCACATGTGTCTATAATATTAAGAATATTTTTACTAAGAATAATTCTGGTCAAATCTTGTAGATGAAAAGTAATATGTTGTAGAGGATTAAAATACCTATATTTCTTAAGTATATTTAATTATATGGATAAAAGTTTCAGTTTATTTATTATTATGTGTTTGATATGGAAATTTTTTTGGTTTTTTATTTATCAAAATAGATTAATTTTTTTATAAATAATTTATTTCAATGAGAAATAGGGAAATAATTATGAGGTTTTGATTTGATATTATAACACACTATAATTTAAAAAACAAATTATTAAATGATTTATGAGAAGGGTTTCACTTTCTTATATATAGAGGATATTTTAGATTTTGGGTTTTATATTATTAGGGAAAAAATTAAATAATGAAGTTTAAATTTGCACAACGAATCCATTTTTTACCAATAAAAACAAGGTTTTTATATGGGCACACATGCTTCATTCAAGGTAACTCATATATCTAGAACTCTAAATTTATCAATTTTTTTACATATCCTTATGCCCTACTAAAATTCAATTGAAAATGTGGGATGAGAGAGAAAAATATCAATATGAGACATAAAAGAAAATAAACTCATTTCTTCATTTATAAAAGTGAAAATTTGTAGGAAAGGTTTCCTTTTTCACATCAAATATATAACCCCGAATATATATTTTTCTTGAAAAAACATAATTGATTAATTATTTTCCTGAAATATATTATTTAAAGACCATATAGGAAAAATCATAATCATATGGTTTTCATTGAAAACAATAAATCATATGATTGCCTTTCCTTGAAAATTGTCATTTCACCATTATGAAAAAAGGTCAAAAACATTCCTTAAAAACATACTCATTTTCTTACATTTTGTAATCAAAATATTTCCTTTATAAACCATTATAAGAGTATCATGTAGGTACCTTGGAATATTATACTTAAATTTACCCTTATAGGATTCCTTACAATGGAATCACCTAACTGCATAATTCACATATCACATAATAGGAATTTGTAACCAGTAAACTCTATCACTTTACCCAATTCAATAGAGAGCTATATTAGGATCACCCATTATCAGATCTATTTCAGGATCACCCATAACTCATATAAAATTTCAAATAACCAAATAATGAATAAAACAAATATATTTCACTATAATTATAAAACACATCTAATATGGAATGAAAACTCATAAGTAATGACACTTTAATTATCTCGTAATGAAGAGAAAAAAGATTATGATTCCTTAGAAAAAAAATTAAAACTGATCATTCAGAAAATATTGAGATCTGATTTTATTTGAAAATAAACATGTAAATATGTAAAGGAATATTGATAATTAAAAATTGATATTAAAGTGGGGATTTTTATTCAAGTCATATATCCTAAAAAATAGTCTTTTTCACTTTGGTAAAAAAATATCAAAAAAAATTGATTGGTAAATCATTAAAATATTCTATTAAGAACATTAAAAAGAAAATAAAATTTAGTTTGAAATTACATTTAATATCTTTTTAAATATAAAAAATTACTTTATTGAAAAAAATTATATAATATGGACATGGAAGAAAATTATTTGTAAGGAATACGTTAAAATAAAGTTTTGAGGAAAAGTCCATTGCCTTATATCCTGTATAGTTGTGTTCATTCTCTAACTCCTGAATAATAAAATTATTTTAGTTTTATAATTTATTGTTAAATTTTTTTATATGTTAATTTCATTATCATTATTCATTTTATTTCATTTATTACCATGTTTAATTTAATTATTTGAATGGATAATTTCACGATGGACATTTTTGGGTCGTTCAGTTTAAAACCTCCAATCCACATCGGTGCACTGACCATGGTCAAAGGGTTTAGGGATATATTATCTCTAGAATAATAAAAAGTTTATATTTATCATATTTATATGTTATATACACTTCTAAAACCAACCTTGTAAGGTGGTTATAAAAAATGATCTTCTCCATTTCATGGAGATAGTAGTCTTTATATATACATCAAAGCCATTTTAATTTTTTCTAAAATCATTAAAAGAAATAAATTAGATAATATTTTAATTTTAAAGAATAATAAATATTTTGTATAAGTCATATTTATTCATTATTTCCATCCTTATGAAAATCCTTATCAGTTTAAAATGAAATGAATCACATCGCTTCGTGAAGATTGTATTTCACATTACACATGAGAAAAATTATGAATTTCCCATAAAAGGAAAGATTAATATGATAAGTAATATATTATCATTAAAGAATCATAATTATTTAATATATATCATTAATTTTTATTTTTTTATCTTTATAACCAAAAAAATGATCTACTGATGAAAACTAAAACACATCGCTTTGGGGAGTTCGTATTCCATATGTATGCACGAGTGACATTCTCATTTTTAATAAGATGTAAAACATTATAAAAAGGGTTATAACATAATAAAAATAAAATTTATTTATATTTATATACTTATTTTATTATTTCATCATGGTTTAATAAAATTTTAATGACGTTAGAGAATAAATAAACTTATAATTGGTAAGTTATGACTTATACCTACTCCTTAAATATCTCCCTTTGGATTTCATCATAATCCTTCTAATATTGGTATTTTGAGAAAAATAAGACCTATTGGGATTGTTTAGGGATGGTGGAGAGTTTTTACTATGTATTATTTTAACTAGTGTTCTCAAAGTGTGTGAGGAATGGAGAACTGTAGGTTCCATTTTATAAATGAGGGGAGTGGAACACTTGTAATTTTCTACAAATTTAAATAAAATTATGTCTTAATCATGGAAAATATGATCCAAGACTATTAAATTCATAAGATAAGGTGAAAATTATATTAATTTAATTATCCAATGATAAAAATTATATGATGTTTTGGTTTTATCACTTAGTTTTTACCAAAATTAACAAGATTTCCATTTATCTCAGGACACATTTTTACCATTGTTATTATTAATAGTGACGAAAAAAAGAAAATGAACTCATTAATAAATTTTAACCTCATGATTAAAAATAAGGAATGAATTTTTCAATATTTAATATTTATAAGTATTATAAATCACCTGTAAGATAAATCTATAAAATGTAACAAAAACTATTTTTTTTAAAATGTGTTTTTCACCAAAAATGATATTATACCAAAATAAAATATAATGATGAATCTTACAGAATTATTTGTATTATATTTAATAAAAATAATCATATTTTACTTTAAACCCAAATATTTCATATAATGGTACGTTAAAATTATCTAATTTTATGAAAAGAAATTACAGTTTTTCAAAAATTGATATTTTTACTATACTGTCAGAAATCAATATTTTCAAAAAAATATCAAAAATTATATGTATGTTATATTTGATATGTTTATTGAAAAATGAATTTTTTTATCAAATTCAATTTCTAAAATCAATATATTTATCTTCCAAATAAAACCACATAATTCATAGAAATAAATTTAGTTAAAAAACTATTCCTTTTCTGACGGAAAACCGTTATATAATTATTCATAAAAATATAAAGAATATGCATCCATAAAATGAATACATATAGATCATAGTATTTATTTATTTAAATGATTACCTGAGTTTTCACATTCTTCCCGTTTTAGTAAGTCATGTCCCTATAATTGTATTAATTACATAAACAAGTTGGTGTATTTTTCCTACATATCATTTTATAATTCCCCTATTACTTCCTAAATCTTGTGATTCATCAATAAAACTTTTACCTATTGATTCACCTTATTTCATATTACCTTCTCTATATGATCCAAAATTTGAAAGAGATTTTCTTCACAAGAGAGATTCACCTCTAACTGTACCACTTCTTTTCTCAAAACATTATAGCATCAGGTGCGTAATTTATTAGAAATGAAACATGAACCACATCATTTACCTGAGATAAACTCATTAGTAAGGACAGTATATAAAAAATTGAACTAGCCTTTTCTATAATTTTATATGGAGAAATATAAGTGAAACAAAACATTCTCTTTCTTTACAAATTAATAACACTTTTCCATAGAGGTAATTTAACAAAAACATGATTTCTTACCTCGAACGAGAGGTATTTTCGCCTATTATATGCATAAATCATCTACCTACTATGAGTTTTCCACATGTGTTGTTAAAAAAATTTTAACTTCTCAACCACCTTTTCTACCAATTCTATTCCTAGCAATTTTATCTCGCTAGTTTTATCCCAACTTATTGTATTTTAAATCTATTTTCTATATAATTCTTCAAAAGGTGTAATTTGTTCACTTAAATAAAAAATTTCATTATAAATAAATAAAAAAAGAAATGTCTTGGTACAAACATCCTAAATAATCTAATAAATCTCAAAGAATATCTTTTAATGTATGAATTGTATGCTTTAATTGTCTAGAATATTGAGGATAAAGAGATTTAATACAATTTAATTCAAAATCCATAGAAATATAAAGGTCTTTCAAAAAATTTGATGTAAACCTGGGAGCATGATTAGACACAATATAGATAGAAAATATATGTAATATCATCATTTCCTTAACACAATGTCTTGAAATCCTATCAAAATCCATAGTATATCAAATAGAAATAAAATATATAGATTTAGTCAAACAATCCATAATTAAAAAAATTCATTATTACCTCAACATGTATTTTATATCCCTAATACAAATCCATAGATATATTCTCCCCATTTCCATTCAT
The DNA here is from genome assembly GCA_963277665.1 of Viscum album. NCBI lineage: Eukaryota > Viridiplantae > Streptophyta > Magnoliopsida > Santalales > Viscaceae > Viscum > Viscum album. The sequence continues at coordinate 1,502,998,424 of OY728119.1, read as the reverse complement.
GTTCTAGAAAAGATTGTGTCATATGATTTAATGGCTTTCACTTAGGTTTATCCTTCTGTAAATTCGAACATTTAATGGTTAAATCATCAATATATTTCTTTATTCCTTCCCACCAAAAAATCCTCGAAGGTCTATATATATCTTTGTGATTCTAGGATGATATAAAATTGAGAGTTGTGATCTTTAATTAAAAATTCATTAATCATCCAGCAATAACATAGCATACACAACCTCTTTCTAAATCTGATAACACTTTCTTTATCTATATTATAGTTAGTAAACCTAGCATTGTTGATTGATTTTTTTATTTATTTCAAACCAATATCTTCCATATGATCCTCATTTATTATTTCTAACAAAGAGAAATTCATTGAAACCTGGCCCAAAATATAATAATTTACAAAATAAACAATTTCTAGGCTAACATTTATTAAATCGTTAACTAAAGGATCATGTTCCAGTCATAACATTGTTACTAATACATTATGTTTTCTACTTAAAAATTTATTAACTTATTTTCTTTACCTGGAAGATATTGAATTGTGTGATAATAATCCTTAATCAGTTTGAGCCATATTTTTTGTCTCATGTTCATTTATTTTTTAGTGAATATATACTTTATGATTTTATGATTAGTATATATTCTAAATTAATCCCCTTATAAATTATGCATCAATATTTTTAAAGAAAAAAGTAATAAAATTATCTAAAGGTCCTGTGTACGATAATTCTATATATGTAGTTCCAATTGATGAGATGAATATGTGATCACCCAATAATTTTGCATCAATAAAAAACCAAGTTCCAAAAATGAAGCATCACTATAAATAATAAATTCTACATTTCTTTTTGGATTGTCTAACACCATATAATTAACCAATATTCATTTTAATTCCAATAGTTAATTATTATATTCATTTTCCTAGATGCGTTTTACTCATTTTCAAGTTAACCTAGTTATTGGGATATATAATCATGAAATTTTCTAAATAAATCATCAGTAGTAATATATTAATCCAAGAAAATGTTAAATATTAATGAAATATTTAGGACTTGTACAGTCTTCCGCCACTTTGGTTTTAGAAGGATCAATAGTTATACCATCTTTAGAAACAATATTCCTAAGAAACAAAATCTTTTTCAACCAAAACTCACAATTACTAAATTTTTCATACAACTTATTTTCTTTTAAATTCAACAAAACAATACTTTTCTATTTCTCAGGATCTTCATAACTATTAGAGTCTACCAGAATATCATGGATAAAACCAGCCACAAATTTATCCAAATACTCCTGGAATAATATTTTCATTAGATCCATAAATATAACAGGTGTGTTTGGTAAGACAAAAGGTATCAACAAAAAAATATTTTAACCAAACCTATTATGTAATTTCATCATCTTAATATCTTCCCCATTCACCTTTAGATACTGATACCCAAACATGATATTAATTTTTGAATAGTACTATTCACTCACGAGTTGATCAAACAAGTCATCGATATAAAGAAACAGATATTTTTCTTAACAATGAGGTTATTGGGTGCACTAAAACCATTTTACGACCTCATATAACTATCTTTATTTTCCTCTTATAAAATAGGATCACCACATGGTGAAGTGCAAGGGTAGATGAAACCCTTATCAACCAACTCTTATAATCGTTTCTCTAATTCTAAAAACTAAATTGATGTCATTCTATATAGAGGTTTTGAAATTGTATTATCACTAGGGACTAAGTCAATAATTAACAAAACCTCCTGATTAGGAATAAAACCAATAAAATTGTTAACAAATATATAAATTTATTCATTCACTAGGGGAATATCACTAATTTTAATTATTCAATCCTTCTCAATAGTATGTGGAAGATAAATTTGACTTCTATCTTTTATCATTTTCTCTTCTTTTGGATATGTTATCAATGGTATGAATTAACTCCAATAAATTATCAAAAAATATTTTAAAAAAACTTTTTTAGCTCTATATTATATGGTATCATGATAAATAAAAATTTAATCCATACCTGAAATAACATTAAACTCTAAAATGGGGAAAACAACATGTTTTTTTAAAAAACATTCCAAAAATGATAATATGATGTTTCTTATATTTTATTATTTCTTTTATACTAATGATGTGAGTTTTAAAAAATATTGTTTACTTGATTTCATGATATAGTATTTCTATTTTACATAAATATTTTATAGATATAAAAGAATTTGTGGATCCTAAATCAAAAAAGAAATTTTTATAGTATGAATAAACTATTAATGTACATGTCACCACATCTTTTGAGGGCCTCAAAACTTACATAGTAGTAGAGAAATACTTTACTACACATTTCTATTTTCAATCATGAATATCTACAACATGAGTATCATAAATTTTATATGAATTAGAATAATTTTCCAACTCATTATAATTAGAACGTTTAATTTTATGATTTTCATTACTATTTTGACCATTTCCATTACTCTTTTCATTACAATCAGGATGCATATTTCCATGCTTCCCACATTGGTAGCACTTCCAATAACTCATCATACTTTCTCTAAAATACTTATTTCCACACTTATCACAAGTGGGTAAATGGATATTCTAACCTTTGGTGTAACACCCAGAGATTTTATGAGAACTATTTTGTTTTTATGTATTATGTTTTACGCAACACCAAAGGAATCTTTCACTACAAACAACACTATCTTGGCTTGCGTTGCATGCAAGAGAAACCTTCCTTGATAGCTTACATTGTACACAATACCGAGTTTCACTAAATGACTATATGTATTAAAAAAATTATATAAACTAGCCATTATGAATAGTAATACCCACTTTTTGAAATTTTATAAATTTTATCATTCAAAATGGACTTCATTTTTGGATTCGGAATGTTGAAATTATCCAAGGGTGAATTTTTGGTATTTTTCTGAAAACATTCAATTTTTGATGAATAGTGAAAATCATCGAGTTTTAGTTTGAAACCGAATTGTTATTTAAATTATTATTTATTTTATATAAATTTATTTTAGGCCAAAATAGATAAATAACACCTATATATGTTCAATGTAATTTATTGGTTTCATTTTATAATAATTTGAGATATATAAAAATTTTATTGAACTTTTGACCGTCTTTTACCCATCTCCTAGGAGAATTTCCAAATTTAAATAAAACATAATTTTACCGCTTCTGTGAGTGGAATTTCAAAAATATAAGAGACATGGTTGATATAAATATATTAAATGTGGTCCAATAATATAAAAACATTTTTTGGTGAATAGTAACTTTTTACTTTTATTTACCACGGTTAAAAGTTAATAGGGTAATTAAGGGAAAAAAGATATTATTATTACCCTAAATCATGTCCTAATTCTGTTGGATAAGTTTAATTCGACCAAAAACAACATTCGTAATAAAATATGACCCTTTAGGTCCACTTGGATTAGATTAGGACTTTTATTATTATTTAATTCAAAGAAGAGTTAAAAGAGTTAAAATCAAAGTCTAATAACTAAAACATTTTTAATATAGGGATATACATAAGATAAATTCAAAAATAAATATTCATTAGAAAGATAAAAATATTTCCTAAATAATTATATTTTATTTATAATTTTTTAAAATTAAATAATTTAATTTATTTATGAAACAATTATGATTCTGTAATTACTTTATTAATGAAATATTAACATAATTGATGTTATAAATACCCAAATAAATGTAATTTGAGACTTTTTATGAATTAAAATAATTTTATAGGTTAATATAACAAATTATAGTCGGTTAGATGAATTTTTTTTGAAGTAATAATGCTGTTATAAATTAAACAAAACCAAAATACCAAATAGTGTCAAAATTGAGAAACAAAGTTTTTAAAAAAATATTATATTATTAATTGTTATTCTATTAATAATGATATATGGTTCTGCCAAAACACTTATATAATTATATATATTACATTAATGAACCAATTGGGGTTATATTGGAAGTTTATAGTAAGTTTATTAACCATATAGTGTAAGAATACAGGAAGACAAGGTAAAAGTTAAATTATTTAACTTAGAGTTAAATCTAAATGATAAGGTTAAAATGGTAACCTAAACTCCTATAAAACCTATTGGTTGAGATTATTTTGACCCATCCCCACCCTATCTTTGAAATAAGTTACTTTGGATCCATTATAAACCTAATATGACTTTATTATAAAATAATATTTTCAGTTTTTCTAAGGTGTCCCTCTCCTCCCTTATAAAAGGGCACCTCTTCCCTCTCCTATTCACAAAATATTGAGCCTTAAAGATAGGCCTACCCCAGCCTATTTCTCTTATAAACATCTCTAGTTATATCATAGTGGTTCTGGTCCTCTCAAAAGACCAACTCTATTTACCTAATAAAAAGTTTAAAAGAGACACGTCAAGGAAGAGGTAATCTCTTCTACCGATTCTTTCAAGTTTATTTCTTCTTATACTTATTCTTATTTATTTGTATCATTATAATGTAATAAAATTAGTATCACTTAATACTGATATGTTATTATAAATATTAAACAACCTTATTTTACCTTCTATCCATCCAATTGAAAATGAAATCACTGCGCGTGCGTACGTACAGAATATCGTCTCCACGTCGTGCAGTAATCGGTTTTCCACCACCACCTTACCTAGATGGGTATAATGGTGTAAAAAATAACTATATATGATTATTATAACATGATAATGATTCTGAAATATTATATCATCAACTCCAATTCCATTCATATAATTATGGGAATGATATCATCGCTCGTGCATATGTATGGCCTACCGTCTCTAAGATGTGATGCGACTCGTTCTACATGGTCTTCATTGAATAATGATTATATAATAGAATTGAATGAATAAATATGATATATATTACACTAATATCATTCTGTAAATGATGTTTTTATAACCTAAAAAGAAGAATAAGAATCTATTCGACAAAACACGCATAAGAACATAAAGCAATGAACACTCGAATAACAAGTAGTAATAAAGTATTACAAATAAGAAGATAAGAATATGACCATATATGATATCATAACATTGAATATGGATCTGTAATAATCCAATGATATTATTTAAATCATTATACAGGAGTTTCAGATATGTACGAAACATATCGGACCTAAGGTAATGGATAACTCTTCCAATCTCATTTTGTCCGAGATTGTTTATTTGTAAGTATTTACTAGGGTTGTATTTATCATCCAAATCCATGTTTCCACAATATTTAATATTGTTTCTATCCTCCTACAATTTTTTAAATATAATTTTACCTATTGGTGAATTTTTAGTAAAATTTATGAAAGGAATCTTATGTTGTTTTCAGTACGAGATACTTTTTGACTTTTTCATCCAAAGTACGAGAAGAATGTTTTTTTTAACTTATAAAGCATGAATGGATTTTTATGATTTCATATAAAATTATTTCCATGTTGCTTCCTTTACAAGTTTTCAAGTTTATTTTTAATTAACTTCTTTTAGTTTAAAATTTTATGACATGTTAAGAAAGGAAAAAAAATGGATGTAGAAAGGATATTTTCCTCAAGAATGGAGTCCAAGTGTTTTATCAAAATTATTTTCCATATAAGATAATACAGGGTTCTTTTTATATCCATATTATTACATGTATGTGATTATGTTATGATGGAATTATTTTTATGAAGTCTTTTTACCTTATATGGATTATGTTATGATGACATGATGTTTAAGAATCCCATTTTTATTACATGGGTTAGGCTATGATGTATAATTTATGATTTTGTGGCTGACATAAGAATGGTATCATTATGAGATGGGTGAGACCTATATCTCCCTCCAATTCATTGGGTAAAGATTTATATCTCATGAGATAGACATGACGGGAATGACAAGTTAATCTGGTTTAGTGATACAGGACTAGAATGAGGAGTGAACTCGGTTTAGGAATGGACTTTGTCCGCTATGATAGTCTCGACAATAATTCTTGACTAATATGAAATGATTTTCTATGATTTTTTGTGTATGACAAAAAGATTCATGTTTTATGTTAGGATTATTGGGATTAAATTTCACAACTATGATTTATCCCATGTCATGATATTATGATCTCTTTTGCAAGATAAGATTTTCAAAATGTTGTGTTCTTATGAATATGATATGATTGATATCTCTTTCGTTTACCCTTACTAAGCATTTGAGCTCACCCTTTTGTATGTTTTCTTTTCCGAAGGTCAGGAAGAAGGGTATTAAGTAGTATATTCCAAAAGGGACTCTAGATATGATGAAATAAATGAGAGACAGTGTAGATGCTTTATAAACCAGTTGTTTATGATTCCTAGTTTCTAAAGACACTATACCTATATGGTCCCATCATGGTTTTGTTATATATTGTAATAAGTATGCTTCAATTCATAAGTAATAACAATGTATGTAAATTAAGGGTCGTTATAGTTGGTATTAAAGGAAAGGTATAGTCAACCTTTAGAAACTTGGATGTGAAAGCCTTAGTAAGAACCCCAAGGACATGTATAAGCATAGAAAAAAATATTAGTACTTTAGAAATGGCCATGAATAAGCTATGGTAAGACCGAAAGTGTGAAATTTTATTCCTGATTATGTGGTTTTCCTATTATTATTAGTCTTTCTGACACTGTGCTTATTGGTTTTAGTCAATGGCCAGAACCCGAAGGAACCGTGTTAATGAAAAATGTGACAGGAAATGAAATGATTGTCCCCCTGAGCAACCAAACGTTATGGGAGATGGAATAAAAAATCTTGTAGCCATGCTCACACAACTTTCTCAAGCTATGAATCATGCAGGACTTCCAAACGAGCAAAGGAAGGAGAAACATTCTGTTGAATCCTTTATGAGGAAGTGTCCACCCTTATTCAGTGGGTCTACTAATCCATTAGTGGCTGAACAATGGATCAGTACCACTGAAAAGATATTTTCAGTTCTTCAATGTTCTAAACATGATAAAGTCATCTGAGTCGTATACCATTTGAAAGTTGAAGCTGATCAATGGTGGAATCTTATCAAGAATATGAGGCAAAGAGACGAAATTGAGTCCATGGAATGAGATGCGTTCAATAAGTACTTCCCTCATATTTTTCGAAAAAAGATTGATAAGGAGATTCTTGAACTAAGGCAAAAGGATGATGAATTTGTTGGTACCTATGAAGCAAATTTTACAAGACTTTCAAGGTATAATTCCATAATTATTATCCAACCTTAGAGTAAGATCGATCAATTCTTTAGTGGCTTAAAACCAAGTCTTTGAAGGGTGTTAGACATAAGGGACTTCAATAGCTATGAGGAAATTGTTCAATGTGCTCTCAAGTTTGCGATGGATATTGGAGTAACCCATCAGTCAGATGGGTTTGATAAGAAGAGGAAAATGGAATTCAAAGGTAAATCTAAAGACCACACTAAAAAGAAGATGAGTTTTCCCTTATGCTCAAAGTGTAGAAAGAAACAGGGAGGGAATTAACTTAAAGGTACAAGAAAATGTTTCGATTGTGGAAAACAAGGTCATCAGTCATTTGAATTCCGTAATGATAGGAAAAAGATGTCTAGTGATGCGAACAAAGAAAAGGCTAAACAGAATGCACCTCTTACACTTCAATGTTACAAGTGTAAGGAAATGGTGCATTATGAAAATCATTTCCCTAATCCAAGGGTTTTTTATGATGATCGACGTCAACAAACTCATAAGGTCAAAGACAAAGGAAAGTCACATGAAATTTCTATCAGTGATGTGGAGTATGATAACGAAGTGGTGAAAGGTACACATATTATCCACTCTAAAGTAGAAAATGTTTTATTTGATTCTCGATCAACCCACTGTTTTATTTCTGAACAATTTTCTATGGGTATTATCGTATTACCTCAACAATTAGATGTTGAGTTAGCTGTGACAACCCCTAATGGCACAATAGTCACATCAAAAGTTCACAATTTTTCTCTGATTGAAGTATGTGGGAAAGTGCTTCCGGTAAATTTTGTGATCCTTCCTATTGTAGAATTTGGTGTGATTCTTGGCATTTATTTTCTATCTTTATTTGTAGCTCATATCAATTTCCAAAGAAGGGAAGTCACATTTCATATTTCAGATCAGTCAATGATCATCTATCGATACAAGGATGAATATAACCTTATAGTGGAAATATATTCCATATTATGAGTCTTGATTCCAATAAATGAATGTTATCAATCTCAAATGTTTGGAGAGAAACTCACGATTAAGAATACACCCATTGTAAGGGAGTTTGATGATGTCTTTTCGACGGATTTTCCAGGTCTTCCACCAAATCGTGATGTTGAGTTTTCAATAGAACTCATATCGGGTGCTACGCCCATTTCAAAGACACATTATAGAGTGTCCCCAATTGAGTTGTAGGAATTGAAGAATCAACTCCATGGGAATATTGATAATGGATTCATATTCCCTAGTGCATCACCTTGGGGAGATCTTGTTCTGTTTGTTAAGAAGAAAGACGGATCAATGAGACTCTACATTGATTATCGAGAACGTAACTAGATCACTATCAAGAACAAATATCCTCTCCCACGCATTGATGACTTATTTGACAAACTACGTGGAGCTCAATACTGTTCCAATATTGATCTTCATTCAGGGTATCATCAATTAAGGTTCAAAAGGGAGGATATACCAAAGACGGCTTTCCATACATGATATGGACACTATGAATTTATAGTGATGCCATATGGTCTTACTAATTCCCCTGCTATCTTCATGGATCTAATGAATAGAGTCTTTAGAAAATATCTTGGTTAGTTTGTGGTAGTCTTTATATACGATATTCTTGTCTATTCAAAGAGCAAGGAATAACATGAAGATCACTTGAGAATTATATTAACTTCCCTAAGAAAAGAGAAGATTTATGCAAAATTTACCAAGTGTGAATTTTGGCTTCAAAAAGATTCATTTTTGGGTCACATAATCTCAAAGGAGGGAATATCTATAGATCCCGCAAAAACAGAGGTTATCAAAAGATGGTCAAGACCAACAAAAGTAACTGAGATCTGAAGTTTTCTTGGTCTGGCTGGATATTATCGACGTTTTGTGAATGATTTTTCACGATTATCTAATCCACTCAATAGGTTGACTCGAAAAGGATTTAAGTTCGTTTATACGGAGGAGTGTGAAGAGAATTTCATGGAGTTAAAAAGAAGGATATCCAGTGAACCTATGCTCACACTGCCTTGTAGTGGAGAAAGTTTTGTGATCCATAGTGATGCATCCATGAAGGGATTGCAGTGTGTTCTCATGAAAAATGACATGGTGATAGCTTATGCCTCACGATAGTTGAAAATCCATGAGAAAAATTACCCAACTCATGATTTTGAGTTAGTTGTGGTAATCTTTGCATTAAATATTTAGAGGCATTATCTTTATGGTGAAAGCTGTGATATTTATACAAATCATAAAATTTTGATGTATATTTTCACCCTAAAGGAACTGAATATGCACCAAAGAAGATAGATGGAGATGATTAAGGATTACGACTGCTCAATTCATTACCACCCTGGGAAATCAAACAAGGTGGAAGACACATTAAGTCGATAAGACCATGCTAGTTTATCCATGATGAGGATCACAAAAGATCCAATATTTTTGTATTTAAAAAGCATGGATCATGGAATTATAATGGAAGGGGAAAATCATATATTTCTCAAATGAAGGTCCCACCATATAAACATGTGAAGATTAAAAGAGGCACAAAAAGAAGATGTAGAGTTACAAAAGAAGGTGAGAAATGTTCCTGAATTCGACATTGATTGTGATGAAATAATAAGGTTCAGGAATCGGGTTTGTGTTCCTCCCATACTAGAATTAAAGAAGGAAATATTGGATGAAGCTCATAGTTATCCATTATATATTCACCCTAGAAGCGCGAAGATGTATAAGGACCCGAATGATTACTTCTTGTGGGATGGCATGAAAAGAGATGTTGCGGAATATGTCCCTCGAAGCTTGGTTTGTCAGCAAGTAAAAGCTGAGAGACAGAAGTCTAAGGGGATGTCACAACCATTACCCATACTATAATGGAAATGGGAAAACATCACTATAGACTTTTTCACTGGACTTCCTAAAACATCCTAAGGCAATAATGTTATCTAGGTTATAGTTGATCATCTTACAAAGTCGGCACACTTCATTGCTATTAGAGAAGATTTTTCTCTGGATCAGCTTGCCATGATATATGTAAAGTAAGTTGTAAGATTGCATGGAGTAAAACTTTCCATTATATCTGATAGGGATCCGAGGTTTACCTCGATGGTCTGGCGAAGTCTTCAGCATACTCTAGATACAGAGTTATGTTTTTTCACTACTTATCATCCTCAAACATACGGTCAGTCTAAGAGGATAATTCAAACTCTAGAAGACATGTTGAAATCTTGCTATATGGATTTCAAAGGTGGTTGGGGTCAACACCTACCTATGGTAGAATTTTATTATAATAATATCTTTCACTCCAGTATTCAGATGGCTCGTTATGAAGCTCTCTATGGAAAGAAATGCAGAACTCTAACTTTTTGGGATGAAGTTGGGGAAAGAAATCTATTAGGACCTGATATTGTTGATGAGATGGAAGAAAAGGTCTGATCTATTCAAAAACACAAAAGAGCAGCTCAGAGTCGACAAAAAAGTTATGCTGATAACTGAAGAAAAGACGTAGTGTTTCAAGTGGGTGATAAAGTGTTCTTACGAATATCTCCTTAGAAGAAAGTAATGAGATTTGGAAAGAAGAACAATTTTAGCCCTAGGTATATTGGTCCATTTGAAATATCGGATCGTGTTGGGAAGGTAGCTTACTGATTGGCACTTCCACCGAATCTCTCTCAAGTTCATGATGTGTTCCATGTATCTCACCTGAGAAAGTACAGACCTGATCCTTCACATGTACTAAAATCAGAAGTTGTACAGCTGGAGCAAGATCTTTCTTATGAAGAACAGCCGATAGAGGCTCTGGATTGTAGTGGTAAAGTTCTATGAAATAAGACCTCTTTCTTGGTTAAAGTTTTATGGAGGAACCACCAATTAGAAGAAGCTAAATGGGATCTTGAGGATATGATGAGGGAGAGGTTTCCTTGTCTGTTTGTTACGAAGTGACGAATTTCAAGGGAGAAATTCTTTTTAAGGGGGTAGAATATAACACCCTGATATTTTATGAGAAATATTTTGTTTTTATGTATTATGTTTTACGCAACACCAAAGGAATATTTCACTACACACAACACTTTCTTGGCTTGTGCTGCATGCAAGAGCAACCTTCTTCAATAGCTTGCGTTGTATGCAATACCGAGTTTCACTAAACGACGATATGTTATTAAAATATTATATAAACTAGCCGTTATGAATAGTAATACCACTTTTTAAAATTTTTTAAATTTTATCTTTCAAAATGGACTTCATTTTTGGTTTCAGAATATTGAAATTATCTTATGGTGAATTTTTGGTATTTTTCTGAAAACATTCAATTTTTTATGAATAGTGAAAAACACTAAGTTATAGTTTGAAACCGAATTTTTATTTAAAGTATTATTTATTTTATTTAAATTTATTTTAGGTCAAAATAGATATATAATACCTATATATGTTTAATGTCATTAATTAGAGTCATTTTATAATAATTTTAGATATATAAAAATTTTATTGAACTTTTGATCGTCTTTTACCCACCTCCAAGGAGAATTTACAAATTTACATAAATCTTAATTTTACCGCTTCTGTGAGTGGAATTTTAAAAATCCAAGAGACACGGTTGATATCAGTAAGTTAAATGTGATTTAATAAGATAAAAATAATTTTTTGTGAATAGTAACTTTTTACTTTTATTTATCACGGGTAAAAGTAAATTGGGTAATTAAGGGTAAAAATGATATTATTATTACCCTAAAACATGTCCTCATTCTATTGGATAATTTTAGTTCAACCGAAAACAACCTTAGGGAAAAATATGAACCTTTAGGTACACTTGGATTAAATTAGGAAATTTATTATTATTTTATTTAAAGAAGAGTTAAAATAGTTAAAATCAAAGTTTAATAACTAATATTTTTTTAATATTGGGTCATAAATTAGATAAATTCAACTATAAATATTAATTATAAATATAAGAGTATTTACTACATAATGGTATTTTATTTATAATTTTTAGAAATTAAATAATTTAATTTATTTATGACACAATGATGATGCAGTAATTACCTTATTAATGAAATATTATCATAATTGATGTTATAAATACCCAAATAAATGTAATTTGAAACTTTTTATGAATTACACTAACTTTCTAGGTTAATATAACATATTAGGGTTAGTTTGATGAATTATTTTCTAAGTAATAATGCTTTAATAAATTTAACAAAAAAAATACCAAATAGTGTCAAAATGGACATAAAAGAGTTTTTTAAAAAAATATTATATTATTAATTGTTATTCTATTCCAAAAAATCTAAGGATCAACTAAAAGACTTATAAAATAATATATATGACATTAATGAACCAATTGGGGTTCTACTGGAAGTTTATAGTACGTTTATTAACCATATATTGTAAGAATACAATAAGACAAGGTAAAAGTTAAATTATTTAACTTAGAGTTAAATCTAACTGATAAGGTTAAAATGGTAACCTAAACTTGTCTGAAACCTATTGGTTGAGAGGATTTCGACCCATCCCCACCCTAGATTCTAAATAAGTCACTTTGGATCCATTATAAACCTAATATGACTTTATTATAAAATAATATTTTAAGTTTTTTCTAAGGTTCCCCTCTCCTCCCTTATAAAAGGGCACCTCTTCCCTCTCCTCTTCACACAATTTTGAGCCTTCAATATCGGCCAACCCCTACCGATTTCTCTTATCAACATCTATATTTATATCATACTGGTTCTGGTATTCTCAAAAGACCAACTCTAGTGCCCTTAGAGGAAGTTTAAAAGAGACACGTCAAGGAAGAGGTAATCTCTTCTACTGATTCTTTCAAGTTTCTTTCTTATTCTACTTATTCTTCTTTATTTGTTTCATTATAAGGTAATAACATCAGTATCACTCATATACTGATATGTTATTATAAATATTAGACAACCCTATTTCACCTTATATACATCCTATGGAAAATTAAATCACCGTGCGTGCGTACGTACGGAATACCACCTCCACTCTATGGTGTAATCTGTTTTCCACCACCACCTTACTTGGATGGGTATAATGGTGTAACAAAATAACTATATATAATTATTATAACATGATAATGATTCTGAAATATTATATAATCAACTCCAATTCCATTCATAAAATTATGGGAATGATTTCATCGCTCGTGCATACGTATGGCATACCGTCTCCACGATGTGATGTTACTTGTTCTACACGATCTTCATTGAATAATGATAATATAAATGAATATAATGAATAAATATGATATATATTACACTAATAAAATTCTGTAAATGATGTATCTATAATCTAAAAAGAGGAATAAGAATCTATTCGATGAAACACCCATATGAACATAAAGCAATGAACACCTGAATAACAAGTAGTAATGAAATATTACAAATAAGAAGATAAGAATATGACAATATATGACATTATAACAATGAATATGATTCTGTAATAAGTCAATTACATTATTTAAATCATTATACTGAATGTTCATATATGTACGAAACATATCGGACATAAGGTAAGGGATAACTCTTCCAATCTCATTCTGTCAGAGATTGTTTATTTGTAAGTATTTACTGGGGTCGTATTTATCATCCACATCCATGTTTCCAGAATATGTAATATTATTTCTATCCTTATACAATTGTTTAAATCCAATTTTACCTATTGGTGAATTTTTAGTAAAATTTATGAAATAAATCTTTTGTCGTTTCCAGTACGAGATACGTTTTGACATTTTCAGCCAAAGTACGAGAAGAATGTTTTTTTAACTTATACAGCATGAATGGATTTTTATGATTTCATATAACATTATTTCTATGAATCTTAATTTACTGGTTTTTAAGTTTATTTTTAATTAACTTCTTTTAGTTTAAAATTGTATGACATGTTAAGAAAGGAAAAAAAAATTTGAAGTAGAAAGAATATTTTCCACAAGAATGGAGTCCAAGTATTTTATCAAAATTATTTTCCATCTAAGATAATATAGGGTTCTATTTCTATCCCTATTATTACATGTATTTGATTATGTTATGATGAAATTATTTTTATTAAGTCCTTTTATCTTATATGGATTATGTTATGATGACATGATGTTTAAGAATCCCATTTTTGTTACATGGGTTATGCTATGATGTATGATTTATGATTTTGTGGAACACATAAGAATAGTATCATTATGAGATGGGTGAGAACTACATATCCCTCTGATTCATTGGGTAAAGATTTATATCTCATGAGATAGACATGGCTGGAAGGGAAATTTAATCTGGATTAGTGATACAGGACGGGAACGTGGAGTGAACTCGGTTCAGAAATGGACTTTTTCCGCTATGATAGTCTTGGAAATAAGTATTGACTAATAAGAAATGATTTTATATGATTTTTTGTGTATGAAACAAAGTTTCATGTTTTATGTTATGATTATTGGGATTACATTTCACAAATATGATTTATCCCATGTCATGATATTACGATCTCTTTTGTAGGATAAGATTTTCAAAATGTTATGCTCTTATGAATATGATATGATTTATGTCTCCTTATTTTAGCCTTACTGAGCATTTATGCTCACCCTTTTGTATGTTTTCTTTTCCCCAGGTCAGGAAGAAGGATATTAAGTAGGATATGCCAAAAGGGACTCTAGATATGATGAAATAAACAAGAGACAGTGTACATGCTTTATGAACCAGTTGTTTATGTTTCCCAGTTTCTAAACACACTATACCTATATGGTCTTATCATGGTTTTGTTATATCTTGTAATAAGTATGATTCAATTCTGAAGTAATAAAAATTTATTTAAAGTATGGGTCGTTATATTTGGGTTTAATTGATTAATTATTCCCCATTTCCTTCCACTTAGATCACTTTTTATACTTACTGTTATATAAGTCCCAAAAACACCATCTTAATTTTTTCATCACACTAAAAAATTTCCTCTTCACTTTTGAACTCATGAGTAACCAAATCCCTTTATAAACATAGCATTTGTCTTGAGTAAAATTGTCCAATTTTTTTATCTTATTACTAAATGATATTCGGTGCATACCTAGAAAATCTATTAAAAATATATTTATTGTTGGCTATAAATTCCTCCTACTTTTTCTTAAATTCATAGAATTTACTTCCCATTAAATGTTGAATAACATTACGAAAATAATTTTATGGATGATTTATTTAAATACCATTCATTCCATGTAATCAATTTCTTACTATTTTTTATTTCTCAAAATCAATGAACACCATTGATTAGCATCACCTTAAAAATGATAAGTAAAAATGGTTACCTTTATATGTTATAAATATCGCATAACATCAAATATAAACTTACATGAATTTATCCATACCTTTTCTATCACTAGGTATGAAGATCCACTTAATTTTAGAGGGCTTTGTTTCATGAAATGTTCCGCTATAAAATGTATCTCTATTGATAATTTTCTCATTCTATATCATGGTTTCCCCTACTAACATTCGGCATCAACTGTGTCAACACTACCATAAACAAATCTATTCCAACTATTTTAGGTTACTAATTTCGAAGGTTATTATCACCTTCATGTATTTATATATCAACTTCCTTGTTTCCTCTATTGAAAGAATTCTTAATATAATTAGATTATATGAATAAACCTGGAAATAGTTAAAAATATATCTCATGATAA
Source organism: Viscum album (assembly GCA_963277665.1). NCBI lineage: Eukaryota > Viridiplantae > Streptophyta > Magnoliopsida > Santalales > Viscaceae > Viscum > Viscum album. Next base: position 1,502,982,551 of record OY728119.1, on the reverse strand, counting down.
TATAACCATAAATTATATTATCTTTAATATGTCTCTTAATATTCTCCAATCCTATAAATTTATCTAAATATTTTCTTTGATACCAATTACAACACCCCATACAAAAAAACCCATAATAATGTGATTTATAATAAGGGTTTCACTTTCTTACATTTAACATATATTTTTAGTTTATAGTTTTAGATAATATATAAAAAAATTAAATTGAAAATTGAAAATTTCCCCATAGTATCCATTTTTTCATATAAAATGTTTTTATATAGTAACTCTTGCTTCATTCAAGGTAACTCCAATATTTGGTACTTAAGATTTAGTAATTTTTCTACCCATAATTATTCTATGTAAAAATCAAATGAAAATGTTTTAAGTGAAAACCCAATAATAATAATTGATATAAAATAAAATAAACTAATTTTTTCCATTTGTAAACATGAAAACTCCATAAGAATATTTTTGATTTTTCATAATAAACACTTGATCTAAAATATCTATTTAAATTTCCATTAAAACAACTAAATTATTTCATATATTTCATGAAAAATTTTGTATACAAATTATAGTGGAAAAATAATAGTCATAAGGGTTTCTTGAAAACATAAAAACTCACGAATAAATTTCCATGAAAAAATTCATTCCCCATTATAATAAATTTGAACATAATCTTTCTCTAAAAAAATATCATTAGGTTACCTTTTAAAATAAGAATATTTCATCTATAAACCATTGTAACCATTTAATATAGGTGCCTTGGGGAATAATTTTACATTAACACTTACAAGAACCCTTGTGATGTAATAACCTAAATGGATAACTCCAATATCTCTTAAGAGTAACCTCTAACTAATAAACTTCAATAGTTTACCCAATACAATGGAGAGATATATCGAGGTCACCCTTCATTTGAGCAATTTTGGGATCACCCATAATTCATATAAAATTTCCAAGAACCATAGCATGAATAAAACATATATGGCTTTAAATTTAAACATGAAACCCATTTAAATTGTCATTAAAGCCCATAATAAATAACACTTTCAGTTATCTCATACAAATAATAAATTGTTTTTGTTTCCTTAAAAAAACATTTATAACTAAAAATTCAAAGAATATTCATATAAATATTTTCTTATAAAATGACCATATAAACATGTAAATGAATATTGATAATGAATAAATGATATGATTGTGGAAAAAATTGGTAGATATTTATATGTTACGAAACACTCTTTTTTCACTTTGGTAAATAAATGTCAAAATGACCCATTTGGTAAATGATTAAAATATTCCTTTCAAAACCTTTTAAAATATATTAAATTTATTTTAAAATTATATTTAACATCCTTTGAAGAAAAAATAATAACATTCTTGAACAATTTTAAATTATAATGATATTGAATAAAAATACTTGTAATGAATAATTTAAAATAAGGTTTTAAAGAAATGTCCCTTACCATATGTCTCGTCTAGATTCGTACGTTCTATAACACCTAAATAATAAAAATATATTTGTTTTATACTTTTCTAATAACATTATTCATTTTAATTTCATTATCATTATTCCTTATATAAAATTTATTACAATGTTTTATTTTTTATACTAAAATGGTTAAGTTCAATTTAGACATTTTGAGGTCATTCGGTTTATGTCCCCAAAATCACATCTGTGTATTAAAAATGGTAAAAGGTGTTATGTATCCATTATATATATCATCCAAAAAATTATATTTAATATATTTATTTATAATATACACTTTTAAAATCAACATTGTAAAGAAATTTGTGGAAATGAAAAATGTCGTTTGATGGAGATGGTTGTCAGTATGTAGACATGAACACCATTCAAATTTTTTTTATTCTAAAAAGTACAAAATAAATCAATTGGAAAATATTTTAGTTTTATTGATTCCGAAATATGTTATAAAATTCATATTTATTCTTTATTTCGATACATATTACAAACCTTTTAATGAAAAAATAAAAAATGAATCACATCGCTTCATGGATATGGTATTTTATATGTATGCATAGACGATGTTATCAATTACCAATGCATGGTACGAGTAAGAAGGTAAGTAACATATTTTTTTTCAAATAAGAAAAATTATTTCATAAGTATCATATATATTCATTTTTTAATCATTATAACTATCCATATTCTCCAGTGATAAAAAACTAAACACATTACTTCATGGAAGAGTCATTCCATGCGTACGAATGAGCGACGTTTTCATTTATCATAATATGGAAAAGAAGACAAGAAAGGTTCTTAACATAATCATATAAAAATTTCATTATATTTAATATATTTATTATATTATATCATCATGGTTAAAGAATATTTTAAGGATTTATAAGAATAAATAAACATTAAAAATGTATGATAGGTCATATACCTTCTCCTTGGATATCTCCCTTTGGATTAAACCTTAATACTTCTAGGATTGGTCTATTAAGAAGACTAGGACCTCTAGAATGATGTTCCATTTGTTATGAATAGTTTTAGGAAAGTTTTTTATGAATTATAATTCTAAAAATGTGTGAGTAATGGATGAGAGGAGGTTTCATTTTATAATTAAGGGGAGTGGGACACTTTTAATTTTTATAAATATTTAAATATTATATAGTATTAATGTTGGTGAAGTTTCTAGAAAACTGTTTATTTTAGAAGATAAGGTGATAAGTTTCAAATATCATCATCAAATAAGAATTAGTGTAATATTTTTTGCCTTATCTCGTGATTTTTATCAAATTACCCAATTTAACCATTAACGTGGTGATACATTTTTACCATGGTAACTATTCATAAAGACCAAAAAAAATAAATTGGAAAAATTACTAAATTTAGACCTCCTAATTATAAATATGTAATAAATTTTTAAATATTCAATTTTTAACTTTGATATAAATTAATTTTAAAATAAATTCATAAAATTAAATGAAAAACAACTTTAGGAAACTACATTTTTAATCCCAAAAATGAAATTATACCAAAATAAAATATAATATTGATTCCTATGGAACAAATTAGATTATTTTTAACAGAATGGATCTTAAGTTACTTTAAATAAATTAAAAATATAATGTGACTTTTAAATTACTTTATTTAATGAAAATAAATGATCGTTTTGCAAACATCTTATTTTGCACAATTCACTCAAAAATCAATCTTTTTAGAAAAATCCCAAAAATAAAATAAAATTTATAATTGGAATAATTATTAAAAAAATAATTCCTTTTTTATAAAATTTTATTTCTAAAATAAATAAATTTATCATTTAAATAAAACTATGAAATTTATGGGAAAATAATTTAGTTAAATAAAACTATTCTTTTTTTTGTTAAAAAAAACTTTTATAAAATGAATTATAAAACTATGGTGAATATAAATCAAAAAAATTAATTCATATAAATCATAAGATGTATTTATACACATTATTACCCAGTTTTTCATGGATACAATAACTTATAAATTTATCATGGACAATTATGTGGAATTATATTACTAGAGAGTGTTTGATATGAAGAATTAACTTATTTGGCCATTGAATAATACAGAGATAAAAAAGAATGATTATTATAATGAGAGGTAATAGATATGAAGGTGGGAAGAGGAAAAATATTTTGACTCATTAAATATTGAGGTTCCACATGGAGGATTTAAAAATAGATTGACATGAATCGACCCACTAGATCCCCTCCTCAGTTGGTGGTTTGTCAAGTGTGCCACCCCATGCCCACCTTAATAGGCTAGGGGTTGTTAACTAAAGAAGATAAGTTATAAATAACATATTTGAGACCTTATACAATATATACATTTCATTTATATGTCACCAATAATCTACGAAATCATATCCAAGAATGAATACATAACTATCTAAATTGTAAAATGCATGAAAACTCATTATACAACCCGAATGAATATAAAAAATACAGGTTCAAAAGAGAAAACAAATTAATGGCCCAAAACTCTAGAATATATCTAACCTCAAGACACTATGAATAAGGTAATCGCTAGGTCATAAAAACTTCCATCCTAAGCACTACTGGTCATGAATATTATTAGCTCCACCAAACTCCAGTTCCACTTATTCCACTAGATCTAATCCCACTGATGTGTCCAAAACCATTTCACCATTTTCACAAATAAAACAAGAATGGTATGAAATAACATGTAAGAGTAAGTATAAAAATATCCATTATTATGATTTAAAAATATAAATGGGTCCCAGGATTCAAGTTAACTTACTAGCAAGGGTCGAACCGCATAACCAACCAACAAAGACAAAAAAGGGGGAAATGTATGGTGTGGAAGAAGGTATGGCTTCACCAAAGAATAGTCCCTAAACCCAAAATAATAAGGGATAAAATTATTAAATGATATTAAAATCTATATATATTAGTAGGATTTCACAAATTCACCTCATGCCATTGCGGAAAACACCATTATTCTCATCGAACTCTATGGAAAACACCTCCTAACTCTTCTCACTCCCGAAAGACCCAACAATGTCGGTCCACATGAAGGTAAACACAACCCAACCCAAAATGGTAGGAATATAGTGATACAATTAGAAAAAACCCAAGAGGAAGGGTCTTATTAACCATCATCCACTACTCATTTTCTAGTGTCACTTCCTGCTCAACACAAAGGAAAACAACCAATCCATTAAGAAAAATTATAGTTCTTATGATGCCTCCTGCCCCAAAAAAACAATTTGTATAGATCTTTATTAATTTTTAGAACTAATAATATAGTTTAATATTAAATCCCTCCCCTCGGGAATGATATGATTCCCAAGAAATACCAACCCCTCATAAGGGTGGAAGGGATCTGGTTCAATCTTACAAGAGGGGATACACACCTCCTTAACTACACTAGGATAAACGGAAGTCCGGAATCCCAAGAAAACTCAAGGGTGGAATGATCAACCAACCTATATGTGGTTCCCTCTATACTCAAACCATCTATAAAGTATTATCATACCGAAAGGGAAAATTAGAGACCCGACATACCATAGTCCCAAAGCACATAATCTCATCTATGCCGCATGAATAGCACCACCAAGATATCCCTGATCAAATACCACAATCAGGGGTATAATGCCTTACTTAAGTACATCAACTATTCAATATAGGTTTATTGACCTCTAACATCCAAGGAATTTCAACCACTCATTCACCATAATCATAATGTTAAGGGTTTAAATCATCGATGGGGAACCCATGATTCACCCATGTGTATAAGCTAGTTGAGGGAGTACATAACCCCCATCCACATTCCACTATCACATCATCATTTTCAGAACTGGTGGACTAATTAAAGAGACACTGAGAATATCCTACAATCACAAATATCCCTCTATCATGTCCATAGTCAAGATAAAATGAGGGATAGGTAAAACATCAATCATATATAATATATACTATCAATTATGGATAATACAGAAAGGCAGTGAGTGACCAACGTCCCATCCTCTAATATAACCCAGGTTCATTTTATTTAACTCATGGGTTTATGTGAATAGGGGAATCTATTAAATTCACATACCCATCTAAAATTATCTTTAGGATACCCTGCATTATAGTGAGTACTACCAAAGTCTTACCCAAACACTATTGTCGATCATATAGAGTTTAATTTAAAATATATCTGTCATTAAATGTAAATAATATTAGATTCTGGAAAGGATTACAACATAAATATATATATGTGAAAATAATTTTAATATAGTATTTACTTGTCTTCAATAAACATTGGAGAAATGTGTTCAAAATGCTACATACGTAATCCAAGGGGCATGTAGCGACCTTTTCAATCGTCATATGGAAGGTTGAAAAAGAGGGTTGTGCCCCATGGAATACTCATATACCCATACATTCATGGATATGAATTTGAATGCAGTTACAATGGGCACTGCATATATGCATGGCTGGGTTAGGTTTGGTGTACTCAACTCGTCCCATGTCACCCAACCTATAAGGGTGTCAGTTCCCATCTTGTATCACATCAAATGTAGCCAAACTAGACCACTTCATAACACCAATTTTTCTTCCTCACATACAATAGGTTGTTGAAAAATAATGGTGACCTATGGTGTTACTGTGAGGAGACTATAAACCCTATATTAGAGTTCACAATCACATATAAATACCCCCAAAAAATATACACCATAACATCCTTGTACATTGAAATTATAAACATTATCCATAAATAATAAATAAATGAATAAGGAATATTGAACCAAAAAACCATGATTACATATAAGATTGATCATCTACTGGAATGATCAAATATTTAAAGTAAATCTAGAAAAACATAGGGCCAGTAAAGAGGTCATGGCACCATCTCTAAGCCTCACCTCTAATCTCTTGATCCCACTTGAGCTGCTCCAGCACGAACACACAATATTCTTCCTCACCCTACTATATACCTAAAACCAAGTGAGTGTTACTCAAGTACTCATTTTCAATGGTATCCAGAGTATGGTGTGAGTACAAAATTTTGTAGGGAACAATCAATGTGGCCCTATACTAACTACTACACGTTGTGGTATGTGCATGTGGAAAAATCTATTGAAATAAATATATAATCTTTTATAAGAAAAAACAGCCCAAATACCTTATCTGAATAGTGCTAAAATGTCTTTAAGCACATCAGGATGACTATTTCTCCACCATAAACACTCAAGGGGGCTATTTTATTCCCTAAACCATTAACTATTATCTATCCCCAGGTTTGAGAACTCAATCAACCATACCTACATAAAATAATGCTGGAATATATGTGATCGTGATAATAGCCTTAGGGTAACCTCTATCCATAATTTGGGGTTCCCATTCCAACACCTCTACTGATGGGAAGTGGATCTTGGGGAATCACATGGAATACCACTAACTCAATCTATAAGGCTAAATCCCATGGTAGTACCAATGTATTATCAATGGTAGGATGATCTCTAATTCCTATGAGAGGTAGGCCTTATGAAATCCAATATTACATTGTATAAATAATTACTAGTAGACACATGAAATATAATGGAATACCCTTTTATATCCTAAGGGAAATATCCTAAGAATACAATATCATGTGGATCCTCAGTTGAACCAAAACCGGTGTATCCATTCGATCATATGAAGCATCCTTGGCATCAATAAGGGGGATCCAAAAGTCACCTTAAAAATGTATAAATTTTTTTCTTAGGTATATATATCCACATGGAACCTCATACTGTAATTAGAATCATGAGTTTATAAGTAATTATTAATGGTATAATGGTATCTCCATTAGAATCCTTGGTACCCCGATCATTCAAAATATCCTTACTATATCATAGAATCCTTGAAATCTTACGCATTCCTATATGAATGAAATAACGTAGTTCAGATGATGGATCCTAGGTACCACCAATTTTAATCTATAACTTCATCAATAATGTACATTACATGCTAGTCATAATAGGAATTATCTCCCAATATATTGTGAGATCGGATCCTAAACATATTGGGAATCCCAAAGTATCATCCATCCCAACAGGTGATTCCCTGGAATCTCAAGAAATCCCAATGTTGTTATTCCCAACAACCAATTCCAAGTAATTTGAGAAAATCTCAAGCCCTGGTATAAACATAAATGAAAAAATACAACAATACCTGATCAAACTACCACACTAATCATTATCATCTCATCCCCATCGGGCTTACACATTGGTTTGGGTTCTAAGGTGACAATTGTCACCATCACTATCCAAAAACATGCACTATATTATGTTAAATATAACAGTGGGGAACCAAATCAGGTCCCCTAGGTTATTAAATAAGTGTAGGAAACCATCTTGGGATCCTTGGTTAAAAAATAATCCCTCATATCAATTCTCTCTCAATCGAGTAAGTCATGCTTTCTAATTGTTTTTACAAATAAAATGACCTATTGGCCTTAAAGGTTCATCCACTTAAAAACCTTTATATAGAGATTGATCATAGAATATATCCATTCTAAAGTATCACTATGTTGTTTTACTCACTCAATAATATCTCATTATATTATAAGGTTATCCACTTAGGCTAGGTCACTATTGTGGGAAAAGGTGTGATTACTCACAACCAATAATACAAGCCTCTTGGATCAAAGGAATACCCAATTTCACTTAAGTCATGTAAATTAAAATAACTATAATCTAATACTCACCCACTTCTTTTTGGTTTTCCAAGGGTACCTTGTGGACATCATAGGTTTTCCACCTCAAGTCACAACACACGTCTTTTAAGAGGTGAACTAGGATCCCATTCTAGGCCTATTATGTCTCATAAGGTCCAGTCACCCCCTCTAGAGGTCCAAAAGTCGCATGGAATCTCAAAGTTTAATTGATTAGTCATCGGGAACCAATGAATTGGTTGATTTCATAAGACCCCACATTGGATGTGATGCCTCAGACCCGAACTCCCAGATCTGGTGCTCATAAACACGTACATGACTTTAGGTTTTTGATACCATTTATATAATAATGGAAAAAACAAACCTTAATTACAAATTAAAATAATGTTATTTAATCTCTTACATCTAAAATATATTTTTTACTTTAGATATTTAGAGAATTATTTCACAACATAAAGAGATAAATCTCACATTCTTTGTATCAGATGGGAAATTCTCTCATTATATGTGAAACTACTTAATTCATGAAAATTATTCAATGTCTCTAACAAATTATTTCACACATAATATACATTGAAACATGTCATGTGTGATAATTTCATCCAAAACCTATAAAAATTTAAAATGTATTAAGGAGTGATGTCAAATGCTTAGTATTATAAATATATAACTAAAATAATCATGGCATAAACATGACATAAATAATGTGGTAAGAATTGGAAAAACTCATGAATCCATAATCTAATTGAAACTAGAAGAAATATATATCCATTATAAAAAATTAAAATATGGATATAAAAAATACTCATATTATACTAATAGAATGCATAATTCTGAACACCAAAAAAATCAAGGCATCATCCCAAGACACTTTAATTTTCATCTAGAATTCACTCAATGCACCCTTCTATCAATGATTTGTGCCAAGACAATAAACTATTATAGGTATAGAAACACACCAAAACTCAACCTTTTTTGTCTCATGAGACTTGTAGATGTATCGAGTGGATATATAACGTTGGTCCCTTCTTATCACTTGTTTAATTCTAGCACATTCACCATAATAGAAAATAAATAAACAATAACATCAACCATTCAAATAATCATCTATATTGAAATAACAACATATTAATGAAAATGATTTTCATAATGTTAATAAAATTTCATAATTTCAATGTTAAAATCATCTAATATGAGTTATATAAAATTTTATTTTCACATCGTATAGAGAAATGGGTATACAAATAAAATAATACAGTAATAACATGATCATAATCCATCCAAAAAAAGAAAGTATATTGTTATAATATGATATATCCTAATAATTGAAAAATATTATTCAAAGGGATAATTTTCAAGGAATATATATCTCAAAAAATGATAGAATACCAGATAATATAGTCAAAGGGTATAATGTACCCAACTCATATAAAATAAGTTCAAATAATGATTATTAATCAATAAGTGAAAATTGAGTTACCAAAGAACCTCACTATTGGGGAACAAATTATTCATTAGAAACATAAATAAGGGGAAATGATTTGGATATTTAAAATTTTTAAATACAAATAAAATAACATCAATGGGATATTAAATCAATAGAACATCATACAAAGGTAACATGGTGTACAAAATTCATTATGGCTCAAATAATGAGAATTGAGACCAGCAAATGATTTATGACTTAGAAATTTTCAATTAAAATACCTTTGAAAGAGAGGGATTGCAATTTAACTCAAATTAAATTATTAGAAGATAATTCTTAATATTATATCTCAAAGTTTTTGTATACCTCATAAAATAAATTAGTTTCATAAATAAAATACTTGTCACAATGAAGTGAAATTAAGATGAAAACCCTTATCACTTGTCCTAACATCCAAAAATATACTTTAACCATGAATATAAAAAACATTAATATCTTAATTAATTAATTAATAACCATAATAATATCCATTTTCATTCATAATATTCACAATTTTTCATTATCTACATGAATTATTCTAATATACCACATTGGGTGTATATAGTTTTTATCATTTGCAGGAATTTCAAAATAGTGGTGTCCATGTTTATTCATATTTAAGATTTATTAATTAATTGATAATATAATATACTTTAATAAATGATACAATATATTTTATAAAGTTATAATTTCATTTCATGTCATTTTTTGTTTTAAACCATTATAACGAAATCGGCGAGGATCATGTTTTGGTGATTCTTAACGAATGAAAGATGTTTTCAATTAATAAGTTAAATGTTTATATAACCGTCAAATAAAAAAAATACTTATTAATATCATATTACACCAGTAAATAATTTATCATAATCATCTATGACACAAATTCACAATATTTATCAATTCAGTGGTTAAACCAACTTGAACATGAACATACCCTGATTTAAAAAATTATTATGAGGTGGTTTTGTTCTAATTTCATGATTCCTAAAGCATAATGATCTTATTTGGTTATTATTAGTGTGATGTATCAGAATTATAAATAATTATAAGAATATTTAATGGGTATTAAATCATTTTATAGTTTGAATAAAATATTGTCCCCTTGGCACGCTAATTTTAAAAGGTTAAATTAATGATCATCGTTTGTTGATAATATCATTAATTAGTTTTCTAATTGTTCATAAGAGAAACATTAATGATATAATAAAAATTATATTTATCTTTTAATAACATCATTATATCTATCTTTGTAACATGGTAAAGGAAAGAAAAACATATTACGTCATGGAGGAGGTAGTCCACACAACACACCAATGAGGATTTTGTTTTCTTAATGGATGGGTTATATAAATAAACAATGATATTAAAAATAATATAATAACATTAAAATATATAAATTATACTAGTATAATTATATTTTTCTAGTTATAACACATTTTAAATAATAAAATTGAGGAGAAAAATTATGTATTTGAGAATAATCACATTAGGGACTTTGATTTTATTTGGAAGTATCCTTGAATTTCAAGCGAATATGATAAATATGAGTAACCCAAGGCCTATATTCTTGGGAGACAATTATAGGTATAATAAAATTAATGAGTTTTAATGATTAATTATATGTTAATTTTTGTATTTAATTGGTTAATATTTTTTCCTTTTATAAGTGTGGGAAATTTTATTTTTTGGGAACACCGTTACATTTTTCAATAATTCCATGACACTATTCAAGGATCAATGAATAAATGTAAACAAAATTATTGGATAAATTTGTATTGATCAATGAAAATCTCAAAAATGTATTTTTATGAATATATTTTAAAAAATTTAGGTATTTTTCACTAGGTAAGACCCAACTTACACCTTTAACTTTTACCTTGGAAATTAATTGATAATGATAAATTTTAATAAAAATATTAAGATTGATCCTTTATCATAATTTCATACTTTTAAGATCAAATTTGAAAATAATTTTCAATAATATACTTTTTAAAAGTATGAAATGTTAATTTGAAAATAAACACACATTATCACATAAAAACAATTTTCAGAAAAATAATTTTTTTAAGCTTAAAATTTATATAGAAGATAAAATTATCATTATTACTAATTATAATGAAATAAATTGATTTATAATTAATTTTAAAAAATATTATTTTAATGAAATCCAAAATTGAACCTCAGCTTTAAATGATTGATTTAAATAAAAGTTTGAAAATGATGTTTATATTAAAGTACCATTTTAATTAGTTATATAAAATTCTTATGATAGATTTTATAAGTTAAAATAATATTTTAAAATGAATAATTTTATTTCTAATATTCGTATTTTATTACTTAACTGGTTTTTAAATCATATGTTTTATTTTTAAATAGTGATAAAATTATGGAAATTATAATTTTCATAAATCCCAAAAAAAATTACTAAAAATTAAAAAATTTCGAAAATGATCAGAAATACATACTACGTAAATATTGATATGAGGAATTAAAAAATTAAGTTCATTTTTATTTATTTCAAATTACATAACTTATAAATTCAGTTTTTGAATAAATTATAAAAATATAATGATAACTCATTTTTATCATAAAAAGAAATTTTAAAATATTAAATGATATTATTCTTATTTAATATGTTTTACTAAAAAATTGGTTTTAACAAATTATTAATAATGAAAATAATTTATTATTAAGCATATGTTTCTTGAAATAGAAATTTTAATCGCATAAAAGTTAATTTTTTGGAAAATAATTTTATAAGGAATAAATAATCTTATTAGTCATTTTAGGTAAATAATTTATTTTCATTCATATTAAAATTAATATTTACTTTCATTATACATATATTTAAAAATGTGATCACTCCTATTAATTATATTTAATTTAATAGATCACTTTTAATGGTCTTAAAAAATATTTATATTTATCTAAATATATAATTATTTCATTTAATTTGGGTGTTTATTGTAGTGAAATATTATTTAAGAGTAAAAATATATTAGAATTTTGGGGTGTCACATGGGCCTTGGAACATAGATTTGTTCACTCATGGTGTTCAATAAATTTCGTATTCTAATTTAAATTAAATTTTTTATTCAAATTATTTCCTTTGTTAAACATAGGAGAATCACATTTATTGTGAATCCATCACACCCCATACCATATAAACAAAAAATATAAATCGTAGCACTAGAACAAGATTCCACATTCATCATTTTTAAGCCCCATTCAATTTTTACACTTCTCAGTAAATTACTCTCATGCCTACCCAAGCTTAAATTAGATCAACCAGTTTCCACCTATATTCTCAGCACCTAACTCAGACCAAGTAATCATACACATTTATTTATAACAATTAGTAATTAATTAAACCATTTTAACCAAATATTCATAACTCTTAATTTTATACCGAATGTTGTCTCACCCTTCAAACCACATCTAATGGAACCCCAAGGGCATGTCTCAATACCTAGCCATATTCCAAGTGTATGTCCTAATAATCAATGCTTAAACTATAAGAAATTTAATTTAACTTAAAATAAAACCCTTAAAAAATTCACATGGTGTCTCCCCTTTGATATAATGATAAATGAAAACACCTAGATTTTATCTCAAGATATATCTAACTTAGATAAACAAAATCACAATGAGAATTGACTAATTCCACCATGATCGTATGGAATTGGTATGAAATCCCAAAACCTAGAAAATAAAATTATGGAAGAATTTTGAAGAATATGATGAGAATAAAACGGAGGAGAAATCTTACCTTGAATCATCGCAAAACATATTCTAGAACACAACAACATAAAATTGGGAGAAGGGAGAAGGATGGGGATCATATCCCTATACACACACCAAAATAAAAGAGGAAAGAGGATTAAACCCCATAAGAAACATGAGGTGTATAAATGTAATATTCCCCCCTTAAATCCCATTAGCTAGCTAGTGAAATTCACTATATTGTCGGTGGTTTTCTATAGTAATAGCTGAAGTGTCCAACCTAAACACTCTTGAGGATCCTTATATCCCTTGGGACACCATTTAATCCTTATACCAAGTTTAAATCACCTCTTTTTTGATTCTCTAAGACTCAAAATTTTCTTCCAAATCATTAATCAAAATATATCCCTTCTATTAAACACATAATTTCAAATTCCATCAACAATTTTCACACGTGTACAGACACACGAAACTATTGAGGGGCACATTAAATGGTTCCCGTGTTCACCACCTAGATAGTATGGTGACTTCTAATCCCATTGGATTATATTTCTTGGTAGAAACTCTAGTTTTTTCACCTTTTTCATTTTTCTCGCTATTTGATGGTTTCACAGGTCATCTCCCTCAATATCATCGACTACATCAGTGGTCGACCATCATGTGTCTTTATCAGCTACCATATGTGGCCAACCCATTCCTTATTTCCTGATACCTTCAATTAACATAGTTGATCCACACCATTCCATGAACCTCTACCACATAAAGACACCTCATGTATAGTCTCTCTTCACCGCTCGACTAGCCACATTTATCATCACACACTCTTCCCCACAATGTCCTAAAATCACTCAAGGGTTTATCCAAAATTGAAATTTTCCACCAGAGATCAATAAGAATTATGGGAAAGTAATTATACCCTAATAATTCAATACATGAGAATAAAACCATATAATCAAGATATGATCAAAATATTTAATCCTATATTGTGGAAAAATCACCAAATCTTTAGGTTTGGTTCTATAATCGTTGATTTCTACCTACCAATACGGATCTAGTTACCTCCTTGTATAAAGATACTACTCTATATTTTTCCTTATCCCCTAATATATGTGACTTAAATAATGGATTTATCATCCCTATCATGCATAGGGATGGTAGAAAATGGTAGAATGAGAAAAAAAAATATTACCTTAATAAGTTTCTACCCATTAAATCTCAAACCTAATAAGTCTAATGAGAACTCCAAACATAGAACTCCTAAGGTAAAAACACCCTTAAAACACAATTGAGGTCTTAGATTCCCTATATGAATCCCTATTTTTAAAAAATTATCAATAAAGTGTATATGAAAAAAATTATTCATAAAATATTATTTTTGAGGCTCTACAATACACATAATTTTACATAAAATCATCCCAAAAGTAAATTCAACATATTATATTCAAATTAATCATCATATAATTTTCTTGAGGATATTTTCTAGTGTAAATGTACTATTTTACACTTTTATATGTACTAGGAATTCAAAATTGAAAAATAAACCAAGCCTTATGCATAATAATATCAATTTCTCTACATAGATAGAAAAGTATATAAATTAAAGATATAGACCATCATATTCTCATATTTGAGATCTCTCTGTATATTTTATTAAGGATTTATATTTATTTTTTCATCATATTTTTAAGTTATGTGGAAGGAATTTATCTACTTATTTTACTTGAATTATTCATATTGTTTTGTGGTGTAATGATGACATTGAATTCTAAATTTTTATATTATCATATTTCATGAATTGAAATTGACTTTTATAATATTTATCATGGTTTTCTTCCACCAAGATCAAGATTCATGTAACATATTTAATGTTACCCTCTTCACATTATTCTTTCTTACCTCAGACGTAGTGAGTTAACAAGGGTTATGATATTTTGTTATTGGACAAAAAATATTAGTATAGGGACCCTAGTGAATATACCCATTTCATTACAATATATTTTATTTATAAAATTTTATTATTTTCTTTAATTGGTATAGTTCATAGATGAATTTAGATAATAGTACTTTGTACTTTAACTTAGAAAGATCTTTAGTTTGGGAGACCATGAAAATTTTTAAGAACATATCTAAGTTAATTGAATCCAATTTCTTCCATTGATGATTATGATACAATGAATTTCTATTAATGAAATTTTTTACTTCAAAATTAAAATAAATTTTTATTATATAATTTTATGGAATTGATTTTACAAAATGATAGTTTATTGGAATTTTTGATAATGGGGTATGGTAATTTTATATAAAAAACATGAATATCATGTTTTCAAAAGTCACAAGATTATATTTTTAAAATTTTATTATTATCTTATTTTATTCTTAAATTATTTATAACTGATTAGATGTGGAAAAATATTTTATGTATAAATTTGTTCAAATACGTAATCATTGGGGGTTCCATGGTTAGAAAGAGCTATAAGAGAATAGTTGAAAAGGATCATGTATAATAGTTGTAAATATACGTGGTTGAGTGTTGAAACATCATACAAGATTCATTTGGGTGGATAACGATTCCACTAAATAAAAAAGGGAATATAGTGGTGGTTTTTTAAAATAAAAAACATTTTAAGACATTTTTATTTGATTCATGGAAGTTTTTATAAACTATAAAGAAAATACCTATCAATGGAAAAACTATTTTGGTTCTATTTTTTTAGATGTGGACCCTTTTATGTGCTTCAAATAGGAGTATTAGTGAATGTATCTTTGTTTTAAGTTTTGGTTTAAATCAATAATAAAACTTTTTATATAGAAATGGTTTTAATTATTAATAATAAAAATATATAACTTTATCAATGATGGTTTAAACAACTAAAAATTAAGGTAATATCTTGATTAAATATGGTTAAAACTATTTCTAGTTATTTATTATAACAAAAATGATTGCTATAAAAAATACTCTATTCAAAAAGGTACAACCTAAAATGTCATATTTTTGTATAGGAAATGAATATGTATAATACACGACTAAAAAACATATCCAATCATTTACTTCTAGTAAACAATATTTTTTAATATAAAAAATAACATAAATACATATAATTATAATATTATAATATTAGAAATAGTCATATTCTTCATCCACCATAGTAGTTTGGATCCCACATACAACAACAACAACAAGTAAGATCACCTATAAACAACTTATCTGCTCAACATCTACTTCATTAACCTTAGATGAGTGGTGGTATTCACCTCCAATAATATTACTAGGATCTTCTACCTATATTAAATGTGATTAGTTATATATTACAATATGAATGAAAACCACTAGTCTCTAAATATAAAATTATGTTTTAATTGAATTTTAATTCCAAGATATATTTTAATAAAAATCGTATTCCAAAATGAATAAATAATTTAAATAATAACTAAATATCAAATGATATTTCATTGAAAATTTATTTAATACAATATTTAATCTAAAATAAATTAAAATTCATCAAAAAAAATATTTCAATTTCAAATCACTTAATAGTTATAATTTCAATCCAATACCATTTAATATTTTTCCACATATTATATAATAATTTGTCTCTATAATTATTTTAGAATTTTTAATTTAAATAAAAATATATTTATTATAATATTACTCAGTGATTAATAACTCTTATGAATTTCTATTTCAACAATATAAAATGAATTTTTTACCCATTTAAGTATTGAAAAAAATATTTTAATACCAAAAACATGAATTATGTTATAAATATCATATTTAAACATAGAATGATAAATATTATAAAAATATTTTTGAAACATAAACAAAATAGTTCCACATTAAATTACTACTCATATAGAAAATTTACCTTTTCCAATCAATTAACAAATCATACACATGATGGATTATTTTAGTTAATAATCATAGTGCATATAAAGGAGTAGTTTTCAAGAAAGAGAAACCCCCATGATAATCATAATGTAAAAGAAAATTATACTTAACTCATAATTAATATTGTAAAATTTAATTCATTAATTGACCATGATTAAATTTCAATATAAGTCATGGATAAGAGTAATGATTAATTGTTTTCAAAAGTACAAATAAAAATATTATTACAAAATATATAAAATTAATATGATAACTAAATATGAGTTAATTAAATTATTTATTCCATAATATCATATCAAAATTGTAATTTATTTTAGGTTACTTGTTTATATACCCTAAAACACTAGCACTAATGTATTTTCTACTTTTCAAACATGATTCTTTTTCATTTTAATAAGTAATTGATAAGGTTTAACTATATTCTTTGAGGTGTGAACTTAATTTTACAATTTAGGATAAATTTAGGAGTATCTCACACAAAAAATGATGAATATGAAGATGATATATGAGACTTATCAAATACCCATGAATTGGATGATCCAAAATCTATCCCCTCACATTACTAAAATGTTTCTTCTCAAGATCCTAGGAAATAAAATCTATCTCAGATCTTGATGCTAAGTGTGAAGGGTTGTAATACCATTATTCTTATAATTATGTTGAAATTTTAATAATATTATATCATAATATAATTTAATAAAACATATTCATAATTATATATTTTTTCCTTAGTCCTTCAGCAGAAGCATTATCATAGTTGTTATATCTTTTTTTAGACATAAAACAACATTTTTGTTAGTCAAACATCATTTCCTACTTCTTAAACCTATATTAAAAAGGTATATAACTCATATTTGTAAAAAAAATTATATAAAGGCTTATATATTTATATCATGTAATGAAAATTATATCGTGATAAATATATTACTAGAGAAACACTTTGGACATGATGTGTGTACAGTTACTTTATCCTCCCAACTAATTGTATTTTGGAATCTAATATATTGAAAAAATAAATAATATATCATTACAGCATTAAGATTTATTAAGAAATTATTATTAATAAACTAACATATCATAAAATACCTTATATGATTAAATACTCCAATGATTAACAAATTTATTCACTTATTCCCTCATGATAAATTATGTAACTTTTAATACATCTATGACACTATAAGATAAGTTTCATTAAATTCATTCTATAATCTCTAATTGAAATCTCTCAATTTATTCACCGAGTTTATAAATATCCATAGAGTTATAGCCATATCAAGAACATATAATGTAATAACATATAAAAATATAAATGTTTAAAGTTATTATAGTTTTAACATAATATTAAATAATATTCTATTTTATCATATTTGAATACATAATTAGTATACTAAATTTGTCTGGTTACTGAACAATTTACTCATCCATGATAATGAAATATGTCACCAATCTAATTAATTTATGGGGATGGATATTGCTTCATAATATAGGTTTCCGAAAATCTACTCATAAAGGTTTATAGCATCCTTAGGGGGTAACCTAAATGTTTTAAATTGAACAAATATCTATAAATTAGTTAATCTCCAATTATCTTGAGTGTTGAAGTTTTTCTATCTTCTATATTGTTGTTTAATAAATAAATTAGGTAATTATATTTCTATATAAGGAATTAATATTTTAATTTTGAAATATATAACAATAATGTAAAAATTATAGTATCCTCGGAATGGTATAGTCATTATCTCATCACTAGAGGGAAACATCACTATTGTTCTATCTAATGTGAGGCATCTCCTCCTAAAGGTATACTTGATGATAGAGTTAACATGCTATAAGTACTCAAAATAGTACCAGAACAGGTATGTAAGGTTTGTGTAGAGGTTAGATGTGCGTATAAGGGACCACCAAATTCATTATGGTTCAAAGAGTAGTGAAGTTACACAAATTTACCAAGTGATTTTATTGTATACTCTGTGATACTTTCAATGTTCTCAATGATTAACTTTGAGTAATAAATGATGTTGTAAAGGTTCTCTATGACATAGTTGGTTTATTCTTTGGTATAGAGTGACTAGTATTCCTAAAAATATTAGTCTCCAATATCCCTATCATAAAAAAAATTAAATAATATACTATATATCTTAAATAAAATGATTATAACAAAAAAAATGAAATTAATACATCAAGGAAAATATTATATGTATCATTTAATAATTAAAATTCATGATAAAAATATTTTTTTCAATTAAATTATAAAAAGTAAAACATATTTCACATTTAAACAAATTAAAAAAAACATATACATTATATGTTATTTATATTAAATTAAACATATTTAGTGAGTAGTATATATAATAATTACAATTCGTCACATTCATATTTATTCAATTAAAATATAAATAAAAAATGTATACAAATATTCATAAAATCCTAATTCCTATTAATTAACCATATTGATAATATCTTTCATCAATAAAATTGTATCATTTTTTTCTTATTCACACTCCATTGAATGAATGTTGGTTTTTACATTATTAGGGGTAAGTAATTCAATGTTTTTTGTTGTTGGGGTTCAGTATTGTATAATACTGCAACTTTATTACTCATATCATGAATCTCTCTTGATTTTATATGAAAAATAATATTATTTCCTTCATAAACAGTATCATGTATATAATATAACATTTTTTTGGGAAGACAATATATATGGATCATATTCGTCATGCTCAAAATTATTAATCAATCAAGAGAATTTGATTTTTAAATTATAGAGATTCTTTATTTAAAAAACTATGAATATTGATATAACTAAATTTGAATAAATTACTTATAATTTCAAATGATAGTTTAACTAAATAATATCAACTAAAATTCCCTGCTATTTTGGATTTGCATATATAAATATTACACTATATCATATTTTCCATCCTTCTTCCAGATTGACTATATAAAAATTGATGCCAAAAATATTGTAAGCATTGAATATCCTAAAATCCTCCAAAGGTAAATAATAAATACTTTATATATTTTAATTTTTAACAGTGATTCATTTGGGATCCATTATTTTAGAATTCCCAAATGTACTAGGCTCTTTTTGTTTCAAAATAAAAAACTCTAAATTTTTAGCCAAAGCATACATGATATGAAATGAATCAACAATTAATTTATTAGAAACATTATTTATCTCTAACTAATTTCAAGTTTGAAATATTAGATATATTTTTTATGACTTCAGTTTGTTAATATAAATATCAATAATATATCTATTAAATATAAAATATATACGTTCTTTCCTTAACTAAAAATATTTTAGTGAAAATAAGGATAATTTTACAACTTCTCAGCATATATTTGGAAGGATTTATGATTTTATATTAGTATGAGAATGAATTTTATTTCCATCAATGCATCAAAATATAATGAATGGGAGCATGTCACTAATCATCCACAATAAGATATCATGCATTTAAAATAATTTTTTATTGAATCATCAAATATTTTTAAACCATCATCCCATGAATCTTGAAACTCTAGGATAAGAGAATAAAGGTGGATTAAATTTCATTCATATACATTTTTTATGAATAACCATTAATACAAAGAATTAATTTTCAATATATAAATCCAGGGAGGCTAAATTTAAATAATCATAAGAGCCATCCTTATGCAATTATTGTTACTTAATGTCCTAATTGGTTTGAATTCATAAATTTACAATATTGAACACACATTTATAGAATCATAAAAGAAACTTCAATTTAATGAATTAATGGTTTTACATGATTTTGAATTTAATGGATATAATATTAACCCATCATTATTGTAATGTAAAGAATTCTACATCATATTCTATGTATTTTTAGTGTATATAAGAAATATTTACAGAAAATATTTAAAATAAAGTAACAAAAAATATTCAATAATTATTTATTTTTATAATTCATTTTTTTGGTAAATTCATTGAGAATTTCACCATTATTTATTATCATATAACTGGAATCCTAACATCTATTTTACTAAACTCTATTTGAATATTCTCAAATTTATATCATGAAATCATTAATACAATCATGTATCTTCATATAATTGTTTCTATGATAGTTAATAATATTCTTCATCACATAAAATGAATCTAAGAACCTAGATTTAGAAAAATAATTATGAAATAATTTAAATATCATAAAAATAAATTTATCTATGATTTTATATAGGAACATGATATGGTATAACAATATAATGAATGTAAACATTGAATATCCCTTATATAATTCTTGATTTTCATATTCAACTAATTCAAAAAAAACCATATTCTTTTATCAAATATGATTTTCTCATATTTTCCACCCCAACATCATATACTAATATGTCACCATATTCATAATGTTTTCAAATAGTTATGAAATCATAATTTATTTTGTTTTTATCTATAACATAAACTAGAGGATATACTGATGTGTTATGATCTTGATGGTGCTTCCCCATATAAAAGAATGCATTATTTATCAAGTTATAAATTTTATTGAATGTTTTTTCGAGAGAGTAGTGTATTCCTTCTAACGATGTATAAAGCCCCTCAAATTTTACAGTTTATTAGAGTAAGATTTAATTTATTATAATACATCTTTATGAGTTTGAGTTTGAGTTTTTTAGGTGTTTAATGTGGCTCGAGAGTAGGTTTTAGAGAACCGTACAGTGCCTTCAGTAGAAATTATTTGATAGATTTTGGACTTGTAATGATTCCTAGAAGTCATTACAGGTTCTTTTAACATATAGAAAGCCTCATTACATGAAATCAGTCATTCGATAAACCCAAGGTCAAATCACAACCGTGTTTCTAGGTAGTTTTTTATGGAAAGCCTTGAAATTTCACTCAAAATTCACACATTAACCATTTCACCTCCTTCTTCCAAACCCTTTTCAACATAGGTGGAATGGGGATTCTTCCATGGGTGATTTTAGATCTTATACTCTTCAAATTTTGTAATTTGAAGCTTTTTTTGTTATGGATGTTCTGTTTTAGTGAATCTAACACTATATAAGTAATAGGTGCCTAATTTTATTTATCTAAACCATATATGTGTCAATTTGGGGATAATTATACATATTCAAATTTCTGGTCTAGAATTGAGATGTATATCCGAGTGAGTAGGCTCATTAGGTATGAAGTAATAACTCATTACCATTTTATAGTATTCATGTGAAGTTTTTTGTCTCGAATTCTTTGTGGGAACATGTGTATCCATGATAGAACTCTTCTTGTGGTATCAAAGTGAATTCCATGTGGGTGCATGTATACCCCTATTAGAACTCCTCTTGTAGTATCAAAGTGACTGGGTGGGTCTATTGAGAGTTTTTTAACCCCTTATAGGGGGATCAATTGAATTATGGATTGTTAAGATGGAGTTCCATCTCATTCCTTGGGTAATTCTAAGGATTGTGTCCCATATAATTTGACCACATGGGATCCATTCATACTCAGTTGCCTTGGCTGTCTTGGTAATGTGGTTAATGGGTTTGGGTGATGATTCCCCTTTCTTGTGTGGATATTTGATGTGTTTTGTTTATTATTTATTACTATGTGATGAAAAATGCTTGGATCCACCTTAACTGATAAGTTCTGACTTCAGATGTGATGTGACCTCTTTTGAGTGAGAAGGGATGGATCAAGTGTGGATGGGGAGGTTGTGTTCTGAGCAGTAAGGAACATACCATGTGTTGTTTTGAAATTGATGATCAAATAGACATTTCCTTTTTTTGGGAGATGAAGAATATATGATTAGAGATTATTGATGGCTTGATTAGCACAAGGTTACTGAGTGGGTGTTACTGGGTTTATTGGATATTTAGTTTTATTAATTAATCCACATTTATAAATCAGTTGAACTAATGTTAATTTCTTTTTGGTGGTATCTTACTGTGTTTATACTCAAAACCTAGGATTATTGATGCATTTACAGTGTGACGTCTCGAACCCAGATGTCACATAATGGGTTCCCGGAGCCCAGTGGGCCACATGGCCTCAAGTGCATCACCCCGAATGCTAGAGGTTGTAGACTAGTAGTGAGGATCTAGGGAGTGTCCATGGGGAGACTATTCCCTAATTAAAAGATTGTAGCACATTAGAAGGATCATTAACAAATACTAAACAGTGGAAGCAATATAAATAAAAAAATAGAAGAGAATTGATTCACTCGATAAATGAGATAATAATAACTGTACCAATGGGAAAAATTATGGTGTAATGTCATATCACTAAAAAACTAGAAAACATGGATACAAGACAATAGGCACAACATGTTCCACAAAGAAAAATAAAAAAAGGCTACTCCAAGCGTCCAAAATATCCAAATTGGTCATCTGCTATCAAGCTCCATCCAAAATAGTAAGCAATCAAGTGTTTGAAGCCATGTTCTTCCCTTTTTCAACAACTACAACCATGTAATCTACTCCAGGTACCAAACGCCACCCAGAGAGGATGTGAGATAAATCCCAGTGGGCTATCACCATCGATGTCCATAACATCTGGCCTCTGTAATGGAATATAGCAATGTGCAGGCATGCATATTTAAGGTAAAGAAAGTAGTACAAGTTAAATAAATACCCAAGTACCTACTTCAGCCCCTATCTGGTGTCTGAACATGTAACTAGTTCATTAATTAAGTAATTACCATTTAATGTTAATTGATCACATGATTCATAGCTAGTGGTAACATCACCTCATGATAGTGTAAGTAGTAAAGGTCCCAAGACATAACAAGGAAACTTGAAAATGATATCTGGTGAGGGATTTCCCATGTAATAACAAAGGTAATGTAGATCTCAAGGAATGCTTACTCAGTAGTATTTGAGTCTACCTAAGGGGTAAGAGTGTGGTCTATAGAACATAATCTAAGGAATTACAGAATAAGGCACCTACCGAGTCAAAGGATCTTGACCAAGGTAAAATGAGGATAATCAAGGATAATTCCCTATGGTCTTACACCATGGAACATAATAGTCAATGTTGGATCCAAGGAGCATATCTGAGGTATCATATAATAATGTAAAAGAACCTACAGTAGTATACCGAGCATTTAAGGAATAGACAAGAACAGGAGTCTAAGTGGGTATCAACCAAAGTAAACCGCATCCTTGATCAGAATGGGGTTCTCAAGACCAAGGGTATTCTTGTAGAGACCCGTAGCCTGACGTACATGAACATTACATTACTTTTGCGGAATACTTAGTACATAACAAAAAACACACACACAAGGATCGTAATAGTTTAGTGTCTTTGGAAACTCGGAACGTAATCTTCTAATCCTGGTGAAAGATCTTCAAAATCTCCCACAAAGATCTTCCTTTTTTTTTTACCTAAAACCTTTCTTTATATCCTGGGGAAAAGAAAACATAAAAGGGTGAGCTCAAATGCTCAGTAAGGGTAAACAAAAGAAATATCAATCACATAATTTTCATAAGAACATAACATTTTTGGAAATCTTAACCTGCAAAAGAGAGCATAATTTCATAACATGGGATAAATCATAGTAGTGAAAATGAAACCATAACTTAAAACATTACTCATTGTGGCATACACACATAATCATAGAGAATCATTTCTTGTTAGTCAAGACTCGTTGCCAAGACTATCTTAGTGGACAAAGTCCCTTTCTGAATCGAGTAATCCTCGTTTCAGTCCTGTTTCACTGAACCGGTATAACCTACCATTCCAGCCATGTCTATCTCATGAGATATGAAATCTTTACCCAATGCATTGGAGGGAGATATAGGTCCCACCCATCTCTTAATGAATCCTTTCTTATGTGTGCCACAAAATCATAAATCATACATCATTGCATCACCCATGTAATAAAAATGGGATTCTTAAACAACATGACTTCATAAAACCATTCATATAAGATAAAGGAATTCATAAACATAATTCCATCACAACATAGTCAAATCAATGTAAAAATATGGATAGAAACAGAACCCTTTATTATCTTATATGGAAAATAATTTTGATAAAACACTTGAATTGAATTCTTGAGGAAAATATCCTTTCTTCTTCAAAATCAATTTCTTTTCACAAAACATCATGCAATTTTAAAAGAAAGAGATTTTATTGAAAATAGTCATGAAATATTTTAGAGGAAGCTTCATGAAAATAAGGCTTTATAAAACAGTATAAATCCGTTCGTGCCGTATAAGTTAAAAAAAACATTCTTCGTACTTTTGTCGAAAAAGTCAAAAAGTACCTCGTACGAAAAATGAAAAAAGATTCCTTTCATATCCTTTACTAAAAACTCATAGAAGGGTAAAATTGGATTTAAACAATTGTAGGTGGATGGAAATAATATTACATATTGAGGGAACATGGATTTGGATGATAAAATACACCCCAGTAAATACTTACGAATAAACAATCTCGGATAAAAATGAGATTGTGATATTTCCCTTACCTTAAGTCCAATTTGCTTTGTTCGTGTCCGAAGATCCTGTATAATGGTTTAAATAATGTTATTGACTTATTCCAGAATCATACATATTGATATGATATCATATATGGTCATATTATTAGCTTCTTGTTAGTAATATTTCATTGTTACTTGTTACTCGGGTCTTTATAACTTTTTGTTCTTATGCATGCTTTGTCGAATAAATTCTTATTCTTATCTTTAGGTTATAGATAATTCATTTACAAAATGGTATTAGTGTTGTATATACCATATTCATTCATTCAATTCATTTATATAATCATTATGAAATGAAGATCATGTAGAACGAGTCGCATCACATCGTGGAGACGGTATTCCGTACGTACGCACGAGTGATGATATCGTTCCTATGATCGTGGAACTGTATTGGAGTATAAATATATTATTTCAGTATCAATATTACTTTATAATAATCATATATAGTTACTCATTACACCATTATACCCATCTTTGTAAGGTGATGGTGGAAAATAGATTACACCACGGCGTGGAGACGGTATTCCGTACGTACGCACGCGCGGTGATTTCTTTTTCCGTAGGATGGATAGAAGGTGAATTAGGGTTGTTTCATATTTATAATAACATATCAGTATGTAAGTAATACTGATGTTATTACTTTGTCATGAAACAACTAAAGAAGAAAAAGTTGAAGACGAAAGAAATTGAAAAGATCGGTAATGGATATTACCTCTTCTTTGGAAGGCCTCTTTGAATCCTCCACTTAGGGAACTAAGATTGGTCTTTGAAGAAGACCAGGACCTCTAGGATTATTCTAGGGATGTGGGGAGGAGAAAATGGCAGGGGTTGGCCGAGCTTGAGTGCTCAAATTGGTGTGAGGAGGAGGGGGAGAAGGTGTCCTTTTATAGGGGAGGAGAGGGGCACCTTAGGAATAACTAAAAACATTATTTTATATTAAAGTCAAAATCGGTTTATAATGGTTCCAAAGGGTCTTATTTCGAAGATAAGGTGGGGAAGGGTCTAAATCCTCTCATCCAATAGAATTTGGACAAGTTTAGGTTCCTATTTTAACCTTATCATTTAGATTTAACATTAAGTTAAATAATTTAACTTTTACCATGTCTTTTTGTTTTCTTTCACTATATGGTTAATACACTTACTATAACATGCCAAACGAACCCCAAATTGTTTATTATTAATATATATATCCTTATCTAAGTCATTTGGCCGAACCTTAGATTTTTAGGAATAAAATAACAATTAATAATATAATATTTGATTTAAAAACTATTTTGTGTCTATTTTGACACTATTTGATATATGACTTTTGTGAAAGTCATAACAGAATTAAATGTTCGAACCAAGTTGATTAAATCAACATTAATATATCATATTAACCTAGAAAATTATTGGAATTCATAAAAAATCTCAAATTACATTTATTTTGGTGTTTATAACATCAATTATGTCAATATTTCATTAATAAGATAATTACTGCATCATCGTTGTGTCATAAATAAATTAAATTATTTGATGTCTAAAAATTACAAATAAAATACCATCATGTAGGAAATCTTTTTAGCTTTCTAATTAATATTTATAGTCGAATTTATCTTATGTATAACCCCTCATTAAAAATGATTTACTTATTAAACTTTGATTTTAACTATTTTAACCTTTCTTTAAATAAATTAATAATAAATGTCCTAATCTAATCCAAGTGGGCCTAAATGGTCATATTTTATTCCTAAGTTTGTTTTTGGTCGAATTACACTTGTCCAATAGAATTAGGACATGTGTTAGGGTAATAGTAATATCATATTTACCCTTAGTTACCCTATTTACTATTAACCGCGGTAAAAAAAGTAAAAAGTTACTATTCACCAAAAAATTATTTTCATCTCATTGAACCACATTTTAGTCCTTGATATTAACCGTGTCTCTCGGATTTTTGAAATTCCATTCACAGAAGCGGCAAAATTAAGTTTTATGAAAAATTCAGTTTTTTTAACTACCACTTAGTAGTTTCACTATTCATCAAAAATTGATGTTTTTCAGAACAATGCCAAAATTTCATCCTAAGCTATATTTCATATTCCGAATTCAAAAATGAAATCTATTTTACCAAATTCATAACATAGAAGTTGCATTAATTAATTTTATAATTAAATCCTGCTGTTAAAATAAATAGCGTGTTTTTAGGAAACAATATATATCAAAAGATTGACACTTGATTATGTCTGGTTTAAATGTGAAATTACAACCAATGACCAACATTGTATTAAATTGTAAAAATATATTCTAAATATACTTTAAAACCACTCAAATTAATAATTTATCACTATTAATTATTTCGATTAAAAAAGTTGTTTTTAATTATAATTTAGTAATTTTCACTATTCATCAGAATATGGAAGTTATCCGAAATGTACCAAAATTTCACCTTAGGCTAAATTCGATACTCTGAATCCAAAAATGAAGTTCATTTTGAAAAATAAGATTTACAGAATTTTAAAAAGTGGTTATTACTATTCATAACGGCTAGTTTTAATAATATTTTAATAGCACATCGTTGTTTAGTGAAACTCGTTATTGTGTACTACACACGCTATCGAGGAAGGTCGCGATTGCGTGTATGCAAGGCAAGTCAAGGATGCGTGTTGTGCAAGCTCCTTTTGGTGTAGCGTACAACACAAGACATTAATAAAATTAAAAAGAATATATTTTTTTATAAAATCTTGGGCTGTTACATTCTACCCCCCTTAAAATGAATTTCGCCCTCGAAATTCGTCGGGGTTATAAATGGTTTACTATTTGAAAGTTTCTTTAATAGAAACCCACATCGTAAAAGGGAATACCAAAACTTGGCTTTAAAAACTAACGTATGAAACGTAACGGTTACCCAAATAAACTAATCATTGGGTTTCCACATAGGTGAAAATATGGATATGGAAGAGAAATCTAACCATTATGTTCTGATGGAGAGTGGTAGAGAACATGGCTATGGAAAAGCTAGCAATCACAAAGCCATAAATTTGTGATGATCTAGGGTACCATCTGATTCATCGGGTATAAGATCACTAGGACAACATTTTTGGTTTTCAAGATCATTTCCCTAAAGTTGAAATTTTGACTTACTTTATTTTGATACAATATCACTGTTGTTCGTGCCTTGAACAATTTCCACTTCATCTCTTAAATAAATGAAGTTGAATTTGTTATTCGTGAAGTGTTAGCAGATCATGTGATAGATTGACGGGTCATTCCATCTGTCTCAAACACAAGGTAAGCAAAAGTTATTAAATATACATAAGTCATCCTATAGTGAGATTAATCATATATAGTTCCTAAAATGGACTTATACTTCATATATCATACTGCTTAATATAATAAAACTAGTTTCTACTAAACAGGGACTTCCTGTAGGCCAGTGGTAGGCGATAAAGGCCAGTCGCACTTCGGTTGTGGGTTCGGTTCCTACAGCCTTGTCCGAAGCGATGGGCTGTCGCCCGTCCTGTAGGTTGTCCCTTTTTCTAAAACTACGTTACTATAACATCCCATCAATAATATCAAAAATCTTCTATCCTTAAACAATACTAACTCATGTCCAACATAATCCAGTCTAATCTTTAGGCTTATACATAATACTACAGTCCACTCTCATAATATAGTGACATCGATTACCAGAGATTTAATACTGTCGTTGATCCCCACATATCATAAGATAGTCTTGTTGGTCACATTCCAAACATTCAAAGTCCTTAATCGTGTATTCTCTTGAATACCTTAGTGAAAACATGAGTGCAGTTAAAAGTTACCAAAATCCTCAAAATTCTATATACTCAAACCACGATATCACTTAGTCCTTATATCAATCATGAGCTCATGAATACTGTCAAGCATTTCATTTTCTCATTTTCCCTTCATTATGCGCATATCATCTACTTTCTAAAAATACTAGTACCATTCATTACATACTTTCAAAACTTAAGGAAAGACAACAATGTAACAATCCTTACATGTCTCTTTATCCCATAGTACCATGAGATTACTTATACAACATTACACTTGATAAACATGTAATCATTCCACTACATTCTTAAACCATTGACCGAGCTTCAACAATTCTTTCATCTCACATATCATTTGTAGTCTCATCATCAATAAATACTACCCATACAACCATACTGATTCTCTTCATGAGACTTTCCCTTAGGGCATTGGTTTGCATAATGCCCGTACATTCCACATTTAAAACATTTAACCATTGTTGATGTCGTAGCAATACCATTATCCTCATCCCTGGTGTTAACTGAACCTTTTCCTTTGCACTTACTGGCTTTGTGTCCTTCTTTTCCACACCCAAAGCATCTTCCAGTTCCTTTGAAACATTCTCCTTGATGCCTCTTCCCACATGATTTACATAGGGGAAATTGAACTTTCTTTCCTCTATGATCATCATGAAACTCCATCTTTCTCTTATTAGCCGAGTCGGGAAACTTACCAAATTTTACTTTATTGATCATATTATGAGATTGCTGATTCGGCATAATAATGATTTTTGGACTTCCAAATCCCATTTCATTTGGTTGCTCATGAAGAATATCATTCCATTGTCCATCATATCCTCCATTATCGTGAATCACCTTGTTTCCAGCCATTTTCTAAAACCCAAAAAGAATAGTATGAGAGACAAAAATCATAATAAAGGGGGAATATCTAACATCTTTGGTTTAATCTAATATCGTTACCATAGTTCTAGGACTATATCCTATACGTATACTTATCCTTAGGTGCATCCCTAGACATACCGTAGAAATATCTCTAGGGATCTCACTAACGTTTTCGCATCCTAGTTTCCAAAGGTTGACTAAACCTTTCCTCTGATACCAACTGTAGAGACCCGTAGCCTGACGTACATGAACATTACATTACTTTTGCGGAATACTTAGTACATAACAAAAAACACACACACAAGGATCGTAATAGTTTAGTGTCTTTGGAAACTCGGAACGTAATCTTCTAATCCTGGTGAAAGATCTTCAAAATCTCCCACAAAGATCTTCCTTTTTTTTTTACCTAAAACCTTTCTTTATATCCTGGGGAAAAGAAAACATAAAAGGGTGAGCTCAAATGCTCAGTAAGGGTAAACAAAAGAAATATCAATCACATAATTTTCATAAGAACATAACATTTTTGGAAATCTTAACCTGCAAAAGAGAGCATAATTTCATAACATGGGATAAATCATAGTAGTGAAAATGAAACCATAACTTAAAACATTACTCATTGTGGCATACACACATAATCATAGAGAATCATTTCTAGTTAGTCAAGACTCGTTGCCAAGACTATCTTAGTGGACAAAGTCCCTTTCTGAATCGAGTAATCCTCGTTTGAGTCCTGTTTCACTGAACCGGTATAACCTACCATTCCAGCCATGTCTATCTCATGAGATATGAAATCTTTACCCAATGCATTGGAGGGAGATATAGGTCCCACCCATCTCTTAATGAATCCTTTCTTATGTGTGCCACAAAATCATAAATCATACATCATTGCATCACCCATGTAATAAAAATGGGATTCTTAAACAACATGACATCATAAAACCATTCATATAAGATAAAGGAATTCATAAACATAATTCCATCACAACATAGTCACATCAATGTAAAAATATGGATAGAAACAGAACCCTTTATTATCTTATATGGAAAATAATTTTGATAAAACACTTGAATTGAATTCTTGAGGAAAATATCCTTTCTTCTTCAAAATCAATTTCTTTTCACAAAACATCATGCAATTTTAAAAGAAAGAGATTTTATTGAAAATAGTCATGAAATATTTTAGAGGAAGCTTCATGAAAATAAGGCTTTATAAAACAGTATAAATCCGTTCGTGCCGTATAAGTTAAAAAAAACATTCTTCGTACTTTTGTCGAAAAAGTCAAAAAGTACCTCGTACGAAAAATGAAAAAAGATTCCTTTCATATCCTTTACTAAAAACTCATAGAAGGGTAAAATTGGATTTAAACAATTGTAGGTGGATGGAAATAATATTACATATTGAGGGAACATGGATTTGGATGATAAAATACACCCCAGTAAATACTTACGAATAAACAATCTCGGATAAAAATGAGATTGTGATATTTCCCTTACCTTAAGTCCAATTTGCTTTGTTCGTGTCCAAAGATCCTGTATAATGGTTTAAATAATGTTATTGACTTATTCCAGAATCATACATATTGATATGATATCATATATGGTCATATTATTAGCTTCTTGTTAGTAATATTTCATTGTTACTTGTTACTCGGGTCTTTATAACTTTTTGTTCTTATGCATGCTTTGTCGAATAAATTCTTATTCTTATCTTTAGGTTATAGATAATTCATTTACAAAATGGTATTAGTGTTGTATATACCATATTCATTCATTCAATTCATTTATATAATCATTATGAAATGAAGATCATGTAGAACGAGTCGCATCACATCGTGGAGACGGTATTCCGTACGTACGCACGAGTGATGATATCGTTCCTATGATCGTGGAACTGTATTGGAGTATAAATATATTATTTCAGTATCAATATTACTTTATAATAATCATATATAGTTACTCATTACACCATTATACCCATCTTTGTAAGGTGATGGTGGAAAATAGATTACACCACGGCGTGGAGACGGTATTCCGTACGTACGCACGCGCGGTGATTTCTTTTTCCGTAGGATGGATAGAAGGTGAATTAGGGTTGTTTCATATTTATAATAACATATCAGTATGTAAGTAATACTGATGTTATTACTTTGTCATGAAACAACTAAAGAAGAAAAAGTTGAAGACGAAAGAAATTGAAAAGATCGGTAATGGATATTACCTCTTCTTTGGAAGGCCTCTTTGAATCCTCCACTTAGGGAACTAAGATTGGTCTTTGAAGAAGACCAGGACCTCTAGGATTATTCTAGGGATGTGGGGAGGAGAAAATGGCAGGGGTTGGCCGAGCTTGAGTGCTCAAATTGGTGTGAGGAGGAGGGGGAGAAGGTGTCCTTTTATAGGGGAGGAGAGGGGCACCTTAGGAATAACTAAAAACATTATTTTATATTAAAGTCAAAATCGGTTTATAATGGTTCCAAAGGGTCTTATTTCGAAGATAAGGTGGGGAAGGGTCTAAATCCTCTCATCCAATAGAATTTGGACAAGTTTAGGTTCCTATTTTAACCTTATCATTTAGATTTAACATTAAGTTAAATAATTTAACTTTTACCATGTCTTTTTGTTTTCTTTCACTATATGGTTAATACACTTACTATAACATGCCAAACGAACCCCAAATTGTTTATTATTAATATATATATCCTTATCTAAGTCATTTGGCCGAACCTTAGATTTTTAGGAATAAAATAACAATTAATAATATAATATTTGATTTAAAAACTATTTTGTGTCTATTTTGACACTATTTGATATATGACTTTTGTGAAAGTCATAACAGAATTAAATGTTCGAACCAAGTTGATTAAATCAACATTAATATATCATATTAACCTAGAAAATTATTGGAATTCATAAAAAATCTCAAATTACATTTATTTTGGTGTTTATAACATCAATTATGTCAATATTTCATTAATAAGATAATTACTGCATCATCGTTGTGTCATAAATAAATTAAATTATTTGATGTCTAAAAATTACAAATAAAATACCATCATGTAGGAAATCTTTTTAGCTTTCTAATGAATATTTATAGTCGAATTTATCTTATGTATAACCCCTCATTAAAAATGATTTACTTATTAAACTTTGATTTTAACTATTTTAACCTTTCTTTAAATAAATTAATAATAAATGTCCTAATCTAATCCAAGTGGGCCTAAATGGTCATATTTTATTCCTAAGTTTGTTTTTGGTCGAATTACACTTGTCCAATAGAATTAGGACATGTGTTAGGGTAATAGTAATATCATATTTACCCTTAGTTACCCTATTTACTATTAACCGCGGTAAAAAAAGTAAAAAGTTACTATTCACCAAAAAATTATTTTCATCTCATTGAACCACATTTTAGTCCTTGATATTAACCGTGTCTCTCGGATTTTTGAAATTCCATTCACAGAAGCGGCAAAATTAAGTTTTATGAAAAATTCAGTTTTTTTTAACTACCACTTAGTAGTTTCACTATTCATCAAAAATTGATGTTTTTCAGAACAATGCCAAAATTTCATCCTAAGCTATATTTCATATTCCGAATTCAAAAATGAAATCTATTTTACCAAATTCATAACATAGAAGTTGCATTAATTAATTTTATAATTAAATCCTGCTGTTAAAATAAATAGCGTGTTTTTAGGAAACAATATATATCAAAAGATTGACACTTGATTATGTCTGGTTTAAATGTGAAATTACAACCAATGACCAACATTGTATTAAATTGTAAAAATATATTCTAAATATACTTTAAAACCACTCAAATTAATAATTTATCACTATTAATTATTTCGATTAAAAAAGTTGTTTTTAATTATAATTTAGTAATTTTCACTATTCATCAGAATATGGAAGTTATCCGAAATGTACCAAAATTTCACCTTAGGCTAAATTCGATACTCTGAATCCAAAAATGAAGTTCATTTTGAAAAATAAGATTTACAGAATTTTAAAAAGTGGTTATTACTATTCATAACGGCTAGTTTTAATAATATTTTAATAGCACATCGTTGTTTAGTGAAACTCGTTATTGTGTACTACACACGCTATCGAGGAAGGTCGCGATTGCGTGTATGCAAGGCAAGTCAAGGATGCGTGTTGTGCAAGCTCCTTTTGGTGTAGCGTACAACACAAGACATTAATAAAATTAAAAAGAATATATTTTTTTATAAAATCTTGGGCTGTTACAATTCTCCTCTCAAAATCCAAGGAGAGCTCGATCTAGTGCATTCCTTTTTGATACTATAATCATGTAATCATTCCTTAGGTTCA
The DNA here is from genome assembly GCA_963277665.1 of Viscum album. Taxonomy (NCBI): domain Eukaryota; kingdom Viridiplantae; phylum Streptophyta; class Magnoliopsida; order Santalales; family Viscaceae; genus Viscum; species Viscum album. The sequence continues at coordinate 1,502,947,897 of OY728119.1, read as the reverse complement.
AGCCTTTTCTTCTATTAGTGTGTATATTCCATTTAGAATTGCAACCATTTAATCAAGTCTCAATTAACTATTTAGGCATATTCAATTATATGGGTTCGATCCAGTACCTTCCATAAATATGGAAAGTGGTGATATAGACAATATATCTTTATTCAATATCATTTAATAAGGATAATTTACATTCTCAGTATACTTGTCACTTCACAATTCACATTTAATAATCAGTTTGAATCACTTACCTTAGGTGGGTCAAGTGGTGAGCATACATAGTACATGCCATTATGCAATTATCATTAATAAAAAAAACATTTATTATAATAAGACTTACCTTTAGGAAGGTCATGCAAGCACACATCGAACAGTGGCTCAAATGTGCCGAAACACTAAAACCCAATTATGGAATAACCTTTGACATGGGGTGGATTGATTTGTGTGTGTAACCTCTAACAAATAAACACATATTTGTAAAGAGCATAACCATACAATTCTAACAAGTATAATCATGGCATTTAAATTTAAGAAACAACTTCTGATGAAACCGACAGGCCCCACACAAATATTCCAAAATCAATGAACTTTTTGGATGAGTTAAAGGCCACCCACCTTAGGGTTGTACGAATATCCTTCTTCATTATTGGGCCTTGATTTGGCTCAGATCATAGTAAATCTAAGAAAATGTCAAAATGCTCACATGATGATATCTAGGTCGAGAGAAAGAGATAAGAAAAATAGCTAAAGAGGGCTCAAGTACTTACCGTTGAGCATCCTACACGATGAATGAAAGCTCAATCAGTTATCGAATGAAGGAGATCTCCTGATCCCTGGATTTGGCCTTCAAAAGATACAAAATGAGAGTAAAGTGGGATTAATCCCACTAGTTCTCAGATTAAGGAGGAAGAGGGGGGTAAATAGATCACTAGGGGAATTTTGGACAATTTACCTAGAATTTTAGCCAATTCATGGTTTGTCCGCACGCTTTATCAAACTGTGCACAAACCGTGTGAGACTGTTAGGCCCGAAATAACATCCTATGCATGTTTTGATCAAATGATGCACAATCCATGGACGAGTATCTGGGAAAAAGGGTAATTCGCATCATTAGGCTGCATGGCCATGATCCAACCATGCAAGGTGGATCTATCCGAACAAAACAATCCACATGATTTTCCAAACCGTTTGGAATTCCTACACAGTTTACTCTAAACCATGTGCAAAGCCTATTTTCCCAAAAAATATGGGTTTTGGGCTTCAAAAAAGCCCCAAACACCCTCCGAACCTTTACTAAATAATTAGTCATCCATATTAAGTCCAAATTAAATATTTAGACAGAAAATTAACGGATCCATACTTGAGTGAAGACCCAGGTTCTTACATACCAACATTAAAATCATCGATTCATCCTATGTCAAACAGGAAATAACAGATTGCTGAGCACATGATGGATGATGGGATTGAAGTGATATGAGGACATACTCTAGGTTATTTTATAGAAATTACTCAGTTACTATCATGTTCTTTTATAAATTGTATATATTAATCTACCACATGTGTGGATAACCTTTGAATTGAAATACTAGTTATTGTGTATTATTTTGATATTTCATTGAATGATGTTATTATTTCTTCTGTTATGAAGTTATTTTGTTCACATTTACTGTGATTTCCATGAAATGTATTTAATATGATGTAAATTTGAAGCTAAATAAATATTATCCCCGTTATTCGATTTAGTCTCTCACTACTAATTCATAACATCTTACGTATGGGTATGTGCACATAAGGTCTTGTGGCCCATCATCTCAATCCCAGAGATTTTTTTTGGGTATCACTAAATAGTATCAGCACCCATTTCTTGTTTTTCTATTTATAGCTCAATGGAATGATGATAGAGTAGTTAGAACTTAGGTAAGAACCAATTATTATGTTAGGAAAATGCCAATATAGTGGAAAACTGAGATACCAGGGTAGAGGGAATGTGTTTATTGGTTGTGGTCTTATAGATTCATGGTGTTCTTCTAGTATTATTTATTTGTTACAGTTTTAGGATCTTATAATTGGATGATTTTCAAGGTTGTGTGAGTTCATGCATCATGTATAGGAACATATGATCATATTCCATATGCTTGATTGCTTGTGATTGATATGGGGTCGAATTATCTAAATTACAGCAACAATATAGTCAATGTTTTCAAAAATACATTATTCAAGACACTTGATAAATTAAACCTAACCATATGATTATTTCTTATTATGAATGTGAATAACAAGATGGTGTCAAAGAATTGGGATTAGATGAGTTCTATGGGGTTATGCCTAATAGTTCTGGTTATTCCCCTAGGGTGTGTTCTTTAGGATTGTTTCTCATGTGTTCACCTATTAACTTTATAATTATTTATAATATTTAAGTTGTTAAATTCATTTAAAATAATTTTTCTTGTCATTTTAGATAAAGTAGTGTCATATATGTATTGCGGTTCTATCCAAGGACAAGGTAGAATAAGTTTTTTGAAGTACTAAATAAGAATTTATTAACTAAAGACAAACAATATGGTTAGGTTAATCGTGTTCTTGATGTTTCCCTTATGTTTAAAGTAGCATACCCATATAAAATTATAGTTTTCCATATAGTTCCAGAGGTATGCGGTGGTTCCTATTTAGAAGGGCCAAAAAATGGATTTTTCTTGGTATTTCAAGGTAAACACCCTATAATCCTTCATGTAATGGGTGGAACCTCTGATTTTCGTGAATGTGTTGATATCATTTTGTTGATATTTGATCTTTTCAAAACTATGTATTGTCATTAGGTGAAGCTGATAGCATACATGTCGTAGGGACCTTCCTGGAGGTGATGGTGTAAAATTATCTAGGCTCATAGACATGGGGGTCTAATGTGGTCATCTTTTAAGGACCTCTTCTTTGAGTTTTTTTCAATATGTTATGGTTTGATAAGTATCATGATCATATAGAGATGTTATAGGATACAACACCTAGGGATAATTACATAACTAAATTTTAGGAGTTCGTCCATTTTGATTCACTGATAGCTTGGAATGAGACTTAGAAGTCTAATAGGTTTATGATCATACTTTTTCTATGAGTGGTCCCAAGTCAATATATTTTTATTAAACTCTATTTTTTTAAGTAATTCACTATTGATAATTTCTTAGAGGATGGAAATAAAATAAGTTTTACATCTTTTTTTATCATCCCATTTTCATCTATCTGAGAGGTGTTATTAGTGCCTCTTTAGGTATTATGATGAATAGGTTTGAGGAGATACGAAAGAGTGGTGATAAGTAGTCATACAAGAGTTGGGTTTTGTCTCTTACAACTCCAGTATGGTGACCACTTATGTACTTATAGTTTTGGAATTCTCGGAATTAATGAAGGATGGGGTATCTACAATGTTTCTATTTTAGGGTATCCCAGTCGGGTATGGGAATAATCTAAATATAATATAAGACATTATGCCATATTTAGGTGGACCTCAAATGTATAGGAGTTATAATTCTAGGGTTTTATTCCAAGGAGTTAGTGTAGGGTCTCAGAGGAAGCCGCATCAACATTTGTCTCAGTGTTTAGTCCCATAGTTAAGTTAAGGATTCATGGGGTAGCGTCACAAATCTGAGGAAAATGGAGTTTATTATTTTCACCTAGTATTATATAATGGATATAAATTCACTTGTATAGATTTAGGCACTATTTTTGTTACTTTTATTCTTTCTGTCACTTTTTTATATAGTGCCCCGACCTGAATTTACACTTGAATTGTACAAGGAGCTGAGTGTCACAAGCCCTTAAGTAAACCTCCCCAAATTCCAAGGTCTTATGAATTGTAGTTAGGATGTAAATAGGTGATATTGGGGAGACTATACCCTCTATTGATAATATAATAATGGTCTATGTAAATATAAAGTTGTATAAAATAAGGACCAACAGACACTAGACCGATATCACACCCATGGCAGTAGCACAAGTAATTGTATGAAATAGAGGATGAAATAAATATAAATAGTAGAATAATAACTAAATATGACAAACATACCAGTTTTAGAAATTCCATCCAATTAAATTCATATAATAAAATAAACACAAAGTGTGTCACATGTGGCTGACCTCGGTACATACATATATAACAAGATTTTATATAAAGGAAAAATCAATGTATAAACTCTAGCTATGCAAGAACCTCAAGGTACCTTTCCATCCATCACATGCTAAATAAACCAACACTAAGGTACAACTCTAGAGCCTAAGAATTTACCTAATCAAAGAAACATGAAATATATATGTCTCTCAAAGGTCTTGTGTAGGGTGTGAGAAAAAATCTCATTAGGCCACTACCAATGTGTTCCTATCTTACTAATGTGATTTAGTAGGTGCATCTAAAAAAACTAAAGAGTACATGTGATCCATATAAATAAACCTAATTCCCTTATACTCAATGTAATGCCCCGACCCCAGTTACCCAGAGTTGGTTCATTTTTACATAACATTGGCATGATCACAAGAAAGATCATATCTCGAAAGACCGATTGGTTTAGTAGCCTTAGAAACACTAGATATATTCATAAAGTTTTACATTACATCATAAAGTGAAAAACTACTACAACAACATAGTCTCCATATTCCACACTCATATCCCCACATAAAATCCCTACAGGTCATTCATAACTTACTTCTTCACATCCTGGGAAAAATAAAACATAGAAAAGGGGTGATCTCAAATGCCTAGTAAGGATAACAATATAGCGGAAACTTTTAAAAATAAGCATAGACATTTAAGGCAATGTATAACTAAAACAAAAGCCTTTTAAACTTGAACTTCAACATAGTATGGAAAATGTAAAATGAAATAATGCCATTTACTTATTCACACAGATATTCTACTAATCGAATAATCACATGCAATATCAATAACCACTTTCCTAATGATGGAATGCATAATGCCAGACTATCATAACCACATAGCCAAGGCCTCCTTCCAAGACTACAAATAAGATTTTTCCAAGGCCTTGTTCCAAGACACTAGTTTGTCTCATGAGACCTACCGATGCATCGAGGAGCTATAGCGGGCTCCACCCGTCGCATATTAAGTCCAATGCATTCCTATATGAAAAGGTTTAAACATAACATAAACATTCGTATTAAAACTAGTATACGAAATGTAAATACTTTCACCATAAAATATGAATGGTATAAAAATAGCACATCCATAGTCAAACATATCACAAAACCTTCAATACAATATAGAAGTTTTGTATCATAATAAATCAACTTCAAATAAGCGTAAAATCCATCAAAGGATGTTGACATAGATGAAATCAAAACTCTTTTTAGAGAAATATCTCTTTCTATTTTGAAATCATTTAAGAGTCTTATATTTATGAAATTAAACTCTTTCTTTGAAAATATTCTTATAATATTGTAAGGGAAGCTTCGACAATTTTATAACGGTGGAAAATAACCGCACTCGCCGTATAAGTTAAAAAAACATTCTTACCTTAATTCTGTCGAAAAGGTTAAAAAGCACCTTATTTGGAAGATGACGGAAAGATTCCTTTATAAAACTCTTATAAAAAGTCAAACAAGGGTATAAATGACCTTAATCCATATTATTTTAAATATTAAAAATGTTTTGAAATGCATTTTTAAGAAACATAGATGTGGATGATAAAGAGATCCCAGTAGATTATTACGTATAAACAACCTCGGATAATGAAGAGATTGTGAAATAACCCTTACCTTGTACTTTCCCTTGGTTAGGGTAGGTTAACCTCTTGTATAATGGTGAAATAATTGTTATTAAATTATACAAGAATCATATACATTAATATTATATCATATATGATCTTTTAACATTGATTTGTTAATAATATCTTAGTATTATCGTTGTTTCGGGTGTTAACTTACTCATTTTCTTTTATATGTTTTGTTACGTAATCCATGTTTATAATGGATAGGTTGTATCTTAATCATATCCAGAATGATATCAAGTCCATAGATACTATTATTAATCATAAAATGAGAATTATACTTGAATGGATACGATGGAGAATGAATCTCATCGCGTTCGTGGAGACGGTAGTCCATATGTACGCACGAGCGCCAATATCATTCTTTTGATATTATAATAATATATAAATGGATGTTATATCGTATATACAGAATCATTAACATGTTATATTTATTATTTACATGAGTTACACATCATTATTATACCCATCTAAATAATAATATATTGAATAACAATTACACCACGACGTGGAGACGGTAAGCCGTACGTACGCACGTATGGTGACATGTTATTCAAAGGGTGGATAGAATACTGAATATGGTTGTACCATATTTATAATAACATCACAGTATATATATTATACTGGAGTTATTATTTTAGAATGGTAATAACAATGAAAGAAGAAGTGGAAGAAGAATGGAACTTGAAAAAGGGTTGTGAAATCATTACCTCTTCTTCGGGTTCTTCCTTTTAATTTGATCAAAAGGGCTCCTTAGGTTGGCTTTCTGATCAAACTATGGCATCTAGGTTGTAGTGAGGGAAGTTGGGATAGTATTTGGGCAGATTTTGGCTGATCCAAAAGGCTTTGAAGGTTTGAAGAAATGAGAAGTAGGAGTGCCCTTTTATAAGAGGGGTGAGGGGCAACTTTGGAAAATCTAGAAATATTAATTTATAATAAATTAATATTCGGTTTCTAATTGCTCAAAAGTTGATTATTAAAATTTTAAAGTGGGGATAGGTAGAAAACCATTCAACCAATATAATTTAGATAGGTTTGGGTTACTATATTAACCGTATCTTTAAGTATTAACTCTAAGTTAATTAGTTTCACTTTTACAATGTCTCTTTGTATTTTTATATTATATGGTTAATAAACTTACCATATACATCCAAGAGACCCCCAAGTGGTCCATTAATGATACAAATATAATGATATAAGTCTCTTGGCCAAACCTTAGATTTTTAGGAATTTAATATCAATTAATAATATAATATTTGTTTTAGAAACTCTTTTATGTCAATTTTGACACTATTCAATAGTTGATTTTTGTGAAACTTATAACAGAATAATTACTTCGAAAAAAGTTAATTAAATCAATACTAATATGTCATATTATCCTAGAAAATTATTTTAATTCATTAATAGTCTCAAATTATATTTATTTTGGAATTTATAATATCAATTATTTTAATTTTTCACTATTATGGTAATTACTGCATCATCCTTGTGTCATAAATAAATTAAATTATTTAATGTCTAAAAATTATAAATAAAATATAATTATGTAGGAAATATTTTTATCTTTCTAATGAATAATTAAAATAGAATTTATCTTATGTATAACCCTATATTAAAAAATTGTTAGTAAATAAACTTTAATTTTAACTCTTTTAACTCTTCTTTGAATTAAATAATAATAAATGTCCTAATCTAATCCAAGTGGACCTAAACGATAATATTTTATTCCTAAGGTTATTTTTGGTTGAGATAAATTTGTCCAACAGAATTAGGACATGTGGTAGGGTAATAGTAATATCATTTTTACCCTTAATTACCCTATTTACTTTTAACCGTGGTAAATAAAAGTAAAAAGTTACTATTCACCAAAAATTATTTTCATCTCATTGAACCACATTTTACCTCTTGATATTAACCGTGTCTCTCAGATTTTCGAAATTACATTCCCAGAAGTGGTAATATTATGTTTTATGAAAAATTTCAGTTTTTTAACTACCACTTAGTAGTTTCATTATTCATCAAAAATTGATGTTTTTCAGAACAATGCCAAAATTTCACCCTAAGCTATAATTGATATTCCAATTTCAAAAATGATGTCTATTTTACAAAATTACAAACATATAAGTTGCATTAATTAATTTTATAATTAATTCCCGTTGTTACAACAAATAGCGTGTTTTTAAGAAACAATATAAATTAGAAGATTGACAATTGTTTATGTCCAATTTCAAAGTGAAATTAATTATAATGAACATCATTGGATAAAATGGTAAAAATATATTCTAATTATACTATAAAACCAATAAATAATATAATTTATCACTATAAATTATTTTGATTAAAAAATTTGTTTTTAAGTATTTTTCACTATTCATAAAAATTGGACGTTCTCAGAAAAATTCAACTTAGGATAATTTCGATATTCTGAATCCAAAAATGAAGTTCATTTTGAAATATAAAATATATATAATTTCAAAATGTAGATATTACTATTCATAACGGCTAGTTTGATTGGTTGTGGTGTGTTAGAACTCGATGTTGCGTACAACACATGCTATCGCATTATTCAAAGAGAAGCGTACCGTAGAAGCTTGGGGTGTTATATTCTCCCCTACTTCAAATAATTTCGTCATTGAAATTTATAGAATATTATCGTATGAAAAGACTCGGGTGGTTCTTCATCATAAGTTCCTCGGGTTCCCACGTTGCCTCTTCCATCTTATGGTTTCTCCACAAAACTTTTACCAGACGTGTCGTCCGGTTTCTCAGTACTTGTTCTCTTGTATCAAGAATCCTAATGGGCTCTTCGCAATAAGACAGATCGGGTTCCAGTTCTAATTCCTCATAGGTGAGTAAATGCGTTGGGTCAGGCATGTATTTCCCCAATAGGGATACGCGGAACACATCGTGATCTTTGGAGAGACTTGGCAGCATTGCCAATCGGTAAGCTACAGCCCCAATTCATTCTAGAATTTCGAAAGGTCCGATGTACCTAGGACTCAATTTACCTTTCTTACCAAAACATATGACTCCCTTCCATGGAGATACCTTCAGGAAAACAAGATCACCGAATTGAAATTCCAAATCCTTCCTTCGATTATCGGCATAGCACTTCTGCCTACTTTGAGCTGCTTTGATGTGATTTTGGATTACCTTCACCTTTTCCATCGTTTCCTCCACCAATTCTGGGCCTACAAGTTTTCTTTCACCAACGTCATCCCAACAGGTTGGTGTACGACATCTCTTTCCGTATAACGCTTCATATGGTGCCATCTGAATACTCGAATGGAAGCTATTGTTATAGGAAAATTCTACCAGAGGTAAATATTGATCCCACATACCCTGAAAGTCAAGTGAGGAAGATCTCAACATGTCTTTTAAGGTTTTAATAGTCTGTTCTGATTGTCCATCTGTCTGAGGGTGGTAAGTAGTGATCAAATGAAGTTTAGTATCCAGGGATTTCTGAAGACTTTTCCAGAATCTTGAAGTAAACGGGGATCACGATTAGAAACAATCAATAGGGGTACTCCATGAAGTCTCACAACTTCATTAATATATAGTCTTTCTAGACGTTCCAGGGGTAGATCATCTCTTATAGAAAGAAAATGTGTTGACTTGGTAAGACGATCAACAATAACCCATATTGCACCGTTCCTTCTAGGAGTCTTTGGTAGCCCCATTACAAAGTCCATCGTAATATTGTCTCATTTCCACTCTGGTATGGGAAGAGGTTGCATGACTCCTCCAGACTGTTTCCTTCCAGCTTTCACTTGTTGACAAACCATACATCTTGACACAAAATCAGCAATCTCCCTCTTCATTTTGTCCCACCAAAAATGTTCCTTCAAATCTCTATAAATTTTGGTTCTCCAGGGTGTATAGAGAAATTGGAACTATGAGAATCATCCAGCAATTCCCTTTTTAGATCAGGTATATCGGGAACACAAAGTCTCTTCCCGAATTTCAAAATTCCATCTTCATACACAAAGTCTCTCAGTATCCCATCATTCAAAGCTTTAATCTTCTTTTGAAATTTTCCATCAATAGTCTGAGAACTCTTAATCCTTTCTAGTAAATATGGTTTGGAAACCATTTGAAAAAGCATTGATGTTTATCCTTCGCTGGTTATTCCCATGTTCATCTTCACTAGATCCAAGAAAATTGGATCCCTTTCAATTCTCATATTGTTCAAAACTCGATGATCTTTTTTTTCTCAAAGCATCTTCCACCTTGTTTGCCTTCCCCGGGTGGTTGTGTATCGTGCAATCATAATCCTTGAGTAATTCAAGCCATCTCCTTTGCCTCATGTTGAGTTCTTTTTGTGAGAAAATATACTTCAAACTCTTGTGATCAGTATAAATCTCACATTTTTCATCATAGAGGTAGTGCCTCCATATCTTCGAAGCAAAGATCATAGCTGCTAACTCGAGATCATGAGTAGGATAATTTTGTTCATGAATTTTCAACTGTCGTGATGCATAGGCAATAACCCTATCATTCTGCATAAGGACACAACCAAGTCCTTTCTTCGATGCATCACTATAAATAACGAACTCATCATTCCCAAATGGTAGAGTCAATATAGGAGCATTGACTAATCTTCTATTCAGTTCTTCGAAACATTCTTCACACTCTTTTGTCCAAACTAATTTAACCCCTTTACGTGTGAGCTTCGTTAATGGGTTATCCAATCGGGCAAAATTCTGGACGAAACATCGATAATAACCTGATAAACCAATAAAACTACGTACCTCAGTTATAATTGTCGGTGCTGTCCATTATTGGATTGCCTTGGTCTTAGAAGGATCAATAGAGATTCCATCTTTAGAGACAATATGGCCAACAAAAGAAATCTCCGGAAGCCAGAATTCACACTTGCTAAACTTCCCATATAATTCATGCCTTCTCAGAGTCTTCCGGATAATGCGCAAGTGATTTTCATGATCTTCATAGCTTTTGGAGTATACCAAGACATCATCAATAAATACCACCAAAAATTCATAGAGATACTCCTTGAAAACTCTATTCATCCTATCCATGAATACAGAGGGTGCATTAGTCAATCCAAAAGGCATTACAGTAAACTCATAATGCGCATACCTGGTTTGAAATTCTATCTTCAGAATGTCTTCCTTCTTCACACACAACTGATGGTATCCAGATCGAAGGTCAATCTTTGAAAAGTATTGATCTCCATGCAGTTGGTCAAATAAATCATCAATTCGAGGTAGGGGATACTTGTTCTTTATTGTTATAGCATTGATCTCCCTATAATTGATACATAACCTCATAGATCCGTCTTTCTTTTTAACAAAAAGAACAGGGGATCCCTGTGGAGAAACACTAGGGAGAATAAATCCCTTATTACTCAATTCCTCTAGTTGTTTCTTTAGTTCAACTAATTCTACAGTGGCCATTCTATAAGGGGTCTTCGATATAGGCCTTGATCCAGGAATTAAATCAATGGAAAACTCAAATTCCCGTTCTGGAGGATGTCCAGGTAAATCTTCCGGAAATACATCTACAAATTCTTTCACAACAGGTACATCCTCTATTTGAACATTCCTTTCCTCACCCACAGTTATTTCATTCTCTTCCTCCCCAATAATTCAATTTAGTTGAGCTACTGGGGGTGGATCAAAATAAGAATTAGGTGGTGACGATTCAGCTCTAAAGATAAGGTGTTCCTTATCATTATCATCAAGAATCGTAACTTCTTTCTTCTTACAGTAAATCTTCGCATCATAGTCCGAAAGTCAGTCCATACCGAGCATTATATCAAACTAAATCATAGGTATGACGATGAGATCAGCAGATAAGGAACATTTATGTGCTCTAAGGGGGACTGATTCACAAAACTTTGTTGCAATGATACTTCCCTTAGGAGTTTTAACTGACAACTCCCTTGTTAAATCAAATTGGAAATATCTAATTTTCTTATCAAACTGAGAAGATATGAAACAATGCGATGATCCAGAATCAAATAATGCATTTTCTAAACTTGAGGAAACCATTAAATTACCTACCACCACGTCTTTCGGAGCTTCTACCTCAGCAGTAGTGATAGCATAAGCTTGGCCTTGATCCCTTGGCCTTTTCTGAGGTAAGTTCCCCTGATGCTTAAGACATTCATTTGCATAATTCCCCATCTCCATGTAATTGTAGCACTGAACGTTGGTGGCTTCCTTCTTCCCCTTGCAATCATGAGCTTGGTGGCCTTTTTCACCACACTTGTAACAGACTCCCGTTACCTTCAAGCAAGTACTGGGGTGTTTCTTCCCACATTTACCACAGGATGGATATTCAACCTTTCCCTTCTTCCCCTTATTTCCATTCCCAGATTGATCAGCACGTCTCTTCTTCTCTTGCTTTTATTTAAAGTCATAAGACTTAGAGAATTCCTTTTCGGTCTTGATAGAACATGAGACAATGTCTTCATACGACGAGAAGGATTGTGAGACTAATGCTCGACGGAGAAATGGTTTTAACCCATCAAAGAAACGATCAATATTACTTCTTGGGTTACGTATATAATATCTAGCATACCCTGCTAACCTTGTAAATTTAGCCACATACTTTGTTACATTCTCATCCTCCTTTTGTCTCAGACTCAGAAACTGCCTTTCCATATCTGCTCAATGGTCGCGAGGAAAGTATTTTTCTAAAAATAAATCTTTGAACTCCCTCCATTCTATATTTGAAACTTCATCATCTTCCTTCGTATTTTGAATCAATGACCACCATTGATCAGCATCTCCAGTGAGGTGGTAAACTGCCATGATAACTTTTCCCCTTTCACTACTCCCCAAAGCCTGAAATATTTTCTCTAGGGAAAATATCCATTGCTCAGCTACTAAAGTATTTGTACTCCCATTGAATGTTGGTGTTTGTTGCCTCGTGAATCGATCTAACATTGATCCTCCACGCTGTGGATCAGGGTGCTCCATATGAGTAAGGTTATTATTCATTACCTGAGTGAGTTGTCCCAGTATGGTGATTAGCTGATCGGCACTAGTTGCATCACCAGATCCACTATAATTATCTTAAGCAGGAGGGAAATCCTTACATGGAGTGTGTGCATTGATACGGTTTCCATTTCTTCCACTAGGAGCCATTTCTAAACAATGGTATAAACTAGATCAGTTTATGAATAAAAATACATAATCCCATACATATAAAACACTTAACATAAATTGAACTATTTATGGATATAATCCATAATCATAAGGATGTTTTCTTTGAGGAAGTATATACTCATAAACCCTTCATAATGATTTGTAAAGAAAATGAGAGTTATCCTAAGTATATCCCCCGAGAGTGTCGTAACCAAGAGTGCAGCAAGGCCCGTTGTCGTGCACCAGTTCCCGTTCGATTCTATCTCAAAGCGGTGTTTTCGGGTTTTACCCCTAGGTACATCTGTGCCAGAGCTGCCTCTACCTGCTCGTATCCAGACAGGGATGTATATCTCGGAAAAATCACAAAATCTCTATAATACCAAAATTCTAGGAAGTTCTTCTATAATAATCCTCAAAGTTCATCATAGGTCTACGTGCTCTAATCAGAGTTTATCTAAATCTAGATTACATGGTTTGTACTAAACCTCCTCTGATACCAACTGTAACACCCCGACCCTAGTTACCCAGAGTCGGTGCATTATTACATAACATTGGCATGATCACAAGAAAGATCAAATATCGAAAGACCGATTGGTTTAGTAGCCTTGGAAACACTAGATATATTCATAAATTTTTACATTACATCATAAATTGAAAAACTACTACAACAACATAGTCTCCATATTCTGCACACATATCCCCACATAAAATCCCTGCAGGTCATTGATAACATACTTCTTCACATCCTGAGAAAAATAAGACATAGAAAAGGGGTGAGCTCAAATACCCAGTAAGGATAACAATATAGTAGAAACTTTCAAAAATAAGAATAGACATTTAAAGAAATGTATAACTAAAACAAAATCCTTTTAAACTTGAACTTCAACATATTATGGAAAAATTAAAATGAAATAATTCCATTTAATTATTCACATGGATATTCTACTAATCGAATAATTACATGAAATATCAATAACCACTTTCATAATGATGGAATGCATAATGCCAGACTATCAAAACCACATAGCCAAGGCCTCGTGCCAAGACTACAAATAAGATTTTTCCAGGGCCTTGTGCCAAGACACTAGTTTGTCTCATGAGACCTACCGATGCATCGAGGAGCTATAGCAGGCTCCACCCGTCACATATTAAGTCCAATGCATTCCCATATGAAAAGGTTTAAACATAACATAAACATTCGTATTAAAACTAGTATACGAAATGTCAATACTTTCACTAAAAACTATGAATGGTATAAAAATAGCACATTCACAGTCAAACATATCACAAAACCTTCAATACAATATAGAAGTTTTGTATCATAATAAATCAACTTCAAATAATCATAAAATCCATCAAAGGAAGTTGACATCGATGAAATCAAAACTCTTTTTAGAGAAATATCTCTTTCTATTTTGAAATCATTTAAGAGTCTTATATTTATGAAATAAAACATTTTCTTTGAAAATATTCTTATAAGCTTGTAAGGGAAGCTTCGAAGATTTTATAACGGTGGAAAATAACTGCACCCACCGTATAAGTCAAAAAAACATTCTTACCTTAATTCTGTCGAAAAGGTTAAAAAGCACCTTGTTTGGAAAACGACGGAAAGATTCCTTTATAAAACTCTTATAAAAAGTCAAAAAAAGGTATAAATGACCTTAACCCATATTCGTTTAAATAGTAAAAATGTTTTGAAATACATTTTTAAGAAACATGGATGTGGATGATAAAGAGATCCCAGTATATTATTAGGTATAAACAACCTCGGATAATAAAGAGATTGTGAAATAACCCTTACCTTGTACTTTTCCTTGGTTGGGGTAAGTTAACCTCTTGTATAATGGTGAAATAATTGATATTAAATTATACAAGAATAATATACATTAATATGATATCATATATGATCTTTTAACATTGATTTGTTAATAATATCTTAGTATTATTGTTGTTTCGGGTGTTAACTTACTCATTTTCTTTTATATGTTTTGTTATGTAATCCATGTTTGTAATGGATAGGTTGTATCTTAATCATATCCATAATGATATCAAGTCCATAGATACTATTATTAATCATCAAATGAGAATTATACTTGAATGGATACGATGGAGAATGAATCTCATCGCGTTCGTGGAGACGGTAGTCCATATGTACGCACGAGCGCCAATATCATTATTTTGATATTAAAATAATATATAAATGGATGTTATATCATATATAAAGAATCATTAACATGTTATATTTATTATTTACATGAGTTACACATCATTATTATACCCATCCAAATAATAATATATTGAATAACAATTACACCCCGACGTGGAGACGGTAAGCCGTACGTACGCACGTATGGTGACCTGTTATTCAAAGGGTGGATAGAATACTGAATATGGTTGTACCATATTTATAATAACATAACAATATATATATTATACTGGAGTTATTATTTTATAATGGTAATAACAATGAATGAAGAAGTGGAAGAAGAAAGGAACATGGAAAATGGTTGTGAAATCATTACCTCTTCTTCGGGTTCTTCCTTTTAATTTGATCAAAAGGGCTCCTTAGGTTGGCTTTTTGATCAAAATAAGGCCTCTAGGTTGTAGTGAGGGAATTTGGAAGAGTATTTGGGCAGATTTTGGCCGATCCAAAAGGCTTTGAAGGTGTGAAGAAATGAGAAGTAGGAGTGCCCTTTTATAAGAGGGGTGAGGGGCACCTTTGGAAAATCTAGAAATATTAATTTATAATAAATTCATATTCGGTTTATAATTGCACAAAAGTTGATTATTAAAAGGTTACAGTGGGGATAGGTAGAAAAACATTCAACCAATAGAATTTAGATAGGTTTGGGTTACTATATTAACCTTATCTTTAAGTATTAACTCTAAGTTAACTAGTTTCACTTTTACAATGTGTCTTTGTATTTTTATATTATATGTTTAATAAACATACCATATACATCCAAGAGACCCCCAAGTGGTCCATTAATGATACAAATATCATGATATAAGTCTCTTGGACGAACCTTAGATTTTTAGGAATTTAATATCAATTAATAATATAATATTTGTTTTAAAAACTCTTTTATGTCAATTTTGACACTATTCAATAGTTGATTTTTGTGAAACTTATAACAGAATGATTACTTCGAAAAAAGTTAATTACATCAATCCTAATATGTCATATTATCCTATAAAATTATTTTAATTCCTTAAAAGTCTCAAATTATATTTATTTTTGAATTTATAATATCAATTAATTTAATTTTTCACTATTATGGTAATTACTGCATCATCCTTGTGTCATAAATAAATTAAATTATTTAGTGTCTAAAAATTATAAATAAAATATAATTATGTAGGAAATCTTTTTATATTTCTAATGAATATTTAAAATAGAATTTATCTTATGTATGACCCTATATTAAAAATGTTTTAGTAAATAAACTTTAATTTTAACTCTTTTAACTCTTCTTTGAATTAAATAATAATAAATGTCCTAATCTAATCCAAGTGGACCTAAACGATAATAGTTTATTCCTAAGGTTGTTTTTGGTTGAGATACATTTGTCCAATAGAATTAGGACATGTGTTAGGGTAATATTAATATCATTTTTACCCTTAATTACCCCATTTACTTTTAACCGTGGTAAATAAAAGTAAAAAGTTACTATTCACCAAAAATTATTTTCATCTCATTGAACCACATTTTACTTCTTGAAATTAACCGTGTCTCTCGTATTTTCGAAATTACATTCCCAGAAGCGGTAAAATTAAATTTTATGAAAAATTTCAGTTTTTTAACTACCACTTTGTAGCTTCACTATTCATCAAAAATTGAAGTTTTTCAGAACAATGCCAAAATTTCACCCTAAGCTATAATTGATATTCCGATTTCAAAAATGTTGTCTATTTTACAAAATTCCAAATATAAAAGTTTCATTAATTAATTTTATAATTAATTCCCGCTGTTACAACAAATAGCGTGTTTTTAAGAAACAATATATATTAAAAGATTGACAATTGTTTATGTCCAATTTCAAAGTGAAATTAATTATAATGAACAGCATTGGATAAAATGGTAAAAATATATTCTAATTATACTATAAAACCGCTAAATAATATAATTTATCACTATAAATTATTTTGATTAAAAAAGTTGTTTTTATGTATTTTTCACTATTCATAAAAATTGGACGTTCTCAGAAAAATTCAACTTAGGATAATTTCGATATTCTGAATCCAAAAATGAAGTTCATTTTGAAATATAAAATATATATAATTTCAAAATGTAGGTATTACTATTCATAAAGGCTAGTTTGATTGGTTGTGGTGTGTTAGAACTCGATGTTGCGTACAACATACGCTATCACATTATTCAAACAGAAGCGTACCGTAGAAGCTTGGGGTGTTACACTCAATGGCCTTAAGGAATCCATTAACATGCTTTTTCCAATTCAATAAATTTATAGAGAATAATATTGTTAGCCTAAGACCAAGGAATCCTTTGATGTAAATCAATCAAAGTGAACCCTCAGGTTCAATATCTAAAAAATATCTCCTAACACCCCATGCCAATCAACAACTCATGTCCAAACAATATCCAACATCCCAAAGGCATTCCCCAATAATAATTACCTGGTCCCTTAGATCTCATATCATAAGAAACCACTTTGGCTCAAAGCCTAATGTGTGAGGCATAGTGATATATGTCCTCCAAGTAATAAAACCTTTATTTCAATAGCTGAAGTCCCAAGGAATAGAGATGTTTGTCCTCCCAAATAGTCATGGCCTAACAGCCTTAAGTACTGTGAGCCTCAACCCAAAACTGACAATCTCAACACTATTAACTAATGAATCCTCACCATCCCTATGGATTTCTATGGAAAGAACCTCCAACCATTTCCCTAAGATACAACTAACAAATACCTCTTCCCACACAAGTGGTTAATACCACCTCATCACCTATGTCCTAATATGTGAACATGACTCTTAATAGCGCATTCGCCAACACAGTTGAGTGAAAACCACTAAGTGAGAACCTAATCCACATAATTCAACAGCTCATTACACTATGAATATTTCTCTCCATCTGATGGAAAATGTTATGTGATATCACATGAGCCTCGCATGTAGCTTGATGACATAATCTTCTCATCCGGATGACTAAGTCTCCCAACCTGTGATTAACATCACCTAAATTCCATAAGCCAAACTCGTTTTAATGATCATATCACCTCAAACTATATGGATAACTCTATCTCAATCCTCAGTCCAATCCCATCTAGTTCCCAGGGAACTCATCCCAATCAATTCATATATATATATATATATAATTTAATTCAATTTAAACAAAATTTACACCCCAACCTAATATGCCTAAGGTCCAAATACTCTCTCTAGTATCAAACCATTTTTATATGTGATTGATCATTCCCATAGGCATCTTATTGTATTAATTAATTAATTAGGAAAAAATTGTTAAATTATTAGGGTCTCACTCAAACTACCCATTGGCGTGATCAAAACCTCACCCACAAACACTCATGAAATCACAAATAAAGATGAGTAACACCAACCTAATGTTGGTATTCATCTTCTTTCCCGATATTATCCTCTAACTCATTTCTATTTGTATGAAATCCTAATTTTATATGAGCACCCTAAAAATAGGGTAAAACCACATGCATGGATTTAGCGCATTGTATAGAGATGGAAAATAAGAATGGAGACTAGATTAATCATGGGATTATCCATACAGATCCAACACCATAGATGAATCGAATAACGGATCTTGGATGAGAGAGTTGTCTCCACACATAATGGGTGGAAGAAAATGGTGAACCCCACTACTATGTGCATGTGGTGGAGAAGAAGGAAGTATGGAGAAATAATAAATGGGGAGAATGGAATTTTAGACTTTTTACACCATTAATGGGCCACATGGTTAGGTCACATGTTTTTTCTAACTGTGTGATAAATGGGTAGTTCCTACTACTTAATATCCAAGCTCTGCATTATTAGCTCAAATGGTTTGTCCAAACCATGTTGCCCCATGGGTATCCACTGGTTACGTGAAACTAAGCATTCCTCTTGTGCACTGCTCACCCAAACCATGTGCAAGCTATGTAGATCCCTCTGCTAAAAACAACAAAGGTTATTTCATGGTTGTGTTCCCCCTCCTTCAAGGTTTACCAAAACATGGTCAATGCATTTGGAGGGAACATATCTTCTCATTGGAGGTCGCACAGTGTTTCAAAATGTGTGCCTCAGTTTTCACACATAGACAATTGGGGTTTTTTTCAACTCATGCACCTGAAACCCAACCAAACCGTTGAAACAATTACCAATTATATAAACCCTTCAAAAAACAAGTTATTTGTTTAAAGAAACTCAAGGAATTAAGATCCTTTGATCATGAAAAAAGTTAGTATACCGACCAAACTCCTAAAATTCAAGATGGGTGAGGAATTAAACCCAATCCAAAAATCTAGGACATTACAATCTACAATCTGTAAGATATCTCATCCCCAAGATATAAAACAAAACATAGATATGGTACTGAACATACCAATAAAATTGAAATTAACCCAAACTACCCTAGTCAAAAAGTCATAAGTCAGCTACCTCAAGGTGCTCCCCACCATAGGATCTACCTAGACCAGTCACTTCTGGACACAAAACTCAAATAAAATTGATGGTCCATCAACCATCCCTAGATGAAAAGATTTTCCATGATAAATCATCACTTCTTAACCTTATAAGGTCATATGATGTCATAACTAACACCCATCATGTCCCGCATCTCTTCATGTTACTTCCTCATGTTAGTATCTCACTTGACACCCCTGAAGTCCCACATCTCATCAAATGATCAATTTCAGTCCCTATGACTCATACATCAAACAAGTCTATGATTCCTAGATACCAATGAACCTCATGTAATCCTTCATTGCATCAATTACAAAAAATAAATCCTAGTTCAATTTACATAAAATATATATGTGTGTGTGTGTGTGTGTTTGTGAGTGTGTGTGTGTGTGTGTATAACAATTTTGAGCTAATGAAAACCTACAAAAGAACATCTGGTTTGTCCGTAAATATATTCAGTGAACCTATTGCCCCCAAAATAGACCTTCCTACTCAAGGTCCATTCCAAAATAATACAAAATATAACCTTTGTCGCACCCAAGGCATGCCTCTAACCATCTTCATCCCACTATCACTTTATAACCATAGAAGCTACACAGTATGAACTCAGCATGAAACCTGACTACCTGAATCTTGTTCTCCCTATGGTGACGTACCATCCAATAACCATTGTCCTCAATTTTGGGTCCCACTATATCTTCTATGTTTTCCATATTTAATTGTATCTCAACTACTAACTCCTGGCACTTCTCGCAATCTAATCTTAAAACCCAGAGCCTAACCCGATCCCTGGCTATTGGCTGTATTATAAGGCATCTATCGAAACCACTCAAGATTCATGACCTATTTGTAAGCTAATCCCTCCTTTGATTCCTGATCACACTGAGCCCTCACATGTCCCATATACCCACACTAGAATCACACCAACAATGATCCACTCCATGATGGTCTTCTTGATTCCTTGGCTTGAAAACATTGCTAAGACTCATCTCAGTATCACTACCCACTATCAGAATCATTTCCAATGAAATCGCCATAATATATCACCTAACTCGATTAAGACCAGTCTTTCATGTTTCCCTCAACTATGAGCCCCTAATTTTTCACCTTTGAGAATGAGGTCAACCTAAATATTTTTACTAACACCCTGATGATAGGTATTAAACCATCCTCAAAATTCCTCACACTTGTGGTGTCATCATCCACCATAATGGGTGTGAAATGAGACAACTCAGTGAATTTTGTTTCATAGTCTTGGATGAAAATGTCAACCTATTATAGTTTCATGAACTCTCAATCTCTCTCCACCCTCAGAATCTCTAGAGTAAATTGCTCGAAGAAGCTAGCCTCAAAGTCCTTCCAGACCAGTCCCTTGTGTCTGCCTACCTAGACCGACACATCCCACCTGAGCATAGCTGGTCCTCTGAGAATGTATGTAGCCAACTTCACAAACCACCCTAGAGGTGTCTCAAGCTACTCAAAAATCGTCAACATCGATTTGATTTACTTCACAACCACATACGGTCCACCCTCACCCAAAAATATTGAGGGGTATTGTGACTAATACTCTAATGTCAGAAACTCTATAGAAGGATATTCTCCCAAAACTCCGCTATCAATCCTCTGGATGACACATACCATACTCTCTATGAGATACTCTCCATGAAACTAACTAAAATCTATAATATTTAGAATATTCACCACCTATACCTGAGTACGTACCTAAAATTGTACCGATGGATCATACTCTGCCTGACCCTATGGGGACTCAACATGACCCTTAGGTGTCTTAACTGGTTCCCAATCCTATGTCACTAAATCATCACCCACCTAATGCTCCATTGGAGCCCTTCTAGGTGGAATCTCGTTGAATACTAATACATCCTCATACATCTATAATATTATATATATATACATATATATATAACACAAATATGGAAAGCAGTAATAGGCAGTGAAAACTCACTACCCTTACTCTCCCCCATCGCAACTATGTCTCTCGACATCTAGCCTCTAGGCCCCTTACTTGCCCGTATCAGAGAAAATTATCTCATATGCCATCGGCCACACCCATACTAATGAACCTTGTCACCTCAATCTAATAAATAAGTCACCTAACCTGGTGATCAAAATCTCCCCATATCATTATCCATGTTTTCTCCTATAAGATCTAGTATCATATAAATATATGTATATCATATATCACAAACATATTTTGTTGGGTCCGCTTTCCTCAGTTGGTTGAGTAAAATTACCCCAAAGAGCGGCTAAGAAGGAGAATGATACATTAACTACCTTTGTTGGAACTTTTAAAAACATTACCCATATTATCTAAATCTAGGTACCCAATGGAAATTATAAGAATTTATCACAGCAACATGCATATATATAATTTAAACATCTTTTGTTCCTACTCAAAAAGAATACACAGACACCCCCTTATCATATAGGTCCAAGGGTTCAAAAATACACCCTTTCCATAATAGGTAAAAAACTACATTTCATAACATGTAATAATAACACCCAAGTTCACCACTTGAGGTGGAAATCATATAAACTATAAAATGAGAAAAGTATAACAACAATTACCACCCTAGGCAACTTGGTTCATCCGTTGTGCATGGGGATGTAGGAACCCAAAAATGAGTTATAAAACTAGTTAAAAACATAATAATCTATGAAATAACATAGAATAAATAATAATACAAATAAACAGGTAAAATAAACTCCTCTAATACCATTTTTAGCACCCCATCCCGAATTTCTACCTGAACAGTGAAACAGGCTGAGTACTATTAGGCCTTTAGTGTGCCTCCCCGAATGCCAAAGGCTTCCAACTAGTAGTGAGGGTGTTAAGAGGTAATAATGAGGATTATATACCCTTTTTATAAAATAATAATGTTATATATAAATATAAAATAGTGTAAATGAAATACCAACAAACATTGGACTAGTATCCCACCCATGTCGGTTGAAGAAGCAATAACAAGAAAGAGGAGAAGTAATAACCAAAAATATAAATGGAAAAAATAAATAGGACAAACATACCATTTGTATGGAATGAATCCAATAAATGGAATAAAATATAGTAAATAAAAATGAGGTTCACCTTTGGCTGTCCTCAGTACGTACATATAAAACAACATGATACATAAATGAAAACTCAAAAGATAAACTCCAGATAATGAAAGAGCATAAAGGTCCTTTTCCATCCTTACCATGATAAATATCCCGACACTAAGGTCTTTATCTATATCTCAAACCTTTACCTGATCATAGAATCATGAATTAAACATGTGTACAGTAGGCTCTGTGTAGTGTGTGAGAAATAATCTCAGCATGTCCCCCACCAACGTGTGCCTATCTTTCATCAATGATTTAGTAGGTGTATCTAAATAAGAAATAAAAAAGTATGTGTGATTCATATAAATAAAAATTATTCCCTTATTCTCTGATGACACAAGGAATCAATTCACATGATTTTTACAATGAAAGAAATCTTTAGAAGATATGATTTCAACCTAAGCCCAAGGCATCCTCTGATATAGATCAATCCAAGTGAACCATCAAGTTCCACCTCTAATAAAATCACCCAACACCTCATTCCAATAGACACCTCATGTCCAAAAAATATCTAATGTCTTAAAGGAACACCAAAACAATTAGTAGAAATTACCATGGAGCTAAACTCATCAAAAACATCATTGAATCAAAGATAGATATTTGAGGAACAATGATATTTGTCTTCTAAGTAATAACATCATCTACTCAACAGCTAACTTTGTGAAGAATGGAGATGTCTATCCTCCCAAATAGTCCTATCCCAATGGCCTCAAGTATAGTGAGCCTCATCCCCCAACAAATAACCTCAACACTATTAACTAATGACTCCTCAACATCCCCATGGATTTATATAGAAAGAACCACCAACCATTTACCAAATCTACAACTAACAGTGGCCTCTACCCACATGATTAGTTAATAAAACCTCGTAATTTATGTTCTAATATGTGAAAATGACACCAAAAGGTGCATTAAACCACACGAGTGAGTGGAAATAACCAAGTAAGAACCAAAGTAACATAATCTAGCACCCCATTCCCTTATGACCATGTCTCTCTTTTTGAAGGACAACACCGTCCAATATCACATGATCCTTCCATGTTTCCTGAAGACATCATTTCCACATCCCAATGAACAAGTCACCCAACCAGGTATCAAAATCACACAAATGACTTAGGCCAAGAATTTCCTCATGATAGTTTCATCTAAAACCAGATGGCCAATTCCATCTCAATCCCTAGACCAAGCCCATACAGTTCCCATTGAACTCATCTCAATAAATTCACACACACACACACACATATATATATATATATATATAATTCAATTCAATTTAAATAAAAGTAACCCTAAGGCCTATACTATCCAAGGTCTAAAGCCTCTCACTATACTGAAAACACTTTTATATTTGATTGATCATGTCTATAGTAATCTTATGGGTTCAATTAAATAATTATGAAACAATCGTTAAATTATTAGGGTCTTCCTTAGACTACCTAATTTTGTGTTCAAATATGAACCCCAAAAACACTCGTAAGATCACAAATAAATATAAGAACCACTAACCTCATTTTGGTATATGTCCACTCACTCGATCATAACCTCTAACTTGAGATAATAGTTGAAATTGGAATTTTAAATGAATTCCTTGAAAGTATAGTAAAACCAATCACAGGGATTTAGTGCATCATATGGTGTGGGAAAAGAAGAAAACAAATAAGGGGATTCAAGGACTCACCAATACATATCCAATTCCACATATCAATTGAATAACAAAGATTGGATGAGTGATTTGGCTCTATACCTAGTGGGGGGAATAAAAGGAAAAACCCCACTGTTATGAGAATGTAGTGGATAAGAAGGAAGGTGGAAGAAATAATAAAAGGGCACAAGGTAATTTTAGACAACTTAAACATTTAACAGACCACATGGATAGCTTTAATGGTTTGGTTAACTATGTTCCAAATGTGTGGATCATACTTCTAGGGATCCAATCCCTATATGGTTAGCTTGTACGGTTTGTCCAAACCAAGTTGAGCCCTACGTATCATTGGTTAAGTGTCACTAATCTTGTGGTTTCCTCACAGTTCTCCCAAACCATGCGTAATACATGTGGATCTCTCTAATAAAAACTATATAGATTATTTCAAGTTTGTTCACCCCTCCCTCATGGTTTTCCAAACCACGATTAACAAATTTGGAGGGGACATGGTTTCTCCTTAGAGGCCACATGGTTTTTTAAAAACCATGAACCTCAGTTTGTGCACTTAGAAGACTTTTTTTGTCATCTGATTAATCTGAAACCTAAATGAACCCCAAAAGAACATAAAAAGACTCTAAAACCATAAAAACAAGTTATTGAGTTAAAGAAACTCCCCTAATTAAGTTTATTTGTTTGAGGAATGAATTGTTCTACCCACAAAACTTTGGGAATTCAAAATAGTAGTGGAATTTGACCCTCTTAGAAAACCAAGGATGTTAGAGTTTAATATAGGGGATTCTTATTCCTTTGTCTCTACTCAATTTATATATAGGTTTGGGCTGAATATTGATTTTTCCCCTAGTTTATTAGTTATTTATACACCTTTTAAAATTATTTTAGATCATGTTTATAGGTTTGCCTCATGTTATATAGTGGTAGGGTGATATGGGAAATTAAGGGATTTTATTGTCCTAAATATGAAAAGATTTGATGTAATTTTTTGGATTAATTTGCTAACATGATTCTAAGGTCATATTGATTTCTATTATAGGTGGTTTTATTTAAACTCCTTTTATGATGGGTTTATATTTTGGTGGGTGATTGGAAAACATAGGTCAATATACTTGGACCTAATTTTAATTGGGTTTTCTCTATTATAGTACAAATGGTGGGTATAGTTCATGCAGAAGATTAGGTAGTTGGTCCAGTTATTTCCCTCTAGTGGTGGATCAATTCCAAGATCTATTCATAAGGTATTTCTTAGGACTTGATCTTGATAGTTATATTATGTTTTCAATTATCTCATTCTAGGAGTAGAGCCCATATCAATTCCCTCTTATCGTATGTCACTGGACAAGATAATGGAGATAAATTTATAGCTTCGGGATCCTAAGGTGAATTGTTTCATTCATATAAGTACCTATCTTTAGGATGATATATAATTATTCATCAATAAGGTGAAAGGTTTTATCAGGTTTTTTATGGATTATCAGAAAAATTACTAGTTTATAATGAAGAACTGATATCAGTTTCCAAGAATTAATGATATATTTTTTCAACTGAGGAGAATCTAATCGTTCTATATGATTGATCCACAATTGAGTTCCTATAATTTTTCGATCATGGAATAGGGAGTTTTAAATATGGAATTCAAGAGTATGTATGGGTTTTAAGATTATTATTTTATTCTATTTGGTTTGTAGAATGCACATGTGGTGTTCATGGCTCTCATGAACTAGATTTTCCATCCTTACCTAGACTCTTTTGTTTTGGTGTTTATCGATAACATCTTATTGTATTCACTAACATTATAATCACAAGTTTTTATCCATGAGATTATATAGAGGAGGTTTTTGTCATATTAAATTTTTTCCTAGAACTCAAAGTGTTACTTTTTTATTTAGGAGGTGTGCTTTCTTGTACATGTGATCTTAGATGTAGGTATTACGATCAATACATAGGAGGTGGAAATAGAGATGTATTATGATCAAAAAATAAATTTATTCAATATATAATGTTATTTGGATTGTATGGGTATAATAAGTGGTTTATTGTTGAATTATCTCTCTTATAATTTCTAATGAATGATCTAAATAAGAAAGGGGTTGACTTTTAATGTAATGAAAGGTACAAGGAGATTATTTAAGAGTTAAAGAAGATGTAGATGTATGAACTAATTTGGATTCTTCTAAACCCTAGAATTAGTTAGATGATCTAATTTGATTCCCCAAGAGTCATAGTGGGAGTTTTTATGATGTGGAGGGATATTTTGGTCACTTATGGGTTTCATTATCTATGAACCCATCATTATAAATACCCCATCAATGATTTGGAACTAACAACTATGGTTTTTTTCTTTAAGTGTTAGAGCTATTATATATTCAGTGAAACTTATGTGATAAATATTAACCATAAGATAATATGACATATATTCTCTAAAAGAGGCCAAAATTTGTGATAGATATTCTTAGTTGATTACATTCACATATTTGAATTCATGATGGAATATGGACTATAAAAGTATAATTTCATTGTGGATGATCTGGGTATAATGGGTCAGAAATAGGGAGTTCATACATATGGAGAGGAGTGGATATTGATGAGTTTACTCATCAAATAATATATGGATATCTCAGTGAACTGAGAGTGGGTAGTATCTGATCATATGATCATTACACATTCATTAGATATAATAATGAGGGCTAGTAAGTTATCTAATTTAGATATTTTTTGATACGGGAATGGGTTATGGAGAATGATATTATCACAAGTTGTACTTAAGATAGAGAGTACATGTTTTATGATCATGGTAATGTATTTTTCCCTACTTTTTTTGGGGAAGAGCTGATAAGGTACACTGATAAATCACGATGTACAATACATCCAAGGTTGAATAATAAGTTTTGAGATGCTGGGCAATATATCTAGTAGATGGGAACATTGAAGGATATCATTGCTTTTAGTTCTCACTACCATGTATGTTATACGATAAAGTAAAAGCATTATAAACTGTGTAGTTTACTTCATCACCCTCTAATAGTGGTATGGAAATAAGATGAGGTGATAATGGACTTCATCATGGGACTACCAAGGAACCCGAGTGGCTGTAATGCAATGTGATTGGTATTTGAATAATTAATGAAGTTTGCATGTTTCATTCCTATTTGAGATAATCAATATATGGATGAGATATGAAAATTATTTTTGTGAGAAATAGTTTTATTTTATGGTGCTCCTATAAGCATAGATTCATATCTGGATGCATACTTTATGTTAAGATTATTATGGGACTTTCAAAGGGCCATAGGATCATAGTTGAAAATGAGCAAGACATTTCACTCAAAAATAGATATATAGTCCCAGGGGATAATCTTTATATGGTAATACATGCTTAGATATTACGTGCTTTATTTTTTTACAGTTTTGGATAAACATATATCCTTATAAGAGTTTGTTTATAATAATAGTTATCATGCCTCGATCAAGATGGTTCCCTTTTAGGTTCCTTATGGTATGTCATACTAGTCATCGTTATGGTGGTTAGTGGTGGGTGGGTTAGTGGTGGTTAGATAGAGCATAGTGTTGGAGACCATAGAGTGAGTGTAGTTGATCAAGAAGGAGGTTTGTTACCTTTCATAATATGAAATTTTGATATGTGAACTGAAGGTTGTGACCCTTATATTTCACCATGGGAGATCAATTATTATTTCTATTATTTCATCCCTTGGGGAATAGGAAATAAATGAATCAATAGAATATTTATCAATGATATGTGCTTCCATTTAAGATTTTATAATGGATTGTGATGGTGGATTATCAGTTTTCTATTCTTTCATAGCATTAAGGTATGTATGACATGTTTCATGTGTCTATGTTTTAGAAGAACGAGTTGGATCCTACACCCTTGATCACTAATTATAATGTCATGTTAGGGGGATATAATTCATTTGATGAATGCCCATTCAAAATTTTAGGCTATAGAGATAACATATTTTTTGAGAAAATAGTTCCACTTGTTTGAGTGTTATGGAAATACATATTTTCCAAATATGATACTTGGGATAATGAGTCAGATATGTGATTGTAATATACAAAATTATTCATCCAAGACCCCTAGAGACACTTATTGGGGATGATTCTTTAGGGGGTATTTTTAATTCCTATTGAATTTCAAGGTGTTTTATTTTTAAAATTAATTTATTCTAATACATCATGATGGATTTGATTTGTTTATAACTTAGATTTGGCTCAAAAGTGTGATTTAAAGAACTAGAAAAAGCATGAGGTTGAAATTTTTCTATAGGTGTTGGTCATGGGATGATGCTTGTTAGTCACGTCATGTTGGTCTTGATATAGGGGAGGCCCACCACTCTTCAATTTGTCACATTGTATCCCCTATATCACACTATAACCATGTCATTGGGAAATTCTTCATTAAAAATGGTTAACATGGTAATTTTATCTATAGTTTTCATCATAAAATTTTTAATATTTACCACGGATATTTTATCTGCCTAGCAAACATGGGGAATCTTCTTTGGGTGATTTTAGCTTCCATACTCTCCTTGCTTGATCGTTTGAAGCTCTGGTTGTTATAGAGAGTTTCTTTTGATGAGTATATTTTCATTGAATCCCAAAGTGTCTTTGTCTTCCTATATATCTTGCTTTTACTCATATAAACCATAAATTTGAAAATTTTAGGATGATTATTGTTTTTTTAAATTTAATGTTGAATTTGGAAGGGCATATTGGAGAATATAAGACCTTAGTCTTGATATGGGAAGTAATTACAGGTTTCAAATATTTATAAGAAGGTTTATATCTCAAATTTCATGTGAGTGTGTGTGTATCCCTTTGAGAACACTGTTTACAGCAACACATTTTATGAGTAGGTTATTTGAGAGATGGTTGACCCCTTAGAGTGTGAGATATTACATTATGTCTTATTAAGGTAGAGTTTTATCACTTTATAGGGGTGATGATTGGGTTTTAATTATAGAAAATTTAACATTATTGGAGATGTGTGGGATTGGTTTAAGTTAGGATGGCTTGGTAAATAAGTGAAGGGGTTCATTTGATGATTCCCTAGCTTGTGGTTACATTTTATGTGCATTGTCACTTGTTTATTTTTATCTAGTGGCTGATATATAGGTCCACCTTGAGTGACAAATTGGGACTTGTTATGTGATCTCACCTTACTTGATTTATAGAGTGTGGATGATGAGGTCATGTCATCAGAGGTAAGGAATGAGCCTTGTGTTGTTTTTCTACGGAGGCTCTGACCGGAATTTTTATCTAGTTGGGAGATATAGTAGGTGTGACTAGGCATTTGTGGTAGTCTGGTTTGTGCATGATAACCATGTGGTTCTTTTTTTTTGTTAGTTATTTCACTTTATTTATGAAACTACAATTATACATTAGATACACTTATGCTAAGGGATAATTGGTGGTTTTCTATTGATTTTATACTTACACTATGCATAACCATCCCAATGCACATGTAGAATTTATAATAATGGATACAACCAAAGAAAAAGGACCCTATATAATACTATTGAGTAGATGAAAGAAGATGGGACTAAGGTGATATAGAGACATACACCTGGATAATTTTTTGTGATTCTTTAGCTATTATTTTTTCTTTTATTAATTTTATATATT
This sequence comes from Viscum album, assembly GCA_963277665.1. Classification (NCBI taxonomy): domain Eukaryota; kingdom Viridiplantae; phylum Streptophyta; class Magnoliopsida; order Santalales; family Viscaceae; genus Viscum; species Viscum album. The sequence goes on along the minus strand of OY728119.1, from coordinate 1,502,917,949 downwards.
GATACAAAACAAGTGGGTACTCCTTTGGACTTGAAATTCAGGTATTTATATTCCTTTTTTATGTTTCATGGGTTGATTCGATTATTTATTTTTCTATAGATTTTCATTTTTTACATTTATTATCAATTCCATGATATATTTTTAATGTGATTTCGATCTAATAAAATGGGTATAGTCTCCCCACAGTATTGTTCAAGCCTCTCCACTAGTCAAAAACTTCTTATATACATGGAGGTGAAAATAAGGTCACATGTCTCACTATCTCATCCCTGTTAATCTAGGTTGGGTATTGGCATGATTTACATAATTTGTTAAACATTCTATAAAATTTTATTCCTTGTTAAAAATAAACTACATGTATTAAGTCGGAAACCTTTTTAATATCAACTTCTCAAATTCTTCATATCTCTTTAACCATTATCTCAAAATGTAATTCTGGCATGTAAATTTTATTCTTTCACACACATATCCATTTTCAATTGTCAAATCTATAAACAAATCAAAAAACATAACATATTGAGGTGTGTTCTTGGGTAATGTAATCCAACTTTTATCCATACATAACAAACTTCCGACATTTTAATATAGAAAATAATGTTATAGATAAATATGTTTGAATAAAAGAGTAGATTATAGTCAAAAATTTAAGATAGTCCTATTTTTTTAAAAAAATTATTCAAAACTATTTTTTAGTGAATTTTTTTTACCCACTTAATAAATTAATTTCAAATCCTTCATTTTATAACCCATTTATCAGAGAAAAGAATTTGAAAAACAACATCATAGCTTCAAAATGAAATTAACCCCTTAAAATTATTACATGTAACAACTAAATTTAGTGTGTGTGATAAAATTAAATATAAATTCTAGTTGAATTAAATAATTTCTTTGTACAGGACTATGATGGAATGAGTTAAATTTGATTAACAATGATTTCCATTCATTATATACACATTGTAACTAATCATCCTTATTACAACATGTTTAACTAAATAAAAATAGTTCAACTTATCATTCAAAATTTCAATAATATAAAATTCCAATGACACATTTAAAAATTCATACAATACTAGGTAAACTAACCCTAAATGTTTTTATCCTAATACCCATGAATAAAATTTAAATATTATTATAAATCTTTACACGTGCTTGTCTTAACACAACATTAAATTTAAATCAATGAATACCATTGACCAAGGATACCTATAATCACAATATTTCTGTATTATTATCAAATAAAATTTTCAAATGTAATAAATATAAATTAAATGACACATGGAATTACAAAAAATAAAATATAACATGATTTATCAAAATATTAAAACTATCTGTACTTTGTTTGGATTTATCATATGTGGATATAATGTTTTACGAGAAATGGAAATAGATGTATAAGATAAATAAAATAGAATAAAATAGAATATAAGTAAAATATATTAATAAATAAAAAATAAAATAGAATATAAATAAATTTAAATAAAATGGGGAAAAATAAAAAGAAATGTCAAGGAAGACACTTTGTATGTTCAATTTACATAACAACTCGTATCTTATCTAATTTTTGATCCTAATCATAAAATTTTTTAATGAAAATAGAGACCTTAATTTTCTTTCCTTGGTGAAACCATTCCACATTCCTTAATTCAATAAAAATTTCAAAATGAATCTTTATTCGATGACACTATTTAACCAAGGAAAGTGATATAAAAACGATAGTGACTTTTAATGAAAATATAAATGATTTCATAATATTTTTGAAGAGAATACCTCAGTCATCTTGTCCTATTATTTAATATATGATTCTAATAAATTAAAAAATTGATTGTAGAGATTGACCTTGATTATCGTTACATTTTTTACACAACATCATACCATCATTTATTTCCTAAATAAATGTATATAATTTTTAATGGAAAAAACCTTTTCCTTTTCACAATAATAACATGAAAAAATAAAAATAAAAAGGACACACTTATATACTTGAGATAACAATAATTGAATTTAATAAAAAAATTAAAATATAATAGTAGAAGGACTATGGGTAGATATCTAAGGACGTGTGCATAGTATACCATGTAAGTAGACAAAAAAATCTCACTAAACTCATGAAATGGGAAAGGAAAGAGGACCCATACTGGTTGTTGATAAAATGAAATGGTAATTGATGGATTAAGAAGGGGTAATTCATCATTTTTAGGGTTTTGGGTAATAAATTTGGTATAAAAGAATAGTTAAGAGAAAAATATTTTTTCCATGTATAAAAAAATAGTATTTCAAAACCATCACTATTTAATGATATAAAATATGTTATTTTTAATCTAGTGGTAATTTAATGAAATCATCACTAATTGAAAATATGATTATTCTTTATTTACAAATTGTTTACAAAAATTCCACTAATGAACTTTTAGTGACACTTAATAATCTTTTAGTGTTCCATGTCAGTAAATTATGATCATAGTTGGATAGGTTTATGCTTTGGTATATGTTTTGATACATATTTTTTATATTTTCAATAATTATTTAAATTATAGAAATGTAGATTTTTTTATAAATAGTGTGGTAATTTGGTATTCTATATTTGAAATGATTATTATGAACCATAAATTTGAAAAATATTTTTTTTATTTTTAAAATATAATTAGTTACATGGTTTTAAAAAATACAAGCCTGGGAATTGATTAATGTAAATCCAAGAAATACTACAAAGTAAAGTGTTACTCACCCTTAGACAATAATCATCATGCACATAGATATTATTTTTCGTGATGTATGAAAATTAAATAAAATCTAATTTATCAGTGATGGATAATATGATAAATATTCAGAAAGGGACATGATAATGTTTTCTTGTGCATTATTAAAGAATTTTTTCTATCCAAAATTGATATGTTCCATTATTTTTCTTTTTTTATTTTACGAATAGACTATTATGTCTTGTTTTTTACAATAATATTATTTATTTGTTTCTTTTAATGATATTTTTAGACTAATTATTTAATTTTTATAAAAATGAAATTTTTTTATATAGACTCTCACCTTCTATTAGGATAAATATTTACCCAACAATTATATTAAATTCTTATCCACTAATTTCAAAAATCTAAATAAGTAACGCACTTAATTCCATGTGGTGGCTAGAATTGGATCCCAATTTTTTTGTATTTAGGTGGGGTCATTAAAAATGTTTTTTTAAAGGACATTATCATTTATACACAATTATATGGTATCATTACTATAAATATGACCAATAATAAATTTTTTAAAACCAATGGAATATGGTACCCATGACAAAAACTCCTCTTAAACATTGGTATAACTCCTAATAATTATGAGATCATGTACCAATGGTTCACTTAAAAAACTATTATAGGTCCTTTGAATTTTGGATATCTATACCAATGATTCTAGAAAACGTTTGATATAGGTCTATACTAATGGTTTTCTAGAACTATTAGTTTATATTCAACTATTATTTTATATTTTGATGTCAAATGAAAATAAATATTATAAAATTTATAACTTACTTTAAACACACAGAAAAACATATTTATATATATATCTAATAATGTACATAATAGTGGATATTGGTTATTGGTTGGGTCCTTTTAGAATAAAAGGGAGTTCATGTGTTTGAAACCTGTAGGTGCTTTTATTTTTATAGAACCTATACCAATTGTTTAACCATAACTTTTCTATAGGTATTTCCCATTACCTATAACAATGATTTTAGAAAAATTGGTATATATATTTCCTAATATAATTATATCTAATGTCTCATAAAAATATTAGTACAGGATATACCAACGGATTGAGGGCCTGTACCAATTGTTCCAAAATATTATTTGAGGATTTTTTAGTAGGTTAGTGTGGTTTATATTTTAAAATAATATCTTTTTATTATAAACTCACAATATTAATGGAATAACCCTTGTTAAAATTTACATATATAGGTTTATATCTTCACTAGGTTAATAACCTTCACTTATTAAAAATTCACATCTATGAAATATTAATTTCATAATTAGTATCTCATACAAGTTAATTGGTAACCATTGAATAAAAATGATTTTGAAGGTTTCACTCCTATTAGTCCAATCACCTCAACCATTTTCAGATAAATTGAAATGCGTTATTTAGAATATATATCATTTTTTTAATACTAGATTATCATCCTATATATTCATTATTAATCAATAATATTTTTATCATTCTACTTTTTATACTCAAGTACACACACTTCAGTGGGTTGTTCATATTTTTTTATAATTTAATAAAAATATCGATGACTTAAACAATATAATTTTCAATATATCATGTATTTGAATATTCAATAAAAGGTTTTATTTAATGATTTATCACTAAATTAACTCTATCTATTAATTATTTCATTGGTCGATAGAGAGTTATGTAAGGTAACATATGAATTGACTACATGTTCCAAAAATTAAGTTAATGTTTTAATTTACTAATTTCCTGAACATTTATAGAAATGAAAAAATTTAATTTTTGGTGGGGGAGTATTTCTCTATTTTATACTTGGATTCTCCCATCCCTAAATTATCTTTAGGACCTTTTTGGTTCCCTATGTTATGAGGCAAGGATATTTAACTCTTTTCTTCCAACTGTGACTACCTCTCATCCATGATAGCCTTTCCTTTATCATCAAGTAGGATTTTCCTGAATTCTAACACCTTATTTTGGTACCCTATCATTTTCTTCTCATACCTAGGTTATTTGTACGATATTTTTTCTAGTTTTGATCCCCTAATAGTGTCTCTTGCTAGGTTCTATGTCTGTTTGGATCCTATCCCTGGGTAGATTTTCAAGCTCAAAATATCTCAAGTCCCTTCATTGGTGATGAATCAAAGTTATAATATCAATTATTTTTGTATAGAGTTGTATTAACATAACTTTATATTTCTTGAGTTGTTTTAATTTAAGGGAAACGTTTCTCTTGTCCATTATTGCTATGGAGGACTGTAGAAAAACAAGATTAAAATAAGGGCTTTAGAGTAAAATATTAATGGTTTTAAGGTGTAGTATAATCATTTTGGTCACTTATCAATAGTTTATATTGTTTATTTATTCAAATGAATCCTTATAATATGCTAATACTATCCCTATAAGAATTTAATAAAGAATATTTTCATATATATTTTAAAAGAAATTTATATAAATAAAAATTACATTTTCTTGCAATTATTTCTTTACTGAAAAATTAGTCAAAAAATATTATCATACAATCACTATGAGGAAGGATCCAAGGGTAGAATAAATCTTTATGTAATCCACACATTTTCCATGAACCTTAGAACACCTTCATAAATTAATGTGTTTTATCATGTATAAGTCTCACTACTTTCAACATTCACCATTGTTCACAAAAATAATCTATTTAGGTCATGAGGGATTCTATAAAGTTCTCTCTAGGACAAGATTGGGGAAGGATAGATGCTCTCAACTCTTCAGAGAATTATAGAGAAAGTTCTCTATGGGGTTGAGATAACTCTCTTGAGAGTATTTTTTGTGCAAAAAAATGTTTAATCTAATTGATTTATTCTATAAATGATATAAATTTGTTTATATAGCTAGGTAAGAGAATTGGTTATTGTACACAACCTCCTAGTCAATATGCTAATATTTAGTGAACTACAAATTTAAAAATATTATTATTATTATCATTATTATTTCCTTCATGCGTGAAAAAATCATAGATAATTTTAATGTCATTTCTTAAATACGTTAATTAATATTTATTAGAAAATATATTAAATACATCATTAATATAAGTGACTTAACTCAATTTTTCTATCCTCATCCAAATTTATTGCTGGAATAATAACTCTGTATTTAAAAAAAACATCATATAATTGTGCTGTAATAAATAAATATGTAATCAAAATAACCTAAATATTTATTATTCCTTGAAAAATTAGAATAATATTTATTCTAATGTCAAACCAGATATAATTTAATTTTGGATCTGAATATACTTAGTGTGTGACCCTCTAGGATTACTTATTATTTCAATTATGATAACTCATCGAAATTCCAAGATCAATTTTTAATAACACATTAGGAAAACCTTAGATAAAGATATTGATTTTTAAATGATAACAACATCCTATAAACATTCACTGTGTAATATAATCCATTTTTCTCAATATCTCATAAAACAGGTTATATCAAATATTTCATCAAAATGTATGCTTGATATACATTTTTTGACATTCCTAAAATAAACTTTCCAATAAAACTTTTTATGTCATAGATTTAGAAAGAAAATTTCATTCCAATCAAAGGGACTCAAATATATACTCCCATTAACTCAGACTCATTAAATCCTTTCATGAATTATTAATTATTGGTATATCACTTGTGACACACCGAACATTTTCTATTTATCTATGTGTATATGTTATCATGATTTCCAATAATACATCTAAGTGTGTGATTCATGGTATTCATTAATATTAAACTAAAATTTAAGGTCCAATACACTCATTCACATATAATAATATCCAATGACACATATAACATGTTAAATTACTAAGGGGTTTTGTTCTCATAACCTCCTCCATTTGAAATTTTCAAAGGAATAATTCATTATAGGAAGTATCAATATATTATGAGTCGCCTAACCCTAATATCCATTATCATATGTGTCTTTTAATATTATTTCATCCATACAGAGAACATATATTTAATAATATCATCACAACCCCTCAAGGTTGTCAACATGACATGGAATTTATATAACCTTTCGATACAAGAGATACTCTAAGGTCATTATCACATTAATATTATATAATATACAACTCATTATGTTATAATAAATTTATTAATACTAAGAAATTATATATAAAAGTAATCAAAAGTATAATGTTATTGGTTCTAAGAAACCAACTCCAATAGACTCCCAATTATAATAGATCCAACTGATAATGACTTTCATCCCACTATCTCTCACTTGATATTAATGAATTTAATAAAAAATGATTTACTGAATAGGTCATACATGTTATCCTATATGGAAACTTTAGTTACTATGACCTCACACCTTTGAAAAAAAACCCAATAGATGATACTTCTAAATGATGTGCTTTATCCACTTATGAGACCTTGTTTCCTTATCAAGGGCTAAAACTGCAATATTATCACAATACAGTGTGATGGGGTCCTTGCTACTATGAACCACATCATAATATAGGATAATTTTTCATTTCCATACTATTTATTTAGCTACTTCAGAAGCTAAAATATACCCAGCCTCTATTTTTTAATCATCAATCACTGCCTACCTAGATATCATCCAACTCAAAGCACCTCCATTGAGTGTAAAAACATATCTAAATTGTGATTTCAAATCATTTTGATGTTTCTATAAACTAGAACGTGTATAAACCCTAATGAATAGGTCCACATATCCTCCATAAACTATGAAGTTATCTTTAATATACCTCATATACTTGAGGATAGTATTTAATACCATCCAATGGTTGTCTCTTTGTTCTGCTTGATATCTTCCTACCATTCACATTTCTTAGGAAACATTAAGCCCAATACAAAGAATCAAATATATGACATATCTGATATCTAACATTTATAGAATCATGGTCATACTTTTTATCTCCTCTTGTGTCTAATGAAACATTTTCTGGGAGAGATGTATTATTTGTGATATAGGAAACATTCCCCCATTTTATTTTTCTAAAATAAATCTCTTCAGTATCTTATAATTGAATATACCAAGACATTGAACAACTAGACTCTTAGATCTATCAAAAATGATCAATATACATATAATATAGACTACTTCACTTAATACCCTTATGGATAATCATGTGATTAACAATGTATTAACTAACTATAATACAAGTATCTCATTTCTAATAAGTAATATGTCATCAATATATACTACTAAGAAAATGAAAAAACTCCCACTAAAAAACCTATAGATACAAGGATAAAAATTTTTCAACATAAAATAAAATTATCTTATGGTTTCATCAAATAAAATGGTCCATGATCTGGATTCTTACTTCAATACATAAATAAATCTTTGTATCTTTCATAACTTATTAAAATCTATTGGATTCATAAACCACACTTGTTGTGTCACATATATTTCTTCCATGAGGTTTCCATTGAGTAAAGTGGTTTTTGAATACCTCATTAAAATATCATAAACATGGAAATATATAATAAAAATTAATATTTTTATGGATTTTTTCATGGAAACTTTTAGAACATTTTCTTCAAAGTATGTTCTGTGACGTTTCTTAACCCATTTATACACTAGATATGCCATATAGATACTAACTTTAACTTATATGCATAGTTTATTCTTAAATATCCATTTACATAAAATAGTCTTTACTTATTCACAAGTATCAACCAATATCCTAACATGGATCTACTACAAGGAATCCATCTCGTAATTCATAATATCTTTCTATATTTAAGTATTTAATCTCTTTACTTCTTCCTTATAGATTACAAGTTCATTATTATTAGGTAAAAATGATTCACCATCCCTGATGACTAGTAATCAATATCACTCTAATTATCAAACCGATTTAGTGCTCTTATAGTGTACATTCATCTCTGCAGAAATCTCTTCCTTTGGTCCTTTTTTAATTTTTTCATCTTGTAACTCTTGTATGTCTTGAGAATAAACTTCCTAGAAGTTGATCTTTATCCCAATATCTATTTTGAATATCGTATACCTCTCAAGAAATATGAATATTATTTCCATTGTTACCTTCTTTTGTAAAGGTTCTTATAGATAATATCCCATTTTTTCTTGAGATATTCTATAATGATACACTTTGTATCACAGGGTGGTAGTTTGTTTCAAGATTTTTCCTTAACAAATTATCTATAACCCAATATGTGGGTATGTGATAGGAAATTTTTCCTTCTACTCCATAAATCAAATTTAACCTCGTTCACTACATTATTTAGAAATACATTTGGTTTTTACACTACATTATACAATATATATCCCCAAAAGTATAATGAAAGATGAGTATGACTCTATAACTACCACACTATACTCAATTGTGAGTGGTTATTACTTTCTAAAACAATGTTCAATAGTGGTGTATAGGAATGTTTAATTTAATATATAATTTCAAAATATTTGATATATTCTAGGAACTCTGGGTTAAGATATTCTCCACCATGATTAGATCAAATATTATTTATCATCTTAACAATTTTATTCTCTACTTTATTCTAGAACTATTTGAATTTTTCAAAGGATTAATACTAATACCTCATTTAGTAGATATATCCATGTCTACTCAATTCATCAATAAAACTAATTATATACAAGTTCCAACCTCTAAATTTGACCAGAATAGGTCTACACACAATTATATAAATTAATTCAATAATATTTTTATCCCTTTCATCTAGTCCACCATAAGGTGGCTTAGTTAGTTTACCTTATAAATAAGCATGAAATTTTCCAAGTGTTTTTATTTTAAAATAAACCAAATAAACTACTTGATAGAGATTTTTTATGGATTTTTTTTACAATAACAAGTAAATGATTCCACAACATAGTTTGAAATGGGTCATGTAAACTTGATTTTTTATTGATTTCCAAAACATTATTTCAATATTCATTTATATAAATATCATTATAAGATGTTTTTTACTATAAAAAATGTATGTTTTATAAAAATACCAGTTTTTATTCCAAAACATGAATATAAATCCATCCATGTCTAAATTCAACAAGAATAAAATGTTTCTAGAAATGCATGGCATCTAATAAATATTATTTAATACTAGAATAATTCATATTAGAAATGTAAATCGGTTGCCTCTTATAGCCAAGGTATCTAGTTTATCTCCATTAGTAGTTAAAATACCCACTGCATCTTTCACAAACTTTCTAAATCTACTTGAGTCTTATATATTAATAACAATATAAGAACTACAAGCTATATATAATAACCGGCTAATAGAAATGGATACGTTACATTTAATGATATACACACCTAAATCCCTCCCCTTACTTCCCCATTGTGGTAAAATTCCTCTTCTAGTGGCCCTTATTTCTGCATGAAAAACATTCTACATAATTAAACGTTTCCTTCTAGATATTCCTCATCTTAATAGGGTAGTGCATAAAATCCTTTAACTTTGAATGAGTCTTAGTCCCCTTTTCATTTTCCTTCCGCTTTTTCACCATAAGTACTCAACATTTTCTATGCCCCATGTCCATAATAGCTTGGTGAATCAATGTAATAAGATCTAGGATAGTATTTTCAATATTTTTTATATTTTCATTCTTATAAAATATAGAGATTATCTGTGGTAGTGAATTTAGTATCAAAAAATATCATAACATATCATGTAGATTAAAACCCAAGATATACAAATTCTCAATGTAGTAAATCATTTTGGCTACATGAGATTAAACTAGAGAACTTTATCTAGGTTTTCTCATGAAGAGTGACTTCAATATCTCATAACTCTCTTATATATACTTATATTGATAGAAATAATAGAGGTGAGAAAATATAAAATCTAAATCCATGTTTCCATGTATATTATGGAAATCACTGTATATGGATGAAGTCATCAACAACTATACATATACCAAATCGTCTTAGTGTATCAAGTAGAAAAATGTCTTCTGATCACTCACCACCATATAAGGAACCATGAGAACAAGGAACTATAGCATGTAAGTATTTCATTATTTCCACAATACAATGTGTAAGTGTGTGTACAACTCCTAGAAGTAACCTTTATTAATAAGGTTATCTTTCTCCAAAATTGAACATATTGGTAATATTAAGGTTATACTTCTTGACATTTTATACTATAAAATAATGGTAAGATTTAGTACTTATTCTTGATTATCAAATGTGATGTAATAAATTTGAGTTTTTATTCTTCTACAATTTTATAAAATACTAATATTCATCACCATTAGATTCAGAATATCATTTTCATGATTACTCTAGCGGAAATGAGCCATACTTCTCTTCTAGTAACCCATATTTTGGACTAATGAGGTATTTAAAGGTATTTAGGTAGGTGGATATTCTCAAATGATTTAACTTATAGCTCATTTATCTATTGAGTGGATTCTATAATCTTAAGATATTTTACTCATATTCCATTAACCCTTTTCCTCCTAGATGCAGCAGGACCTGCCTGAGTAGCAAACCCTTTATGTAAACTAGGCTAAGTCAACCCAAAACTTGGTTTAAAACTCCTAAATATTTGAAAGCAACCTGAATTTTATCAGTTAAGTATTATTAAGTATATTTAAATTTAAATATAATTAATTAAAGGTTATATAATCTTTATATTTACTTTTAAGGATTTTTATCATTAGTTATAAATATTCTTTATCTTATCTTTATCATGATTTTTAATATTATATGGATTTTATATAAGTGATTAATGATATATTTATTAAATATTGTATTCATGTTAAACTAATTTTATTCCATTTTTCAATATTTTTAATTCATTTATTTTATTTTATCAGGATAGAACATCAAATAAACCTAAAATAATTAACCATGCACTTGGAATAAAAAAAATAAATCTAAATTCAATGATCAGGGTATTTTATAATGGTTTATTTATTGAGAGAATGATAAACTAACACTTAATCCTTGGTGATTAACTCCATAATCTGATGTTTTATTTATGTTATAGCATTCTCCCTATTCACCTACGTATCTCCTTGGTTGATTTCACCTCAACTCTAAACATGAACTGCCTCTCCTCACCTAGAAGCTCAATCATTTCTATATTCTTTACTCACACATAGATGAGAAAACTATGGGTATTGGGTTCCATAAAATAAATTATGGATACACAAAGCCATATAAAATAAATATGAAGGAATGATTAACATATCATCATTTTAATTTAATCAAAATTATTACAAAAAAACATAAAATAATAATTAAATTAAATTAAATACAACACTTACAAAGGTCATTCAAGATCATGTCCATATACACATATAATGAATATGGATTTAAATAATCTAGAAATCATTTATTTCAATCCATTATTTATTAAGAAAATTTTATTTAATTAATAAATTAATTATATCATTCATTCATTCATTTATCTTAATTTTCCATCCAAACTATCCCTGATATCCCTATTATATTAAAATTTAAAATAAAATTAAATAATTTTATTTCATTTTAAATTTATCAAGTACTAGACGTGTATTGGAGGAAACACGATGTGTACCCCTCTGAACTATTCAACATATTTTATGGTCCTTGTTGTGTACAATGTACTTACATAGTATATAGAATAAATATTTTCTACTGATGCTACATGACATGTAGTTTTGTATTCCATTCCTAATAGTGATTTTTTCATGTATGAGACACAACACACATTAATATAAACATGGTGTACTGCATTTAAATCCTATGTGAGGTACACAACATGTATGGCAACCATACACAGAGTGTATTTCCAAAATGAATAGAGAAATTAATATGGAATTTAATAATCTATAAAACCCCATCAAGTGGCATGTATGCTAGTTGCACGAAATGTTGTTTGGTTTAATGTCACAATTGATTTTTATTCCATGTAATTAATTAATGGGTGTACAATTTGTCTTTTCATGTACTTCATGTAAATGGGTATGAATTACATAACCTGTAAATCCTGTTATACACCTGGTAATCCATTATATGTCTTTATGCATCACATTCCTAGGAATTCAACATATATTTCACATGAACATTTATGAGTTATATAGTTTTTACACCACCTTCATACCTTGTAGTCTTATCTATCTTTTTTTTATCATCTATTGGTCAACATGTAGTGTGTATTTAATACATAGTATCTATTGACCACAAAACCTTTGTGTTTCCCATGGGGAGAAACCAATTGAATTACATGGAATGTATACCAGCTACATGTCATTAAACCCATCCAGACATGTGACATCAAGTTGGTTGACACAAGATGTGTAATGATGTCATATACTCTTCTCCCATATAACATTATATGATTATTGCAACTCTTCTTGGTGCTGTGAACATGAATACATGACATGTACATTTTAGTTACATGTCTTCTAGTCAATTTTATCAATCCAAAATATTTTCCACCTACATATGGGACCTTTGAGCATTATTATTATATTCTTGGTCATATGAAATTAGATGATCATAGTATCTCACCTTTCATAATTTTGATCCAATAAATTAGAATTAAAAAAATCAACATCATGTTGAAGAATTTCTCAATGATTAATAAAAAATATAAATTAATATGTGACCAATTGGATACTATTTCAAGGTTTTGGGGTGTAGTGGATGAGTGTTGGGACACTACACATTAATTTAATTTTCTAATTTGTTTAGATAAATCCTCAGAATATAGAAATAGTAACCTCAAAGGAATTAAAGAGATGATATTTTCATATATGATTTATAATTAATTTTTGAAAATAAGAACAAACTTAGAATTAAATTCTATATTAATTATAAAATAAATGGACCATTCTTTTCATACAATCACTATGATGATGCATACAAGGGTAGAATCATTCTACAAATAATCCAAAAGTGATCCATAGGCCACCAAAAATACATTATAGAGTAACTAGGTACTATTAATAATGATTCTCATCACTTACATCATTAAATATTGATTTATACAATAATCCCTTTTGGTCTTGAGGGTTTCTATAATGTTTTATATGTGACTTTAAAGGGATTAAGAGGATTGATACTCATGAATCAGGATACCGTTCTTGATAAAGAACTCTCCAGGGATGAGGGAATTATCAAGAGAGGATTTACTTTTCCCAAAAACCCACTTAATCCAATAAATTTATTTTATAAATAATATAACTAAGATTATATTTCTAGGTTAGAAAATTGGTTATTGCAGACAAGATCTTATCTAATATCATTATCCCTAGAAAATCCCACATATAATAATAATAATAACAATAATAATGTTATTATTATTATTATTTCTTTATGGTGTGATGAACTCATGGATAATATTAATATTATATCTTAAATAAATTATTTAATGTTTATTTAAATGATATAAAATATATCATTCATAATAGATCCTTAAATTGAACCTTAGATACTCTTAAGATTTTATCTAATCATGAATAATAAATATTTATTTAAATAAATGAAGATTACATAATTATTCATCCAATAAATAAATATGCGATCAAGATAACCTGGATAATTATTATTCCACAAAACTTGGGAATAATATTTATCTTAGTGTTAAATTAAAATAAAATTTAACTGAGGTTTTAAGTATACATAGTGTGTGATGATCTAAGACTCTTTCTTGGTGTCATCAAGCTAACTTGACTAATGTTTAAGATTAGTATCTAGAAACACATCAAGGAACCCATAGATAAAGTTTATAATGTCACAAAGGCAATGAAATCATATGAATGTTCACTTTATAATATAATCCATTTCTCTTGATATCTCATAAACCAAGTTTCATTGAATATGTCATCAATATATATGCCTAATACACATTCGTTAAAATTATTAAAATGGACATTTTGATAAAACCACCGTGGATATGGACTTAATAATAACATTTTATTCAAATAAAATGGAATGAGATATCTACATCCCTTAACACGAAGGGGATAAATCATTTTTTACTTGTTCATTAATTTCATTTCACTTGTGATTCACCCAAAATATCCTAATTCATAGTGACCATATTCCATCATGGTATTTGATAATATATCTAAGTGCATGACTCATGATATCCATTCATAATGATATCAAGTTTAAGGATCAATACATGTGCGCATATAGAAATGACCACTTACACATATAACATATGGAATTCTTATCGGTGGTTCTATTCTCATAACCTCACCAATTTCATATTACCAAGTTTGAACTTCATGATTAGATATCTCAATTTTCTATAATACTTATACCCTTGATATCATGTATTGTATGTGTCTAGTTAGATGATTCCACCCAGCGATAGAACATATATTTAATAATATGATCATAACACTTCAAGATTCTCATCATAGTGGTGGTTTTTTATGGCCTTTCAATGTGATGGATAATATAAGAATATTGTCCAATTAAGGTTATATAGATGAACGCCCATTATATGATAATATATTATTTAATATTTAAGACCTTTAATATACAGGTAATTTAATGTGAAAAGTATTTAGTTCTAGGGAAAATTTTTAATATAGAACCACTTACAATAAACACAACCACTAATGAATTTTATTATGATATCCCTCTCTTTATTTTCAAGATTATATTAATAAAAGTATTTATTCAATGGGTCTACCACTTTCTCCTACATGGAAACTTTACTTTCTGTGACGTCACCTCTTTGAGAAAAACTACTCAATATGAGATACTTATAAAGTATATGATTCATATTTTGATGTGATCATTACTCATTATTAAGGTATGTAACTATAGTATTATCACAATACAATGTTATAGGGTACTTATAAGTAATCACCACATCATGATCCAAGACAAAGTTTCAAATACCTACTGCTTCTTTTTCTACCTCATAAGATACAATATATATGTACTCATTTAAAAAATTTGTGTTTACTTCCTTCTTGGAGATATTATAGGATAGAGAACCTCCATTGAGGGTGAATAATTATCTTGATTGTGATTTCATATCATTTTTATATATCTACAAACTATAATACATATATATCCCCTTGATGACA
The DNA here is from genome assembly GCA_963277665.1 of Viscum album. Lineage (NCBI taxonomy): Eukaryota > Viridiplantae > Streptophyta > Magnoliopsida > Santalales > Viscaceae > Viscum > Viscum album. Next base: position 1,502,902,204 of record OY728119.1, on the reverse strand, counting down.
TACTTATATTCAACTCTATAAACTAGAAAAATTTTCTTAATAACAGTGAGATAATTTGGGATAGTATTTAATAACATCCAATTATTTCCTCTTGGAACTTCTTGAAATTAACATACCATGCTCAAAATATAGGTAATATTATGTTTAGTATTCAATATGTAATATATAACTGATCCTGTCACTAATGTGTAAGGAATATTTGTCATCTTTATTCTCTAATGTTATGTATGAGGATGAAATTTCATTATGAAATGTATACCATGTGATATAGGTAACAATACCACCTTTTATTGTTACATACCTAATATCTTTAGTATCTTGTCAATATATGTACCCTAAATTAGTCAAGGAAGCCTCTTAGTTTTATCTTGTATGATCTTGATCCCTAGAATCTAGGTTGTTTCAGATAAGAGCTTCATGAAGAAACATGTGTTTAATAACATCATAGTTAATTGTAAGACTTGTATAAAATTTTTAATAAGTAATATGAAATCAATATATAGTTCTAAGAAAATTATTTCACTCACACTAAACCACTTGTAGATAGAGGGATCACATTCATTAATTATGAAACCAAATTATATTATAGCTTCATTAAAGTTAATTTTATATTTTTTAGATGATTTATGTATTCCCTAAAAAGACATATATGACTTTTATAACATATTTTAATGTATTTTAATCATGTAAATCTTTGTTTGTATCATATATAAATATTACATGAGGTTCCAATTAAGGAAATGTTTTTGGAAATTCACCATAAAAATATCCTAATCATGTAAAGCTACTTTGGAAGTAGAACTCTTATATATTTTGACATGGGAACTAGTTAAAATACATCATCATATTAAATTATATGATCTTAATTAAAACCTTTTTCCACTACCCATGCCTTAAATATACTAATATAATACTTAATTACATAATAATACTATAATTACATGATTTATAAAAACAATTTAACATTGTTACATTTATAGTAACTTTTATAGTTAAAAATTTATATTATTTAGAAAACCATTAGATAAAAAATTGAAAACATCCACATAGTGTACATTTTTTAATAAAAATTGGTTTGTATTTTTATAATCCTATTTCATTCATGAAACATTTTCTTTCCACAATACAATTCATCATCAACATTTTTATAGTTTCTATATATCCTTATTCCCTATAAAAATAATTTGAAAACATGGAATGATAAAATCAATACATAAGAAGGGATATTGAAAAGAAATGGGTATCATTTATCACTTTTTTTAAAACATGAAAATCCATGAGGAAGTTTTCATTTGTAAATAATAAAATTTGTGATCCAATAATAATTTACACACTCATGAAAAAGACTTTATTTCCTAAATATTTTCATAAAAATATTTAGTATGCATATAGACAAAATCATAATTCATGGTTTTTTACTTAAAAACAATAAAACATTTCCCTGAAAACAAACCTTTCACCATTATAATATTAAAAAAATTACTTTAAATAGAAAGATGATTTTCTTACCATATGAAATAAAAATATTTCCATATAAACCTACTTTCAAGAATAAGAAAACTTATAAGTATCTTGGAAAATAATCTTCATATCACACTTATAATCAATCTTATCGTTACCCTTACAAAAAAATTACCATCAAGGTTATATTCTTGATATATCCTCTCAAAGAAAATTCATTTCCATCATTGAACCCAAAAAAATTATAATTTTATCCCATAATACAACCCACTTTTAGTTTTCTCAATGAAATGTGAAGAAATATCATTTTCATAAAAAACGTTTAAAAACTAAAAAATATAAGAATAAAGGAAAAATAATTTATTTTGAAAAAATAAATAAACTAGTAATATATTACTTATAATTAATAATTACTAATATTATTGTAAAATTATGTTATTCCATAAAAATTAAAAACAATCTATTTTACACTTTTATAAATGAAGTCAAAAACTACTTCTATGGAAAAAATTTAAATGATTAAGTGTTATAAAATTATAAAGAATGTAAAAAAATTAAAAATGTCCTTTAAAACTGTTTTATTTAAGAATAAGAAAATTATTTACACAATTATATAAACATGGATATGGAAGAGAAAAATTATAAATCATTCAAAAAACATTTTGAAGAAAAATCTCTAACGGCATTAGTTAATTTTTAGTCATAAGAAAATTGAAGGGGAGATCCTGAAATGGATTTTAAACAAAATAAATTTCAGGAAATAAATTATAAAATACATCTATATATAATTTTATGCAACACAAAAAATAAAAGTTGTGTTAAAAATTGAAGAAGATTTAAAGAAAGTAAATTGAGATTGAAAATACATTTCCTTTAATCTGGAACCACCACTAACGTCATTCAATTTCATAAATTAAAAATATATATTAATTATTAGTTTTTAGGAAAACATTTATTGTTAATTACATAATAATTATTCCATTTATTTTATTTATTATCATGTCTTATTTAGTTACTAAATTGGTTATGTTCTTATTGGATGTTTAGGGGTTGTTCGGTCTAAAACATCTTGGTTTTGTTGACCATGGTCAAAGGGTTCATGGTTCCATCTTCTTAAAAATATTAAAAAATTAATAATTATAATTTTTATACATTGAAAATATTTTTAAAACTATCCATGTAAGTTGGATATAAAAAATGATATACATCTCTTCAAGGTGGTTGTATTGTGCACAAACACTTGAACGATGTTTTCAATTCCCATTAAATGAAATAAAAAATAAAGAAAAATGTTTATATTTATAGAATAATTATAATATTATAAACTAATATTTAATCATTTAATATATCTTTTCTACTGATAAATTTATATGAAAAAAATATGAAATGTTCCATTCTTGGAGGTAGTAGTTGGGACGTACACAAAAGCGATGTTCCCAAATTCCATCAGATAGTAAGGAGATGGAAAAGGTTTATACCACCAAAATAATAGCATTTTAGTATAGTAAATAAAATTATTTACTTATATTATCATGGTTGGAATATATTTCCTTGAGGATGAATAAGAAATAAATGTGAATAAATTCATGTAAGACTTTACCTCTTCTTTGGAAATCCTCTTATGGACTAAGCATACGGACTTAGAAAGGGAGATTTATAGTCACACCATTACCTTATTAACATGTTATGGGATGTGTTTAGATATATTAGAGAATAATTTTTAGTTAAAAATAACTCATATATTCCCTTTGGGTGGTTATATTTACTCCTCTTTTATAGGAAAAAATTAATGGTGTTTCCATAAATATATTGTGTCTAAGTGTTTTTAAAGTAATTCTAAAACTAACTTGTGGATAAAAATGGTTCATTGATGAAATTTTCTACCATTATTGATCCCAATTGTAAAATTTTAAAATATTTATGTTTTCTAAATCATCTAATAAAATACATCTTAACATTAAATATACTAATAGTTATCTTTAAGACCCTTTACATGATTTCATTTTTAAAAAATAATGATAATAATGGATTCAGAATTTAAAAACCTATATAATCACTTATCCTTAATAAGTATCTATAAAAAAATTTAACGATATAATAAATCCAAAAATTATCAATTTCAATGATTTTAAAATCGTTTACCCGATTTCTCTATTACTTGCACATGCATTGTGTCGACACTACGTAATAATATTTTATAATTATGCTATCATTTAAAATTAAAAATAAATTAACATAATTAAAATAAATTATTCATAATAAATATTATTATCTATAAATATTGATACATTATTTTTATACTTATCATTATTTTGACAAGTTACTAAGTAATATAGTGTGACATTTTTATTTTTATTAATTTTATTATATAAATGAAATTTCATAATCAAATAAAGTGGAACAAAAAGGAAATAGTTCAAAATATATAATAAGGTAAGGTCTAAATACCATTATAAAATAAAATCTAAACAAGTTTTAGTGGTATCTGTGTCATTATCTCTTAGTTTAACACCATTGTTAAACCTTTTAACTTTTACCATAGTGACTAAATTTTAGTATGCTAACTTAATTAATGACTAAAAATGAAATGGGTCTTATTAAATAATATGAATATGATTATCCAAAATAAGTATTCCATTTTAAAATATTCATTTTCTAGAAGTGTTAAAAATCATATAATTATTCTTCATTTAATAAAAAGAAATTTTATAAAAATTCAATTTTAAGACTAAAAAATGTTTTACACAAAAATCATGTGTATTGTCATGACCCATCCCAATGGGGATCTATCAATGACTCCCCAAGCCTACCTCAAATAGGTTAGTGGATTGATACTAGCATTGAGTAGTCATATCACTAACATGGGAGGCCTTAGCCTAAGTACCTATATACACACACACATCTCTAAGCCCATGCAATGGTGAAATGTAAAAACAACTAAATATCCATGTATGCATACATCTAAATCCCACAACCAGAGCAAGAAAGGAAGTAAAAGAAAGTAAACAGTTCCAAATAAAATCCCACCATAAATAGTTTTAAAACAAGTCCAACCTAAAATTATTAATTGGTATTGTTGTCAAGATACCGAAGGAAAACACCTCGGTCTGTTTGGTCCAACTAATCACTATTTGGTATTGGTCCATCTTGGAATATGCCCAAAGGTCGATCATCTACACAATACATGACACTTATAGGAAAAGACTATGCATGGGTGAGTATAATCATACCCAGTAGGATACCCCGATACCAATAATCATACAATAAATAAATACAATCAACTCTACATATGTATAAGACCACAATACATATAATAATAATATTGATATATATCCAACAAAGACATGTAGTTGAGATGTAAATTAATGACCCTAATGCTATTATAGGATTTCAAATCGAAGGCTCCAGGTAGCACTAAATTGGGAGAACACACTCCATGAGTTTGGTAGCACTGATGACATACATCTGAAATGTAGTTCTTATTAGGTCTCACCGTAGTTAGTACACACTTATAGTCTAAAGAGATATGATGCATAGATAAGGATCACTCCCAAGTCCACATGGTATACCAAAAACTCAATCTAGATTAACCTACTAAGTAAAGGATGGAAACCAACATATTGTTGGTCATGAAGATACTAAAAATCTACCTATGGAGCGTAGATGAATTGAGGATCAAACTTTGGGCCTCACAGAGGGATTCCAACCACACTATCCAAGAATTCCTACTAAGGGGATCTTTTTCCTGTGTGTATGAGGTGAAACCAAATTAACCCTTAGGTAATAAATATTGAAAATTCACCCTAAAAAAATTTCCATGATATAGAGGAAAATGGATCCAATCCAAATGTTAAGGAATACATAGTGTGTAGTAGGGTTACATGTCATGTCCCTTTAACCTCAGGTACAACCCTTGTAAAGGTTCCATGTATTATTCCATGTACATGTACATGGTATGTTGACACATGTGTACTTGTACATGTATTATCCCATGTACATTTTGTCTAGGTTATGTTTGTCTAGGAGTACATGATGTTCTTATGCATGTGTACTCTAACCCATATCTATGTACCCTCCATGGTATATGCTAATCCCTCAAGGAGGGGTTTCACGCTATGTGATAGGATCACATACCTTGTGATCCTTAAATTTCTTCAAAAAAAAACCTAGCCCCCTCAAGGAGGTACCCACACGCCATGTAATCTTGGATTACACATCGGTTGGTTCACATTTTTTCAAAAATGTTTCTTCATCCTTCTGCATGTGCTTACACCACCATCACCTCAGATTTTGGCTTCAATAAAGATATAAATAAAGGATCTACCATGGATGAACCTCACCATGTCTATTCTCTAAAATTTAGCCTTCGAATCCATTTAAAAAATATATTCTATTCATCTCATCGTCGATCGTATGACTCACATGAATCAAGGGTTTCCAATCCATTATGATCCCCTCACTACTACCGTCATCGCACCTCTATTGTGTTGTTTCATTCCTGTATATATGGTTTCAATCCATTTTTACAAGAATCAGGTGTGCAAAATTTGATTTTCCAGTATACATAGAAGCATGGGCCAAAAAAAACATCCGCAATGAGAGAATAAAAAGGGATAATGGCATAAGAATACTCATGGAGAATGGACCTTGATCAATGTTCATGTTAAACATAGTTTGTTTCCATTAGAATAAAAAATGAATACATATCAATTTAATCATATAGAAATTATCCCAAAATAAACCTACAATGAACTCATTCCACAAAATGACTGATATGTGAATCATTCTATTGTTCAATTGATTCACATTAATCATATATAATCAAGAGCATACAATGAATACAAACATAAAAAAATCATACCATGATAAGAATCAATCACTGATGAATAATGAGCATGATTCATTATCATTAGTGAGATCCTAAATCCTTTTGACTACCGATCATAGCTCTATGATTTGGTTGTCATTCATCTGATAGAGATCATCCAATTCCCACTGCAATAGATCTCCAATGGCTCGAGGTTTGAGAGGATAACCCTATAATTTCTTTATAATAGTCTAATTAAATATACATCAGTCATTACATCAATGAAATAAAAAAATTATTTTAATTATTTATTTTATTTATTTTTCATGCCCAAGTCAAATTTTCCACAAATTCCCCACACTGAAGAAGGTTATGTCATGCTTAGGATAAAACCTACATTCTGAAATAAACTATGGAATTTAATTTTTGATATGGACCTTTTTAGATGCAATTTAAATTTTTCAGGATAACTGTGTTTTCATGTTATTTAATATATTTAATATATTTAAAATATTTATTCTAGGCACACCAATCCACAGAATCACATTCTATCTTAATGTCAGCTCTCTAAAATAATCCATAAAATATCCGAAAATAAAAAATAGAAAATAAAATTCATTAACTTCTCCCCACCTTGGGACTTTTCATCCCAAACAACCAAAACAAGGGCTATATAGAGTGACGTGGGTACTGAGCATGAATATGTGCCTCCTTCTCCCATGTTTATTCCAGAAGATTTTTTTCCTACCTATAGACTCACACTAAAGGAATTTATTTCCCATGAAGGATCCCCTTCTACCAATCCTCAATTTCTAATGGGTACTCAGAAAAGGTATCTTTATCCTCAATGTCTAGTCCACACCCATTGATAATGTGTGATTGTTCATGAACATACCTCTTCATCCACAAAATTTAGACGAAGTCGTGCACTTGATCTAACTAAAGTAGTAGAGTTAATTAGTATGTCACCTTTACAACTCTATGAAGTATCTATAAAGGGTCAATGAATCTCATAGATAGCTTGTAGCCCTAAAAAATATATGTAATTCACATATAGTTGAAACCCATAGGAACATAGGGTCTCAATACTCAAACTCTGAAGGCCTCTATAATTTTTACTCATAAGAATTTATATGTATTTGTTCATTCCTCATACACTCCAAGATGATCTACACCTTCTTCTTAGTTTCTAACACCAACTATAGGCCCATGAGTGCCGACTCTCATGGGATAGTCCATCAAAGTGGTGACATGTAGGTTTTCTTGTAAAAACCCTCAAATGGTGTCATACCGATGGTGGAATGGTAATTATTATTATATGAAAAAATCCATCAGTGTTAGGTGATCCTCCCAACTATTGAAAAATCCCAACATGAAAGATTGTAGTATGTTATCTAGAACATGAATTTTCTGCTCCATATGTCCATCATTTTGGGGGAGAAACGTTGTGCACAACAATAATTGAGTCTCAAAAACCTCCTATGATCCCCTCCATAACTGAGATGTGAATCAATCATCATATTCAGAAATGGTCATTGATGTAACTACATGGAGTCAAACTATCTCTTATAGGTAATGGTGTTCCAATATCTTAACTAAACTTTTCTTCTGAATGGCTCAGAAGTGGGTATATTTGGTGAGTTATTCTATGTTCACCACGACAGAATTGTGTCCCCTAGATGTATGTGGAAATTCCATCACTATGTTCAAGGATATCCCATACCACTTCTACTCTAGCACCTCAAGGTGTTGAGATAAACCCACTAGAATTTGGGGCTCATCCCCCACTTACTGACAAGTAAGGCATTGAGAGATGAACTCAAAAACGCATTTCTTCTTCCATATCATGAAAAACATACATTGGAGGTTCTAGTACATCAATCCCACACCTAGATCTAAATCCAAAGGATATGTGTGAAAATCTCATAGAAAATCCTCACACAAATTCAATGATACAATTGTGCATTATTTGAAAAGAACTACATGCTTCCCACCTTCAAAAAATCCATAAGGAGCATGTTCAGTGGATATCTAAGTACATAGGGTCATACAGGTATCCCCAATTTGTGCCTCCCTAACTAGCTGCACGAGAGGAGGGGTGATAACTATCAACTAGATGTAAGGTGCTCCATATTCATCCACAAAGGATAACTGTAATGAGTAAAACTACTCTAAATCCTCATTTAGAATCTGCAATCAAGTTATCCTACTAAGATAATTTTCTACTATGTTTCCCTCCTGAGGAGTATATAAAATCTTGAAGTTGAAATATTAGAGGAACTCTAGACATCTCTTTTGTCTCAAGTTAATATCATTTTGATATAAGATATACTTTAGACTCTTGTGATCGTAATAAATGACAAACCGCTCTCCTATAAGGTAGTGTTGCCACATATTCAGTGCAAATATCACTTCTACTAACTCAAGATCACAGTTAATGTCATTATAAATGTGTGGTATCAACTAACTTGAACTGTAGGTAATCATTACCTACCTCTACATTAGAACACAACTGAATCCAACTCATGATGCATCAAAGAACACTATGTTCTTGACACCCTCCTATGGAAATCTCAAGATAGGGGGCGTTTCGTCAGAAATCTACCTCAACTAATGGAAATCATGTTGGAATCTATATGTCCACCAGCAAGGCCACCCCATTCAGGTCAATGTTTTCATGGGAGTTATTATCTTGTAGAAATCATGTATGAATCTCTGGTAATAGACTACCACCCAAAAGAAGCTCTGCAACATTGTTATTATTTTGGGTGGATCCCATGCTAACACCACCTTGGCATTGGTCGAGTCCATTGTGACTACATATGCTGAGATAACATGTCCTAGAAAGTTGACCTCATGAGTCTAAAACTAACACTTTAGGATCTTCCCATAAAGAGAGTTCTCTATGAGTATATCTAGGACCATCCTAATGTTTTTCACATGCTCCTCCTCAGATGCCAAGTACACAAGCATATCATTGATGAAGATTACCATGAACTGGTCTATGAAAGGAAAAACTATCTTGTTCATAGTCCCATGAACACTTCTTGGGAGTTCATCATGACAAAGGTAATCACCAAGTACTCATACTAACTGTAGTGACATCAGAATTTCATCTTCATTATATCCTTATCCCATACTCACAATTGTTGATAGCCTGACCAGAGTTCAACCTTTTATAACCATCGTTCCCCTTTAAACTAATCAATGTGTTCATACATCCTGGATATTAAATACTTTTTCTTCATGGTCATCAAGTTCAAGCACCAATTTTCCACACATAACATCAAAATCCCACCCACCTTCTTGGAGAAAAAAAACTTGGACTACCCAAGATAAAGAATAAGGATTAACAAATCCTTTCATCTACAATTCCATTAACTACACCTTCAAATCATGAAGCTCTATGGGAGAAATCCGATATTCTATCATAGATTTTGATTTTATCCTAAAGTTTAGATCAATACATAATTCTCTCTCACAATGGTGAGGTAAACCTAGAACATCCTCTGGGAAGAAATCCTCATACTCCACCACCACTACAGGGAACTGAAAACTCATAAAATCCACTACACCAAGGGTTATGTCATCCAAATAATGAGTAATCTGATTCTCCCTCTAATGAATGAGTTCATATTAAACTACCTGGGGTTCTTTTTCACCCAAAAAGGAAAACCAGGTTCCATCATTGCAGACACCATGTATCATCTACCTAAAATAGTCAATCTGGGCATTAACAGTATATAACCTTCCCATACCTAAGAATACATCATAAGGCCTCATCAATGAAACTAAGAGATCCCAGTAGAAACTCTCAACTCTAAGATTCAGGTCACACTATCAACATAAGTGTGTGATTTCTGAGTCATCTCTAGTAAGAGTCTCCAAGCGCAAGTGTCGAGCCAAGGGATCAACTTGAGTCTATAAGTCTCTAAAAAGATATGTGTTAATAATTAAATGACTAACAATTTTGTCTATTAGTATTTAAATTAAGGTAAAAAATCATATATTGCGACTTGTATCATTCATGGGGCTTCTGGGTCATCATACTTGGCTGCCTACAGCTATGCCTACCCCTGTCCGATATCTCCCTAAGCCTAATGTAGACCGCCTGGGGATGGTGGTCATAATAAGTCAAATAATATAACACCTCCTAATGATCTCCTAAATCACATTACACATACTTTCCCCTAAGTACCTATCTAATCTGGTTGTTTTCTCTACCTTGATGGCCCATCCATGGTTTCTCTGTCAGTCGTACGGCAGGTCGGACAATCTCGGGAAAGATGTCCCATGTCATCACATTAGTATCACTACCTCTCCCTACGGTTATTGGTCTCATCCTATGAGCCCTAAACCATAGATCCTATATCTTGGGCCCTTATTTTGAAACTTATCTCACATCCAAGTTCCTGGGACAGACGTCGTCTCCCTACTACCAAAGTCTCTGCTCTTGTGTGCCCACTACCAGCAACCACTAGATGTGTCTGATCAATCAAGAAATCCTTAACTACCAAAGCTCTTTCTAGTACCCAAAACATATGTAGGAATTCACAAAGCGATAAAAATGGACTTTATCTCTCCATGTTATCCTTTATCAAAGGTCTAAGACCAGAATAACTTTACCCAAACCATATCGATTGAGTACCTAGATAGGTAAGTAAACCTCGATGAATACTCAGTTACCGTCATGCTTCCCTATAGAGATGAAGAAGTTTAAGGATACATATGTCTCTCAACATAGCTATATATAACTCCTCTATGAAGAGATGGTCAAACTTTAACCATGATAGAGTCACCCCATTGTAATAATAGGTCACTGACCTCCACCATTATCCTATTAAGCCATGGATAAGGTTCACTTCCAGGACCACCATCTGATATGTTGGTGTCCTAACCCGATGGAAAATTCTAACCATTGACTCAATCCATTCTAATACCTCCTGTGGGATGGTATCATCTCAAAACATGATGGGCATTTTTCACTGAAACTCATCATGTGTGCTTAGCCTATGCCCCTCGTCCGCTGGTACTTAGGGTACCATCTGCTACTCTATAGGTTCCAGTGTAGCTAGTGTACCAATTGGTGGTATTACCACTGCAACTGGTCCATCTATTAATACCTCACAACTAAGGGGATCATTCATATGATCTTGGTGTTGGATATCAGATAACATCACCGTGAAGGCATCCTAAAAGTAAGTGAGATGTATCATGGTCAATGAGTATATCTGGAGAGAAGACTTAATAAGGACACAGAAACCAAAACTCATTACTATATGATACAAGTACCGTAATTTTCATTGAAACCAATGTTCTCATGTAATGAGTTGAAAATTAGGTGATCAGATCCCTAGTGCATGAATATGTCAGTCACTACCCCAATAATGGAATATCTTGTCTAAAAGATAAACTCAAAACACTTTACATTCTTTCCTAATACAAATCTCACGAACTCCAATTATATGGTAGAACCAAAAAACTCTGATATCACTTTTTTATGACCCATCCCAATGCATATTTTTTCGCGACTCACAAATCCCTCCTCTAATAGAATAGGGGATGGATACTAGCATCAAGTAGGCATATCACTAACATGAGAGACCTTATCCTAAGTACATGTACACACACACACACCTCCGAGACTATAAAAATGCTAAAATGTAAAATATACTAAACAATAATGCATGAATACATCTAAACCCAACAACTAGAGTACAACATTAAGTAATGGAAAGTGAATTGTTCCAAATATAATCCCACCCCAATGAGTATAAAAACAAGTCCAACCTAAAAGTAATATGGGGGATTACTGTCAAGATACCACAAGAACACACCTTGGTCTCTCTAGTCTCACTAAGCATTGTCTAGTCCTGGTCATCCAAGGACTTTGTGAAAATGTTGATTATCTATAAAAGACATGAAACATATTGGAAAATCTTATGCAAGGGTAAGTATATCAATAACCATTAGGAAACACCAAAACCACAAAGCACACAACAAATGAGTACAATCATCTCTACACAAGTATATATATACAACCCATATAATAAGAATAAAAAGATATACCCAAAAAAGAAACATATTCTATAGGTAAATTCACAACCATAATTCCATCCTAGCATTCCAGCTCGATGGCTCCACATAGCACTCATTTTAGGGAATACACTCCACCATTATGGAAGAACTGAAGATTTTCATCTGATAGGTAGTGCTCGTCAGGTCTTGTTATAGGAAGTACACTTTGAATTTCTAAATAGATACAATACACAAACGAGGATCACTCCCAAGGCCATGGGGTATGCTAACAACTAAATATGTATTAAATTAAAAATTATAGTATCACTACTAACAATGTTTTTATCACAATGATACAAATAAATCCACCTAGGACATGAATATGAATAGAGGATCTCAATCTGAGCCTCATAGATGTATTCTAAAAATTCTATCAAAGAAGTCATGTTGAATGGATAATTTTCATATGTGTAGGAGGTGATTTCATACTAACCCTCATGGAATGGATATAGGGAATGAAACCTAACAAAATCTGTTTAATAGACTCTTTAAAAGGGCTCTAAGCCAACTTTTAAGGAGTACACGGTGTGTAGTAGGGTCACACGATGTCTCCCTTCAACCATGGGTATTTCTCATGAAAATTATTTGTGTCCATGTCTGTGTGAAATTACATAGGGTGATACTTCCCCTATACTTCTTCCCCTATAATAGTACACGACTTATGCAATGTACATTTTCTCTAAGCTTTGTCTGTGTGGGAGTACATGGATTTTATGAGCCCATGTACCCAAACTCATGTATGTGTACCCTATGTAGTACACGCTGAGCCATCGGAGAGGGGTCACATGCCATGTGATATGGTCACACACCGTGTAGTCCTTAAATTTTTGACAAAACGCTTTCTGATTCTAGGAGGTACCCATAATCCATGTAATCCAAGTTTACACGTAGTGTGGTTATCATACTTCCAAAACTGATGGTTCATCCTTTTGCACATTCTTATGTCACCGTTGCCTCATATTTTACTTCAATAAATCCAAAAATCAAGTATCTACCTCAAATGAAGCACACTATGGTCATTTATTGGAATCTAACATTTGAATCTATTTGAAAATTTGATTATGTTCATCCCATCGTTGCTCACATGCCTCTCTCGAATTGGGGGTTTCCAATTCGAATTGATCCTCTTTCCACTACCATATTCGATCCTACTTTGTATCATTAAAAGCTAGTATCTACAATTTTCAACCACTATACCATGAATTGTGTGCACAACATTTGATTTTCTAGTATACATTAAACCACAGGCCAAACGAAGAACACCCACAATGAGAGAAGAAAATGTTTAGAAAAGAATAAGAACAATCATCAGGAACAAACCTTATTAGATGTTTTTGTGGACCTCGATTCATTATCATTATAATGACAAATGATGAGATTTCAATTTAATCATAATGAAATTTTCCCAAAATAATCATGAAAAAAACACATCCCACAAAATGACTGATCCATGAATCAAATCATTGGTCGATTGATTCATCTTCATCATAGAAATCAAAAAGGGGAAAGAATCCAGAACAACAAACATCAATCCTTGAGATAAATTGATTTCTAATGAATAAAAATACCACATCATTAGTATTGACCACATTCTAAATCTCATTGCCTATTGGTCATCAATCTACGGTCTGGTTTTCATTACTCTGAGATAGATCATCCATCTCTCTCTCCAATGGATCTCAAATAGCTCCATGGTTATGTCATTAACCCTAGAATTTTGTCATAATAGTTTATTTAAAGTCACATTAGTCGCAGTGTAAATGAAATAAAAATAATTTAATTTAATTATTTATTTTATTTATTTTCTATTCTTGGGAAGACTTCTCCATAAACTCCCCACACTAAAAAAGTTTATGCCGCATCTAGGCTAAAACTCGCATTCTAGACTCAATGGTGCCCTAGGAATTCTGATTTGAAGCCTCATTTAGTAGTTATTCTAATTTTTCAGGAATACTTTACATGTGTGCTATTTAATATATTTCCAAAATTTATTCTAGGCACATCGGGCCTTATAATCGCACACTATATCAGCACCTCGTCTTGAAACTAATCCATACAACATCTAAAAATAATACATAGAAAAATTTACTCATTAAAATTATAATTTATTCCCATTAATTTAATTGGTTTATCAGTGAAAAATCAACATTATTATACATTTATATCAATACAAAACTAAATTAATCCTTCCAACTAATCAATTAAATTTTAATATCCAAAAACCTATTAAATTAAAAAATAACTTAAGTTCCAAAAACTCAATCATGGGTTTGAAAATTAAATAAAATAATTTTAAATTATTTATTTTACACCATAAATTTATATTTGGATAATAAAAAGGTTTTATATTTTTTTAATTTATTCTTATATCATAAAAATGTTATAAAATTTATGGTATTTTTAAAATCAATATTTACCACTATTTAACAAAAAATAAACTTTTCAAATAAATCCCAAAAAAAATATAAATAGATAATGTCAACATGTTTTATTAAAAAATTATGTAAATTTCATAAAATTAATATTATAAAATATATAAATTTATCTTTTAAATGAAAATAAAAATATAATTAAAAAATTATTTCATTGAAAAATGCCCTTTAAACTTAAAGTGTTCTTAATCTTATTTCATATAACTTACCAAAGAGTGTTAGATTATTTATTTTAAAATTATATAATTCTAATGTTATTTTTACCATACATTTTAATTAAATAGTATACACTTCAATTAAATGTTCTGTATATCACACATTATTCAACCTAATATTTACATAAAGCAATCAATTATAAAATATCAAGGTGTTACATTCTCACACCCTTAATGAAATTGTTTCCTAACAATTTAAATTTATTATAACCAAAAAAATAGTATATCATGAAATGATAATAAGATCATATGTATATTTTTTTATGATAAATAATTTCAAATAACTTTTTGTAAACTTAGTATTTCTTAATTAAATGTTCCTAAAACTGTGTATGTGTCATTATATGACTCATACTTTTGAATAAATTTCCAAAAGTATTCCTTGATAGCTAATAAATATGACTTAATAGATTTATCTTCCTATTTTTTGAGTAGAGAAATTATTTTCACATCAAGTTAAAGAATATGAAAAAATATATTTAATTGATTTATTTCCATTTTATATGATAAATTTCATGATTTAGTTGTATTTCGAGCAGTTTTATACCTATTATTCAACTCATATTATAATATATAAATAAACATGAAGAATATTTTTGGCATGAATAACTATAATAAAATTTTAATAGATCATAATATCAGTAAATGGATGGTGTTTTATTCCTCTTGTCTCAAGATATTTATCAAAACCAAAATATTTATCACTAGTTAATATAAAATTCTATATAAATAATCTTTTATATAAATAAATAATACATTAATATTCAAACCCTTAATAATAAAACCCAATTTTTAACATAAATCATTCCAAAACTAACTAACCATAAAACTATTCAAAATAAGATAAAAAAAATTTAAACCCATATATTGAAAGGATTTTATCACATATTCTTCCAAAATCAACTTAACATTTATCTCTAAACAAACTTAATCACTCATAAAGTCACATAACAAAAGCATATTTTCCTTAATCATATAATATCAAAAATATGTTAATACATTCCATAAATAAATTGAATCCCCATAAATCAAAAAAAACATATAATATTTTAAAAGATAACTCAATATTTAATACTCAGTTAATATCAACCACATTGATATAAAATCCCATTGTAGAAAAAAATATCACACTTACCAAGTTTCCCATAATTCTTCCTAAAATATTATAAACTTATTTAAAAAAACATTTAACCACCTATTCGAAATATCATTTTTTTATCCCATGGTCATCTATACAATAAAAACTATATTATAAGAAATATAATTAATCTTTATCCCAATTAACCAAAACTTACTCAACATCAAATATTATATTAATAAACATGGTTATCTATACTTAAATCATTCGTGATTCATAAAAGACAACAAACATATCCCAAAATATCATTAATCACCTTAAAATGAAATCACATAAGACCTTAAAAGTGTATCTTTACCATTAAACTTATGATCATTCTTAAATCTTAATAATCCTTAAATAAAATACCACTACATTATAACTATTGAAACTATATATAGACACTTTAATCATTAAAATTGATTTATAAATCATTAAATATCCTTTTCTGTATTGTTATTTAATACTTATTTGTAATAATAAAAAATATGAATCATGTTCTAAGATTCATAAATCTAAATCAAATCATTTTTCTTAATTTAAATATATAAAAATAATTCATACATTTTAAATGTTATTCATAGTTTCTTCATCTTCAAAATATGAAATTGTTAAACCTTTATTCATATAGCATCCCATCTTTTTATAACATAAACTTTCATTTCATTACACGGAACTGAGGATCTTTAAGGCTTAGTGTCTTGGAAACAAGGAACATAATACAAGAAAACAACACAAAAAATTCTTCTAAAACACTTTAAAGGCTTCTCCTTAAGTTCATCCTAGTTTCTTTACTGCATCTCATAACCTGGGGACATACATCAAAAGAAAGGGTGAGCAGAAGGCCCAGTAAGGGAAACAAGAGAAATATTTTACATGTGAACTTGAGATACTTCAATAAAGACATGAAAAGAACTTTAAGGCATGAGAATGAAATCATGAGATGCATCATAATAAAAATAACATTTTTCATAACTTGAAGATGTGGCTGCAACATATAATATTGACAATCATTTAGTTTCACTAAGGTCCATCCCCAAGGTGTCATTAAAAATTACCAAGGTTATTCACCAAGGTATCAGTCTAAAAAGTCATCTCTAGAGATTAAGTCTTTACCCACTGCATTGGAGCACTATCTGGGCGCACCCTTGACATGTATTTATTATCATGTGAGCCACATATATCATCATCAATCATTTCATAAACAACCCATATAGCATAAAATAAATGGGTTTCATTTCATAATCATAACGTTTTAAAAACTGCTTTAAAGACATGATCTTTATGTCACTTTAAACCCAAGGAAAGGGGAAGCGAGTTTCATGTATGTAAATAGAAGAATTTAAAATAGAACATTTTGATATATATGTGAATACCCTTTTAGAAATATGATCTTTGAGTATTCACTTTATAACATAATAATTTTGAGAAAAGAGAGAGGCATTTTGAGATGAAAATTCTGCAGCATAACGGCTATGTTACAAGGTTTTAGAAAACATTGAAAAGAGAGGGAACATGGGTCACCTACTCATAAATGATCCATAGAACAGTAGGGGGCATAATATAAGAGATTTAAGAACATGGTAATTAAATTTGAAAGATATACCATATGAAATGAAAAACATGGACGTGAGACAAAAATAAGATTTCTCTTATAAAAATTCGGCAGTCTAACGGCGTCACTTCAACTTCAATAAAAAAATATTTGACAAGATCAAATAGGGTATCTCATCATATGATCATAAGAGATCAGTATGATATATATAAGGATCATACCCCAACATAATAAAAAGGATCTTGAAAAACTTGACATGAAAATCGAAGTTGAAAAATGAGAAGGGTGAAAGAATCCCTTAAAAATTCGGCAGCCTAACGGCGTCACTTAAACTTTCATAAAACGAAATGATGAGAAAAAGAGGGGATCTCTCATCATATAAACATGAAAAGGGAAGTAAGAGGAATATAAAAGAACATCCTATCACATAAGAACATGGATCATAAAAGGAATGACATAAAAGAGATTACATGAAAGGAAAGAGAGAGGTCGGATCCCTTACCTTAAAACGTAACTCTTAAAACTCAATGGTTTGGACCTTGAGGGATTGGGGGAACCTTGGGAGGACACCTTGGGAGGTAAGGAGACCAGAACTTAGTTGGGGGAGATTTGGGAGTGAAAACTAAAGGAGTAAAGGGTGGGTATTTATAGGGAAAGTGAGGGGACAAGGCATTAATGGCTAAGGGACACCTCACAAGTGCTTTTCTCAAAACCATGTGCTCTCCCTTGGCATTTACCAGGGAGTTAGGCCACATGGGGCCCCCAAAACAATAATTCATCACCCTTGGCCGGCCAACCCTTAAAATATCTCATGACATCATCATGACACAGTTATGATGTCATTAAACATACCGAAACACTAAAACTGCATTTTTACTATTCACTGAAAAATTCATCTTTCTCAGAAAAATCCCAAAATTTCACTTTAACCAAATATCGATGCTCTAATTACATTTATGAACTCCATTTTATAAAAATAATTTTCTAAATATTTTTAATTTAATTTTTAAATAAAGACACTATTCATCGAGAATTCGTTTTTTTCAGAAAATCCCCAAAAATTACCATAACATAATATCGATGCTCTGAGTTCAAAAATAAATTCCTTTTTATAAAAATAATTTTCTAATTATTTTTAATTAAATTTTTAATTAAAAAACACTATTCACCCGAAAAAACTAATACTTGACTAATAATTTATGAAACCGTTATTTACCCATTGTATTGAATCACATTACTTAATCTAGGTGTCTAAATTATATTAAAACTTTCTTTGAGTGAAATTACTAATCCATTTGGTCACATTACTAATCCTAAGTGTAAAATCACTATTCATAATTTACTATTCATCAAAAATTAAGTTGATCTTATTAAACTCCAAATTCATTACTGGACACTTTTGTAGAAGACAATTTTTGGAAAATCATTACACATCATTAATTATTTAGGGTTTACATAAATATTTTAAAATATCCTTTTTTTCAAAATTCATCAATAAAATACATCCTAAAATTATCCGGAAATTTGAAATTTCACAAACATCACTAAAGGAAGAAATCTCAATTCATTCATCCCAAAGGATTACACAAAGAAGCTATGGTCTCATCACATAACCCCTTATAACACCGGCATATGACCTAAGTGTAAGGTGTGATATGGTGAGAGAATCTGAGGGAGGCTCAGATAACATTGCCCTTGTAGTAATCTCTACTAACTTGAACTTCTCCCGCAGGCGTTTCCGTTCAAGCTTGACACGCTGGAGTTTGGCTTGGGCTTGGTCCAAAGTGAAGCCCACAGATGCTACCTCCTTCCCAAGCTCTGATAAGTGGGCTTCATAAGGTTCGAGTCTACAGGATGAATCCATCGACTCCTCTTTCTACATTAACCATTAAAATCTTATTATATCATTATGAGTAAGTTAATATACTACTCAAAAAGATTGGGTCGTTACATTCTTCCCCCCTTAAGAAATTTCGTCCTCGAAATTTATACTTGAGGCCTAGTCGAAAAGGTGAGGGTACTTTTGCTTCATTGTTTCCTCAGGCTCCCAAGTCGCTTCTTCATATTTATGATTCCTCGACAACACTTTCACAAGGTGGGTAGTCTTGTTTCGTAGAACCTTGTCTCTACGGTCCAAGATCTCCACTGGCCGCTCCTCATAAGAGAGGTCATGTTCCAGTTGTACCACCTCTGGGTTCAGTACATGCGAAGGGTCGGGTATGTACTTCCTCAAGAGAGATACATGGAAGACATTGTGAACTTGAGCTAGGTTCGGTGGAAGTGCTAGACGATAGGCGACTGCTCCTATGCGATCAAGGATTTCATAGGGGCCAATGTACCTAGGGTTGAGCTTCCCTTTCTTCCCAAACCGCATGACTCTCTTCCAGGGAGAAATTCGAAGGAAGACTTTGTCACCAACACTAAACTCCAAGTCCCTTCGAGGATTGTCAGCATAGCTCTTCTGTCGACTCTGAGCAGCCTTTATGTGTTGTTGGATGGCATGAACCTGTTCTGTCATCTCTTGCACGAGATCAGGCCCAAGAATCTTTCTCTCACCAGTTTCATCCCAACAAGTACGAGTTCTACATCGCTTTCCATACAGAGCTTCATAGGGTGCCATCTGAATACTCGAATGGAAGCTGTTTTTATAGGAGAACTCAACTAATGGGAGGTGTTGATCCCATCCACCTTTAAATTCCATTGATCATAATATCAGCATGTCTTCGAGTGTCTGAATAGTCTTTTCAGATTGGCCATCAGTTTGAGGATTATAGGCCGTACTAAAATTCAATTCAGTACTCAGAGAATGTTGAATACTTCTCCAGAATTTTGATGTGAATCTTGGATCATGATCAGACACGATGGATAGTGGTACCCCATGCATCCTTACCACTTCCTTCACATATATCTTGGAAATTTGATCTAGAGAGAAATCTTCCCGAATAGAGATAAAATGGGCGGTCTTGGTGAGATGGTCCACAATAACCCATATCACATTGTTTCCTTTGGATGTTTTCGGGAGACCAGTTACAAAGTCCATAGTGATATTATCCCACTACCATACTGGTATGGGTAGCGGTTGTAATACCCCCTTAGGAAGTTGTTGTTCTGCCTTTACTTGCTAACACACCAGGCACCTTGTTGTGTAATCAGCAATCTCCCTCTTCATGTTATCCCACTAATAATGACCACGACGGTCTCTATACATCTTAGTACTTCCCGGATGTATAGAGAAAGTAGAGCTATGAGCTTCATCCATCAGTTCTTTCTTTATCTCCGGAATAGATGGAACACATAGTCTTGTACAAAATTTCAATACACCTTCTTGATCAATATTGAAATCAGGGAACATCCCATCCTTTACAGCCTCAAACTTCTCCTACAGCAAAGGATCTCCTTTTTGAGCCTTCTTGATCTTCTCTAGTAATGAAGGTTGAGAAATCATTTGGGAAAGGGTTGATGATGTCCCTTTCCTTATAATTCCCATGTCTAGTTTTACTAAATCTTTAATCAAGGGATCTCCTAGGATCCTCATTGTTTCTAGAACAACAGGATCTTTCCTGCTTAACGCATCCACGACTTTATTTTCTCTTCCAGGGTGATAATGAATTGAACAATCATAGTCTTTAATAATCTCCAACCATCTCCTTTGTCTCATGTTCAATTCTTTCTGCGTGAAAATATACTTTAAACTTTGTTGGTCAGTGTATATATCACATTTCTCCCCAAAAAGATAGTGCATCCATATCTTTAGAGCAAAAACAACTGCCGCCAGCTCTAGATCATGCGTAGGATAATTCTGCTCATGAATCTTCAACTGTCGAGATGCATAAGCAATTACTGTGTCATTTTGCATGAGGACGCACCCAAGCCCTTTCAGAGATGCATCGCTAAAAATAACGAATCCTTCTCCGATAGATGGTAGTGTTAACACAGGTGCAGTAACCAATCTCTTCTTCAGCTCTTGGAAACATTCTTCGCATTCCTTTGTCCAGAGGAACTTAACCCCTTTTCAAGTCAGCTTGGTTAGTGGATTAGAAAGCCGTGAAAAGTTTTTCAAAAACCTCCTATAATATCCTGCTAAACCAAGGAAACTACGAATCTCAGTTACTATTGTGGGTTGAGGCCACTCCTCCACAACCATTGTCTTTGTAGGGTCAATCGAGATTCCTTCATTGGTTACGATGTGCCCCAAGAAAGCCACTTGTTGGAACCAAAACTCACACTTGTTGAACTCTCTAAAGAGCCTCTCCTTCCGTAGTGTTTTCAAAATAACCCTTAGATGATCTTCATGCTCCTCATGACTTTTTAAATATATCAAAATATAATCAATAAAAACTACCACAAAGTTATCAAGGTAGTCTTTAAAGACTATATTCATCAAATCCATGAAAATAGCTGGAGCATTAGTCAAGCCGAAGGGCATAACAGTAAACTCATAATGCCCATATCTTGATCGGAAGTCAGTCATTGGAATATCTTCCTTCTTCACCCTCAGTTGATGATAACGAGATCGAAGGTCAATCTTGGAGAAGAATTGAGCCCCATGAAGTTGGTCAAATAAATCATCAATTCTTGGAAGAGGATATCTTTTCTTTATTGTGATCCTATTCAGTTCTCTATAATCAATGCATAGCCGCATTGATCCATCCTTCTTCTTCACAAAGAGAACTGGTGCCCCCCAAGGAGACACACTCGGTCGGATAAACCCCTTCTCCAACAAGTCTTGGAGTTGTTTCTTTAACTCTTCTAGCTCCACATTTTCCATTCTATACGGAGTCTTTGATATCGGTTGAGACCCAGGTACAAGTTCAATGGACAAATCTACCTCTCATACGGGGGGAGGTCCAGGTAACTCCTCAGGAAATACATCCATGTATTCCTAAACAATTGGAACACCTTCTATTGGTATGCTCCCTTTTCCTTCTTAATCATCACTGATTAACTCCATAAAGAAAGCTATAGGAGGTGCTTCTAGATAGAGATCAGTTCGGTATATCTCTCCTTGGAAGATAATTATAGGTTTTTTATTCAAGACTACTGAGATTTCCTTACTTCTGCATTTGATCTTAGCATAATACTTTGAGAGCCAGTCCATCCCTAGTATAACGTCGAATTCCAACATGGGAATGACTACTAGATTTGCGATAAGATTGTGCTCACTAAATTAAAAACTAGAGTCTCTAAACACTATTGATGCATGTATAATCCCACTTGGAGTCTTGACTGACAACTCTACCTCAAGCAATTCCGAGATTGATTCTATATTCTTTGCAAACTTGGAGGAAATAAAGGAATGCGTAGAACCAAAATAAAAGAAAGTAGTCTATAGTTTTGAAAGGACAACAAGAGTACCTGCTACCACGTCATTTGAAGATTCAACATCAGTTGTTGTGATAGAAAAAGCATGACCTTGCTCCCCTGGCCTTTTCTGAGGTTGATGGTGATTCCCCTCCACTGCCCCTAGATTTGGACAGAGATTAGCATAGTGCCCAAGCTGTCCACACTTGAAGCAATGGACTTCGGGTAATTCCAGAACCATCATTCCTCTGTCATTAGTGTTGGGGAGTTGAGGGTTCACCTCACTACAACAATTCCGAGAAATATGGCCTCCTTTTCCACACTTGTAGCACTTGCCACTTCTGACCAAGCAGTTCCCCAGATGCTTCTTCCCACATTTATTGCATGTGGTAAGTTGAATTTGCTTTCCACCTCTTCCCCGATCAAAAGTCTTCCCTAAACTGGGATCCAACGATCTCTTATTTTCATTGGATTTATGAGACCACTATGTCTCACCAAACTCTAGCTCGACTTTCATTGCACTCCGCACAATCTCCTTGTAGCTATCGTAGTCCCGGTTGGCTAAATTCTTCCGTAGGTGAGGCCTCAGTCCACCGAAAAATCTATCAACCTTCCCACTTGGATCCATAACAAAGATAGAGGTATATCATGAAAGTCAGGTGAAGTAAATCTCATATCTTCCGACAGATTCATTCTCCTTCTGCGTCAGCTCGAGAAACTCTTTCTCCATTATCATTCTCATGGAACGAGGGAAATACTTGTTAAAGAATATTACCCGGAATTCTTCCCACTCCATAGCTTCTATCTCTCCTCTAGGCTTCGTGTTTTTGACCAGTGACCACCACTGGTCAGCTTCTCCCTCTAGGTGATAAACAGCAAGGGTGACTTTTCCTTGTTCCTAACAAAGGAGTACAGAAAAGATCTTTTCAATGGAGCTTATCCATTGTTCCGCAACCAAAGGGTAAGTAGATCCACTGAATGATGGTGGTCGTTGAAGCATGAAGGACTCAATAGATTGGTGTTCCCTTCGTGGTGAGGTCGGCCTCTCAGCTTGATTCAAGTTATTACTCATAACTTGAGTCAGTTGGTTCATCATTCGCATGAATGTTTCCATTCCGTCTTCCATCGGAGGGCCGTCAGCACATGGTGCATTGCGGTCACCATCGGCACAGTTCCTCCTATTTCCCACCATTTTCTAAAAGAATAAAACCTTAGTGAGAAACTTATTTCATTTATGAATCATTTAACTAAGACTTCATGCTTAGACAATTACACTTCTCTATAATTCCTTCATAATGATTCATAAAAAGCTTGTGATTAACCAAACATATCCCCCGGGAGTGTCGCAATCAAGAGTGCAGCAAGGCCCGTTATCGTGCACCAGTTCCCGTTCGAGTCTAGCTCAAAGCTATGTTTTCGGGTTTTACCCCTATGTACATTTGTTCCATAGCCGCCTCTACCTGCTCGTATCCAGACAGGGATGTATTTGTTTGATAAACCACTTACTCAATACTTACAAAAATACCAGGAAGTATTCCTATATTTAAACTTTTCTATAGGGTTCTTCCTAAAGTTTTTATATCCTAATTTCCAAAAATAACTAAACCATCCTTTGATATGAACTATAGCATCGCGTCTTTTTATAACATAAACTTTCATTTCATTACACGGGACTGAGGATCTTTAAGGTTTAGTGTCTTGGAAACAAGGAACATAATACATGAAAACAACATAAACAATTATTCTTAAACACTTAAAAGGCTTCTCCTTAAGTTCATCCTAGGTTCATTACTGCATCTCATAACCTGGGGACATACATCAAAAGAAAGGGTGAGCAGAAGGCCCAGTAAGGGAAATAAGAGAAACATTTTACATGTGAACTTGAGATACTTCAATAAGGACATGAAAAGAACTTTAAGGCATGAGAAAGAAATCATGAGATACATCATAATAAAAATAACATTTTTTATAACTTGAAGATGTGGCTACAACATTTAATATTGACAATCATTTCGTTTCACCAAGGTCCATCCCCAAGGTGTCATTAAAAATTACCAAGGTTATTCACCAAGGTATCAGTCTAAAAAGTCATCTCTAGAGATTAAGTCTTTACCCAATACATTTGAGAGATATCTGGGCGCACCCTTGACATGTATTTATTATCATGTGAGCCACATATATCAGCATCAATCATTTCATAAACAACCCATATAGCATAAAAGAAATGGGTTTCATTTCATAATCATAATGTTTTAAAAAACTTCTTTAAAGACATGATCTTTATGTCACTTTAAACCCACGGAAAGGGGAAGCAGGTTTCATGTATGTAAATCCCAGAATTCAAAATAGAACATTTTGATATATATGTGAATACCCTTGTAGAAATAAGAGCTTTGAGTATTCACTTTATAACATAAAATAATTTTGAGAAAAGAGAGAGGAATTTTGAGATGAAAATTCTGCAGCATAACGGCTATGTTACAAGGTTTTAGAAAACATTGAAAAGAGAGGGAACATGGGTCACCTACTCATAAATGATCCATAAAAAGTACGGGGACAGAATATAAGGGATTTAAGAACATGGTAATGAAATTTGAAAGATATACCATATGAAATGAAAAACATGGAAGTGAGACAAAAATAAGATTTCTCTTATGAAAATTCGGCAGCCTAACGGCGTCACTTAAACATTAATAAAAAAGATATGACAAGATAAAATAGGGTCTCTCATCATATGATCATAAGAGATCAGTAAGATAGATATAGAGATCATACCCCAACATAATAAAAAGCAACTTGAAATACTTGACATGAAAATCGAACTTGAAAAATGAGAAGGGTGAAAGAATCCCTTAAAAATTCGGCAGACTAACAGCGTCACTTAAACTTTCATAAAACGAAATGATGAGAGTAAGAGGGGATCTATCATCATATAAACATGAAAGGGGAAGTAAGAGGAATATAAAAGAACATCCTATCACATAAGAACATGGAGCATAAAAGGAATGACATAAAAGAGATTACATGAAAGGAAAGAGAGAGGTCGGATCCCTTACCTTAAAACGTAACTCTTAAAACTCAAAGGTTTGGACCTTGAGGGCTAGGGGGCACCTTGGGAGGACTCCTTGTGAGGTAAGGAGACCAAAAATTCGTTGGGGGAGATTTGGGAGTGAAAAATAAAGGAGGAAAGGGTGGGTATTTATAGGGAAAGTGTGGGGACAAGGCATTAATGGCCAAGGGACACCTCACAAGTGCTTTTCTCAAAACCATGTGCTCTCCCTTGGCATTTACTATGGAATTAGGCCACATGGGGCCCCCAAAACAATAATTCATCACCCTTGGCCAGCCAACCCTTAAAATATCTCATGAAATCATCATGACACAGTTATGATGTCATTAAACATACTGAAGCCCTAAAACTGCATTTTTACTATTCACTGAAAAATTCATCTTTCTCAGAAAAATCCCAAAATTTCACCTTAACCAAATATCGATGCTCTAATTACTTTTATGAACTCCATTTAATAAAAATAATTTTATTAATATTTTTAATTTAATTTTTAAATAAAATCACTATTCATCGAGAATTCGTTTTTTTCAGAAAAATCCCCAAAAATTACCATAACATAATATCGATGCTATGAGTTCAAAAATAGAGCCATTTTTATAAAAATAATTTTCTAATTATTTTTAATTAAATTTTCAATTAAAAAAACATTATTCACCCGAAAAAACTAATACTTGACTAATAATTTATGAAACCATTATTTACCCATTTTATTAAATCACATTACTTAATCTAGGTGTCTAAATTATATTAAAACTTTATTTGAGTGAAATTACTAATCCATTTGGTCACATTACTAATCCTAAGCATAAAATCACAATTCATAATTTACTATTCATCAAAAATTAAGTCGATCTTATTAGACTCCAAATTCCTTACTGAACACTTTTATAGAAGACCATTTTTTGAAAATAATTACACATCATTAATTATTTAGGGTTTACATAAATATTTTAAAATATCCTTTTTTCAAAATTCATCAATAAAATACATCCTAAAATTATCCAGACATTTCAAATTTCATAAACATCACTAAATGAAGAAATCTCAATTCATTCATCCCAAAGGATTACACAAAGAAGATAGGGTCTCATCACATAACCCCTTATAACACTGGCATATGACCTAAGTGTGAGGTGTTCTATTGTGATAGAATCTGTGGGAGGCTCAGATAACATTTCCCTAGTAGTAATCTCTACTAACTTGAACTTCTCCCGCAGGCGTTTTCGTTCAATCTTGACACGCTGGAGTTTGGCTTGGGCTTTGTCCAAAGAGAAGCCCACAGATGCTACCTCCTTCTCAATCTCTGATTAGTGGGTATCATAAGGTTCGATTCTACTGGATGAAGCCATCGACTCCTCTTTCTGCATTAACAATTAACATCTTATTAAATCATTAAGATTAAGTTAATATACTACTCAAAAAGATTGGGTCGTTACAATTCATTCATTTTTTTATCCCCTTCACAATATTTTCTCTTGGGTAATTTATTTTCATAATTCCCATACTACCCACATTTAATACATTAAATTTATACCTTAGGAAGAACTTTATTGACCTTAGTTATGTTAATTAACTCTTCATTATTCTTAGGAAGTATATTTCTCTATTCCATCCTTTACCATATATAAAACATCTTCATGTTCCTTTAAGGAATTTTCCTTGATGATTCTACATACATTCTTGACACAAATAAGGTCAAATAATTTTACCTCCATTACCTTTATCATCTTAACATTCATGAAACTACATTTTTATCTTATTTGGTTGGTTAATAAACTCACTTGTGACTATGTTTTTAATCATAAAATAGGATATCTATTTAGGAATAACCCCAACATTTTTCATGGTAACTCTTATCATGTTTTTATACTTATTCATAAAACCATTACATTGTCATTTGCATCCATTATTAACATGGTTACCACTAGTTACATCTATTTACTAAAATTAAAAGGGTTAGTGTGAGTATATCAATGAAATTCATAATAAAACATATTATAAATACTAATATTTCCCTAACTATGTCATCTTCTATTCAAATATTTTGATTTATCAGAAAATTACAAAATTTCTCAATAAAATATTACCAATTAGATTTATATATAAACTTCAAATTATAATCAAATAACATTTTAACAACTAGAATTATCTAAAAACTTTATCTAATACTGATTGTAACAACTTATAAAATAATCATCCCGTAATTACATGATTTATAAGAAACATTGAAAATTATTAAATTTAAATGATCATTTAGGTTTATATTTTTTTGATAATTATGAAAATCATTAAAAATAAGTGGTAAATGTAATATAATGTACATTGTTTCCATAGAAAACATTTTCTTATGCTTACACTCTTATTTTATTCATTAATTTTTTTCCTTTATTCAAGACATGTCACCATTGACCTTGTCATCATTCCTATACATCCTTAAGACCTATGAAAAAAATTAAAAATTTGTAATGATAAAATTAAATCTTATTATAACATATAAAAATAAAAGGAAAATTGTTAATCCCATTTTGAAAACCATGATAAAACCATAAGAAAGTTTTTATTTTAAATAAATAAAATTTGAGCTAAAATAGTCATTTACTCATCCATGAATGAAAATATATTTCCCAATGTTTTAAAATAAAAATGTTTGTATAATTAATAAATTTAAAATCATAATTAATCAGGGTTTAATAAAAATCATGAAAATATATATTTGAAAACAAACCTTTCACCCTTAAAAGATCATAAACATTCCTTTAAAAAATAAAATCATTTTCTTACATTAAAAAATAAATTATTCAACAAAAAATATTTTTTAATACTGGAAACAAATATAGTTACCTTTCAAAATCATCTTCATATCACTCATAACATCACTTTTATAATCACTCGTACAAAGGTTTGATATTTAAGGTTAATTCCATTAGGTTTGATCCTAGATAAATGTCATTAACCAATAAAATAGTGGGATATAAAAGACCCACATATCATCATAAATGACATCCCAGAACTATATATCGATAAAAACACAATAAAATATTTCATTTCCATAAAAAACCCATAAAATCATCATTTTATCCAATAATAAAAATCAATTTCATTTTCCTTACATAAATGAGAAGAAATATCCTTTTTCTTTGAAGCAATTCTAAAACTAAATTTTTGGAGAATAATGGGAAAATAATTTATTTTTCAAAAAAATATAGTCTTATAACATAATATTTATAATGAAAAATCCCAATTATTATTGGAAACAGCGGCCATGCAATAAATATTGAAAAAAAGATCTTTTTTCACTTTCGTAAATAAATTCACAAATGAATTTTACATAAAATATTGAATATATTAATTTTAAAAAAAATTATAAAAAAAGTCAAAAGTATATTAATAGTAACCTTAATAATATTTTATATATAAATAAGAGCACACTTATAACATTTAAAAGGACATGGATATAGAAGAGAATGATTTTAAATCTTTTAAAATAAGGTTTTAATGAAAAATACCTTATGACATTAATAAATTCAGAATTAAAAGAAAATTATGAGTGGGAATAATAAATTTATTTCCAATCACATTAATTTTTATATATAAATGATAAAATAAATCCATATATTATTTTATACCACATAAAAAACAATACATTTGGTGAAAATAGAATAAGTCTCAAAGAAAGGAAATTGAGACATGAATTATCTTACCTCAAATACCAAATCACCATTTACCTATTTTACTTTTATAAATAATAAAATTATATGAATTATTAAATATTTTAATTAATTATTTCATTTTCATTCCCTTATAATTATTTATTTTATTTTATTTATTATTTTACTCAATTTAGTTACTAAATATATTAAGTTCTTGTTAGTTGTTTTGGGGTCATTCTATCCAAAATAGCTTTTTCTGTGTTGACCATGGTCAAAGGGTTCATTGTTTCATCGTCTATATATTCTTAAACATGTTATAAATTATAGATTTTTATATTAAATTTTATTTTAAAACCATCCATTTAATGTATTGATCAAAAAAAAATCCATGGCTTCATGGAGGCGGTATTTTATACGTACAAACAACTGACATTTTCATTTTTCATTAGATGAAAAAGAAATAAAGTAGATAATGTTTTAGATTTATATACTTATAATAATATTATAAAAATCATACTTATTCAATAAATCCATCCTTATTACCATCCATGTGAGATGAAAATAAAAAATAAAATACATTATCCATGGAGGCGGTAGTCTGCACGTATTCATGAGAGACGTTTCTATTATTCATCAGATAGAAAGGAGGTAGAAAATTTATATACCATCAAAATAGAAAAAATAAATTATATTAAGGATACTTATTTCATTATATTAGTACATTTTTAAAATATCTAAAGGAGGTAGAAGAATAAATAAACATAAAATAATATGGTTAAGACTTTACCTCTTCCCTAGAAATCCTCCATTGGATTAAACTTAAGGCCTTTGTTAGAGAAGATTATGGTCACACTAGGGGATTTGGAATGTGGTTTGGGAAGTTTTTAAATATAATTATTCATAATTTTTAGTGAAAACTGAACTCATATGTGCCTTTGGAAATGTTATATTATGCCCCCATTTATTGGAAAAAACAATGGTTCTTTCACAAATATTATGTTTTTAAGGGTACTGGAAGTAATTTTAAAATTTAAAGGTAGATAAAAATATATCATATATGAAATTTTAAAGCATTACCTAGCCTAATTGTTCTTTTATAATATTTTTATGATTTTTAAATAAATTAATATATTATTTTTTAACATTAAATATCCATATAATCATTTTCAAGACTATTCATATAATTTGACTTTTAAAACATAATTATAAAATAGAGTTAGAATATCAAAATATAAAAAATAATTTATAGTTCATAATTATCTATAAAATTAATTTAAAATCATAATTTATCCAAACTATATCCCATTTTATTTTTATAACATTATTTATCATATTTTCTCATAATCATTGCGTCAATATGGCGTAAACATTTTAGATAATTATACTATCATTTAAAATTAAAAATAAATTAAAATTATAAATTTAATTTATTAATCATCAATATTTTGATCTTTTACCATCCATAAATAATTTTTATCCATTATATTTATCATGAAAAATATTAAGTGTGTGAGAGAGACATTTTTGTTTATATTGATTTTATAATATAAAGGAAATTTCATTATCAAATAAAGTGGAATAAAATGATAAAATATTAAAATAGGGGATAATATTTTTTCAAAATAGACTCATATAATAAAATTTAGATAAAATTTAGATTAATATTTTTCCTTATATCACAGTTTAACCCCCTCGTTAAACCTCTTAACATTTACTATGGTGAATTGTTTTTTCTAGGGGAACATGATTTTAGGACCAAATATGAAATGTGAATTTTAAAAAATTTGAATATTATGATCCTAAAAAATTAATCAGCTTTTCATAATTAAATTTCTATAATTAGAAAAAATTAAATTTAATGTAAGAACTCGTAATGTAATGAGAAATAAGTTTTTATAAATAATAATTTATTAATCATAAAAAATATTTTACACCAAACTGATGTATAGAATTGATCCCTATGAATTTCATTGTCTTATTTGTAAAAAAATTAATTTTATTAGATATTTTTTATCAAACCAAAACTGAATTTAACCCTCAATACACTCGATTAAATTCAAAGAACCAATCTTAGTTTTTTATTAGATTAAAATATAACTTGAGTTTCAAAAATTCATCCATGGGTTTAAAAATTCAATAAAATAATTTTACATGCATTATTTTACTCCTTAAAAAAATTATTGATAAAAATGTTTGATATAATTTTATTCTAGGCTTATATCATAATGATGTCATGAAAGTTACAGTACTTGTAAAATCGGTATTTTTCAGCATCCACTAAAAGATAAACTTTTCAAAAAAATACCAAAAAATCAACCAAAGATAATTTTGACATGATGTATTAAAAAATTTATTTCTTAAAACTAAAATTCTAAAATTTGTAAAGTTTTATTTAAAGAAAAAAATAAATAAAGAAATACTACTTTCGTAGAAAAATACCATTCTAAAACTTAATGTGTTATTAAATTTATTTCATATCATTTACCATATAGAGTTTATTTATTTATTTCCACATAATATACTCATAATTTTGTGATGTTTACCTTTAATTTTAATAAAATATTATTCACTTTAGATTTATGTTTCATATATCACATTTTATTTAAAAATATATTCATTTAATGTAATACATTCTAAAATATCAAGGTGTTACAACTAACTTTTCCTTTATTTCCATGTTTATTATTTAATACCTGTTTACATCCAATAATAATTAAATATAATTTAGGATTTACCAAAATCCAAAAATGTTTATGTTATATGGAATCAATATTTTAATTCATGTATTCTTGTCTTCTTATAACTTTATATCCTTTTACTCCTTCCCTATTGGACACAAGTTCATTTTTATCATGTAATAATGAGCCACCATCCATGGTGAATATAATATCATATATATATTAATCTCTAACATATTTAGTGTTTATAAATAATACATGCATATCTGGAACAATCTTCCCCTTGGGGACATGTGAAATTTATTCCAATGCTAACTCTTGTGTATTTAGTGCATCAACTTCATTTAAATTTATCATTATCCCAAATTCTAATTTATATATACTCTATATTTCAAGAAATATGGATTTTATTTTACCTATTATCTTCTTTTTTGAAGTTTCATAAAGATAATATCCCCTTATTTCCATGGGATATCATATAAAGATAAACTTTGGGCATCATGGTGCTAGTATGTTTCTAAAGGAAACATTAATAATTGCTCTAAAACCTCATACAAATGTATGTTAAAATATGGGTTTATTTAAACTAATTACTAAAAAAAATCATTTTTCCACCTTATTTGTCATGAGGTTTGTTCTATATATAGTAGTTTGTAATTTATATCCCCAAAAGGATAATTAAAGATCTATATGACCCATCACTAACCTCACCATTTCTAACAAGCAATAGTTCCTCCTTTTATTAACACCATTCCACTATATAATCTGAAACGTCCTAACATAGTTGATGAAATATTGGTTAATATTATCTCCACCTTGATATGATCAAACATTATTTATCTTCATTCCAAACCAATTCTCTACTTCATTATTGAAATCATTGAATTTCTTAAAGGATATAGACCTATAACTTATTAATTTGACATATCCATATCTATTCAATTCATAAATACAAGTATTAAAGTATGAGTATCCACCTATAGGTTCAACTGGTAGAGGTCTATACACATCTTTATAAACCAATTAAAAACGTTTTGTGGCCCTTTAATACTATCCACAAAAGGGTTTCTTAGTCATTTTACCTTGTAAAGTGCAATGAAATTTTTCAAGTGGTTTTGTTTAAAAAGAACCTAAATACCCATCTTGTTAGATCTTTGTAAAATTATTCTATTTTACATGGCAATTTTATTGATGTGACAAATGGATGTGAAATGAGTCATTTGGACTTTAGTTTTTTTTACATCTAAAAATTTATTTTCATATTCTATTATATAAATACAGTTATTGAGATATTATGGAACATAAAAAATTCTATATTTAAAAAAGTAGGAAATTTTATTCCCAAATATTAATAAAAATTAGTCCATATTTAAACATTACATGGATATAATGTTTTTGTAAAGACTGTGCTTGTAATAAAAAATATTTAAGACTATAATCATTCATATTAACAATGTATGGTGGAACTCTCTTATAGCCAAGAAATCCAGTTTTCTTTATTGTAATATCAAATATCCACCTCATATTTCACCACCATACTGGATCTACATTGTCTATATATTTGGATGTAAGTATTAATTCCACAATCTCTATATCTAATAAGAAAATGGTAGATGTAGATAATCTAAATTTGATAACAAATGGACCTAAAGCCTCCAATTTTTTCCTCACTATAGATTAGTTCCTCCTCTAGTGGCCCTTTCATACAAATGAAAAACATTATACATCACATTCCTTTTTCAACTTCTAGATTTTCCTCACCTTGGTTGGAATCTTCATAGAATACTTATACTTTGAATGAGCCTAAGGGTCCTTTTCATTTACCTGCCTCATGTTCACCATAATGAATTTGGTATTTTCATTCATCATTTTCTTATAATCTTTGTAAATCATTGTATGAATATCCAAGAGAAATATCTCAATATTTTTCATATTATAATTCAAAATAAATCTTGAGAATCTCTGGGGGAGTCAAGGAAGTATGTGATTTGTGTGTATCTTATCGGGTAGCTTTAAAACAATGATGTTTAAACTCTCAATATATCCTATCATTTTGAATACATGAGGTACATCTTGTGAACATTCTCCCAGTTTGTGCATGAAGAGTACCTTAGATATCTCATATCAGTATTTTCTAAACGTATCAAAAAACATATCAAAATGGTTAGACAATATAAATTATGTATATATATATTTTTTATTATAGTCCTCACTATACATTGATCATATAAACAAACACTAAACATCTAACATATCATCCACATGTCTTATGTAGATAAACAGGTCCTCTGCACCCACCTCCTTAGATAGAACCTCTTGAATATGGGCTATAACATGTAAATCTTTTGTTCTTATCATAATACAATGTCCAAGAACCTATACCACTACTACCAGTTACCTTCAGTAAGGAAGTTATCTATTTGTAAAATTAAATATTTGATAATCTAGATTTTTAGTTTTTTCCGCTTCCTAAAACAAAATACAATTAGGTTTTCTTTCATTATCCCGATTACCAAATGTTACGTAATAAATTTTATTTAATAGTCTCTTGATATTTTATGAAAACCAAATATCCATCACCCTTGGATTTAAAATAACTTTTGTGTCGATATTATGGTGGAAATAATATATATTTATGTTCTCATAACCAAGAATTGGTCCAGAAAATTATCTTAAAGTTATTTAGGTAGGTTGTCCTTAAAAACTACATTAACTTATAGACACTTGATCTATTGAGTGGACTACCCATTCATAAAATCTTGATCTTTGAATTCCATAACACTTACCTCTTCATTTCACCAATACCAACTTGGGTAGTCAACCATCAATGTGAAATAGGTTATGTCAACTCAAAATTTTATTTTAAAAATCACTAATAATTGAAATCACCCTGACTTGGTAGATAAAATCACTTTAAATTTTGGTTTAATTTTTTCTAAAGTAACGGAAGGCTCACAGACATAATATTTCCTTTGAGGGATTTTTATCTTTATATTTAAATATTCTTTATTTCATGTTTTACATGATCATTAAAATTATATATATTTTAAATGAGTTATTAATTATATACTTATTATATAATTTATGCATAATCTATTTATATTATTCCATCTTTCATGATTTTTAATTCATTTTTTTATACGATCATGATACAATAAACAGAAATAATTAATGATGCACTTTATAAAAATAAAATAAATCTAAGTGGCATGATCCATAAATTTTATAATGGTTAGTTTTTTCAATAAGATAATAAACTAAAACTCAACCATAGGGAAATAACTCTTTGGACTTATGTTTGGTTCAAGTTTCAATGTTCCACGTATTCACCTATGTATCTCCTTGGTTAGTTTCACCTCATCCCGAAACATGAACCACCTATACTACCTTATTAATGTTTTTAGAAGTAATTTCTCTATATATTTTATTTTAATTTTTTATAGAATTTTGTGAAATTCAATTCATTAGAATATTTTTTTGTTATTGTCATATTTTGGGTGTTTAAAATGAGTGTTCACAACATTTTTAATAAGGTCGTGGAATTTGGAGTGGTGGCACAATAGAGCTGGTCATCTTCATCATTTATGGCTTTTCGGATTTGGACAATTGAAAGGGTATGTCATAGCCATCAGTACCAAGCCTGTGAATCCTTTCATGGGACAACTTGCTGATCAGACGTACTTTGGTGGAGGTGTGCCTTAATAATATTGATGCTGGGTAGAGTCACTTTCGTGTAGTCTTGTTCTGGGGTACAACCCTTTTAATTTTTGAATCTTGTTAATTTCCTGATGTCTCTGAAGTTTTGATTTCCCCCCTTTACCCTTAAAAGGGGCTTACCCAAAATCATTAAAAATATCGGCCTTTGGACCATTCAGTCAGTCAAATGATTATTAGTCGAGAAACACGTGTAAATTATAAATAATCTGTCTAAGCCATGAATTACATTACTTCATTAGTTGATTATGGTTTTTTGATTTGCGATTTATGTGATTTCCAACATAATTATTTAAAATTAATTTTTTATAAAATAACTTTATGGAATTGATCTGATAAAATTTTTATTTATCCATATTTTTTATAAATAGAAAAATTAGATGTTTTTATGACAAGAATGAAAATTGGTTTTTCAAAATAACAGTATTTAATTTTTGGAAATGGTATTTTTTATCAAAAAATTGAATTGAATTTATGATATATTGATTCGATGAGAATTTTATTTGGAAAGAAACATATTTAAGGGAATGATCATCCAGGTTTCTATAGTTAGAAATATGTATAATGTAATGGTTGGATATACAATGTGACATGGTTGGAAATAGCCAGAGTTAGTTGTAGAAAACCCTTATAGGATTCATCTTGGTGGATGAGATTTACTATGAATTAACCATAATTATATTTGGCGTACTTTATGTTTTGTATATGTTTGGCTGCATACTTTTATGTATTTTCATGATTTATTAAATTATAAAAATGTAAACTCTTTTTTAAATAATATTTGAATTTCATATGCTTATATTTAATGGGGTTTTATAAAATTTCATTATTCAAACAATTTATTTTTTAAAATGGAAATGGTTACATGGTTTGGAAAAACCCAAAAATAGGAATACATGATATTGATTCAAGGAAATCAAGTCAAATAAAGTGTTACTCACCCTAACCCGCATAACTTATTATGAATGAAAATGTTATTTTCAAGGGTTCATGAAAAATAAAAGCTACCCTGTTCATTATATTTGGATTATAGGAGATATTTTCAAATAGGGACGTAGTAGTGTTCATATATTCTTCTTTGGACAATTTTTTACTATAAATAATGGATCATTTTCATTTTTTTTCTCCAAATATCTCATTTATGGGTCTGGTTATCATCTTTTAGTATCATTATAAGTATTTTATTCTTTTAAAGTCAGTTTTAAAAGATGGTTTAAGTTTTAATGAAAAAACATTTTTATTTTCATATCATTTTTTACTTACTTTGATGGAAAACTATTCCCTAGTGATTATACTATATCCATCAGCACTAGTTTATATCCTATGATGATTGTAGAGAATTTTTGATTCCATGTGGTAGTCCAACTTGAGTCCCAAGTATTGGGTATTCATATCATGTCATTTAATAATGGTATTAGAGAATGATTTAAGGTAAATTATTCTCATGTTAAGTAGAAATATTAATTTGAATGGATAAAATTCATGAGGTATCAATAAAATGAATATCTAAATAATTTATATAGAAATATAAGTTTTAAATGGGTTTCTACATGAAAAAAAATATAGCGATATTTTTTAGGATGTTATCCCTTATAAGTGCATGTGACCATGGTGGGATGAGATTGGAAATGTATTGATGCATCATGATAAAAAAAATTAGATACAACATACATGTACATTACATTTGGTATCACATTTAAATGGATTTTAAAATTTTTTCGAATGGTTTTGAATTTTTTTATTTTGAGAAATAATTGTTTTAGAATTTAATATGATCAATTTTTTTTGAAATTTATAGGAATTAATTTTCAAAAGATGAATATAACCACTTAGATACAAATGGAAATCTGTGTTTAGAGTTTTTATAACTCTTATGATATGTGCATATGAAATATCTACATGTTGAATTTGTAAATTTTTAGTGAAATCAATATGTGTATATAACCTATTAATGATCATAGAGATGGTAAAATGAATATTTTTTATAAAATCTTGAAATTTTTTAGTTCAAGAAATTTAGGGGCCTAAAGGGGGAATGAATTAGTAGTTTTCGAGGGATGTAAATTAATATTTAGTATTTTAAAACATTAATCATTTGAGTGTTGTCCTTAGTCTGATTTGAATGAATAATGTATACTTGAGAAGTATTATGAACCCTCATGTTCAAATCCCTGAATTCCATAGGATTTCTACTTGTGAAAATATTCTATAAATTGAATTGGGGGTCTATTCCCTCGATATTATGAGCATAAAATAACATATAAATATGAATAAAATAAAACAAAATAATATCAAGGTTCACATATGAAAATCATAAAAAAATTTAAATATAATAAATAAATATACTCCAACATGTCATAATAGAATAGGCCCATTCTATAACAACTAGTCATACATCATAATGATGATCACCCACTTGGCTGATCATATGTAAATATAAACAAACGAATTTCAATAAATACATAGTGAACCCACTAAATAATCCCAATCCTCATAATGGACCTATATCTATAAAATCATTTTATTAATATGGTCTAATCACTTATGCAAGGGTTTCGACCATAACATGTATGTTGAACATAGGTTCTTAATGTCCTCTTTGGGGAATGTACTCTGTGTGAGTATAAAAATCAATAGTGAAATACTTATAAGGAACCTAAAATATAACATAATAGATCTCATATGTAAGAAAGTAAAATAATGGAAATAATCATGAATGCCTGGAATACATATAAACAAGTTTATCTGTTATGTGCTAACCAGACCACAGTGATGCCTAACCCCAAATGTTTTGACCAATGTCAGTAAATTTTACAAGTTGAAAAAAAAAACTATAAAATAGTGCAACCCTTAATGTCGAGTCACTCCACAATTGATAGGTTATACTCCCAATATTGTGATGGGAGCATCGTAACATGCTTCCTTATGAAAGAAACATAGCATGGGGTACCTCACTACTAATCCCTTGTAATCGAACATATTTGATAAGTGAATTTGAATCATGGAAGGGTAATATAGTGACCCACTCCCTTAGGAAGGAAATGAACATTATAGTACACTAAGAATCTCCCTTGGGTCCCTTAGTATCCAAACATAGATAAAATTTTCATCTAAAACATTGGAGATTCATATCGTGACCTACTCCCTTTAGAGAAAACAAATAATGGGCACCTCAAGACTCCCCATTTACCTCAGGAATCTAAGATTACTTAGGAATTAAAAAACTGGGATATATTATGAAACAAAACTATATGTCATACATAATACATTATTATCCCTCATTTAGTACCCAAAACATTCCTTAATCTCAGTTGGTGACCTATACATATTTTTTCACCCACATCATAACTCATACAAACCAAGGATCAATAATTATATGCATAATCACTGTCTCATTGTCATTACCCAATGATAACCAAGATTTCATGAAAAATACATCATGTAAATTTCAAGTAAAAATGAATAAATTATCTTTAACATCTAACATAAGTGAAATCTTAGAACTAGGTCTCATATAACCCTTTTAATTCTTTACTTTCTATTATTTACAAAAACCAATAACCTCCATGGTGATTACATTATTAAAGATCAAATTGAAGAAAAATATATTTAAAATACCAGAGGAGAAAACGTATCTATTTTTTTATCCTTCCCCCATCAAATGGAAAATTGTATCCCTACTATTAACAAAACCCATTAAATTTATATGGTTCTAATCAGGCTCAAATCCCATTTTTTTTGTATCAATATAGGACCCAAATTTTATGGACATCTTTTTGTTACTCACATTTGAAGTTACCATAATTAAAAAACATTATCAAATGAAACTATAGTTAAACACACTAGGAATAAAACATCATTGATTACATAAATCATTACAAGTCTTATATTACTAATTTTAACCAAAACTATCGGTTATACCTTAAATGGGGATTCCCAGGACCATTGGAGATACAAAATTCATTATAGAAATTTTTATTTTTAAGATGAAAACTTATGTGTATGGTTAAATTATCAATGTATTATATTTTCATGATATAAATTTGTTTATTATAAAATAAAATAATATTTTTATTTCAAAGGAATCCAAAGATTAATTTTAATAAAATAAAATTTAATTCAAACAAAATAATAAAAAATCTATTGGAAAATATTACATATGTTCCTAAAATATTAAACATAGGTTTTATAAATTAAGAAAATTATTTTAAAAAGTATAGTTTTACTAATAAAACAAATTTCTTATCGATTAAAAGTTTTATAAAATTCTATGTCTTTTTTATATAATTATAAAGTTACAATATGAAAAAAATGATATATTCAATTTTCACTTATAATTAAATATTTCATACAAATCTGAAAAAATAATCCTAATAAAAAAATATTCTAATAAAAAATATTTCATTTTTACAAATTAAAATTCTAAAATTTTATAATTTAATTTTTAGATAAAATCATAAAATCTAAGGAAAACTAATTTTTATAGTAAAATAACTTTTCAAAGTAATAACCATTCTTATTCTTAATTTATATCAATTACAAAAAAAATAATGTTAATATATAATTCATATCAAAATATATATTATTCATATAAATAATATATTAATACACATTAATTTTATCCTTGAATTAGTATAAAAAACATTATGTTATTTCTTCATGTATTTCATAATTTTATTACCTCTATTTTTACCCACCAGTTAAATGGATACATTTTAACGGTTATATAACATTTTTCGGTTTGCTTTGTTTTGGTCTTGGGTGTGAAGAAATCTATTAAACATAATAGGTTTTAAAAAAATAACATCTCAAGGTGTTACAAGACCACCACCAAAATCATAGTGGCTTTACACCAAACTTCCAATGGCTTTGAAGTGTATTCAATACCACTATTAACCCCACTATCTATTGAGTGGGTTGTTTTATAACATAAAAAACTAGGTTTTAAATTATTAATAATTAATAATACAAAATAATTATATTTTATTTTCTCCCCCACCTCAAAATTTTTATATCAATATCTAAAAACATGTCAAGCTAGTCTATATCAAAATCTATATCTCCAATATCAAATTCACACCAACATCAATTCTATTGTAATTTTTCATCTTTCTTACATCTACAATTCTATAATCGCCCAATAGATTATAAAATATCAAAAAAAATTACTTTTCATCCATAAGAAACATCCATAAACATATCTAAACATATAATTTATCCATTGGAATTCAACAATACCTCTCATTCTCAATTCTACACTAGACACGGTCATTTGGTCCATGCACCAAATCCAAAAAAAACTATTATTTCTATAAAGAAAAATTCACCTTAATCTATAACATGGATAGGTATTCTCATGAATGTGACATAAAGATTCCTTTCCAATATCAATATACCTATAAATACATGAAAAATCTACTGGTATATTAAGCTAGTGTTTTTTTCTAGAATCTACATGGACCACTTATTATGGAACCAATTCATTATCTTAACTACAATTTCCCCTATCTTGAAACATAATGTATTCATCCAACTATAAATATCTAACCCCCACCCCATCATATTCAATGACACTAGTTTACAAAATAATTGTTTATCCAAGAGATGTAATTTAGAAAAACAAAACTTTTCTTACATGATTCCAAAACCAAACTAGAAATTTGTTCTCTAGATATTCCATCAATTTAATATTTTTATTATCATAATCCTTCTATATCTCAATATGTACCTCCACCTCTTCTTAGATAGTAAATTCTCAAATTATTCATAATTTTATACTTTGTGATAGTTTCCACATTTAAATACACCATATAAAAACTCATAGATCGATTAAAAACTCTAGTGTTATTCAATAACTAAATAAAATCAATTTACATAATCCAATATCCAAATGACACCTTAGGTACTAAAAGGTCAGTTCTCTGACCATACAATTGTAAGTGTTAACCAAAAATATCCCTATAAAAGATTCAAATAATCAATTTTTCAATATTACGGTCACCACCATAAGTTTTTCTATATCATCATCTCATCAATGCCAATATAATCATATGTTTTCATCTTATAATATTTAACCCTAAAAAGGCCTACTCAATGTAATCTAAATATATCATCACATATACCTCACTCGATGGCTCAAGGATATAATGAAACTCTAAGACACTACTATCCATGCCGCCAACTAAATTTCATTCTAATAGTCACTAGGTACTTACCAATATATCATATCCCACTCCCACAAATAAGCCACCTGAACTTAATCCACTAGAACTTAATATGTTCCATATCTCAATAAGGGTTATACATAGATCCACCTTCTTCATTTTATCTCTAAGACCAATCTTACCATTAAAGTTTCCAATAAACCACTTGAACTTAATATCCACCATGGGACCAATTTTAATTACCATGTACTAGTTTTACTGAATCAATTCTAATCATCCTCTTATACTCTAAGGATTTATTAATATTTATCTAGAATTTATAAACAAATATAGCTCAAGGTCTCTATAAACCTTCCACTAAAAGTATCATTTCATAAAATACATGATTACATAGTATTAATGTTCCATTTCACTTATAATACTTTTTAGATCCTAAACAAAGTAATGTTTAGTTGGATACTATATATTAACCACATTTCCCAACATAATGCCTCACATGAAATTATAATATCAACCAATCACCTAGAACTTTATAATAAATTCTCAATATATATCTCTTTTACAATCTATACACACATTCCACCCAAGTCATATCCAAAAAAACATCATTCCCACTATGAGTTATTATATCCCTATTCGACCCATTCAATATATCACACGTGATATCTAAACACACACTTTTTTCCCTCCATGTAAAGAGAGAATCCAAAAACCCAACCTTTCCACCACTCACCAACCCATAATCACTCTCATTATGAAACCAAAAAACTCACTCTCATTCTTATATAACATGAAAGAAATAACAAATCTCTATTTTAGAATAATCCTTATCCATACTTACAACACGTATAGTTCAATATATACTATCGCTTTCTTATTTAGTGATTAATTTCAAACTAAATCACAACATCTCTATGTTATTGACACATACAAGTAAATTGTTACATGGTATCATGATACCAAACTACCACCCCTCACCCATGATCTTGTGGGTCATATATGATAAAAA
Organism: Viscum album; assembly: GCA_963277665.1. NCBI lineage: Eukaryota > Viridiplantae > Streptophyta > Magnoliopsida > Santalales > Viscaceae > Viscum > Viscum album. Next base: position 1,502,858,953 of record OY728119.1, on the reverse strand, counting down.
AATAGGCATAATCACTTATTCAAATAGGATAAAAATATAATCAACCCTACCCGTTAATCATTACTACACATCTCACCAAACACTAACTAGTATTTTGATTTTGGATATACTTAAGGTAATCCTCATGCCTGACCCTAACCATTTGAGGGTTTATAAACCATTAAAGCATCTCATTTAAATAACAAGTTGTACCATGGGTATATAGTGTAATGGTCCATGCCATCGTAATCTATTACATTGCCAGTTTTTTTTGATGGAGGTGTTTGGTGGAGGCTTAGAGGGAGTCTAGAGAAGTATAGTTTCTAAAGTCTATAAGAATCAAGATTACACATTTTTGTAAGTGAATTACACAATGTAAAATTTGGTTTCACATATTTTCTTAGAAGTATCAAGGTGTGTAATTATTTACACAGCATGACAAAGATTTTCATGGAATGTAATATTTCATATTTGAAAAATAAAATAAAATAAAGAGGAGACGTGTTTTTTTATAGAAACTGAACCTAGGGTATTACAAGGAATGGAGGGGGATTACAATTCATGTAACAACCTAATCATGTGAATTTTTAAGAAAATAATTTTTGGATCAAATTTTATCCATTAGGTTGTTATATCTTCTTCCTCTCATTTTGGGAGAAACCTAGGCACCCTATGGTTTCCTTCAAGACCATATTCATCCCTCTTTAATCTATTAACCCTAGTAGTTGTTCATTGGTGATTTGTGGTTGGGATGTGGTATGTTCTTCCCCATCCTTGGTTTTTTTCTTCCGTTCTTCTCCTAGGGATCCACTACAGTGGTGTTTCAGTAGTTTTGGGTGAGACTTGGTGTTTTTTTATGTATCATTGGTGCGTTATTGGTTTATCCATAGTTTTCCTAGTTTGGTTGTGGTTCACAAGCATTCTTATTCACCCTATGGTGTACACCAATTGGAAATATTATTTGATGTAAGATTTCCTTCATTTCACTTTATTTGTGCAACATTTAGAAGGGGTTTTCTTTTGTTTACCACTATATTATGTTTGAGATGGATTAATAAAAGATATAGAGTTTTATTAATATAATTTAAAGGGATAAAGGGGTTTGATTCGAATGTTTTTATATATTTATTTCTATTATGATATTGTGTATTGTTCGAGCTTGATTCCCCACTAAAACTTATGGCCATTGGTGTCCTTGTTTGCATTGGGTATATGTGATGTGATTAGATTATTTGGTTGTGATTGTTGGGATATCACCCTAAATGGAAATTTTTTAATTACTAATATTTGGATAATGAATCGGTTTCCCCAAGATTTGGTTTGTGTGGTAACTCCCCAAAGAAAAGTGGTTGAATATGATAAATATTCTTGTGAACCATTATAATGTTTTTTTGTGAAGTTATGTTTTATTTTTTTTGGTTTGTATTTGTTAGGGAAGTGGATGGAAGGTATTTGTACTGTGGGGTTGTGATGATCATGGTGTTATTACACAACATGGCTAAGAAACTGGTTGTATTGTAATGTGTTGTTGGATGAGGTAGTTTAGTAATTATTTTTTGGTTGTGAGGTGATTGTTTGTGGCTCATGATTTTGAGGTTGTAAGGTGAGGCTATTGGGCATGATATGTTTCTTGTGATATTTAGTTATGTTGTGCTAGATGTTCCAGTAGTTACGTAATAAATAAATAATGGTTTAATAATGTTGGTAATGGATTGGGTTTATTTGGTCAAATGAGATGAATGTGGTTAATAAAATATTAAATGATGGGTAGAGTGATTAAATATGGTTTTTTCTAAATAATGAAATTAATTGGTGTTGAAAATATATGGAATGTGAAGCGGCATTAATTTATTAGGGATCTTTACATTTTAAAATCACTATTGAAGATACTAATAAATTCAGTTTGAGGTGGAATCAAAAGTGATAGTGTTGTGAGATGGTTTGTTTGTTTGTAAACCCATATGTTGGGTTTGAGTGTTTGATATTATACATATCTTTGTATATTATTATTATTTCTATACATACCCCATCCTTTTTGAGCACTATGTTCTGAACACTAACATTGTCATGTGGGGGTGTTTTTGCCAACATCCTGTGAGGAGTATGGATAGCTGGGTACCTGCCCTTTTCTGATCTCTCTTCTAGGAGAGGTAGGTATAGAATAGTTTTTGATGTTTTAAGGTTTTTTAGTGATTTATATAGTGGTTGTTATGGACCTGGTGTCATCAGGAGAGATGTGATACCCAGGTGTTTGTGGGCGAGCTCGTTTGTGTTGTCACGGGTGTCTTTGTGATGAAATGTGATGTGCTTTATTAGGTTTCTTTGGGATGATATATTATGTAATGTGTTGTGAGGCTCAGGCAGTGGAGGTTAGGCAGACTGATCTATTTGATCACCATAGGGGTGATCCAGTTGAGGGGGATGGCCAGTGGAAGAAGATTTTGTGTGATTTCTAGCAGTATGTTTTTGGTAAGTATGAGGGTAGTGTTTCAGATGTGGAGACAAAGATCTGGTTGGAGGATCTTGATATCAATTTTAGTTTAAGCAGGCCTCTGATAAAGTACTGGGACCCTTTGGACGTTATTCATATGTGGGGAGCTATGTGTTATTGGTGGAAGTTATATCTAAGAGAGCAGAAAGTGGATGATGTTTTGTGGGTCGAAATCTAAAATGAGTTCTAAGTAGAGTTCCTTTCTTCAACCATAAAGGAAATAACCAGGAAGGATCTTCTTTATCATCAGTAGGGGAGTATGAAAGTGCGGGGAGCTCATAATCAATTTCAAGGATATTCGAATTTTTTTTCCAGAACATTTTCCAGAAGAGGATTTGCATGTGAGACATCTTAAGGAGGAACTTCATCCTTCTATCTAGTATACAGTTAGTCCTTTTACATTGCCAACATATCTAGAAGTTCATAAGAAGGTAGAAGTGGTCGATTTGAAGCACTCACAAGGAGGTCTACCAAGAGAGAGGATCCATCGGAGTTCTTTCAGAGGTAGAGTTTTCAGTGGAAGATCTCAGGCACTAGGAACTTTGGGGCTTTTACTGGTAGAGAGTCGACCTCCACAACTTTCTTTCTCGTCTTCTTGTGCCAGTGGTTTTCATGCTTTTCCTGGGCATTTTGTGTGAGTGTGTTTTGGTTGTGGGGTTTGTGGTAATTTCTAGATCTAGTTCCCAATAGTTCCCTAAGCTCATTTATGTTTAGGTGGATACATTCAACTCTATCCTCAGCAAAAGTTTCCAGTTATATTGTTTCCATGGTAGGGGAAGTGGGCTTTTGCTCAACTGAGAGGAGATGGAGTAGGTAGAGGTTGACCTCGGATGTTCCTCATGTTCAACTATAATGACCCAAGTGTTTATCTGGTGGTTTTAAAACCCCAATATTCCCTGGTATATTCTATTTTAAATAAATTAAATAAATTATGTTTCACACAGCACAAATTTTGAGTGCACCATGATCTATCAAACTAGCTATTTAAAATAACGATTATGAATTGTATTAACCAAATTTTGAAATTATAAATTTTATTTTTTTTAATTGAATCTAGTTTTTAATTTAAAATATCAAAATTAGCTCAAGGAGACTTTTTGTTATATTTCTTAAAAGTTTCATTTTTGATGACAAGTGACAAATACTACATTGTTCTTAAAAACCATCATTTTCATTTAAATAATTTTTTTATTAAAATTTATTATAAAGTCACAATATATAAATAATACATATATTAATACAATGTAGTTCATTTGAATTATTTTTAAAATATAATTATATATAAAAATTTATTGAACTTTTAAACGTCTCTTTTACCCACCTTCTAGTCTCATCTGCAGGAGTAACATTAAATGTAATTTTTTCTGATTCTGTAAATTGAATTTGAAAAAATGGAAATACATGGTTTTAATTAGTATAAAATTTCTAGAAAAATAGGAACAAAAAAATTGAACAGTCACTTTAGTTTTTTTTATGATAGTTAAGGAAAAATCAGGTAATTAAGTTTAAAAATAATATTATAATCATTATAAAATTACACTAGAAATTTTCTAAATTTAATCGGATGATTTTTTTCAACTGAAATCATCATTGGGTATATTTTTGGTCCAATTGGATCCACTTGGATGACTTTAATATATTTATGATATTATATTTAAAGAAAATCCAATAGAGTTATACTTCTATTTTTATCAAGTAAAATATTATTTTGTATAAGGTTATATGAGTGATATGGTAATATATAAATAGTATTTATAAAGATAAAATGTTTATATATATCATGTTATTTAATTTACAATTTTATATAATGAATAATTTAATTAAATGGTGACACAATGATGATGTAGTAATTGAATTGTTAATGGAAATATCAAATTAATGATATTAAAAATATTAAAATAAACAAAATTTGAAACATTTATTGTTACACAATAATTTTATAGGTAACTAAGACATGTTGTGAGTGTATTTAGTGGTTTGGTTCGATGTTATATTTTTTTGGATTTTATTTAAATTCAATGTAATGAAAAGTGTCAATATTGACACTATTGATATTTTATAAAAATAATAATTTATTAAATTATTTAAAAATCATTAAACTCATCAAAAAATACAAAATGATTAATATATGGTCTAAAATTTAATAAAATTTCTATTTATGGACAATTGAAACCAAATAAGTAAAAAGTTATAACCTTTTAATATTTAAAATTTTGTTACCATATTTAATATTTAATAAATTAATTATGGGTAATCAAAATTATAAGGTTTAAAATTAAACCAAAAACATGCCTAATAAATATTGGATGAATAATATTTGAGACTTATCACATTATAATCTATTTTTAGTTGTTTAATGGACACTTTTCCATAAAAATAAATTATATATTATTTAAATCTAATATAGTTACAAAATATCATTGTCATGTATTTACTAACTTTTATGTGTCCACATTCACTAGTAGAAAAAAGGTCTTTAACATCACTTTTTTTATTTTTGACATCGGTTTTTAACTGACATTGAAGTCACTGAGGTAAAAAATATATAACTTTTTATGTCGGTTTTTGTAAAGTGATGCCAAAAACTAATTGCATTTGTTTTTTAGCATCAATTTTGTAAAAAATTGAGGAAAAAAAACTCATCCGCATCATTTTTTCTGTTGGTTTCTATAAAAAAACGTTGTCAAAAAGTTGATAAAATAGCATCTGTGTCAGTTCTTTAAAAAAACCGATGCCATAAATGGGAAAACATTACTTTTGGCGTCGGATTTTACAAAACCAAATGCCAAAAAGTATAATTTTTTTCTTCTACGTTTTAGATCATTTCCTACGCTTTGATTTGACTTGTCATGGAGCTAAAACAGAGTTACGGATCAAAAGTTTTGTTCGTCAGAAGTTGAACATGTCAAAGATTCGATTGATACAACTCGTTGTAAAGAAAACATGATAAACATGAATTAACATCACATACACCAAATGATAAAAAAATAAACATAATACTTCAAAAATATTTCAATGGTTTTTGGAGCTTCCATTGAATTGATGTGTTTTTTATCATTATATCTCTTATATTTAGGGTAGATTTCATACGATAATGAAATTGGTGATAGATAATTAAATTTACACCATGGTTGGTAAATCTCATCCGAATTTTTTATATTTGTAAATCGATAATATAAGTAAATCATCATTATAAGAATGCTAATAGAGTTTATTAGAAATTAAGGACAATAATAATAATGAATATAAATGAATAAATTAGGTACCGTGATAAAATTAATGATTATAATCGCGTTGAAAACTTGTCTGAATCAAAGAAGTTGAAAATTATGAATGAAGGAGAAATGGATTTATATATAGTAAATTAAAATATTTTCGATTGATTTGTATACAAATGTAGGAGGTATTTTTAAAAATTAAATTTTCGTTGTGAAAGAATTGAAATTTTGATCTCGTGTATTGGCAAATACTCTTTGGCATCAGTTTTGTTAGAAACCGATGAAAAAGAGGATTTATATTAGTCTTTCGGCGTTGGTTTTTTAGAAAACCGAAGCCAAAAATTCCAATAGATATCATTTTTGGCATTGGTTTTTCAATAAACTAAGGCTAAAAAGTTGAAAAAAATATATACTTTCCGTGTCAGTTTTTTTTAAACAGACTCCAAAAGGAAAAAATTTGTTTTTTTCATCTGTTTTTAAATAAAATAAAGCTAAAAACATTTTAAAAAAACTTATCGCATCAGGTTTATTAAAAACCGAAATGAAAAGAAAAAATAAAAATTATTTTTGGCATCGGTTTTTAAATAAACCAATGCCAAAAAAATTTAAAAAAACTTTTCTTGCCGGATTATTAAAAAAACAGACATGAAAAACAAAAAATATATTTTGGCATCGGTTTTTAGAGAAATTGATGCCAAAATTTGAATAATAAATTTCCATGTTTTAGAAAATACCTTTATCTTCTATTTAACTGGTCGTGGAGCTAAAATAGAGTAACGGATTAAAAGTTATGGCCGTTGAAAGTTGGACTTCTTTAAGGCTTCTCTTAGAGAAGATCAACTTCCAACATTGATAACTTTTAATTCGTAACACTAATTTTGATCAATGACTAGTCAAATCGAAGATCAGGGAATTCTCTAAAACAATGTATTTTTTTAAATTTTTTGCGTCAGTTTTCATAAAAACGGATGCAAAAACATTTTTTTTATTTTTCTTAAGTCGGTTTTTTAGAAAACAAACACAAAAAAAATTAGTTTTTTGTGTTAGTTTTTAAAAAAAATGATGCCAAAAATTATCTGCAACCATATTTTACGTCTGTTTATAAGAAACTGACGTCACATTGATGATGTTAAAACCAATTTTTCTACTAGTGATTGGGCCAAAATCAAGAAATGAATGAATCAAAATTTATAATTTAATAAAATGAAATTAGATTCTTTATATATTTTAATTTTTAATTTTTAGAAGTGATATAATTACCTTTAAAGTCTCTTCAATTCTAAAACAATATTTATTTAATTAACATAAATATTGAATAAATGATTTTTGATAATATTAATTTTAATATATTTTGGATTATTTGTTGAGTATAATGAATTTCATAGATATATGAGATATATTATATATTTTTTAAATAATTATATTCAAATTCCCATTTTTTCTTGATGTATTTTAAGCCAAATTAAATGAATAGTATTAAATTTGACAATAATGATACCTTATTAAATTAAGTTATTATTAAATTATTTAAAAATCAAAAAAATGTTAAATAATCCCAAGGTGTTATATAAGGTCTAAAACTTATTATACTTTTCATTTATGAGTCATTTGTAAGTATTTGGATCCAGAATAGTCTTATTATATTTTTAATATTTTGAGAGTTTCCTAAAGTGCCCCTCCCCTCTCTTATAAAAGGTCACCTCTAATTATCTTTTATTTACACCTATAAATCCATTTGGATTGTAAAAACCCTTTCAATTTCTCCTCATAACTTCCCTCACTTCATCCAAGAGGCCATATTTTTGGAAGATAGCCAAATTAAGAAGTCCCTTGTGAAAATCAAAAGGAGATACTTGAAGAATAGGTAATTATTTTACCAATTCAATTCAATTTCATTTATTCTTTTACTTATTATTAATATGTTTTTTACATATTTAAGTAATTAATCTAGTATAATATATATTATTATATGTTATTTTGATTATGAGACAACTATATTCATCCTTTTATCCATCCTACAAATAGCAATATCACCATATGTTTGTTCGTACGACTTACCATCTCCATATCATGGTGTAATTTATTTTTATTTTCCACTTTATTTCTATGTGAACAATGATGGATATAAAGGACATAATTAATCAATATGATGTTATACTTATTCTATAAAATTAATATACCATCAATTTTCATACAATTTATCCATTAAGGGAATTATATCGTTGTTTGTGCGTACGTATGGCTTACCGTCTTCATGACACGATGAGATTTATCCTCCACATTAACCATTCATGAATGATTATAAAAATATATATAATGAATAAGTATAAAATATATGAAATAATAATTCTATTGGAATAATATATATGTGTGTTCGTCATTTACTTTCTTTTATTCAATACGATAAGAAAACGGAAACATCATTCATGCGTACATTTGGCCTACCGTCTCCAAGAACAGTGTATTCCATTCCATTCCATATAATATATATATATAATGAATATATTTGATATATAATTCATGTTTTATATTCGAAATGTAATTAAATCAAGATCTATGTAATATAAAACTCCAAAACAAGTACGATTAACAAAGCGGTTATTACCCAAAATTTTGTTTTAACTTGGAATTGTTAATAAATGGTTAATATAAAGTCGTAAATTAATCATATATGATATCATAAATATTATTATGATTCTATTAAAAGTTAATAATTTATTTGAAACTACTTTATAGTATTTTTAAACATATACAAATGGAATCAGACCTATGGTAAAGGTTAATTTTTCAATCTCATGATTATCTGAGATTGTTTATACGTAAGTATTTAATGAGACATATTTATCATCTATGTCCATGTTTCTTAAAAATGTTTTCAAATGGAATATTCTTAAGTTTTTATGTAATTTAATATTTAAATAAAACATCATTTTAAATGTTTTTAGTATTTATTCCTCTAAATCTTTCTCATTCATGTCCATGATTTCAAAATAGTTTTTATGAATTTATTTATAAGGACGTATTTATTTTTAAATGTTAATTTTTGAATTTCTCTCAAATGATTCAAAGTTATATGATACAATTTGATTCAGAAAACTATTTTTAAACTTATTATTTTATAAATTTACAGCTTGTGAAAAAGTTATTTCAATGTAAAAAATGGTATTTCTCTGAATAATTTTTTAATCATTTTGTTAGATTATTTTCATCTATGTCAACAACCTTCGTTGGATTTTATGTTTAATTGGGGTTTCTTTCTTATGATACAATCTACCATATTTTATTTAATAATTTATTAATATTTTGACTGTGGATGTGCTATTTTTATACCATTCATGGCTTAGGGATAATGTATTAAGAATTTGTATGCTAGTTTTAATATGAATGTTTATGTTGGTTATGATTTCCTCTTTTAATATGGGAAATGCATTGGACATAATTAGTGACAGGTTTGGCTCAATATATCCCCTTGATGCACCGGTAGGTCTCATGAGAAAAACTAGTTTGGGATTTTACCCATTTATGTATGGTCTGGGCACGAGGCCTTGACGGTATAGTTTTGATGTCCAACATTATGCATTCCCACATTATAAGATTAATTATTGATATCACATTTGATTATTAAACTAGTATAATATCCATGTGTATGTTTAAATGGAATTATTTGATATATTATTACCATATTATGCTCAAGATTATGTCTAAAAGTCTTGTGATTCAGTTATATACCTTTCCTTAAAAGTTTACGCTGATTTGTGATAGCTTCTGTTATATTGTTTACACTTACTGAGCATCTTTGCTCACCCATTTCTTATTTTTTACTTTCCCAGGATTCTAGGATGTGTATTATTACTGATATATATGGTTAATCTAAGAGAATAATGACATTCTCAATGTATTTTGTTTGTTGAATTTTATGTTTTTAATTGAAATGTAAGATTCAGTTATGTAATCTATTATCTATGAAAACTATATTGATCAGTAATTTGGAATTTGATTCCTCATAATCATGCCAATGTGTTAAAATAATGTACTTGCTCTGTGCTTCTGGGGCTGGGGAATTACATTGGGAATCAAAGTAATTTTAGCAACAACCTTGGAAATTAGATTTTGAAATCAATTATTTGAAAACTTGGCCCTTTGAATGACGTTGATGATAAGTCTAAGTATAATATATCATCTTTTAGATTTGTTAATGGATATACTAGGTTAATCCTATAGAAATACGTATTGATAATAATATGGTATCATTTATAGATCCTATAAATTATTCTTCATGACTATATAACAATGATTAGTGTTTCTGATATTGTGATTTAGTTTTTGGTTGATGGTCGAAATCGGAAAGGTTATATAAGTAATGGTTATGCTACTGATAAAGAAGAGATTACAAAAGAAAAATGTAATGAAGGAGGTATTAAGGAACAAGATGTTGAATCATACTTAATGGTTTAAGAGTTAAGTGGAATGATTAAGGTAATTTTGTATTTGGATTCAAGAAGTATTACATCAATGGTTCCATGGTTATAAGATTCATGAGATATATAACGATTATACTGTAGTACATCTTCTTTAATTATTTGGAAGCATAAGAATTTTACATAAGGATTTAAAGGTGATTAAATATTTGGTATGTGATAGTAAGATCTATATTATGTTGTGTGGGGAATCTGATGTTACGAATGATTTTGGAAATTTAAATACATCTTTAGACTACTAATTTGGACAGAAGTATTTTATAAAAGTCTTAAGGTTGGAATGGATTAATTTTAACATTTTATATTATTGTTTAAGGTTAAAAAATTTGATAAGCTTATTTTTGGAATGTTATAATAATATAGTTTTATAAAAAGGACAACCTGCAAGTCAGGTGAAAACTCCTCACATCTGGTAAGGTCGTGAGACTTGAACCCGTAACTAAAGGGTGATAAGGGTACATCACCTACCACTGGCCTATGTGATTTCCTCGTTAGTATAACATAGTTTTATTTATTTAAATTTTGTGATATATTAAGTATATTTTCATTTTTTTAACCATATTGGTTTAAGATAAATAACATATTTTTATATTATTATATTTTAGAGAGAAAGATGAGTTTGTGGTAAAAATTAGTTAAAGGATGAAACTCTGATCGACAAGTTAGTATGTGTCCTTGTATTCTTAGTATATTAAGTAAATAAAATTTTTGACTCTAGTGAAATGATATTGAAACAATAATTTTATCCCGATATTTTTTTTGATGAATCAAATTGTTCCTTACATCATCATGTATTCGTATCATTGTGATTGTTAACTTTCTCTTAATCATGTTCGCTATCACTCTCCATCATAACATGATGGTTATATTTTTCTTCCATGTCCATGATTTCTTACACGGAACACTTTTATGTGTTATCTCTAGTAGCCTTCGCACATCCCTTTCTTTATTTTAATTTATTCCTTTTATTAACCATTGTTTCGATGTGGGATTTTAATAAAATAATTTTGAATAGTCAAACCCCAGTTACCAAACCGAATTCAAAAATTGAGAGGAAGAAATTTATTTAAGGAGAGGATAATTTCATTCCCCAAGAATCCATGGTATGTTCACTTTTAAATAAATTCAATATCTTATATTTCATGAAACACTGAGTTTAAAAGCACCACGATATATTAAACTAGCCCTTTAAAAAGAGGTTCTGAATATAATTAATCAAATTTTAAAATTATAAATTTTATTTTTTAAAATATAGACCATTGTTTTTAATTTTTAATATAAAAATTAGCTTAGGGTAAATTTTTTCTATTTTTCAGAAAAAGTTTATTTTTTGATGAATAGTGAAAAATACTACAATGTTGTTAAATACCGACTTTTTCTTTTAAATAATTATTTTTCATTAAAATTATTTTTTAAAAAAATAGATAAATAATACATATATTAATCTAATTTAGTTCATTGGAATCAATTTTATAAAAGAATTAGATATAAAAATTTATTGAACTTTTAAACGCCTCTTTCACTCGCCTTCTAGCCACATATGTGGGATTAGTATTAAACATAATTTCTCCATTTCAATGAATTGAATTTAAAAAAATGGAAATAAATGGTGTTAAATTGTATGAAATTTTTTCCCTAAAAGGAACTACTTAATTTTTGGTGAATAGTAACGTTGGTATTTTTTTACCACAGTTAAGGATAAATCTGGTAATTAAGGGTAAAAAATATTATAAGCATTATAAAATTACCCTAAAACTTGTCCTAATTTAATTTGATGAGTATTTTTAGACAAAAATAATCATTAGGTCGATTTTTGGAACACTTAAATCTACTTTGATGAATTTAATATATTTATGATATTATGTTTAAAGAAAATCCAATTTTATTATACTATTGTTTTTAACTAGTAAAATATTGTTTATATGAGGTTACATAAGTGATATGGTAATCCTTAAATAGTACTGAGAAATATAAAATTTTAATCTATATCATGTTAATTTTTTTAAAATTTTTTAAAATAAATAATTTAATTAAATGGTTACATAATGATGATGCAATATTTAATTTTTTAAAGGAAATATCAAATAAATGTTATTAAAAATATTAAAATAAATAAAATTTAAATCATTTAAGGTTTTCCATGAATTTTATAGGTGACTAAGACATTTTATTTGTGTTTTAAATTGTTTGGTTTGAAGTTTTCTTTTTGGATTTCATTTAAAGTCAAAGTAATGAATAGTGTCAAAATTCAGACTATTGATATATTATAAAATAAAGAATTTATTAAATTATTTAAAAATCAAAAAAAAATTAATAAATACAAAATTATTAATATATGGCCTAAAATATCATAAAATTTTCATTTATGGACAATTTACACCATATAAGTAAAAATTTATAACCTTTTAATAGTTAAAATATTATTACCTCAATTAAAATAAAATAGATTAATTAAGGGTAAATCAAAATTATATTATTTAAAATAAAACCAAAACATGTCCAACAATTATTAGACGAAGAGGATTAGACCCTTATCCCATTATGATCTATTTTGTGTCATTTAATGGACACTTTTCGATGCAAATAAATTATATATTATTTAAATCAAAGATAGTTGCAAAATGTCACAATCTTGCATTTAATAATTTTATGTGTCCGCATAGGGCCAAAATCAACATATGAATGAATATAAGTGTCTATTTTTACATAAATGAAATTGTTTTCATTATATAAATTTATTTTAAAATTTTGGAAGTTATATAATTACCTTAAAAGTCTCTTCAATTCTAAAACAATATTTATTTAATTAACATAAAAATTCAATAAATGATTTTAATAAAATTTATTTTGATATATTTTGGATTATTTAATGTGTATAATGAATTTCATATATCTATAATATATATTATATATGTTTGAAATAATGATATTATAATTCCCATATTATCTTGATGTATTTTAAGTAAAATTAAATTAATAGTATTAATTTGACAATAATGAAATCTTATTGAATTAATTTGTTATTATATTATTTAAAGACCTCAAAAAATGTTAAAAAATAACAAGGGGATATTATAAGGTCTAAAATTTATTCTAATTTTCATTTATGAGATATTTTTAAGTATTTGGATCCAGAATAGTATTATTATATTTTAATATTTTGGGAGTTTCCTAAAGTGCCCCTCCCTTATCTTATAAAAGGGAACCCTTACTTATCTTTTATTCACACCTATAAATACATTTTACTTAGAAAAATCCTACCAATTTCTTCTCTCAACATCCCTCACTTCATCCTATAGGTCATACTTTGGGCAGAAATCTAACCTATGAAGTCCTTTTGTAAAAATCAAGAGGAGATACTCAAAGAAGAGGTAACTATTTTAGCAATTCAATTGAATTTATTTTCTTCTTCTACTTCCTAATACTATGTTGTTTACAAACTAAAGTAATAAATCTAGTATCATCTATATGATGATATTTTATTTTTATTTTGTGAAAATTATACTCCCCCTTTTATATATCCTAAAAATTACAATATCACCATGCATGTGTACATACGGCTAACCATCTCCACACTGTAGTTTAATTTGTTTTCATTACCAATTTGTTTGTATGGGTATAATGATGGATATAAATAATAAATATTACATGATATTGATTCTATATAATTAATATACCATTAAATTCCATACCATTTAACCATTAAAGGAATGATATTATCGCTCGTGCGTATATATGGCTTACCATCTCCACGACACGATGAGATTCATACTCCAAGTTAACCATTCCTGAATGATTATAAAGATATATATATATATATATATATATATATTGAATAAGTAAAAAATATATGACATAATAAATATACTATAATATATATATGTGTGTGTGTGTGTGGGTGTGTGTGTGTTTGTGTATGTGTGTGTGTGTCATTTACTTTCTTCTATTCAATATGATAAGAAAAAAGAAACATCGTTCATGCATACGTACGACCTATAGTCTCCATGAATGAAGTATTCTATTACATAATATATATATATATATACTGATTATATATGATATATAAGTCATGTTTTGTATTCTTAAAGTAATTAAATCATTATCTAAGTAATATAACAAGTCAAAACACGTATGATTAACAAAGTAGTTATTACCCAAAACCTTCCTTTAACTTAGAATTATTAATAAATGAGTAATATAATGTCACAAATTAGTCATATATGATATCATAAATATTATTATGATTCTGTTACAAGTTAATAATTTGTTTAAAACCACTATATAGGAGTTTCAGAAATGTATGGAGGGAATCATACCTATGTTAAGAGTTAATTTTGCAATATCATTATTATCCGAGATTGTTTATACGTAAGTATTTAATGGGACATATTTATCATTCCTATACACGGTTCTTAAAAAATTAAAAAGGAATATTTTTAAGGTTTTTTGTAAGGTACTATTTAACTAAAACATCTTTTTCAGTGTTTCTACGGTTTATTCCTCTAAATCATTTTCATCCATGTCCATGATTTCAAAATGGGTTTTATGAATTTATTTATAAGAACATGAATATTTTTAAATGTTAATTTTTGAATTTCTATCAAATTTTTCAATGTTTTATGGGACACTTTGATTCAAAATAAATTTTTAAATGTTCTCTTTTATAAATCTGTGTCTTTTGAGTAAATAATTTCCATGTAAAACGGGTATTTTTATAATGAAATTTTTAATGAATTTATTAGATACTTTTCATCTATGTGAACATACATTGTTGGATTTCATGCTTAATTGAGGTTTTATTCTTATGATACAGTCTATCATATACAATTTAATGGTTTATGAATATTTTGACTATGGCTTTTCTATTTTTATACTATTCATGGTTTATAGATAATGTATTAAGATTTTGTATGCTAGTTTTAATATGAATTTTTATGTTGTTTATGATTTACCCTTTTTATATGAGGAATTAATTAGACATAGTAAGTGAAGGGAGGGTCCATTTATAGCTTCATAATGCATCAGTAGGTCTCATGAGGCAAACTAGTTTGGTTTTTACCCATTTATATATATTCTTGGCATGAGGCCTTGAAGGTATAGTAATGATGTCTGGTATTATGAATTCCCACATTATAAGATTAGTTATTGATGTTACTTGTTATTATTTAACAAGTATAATATCTATGTGTATGTTTAAATGGAATTATTTGATTTATTTTGTCCATATTATGCTCAATATTATGTTTAAAAGTCTTGTGATTTTGTTTTATGCCTTGCCTTAAAAGTTTGTGCTAATTTATAATAGTTTCAACTATATTGTTTACCCTTACTGAGTATCTAAGATCACCCCTTTCTTATTTTTTACATTCCTAGGTTTTCAAGGTGTATGTTAGGACTAATATTCAGGGTTAATCTAAGAGAATAATTCCATTCTCAAAGTACTTTCTATATTGTATTGTATGTTTTGAATTGAAATGAAAGTTTCGCGTATGTAATATATTTTCCGAGACTTCTAAACTAATAGTTCCTTCGATATTTGATTCCCTATAATCATGTCAACATATTTAAATAATACACCAGCTCTAGGATTATAGGGTTGAGGTATTACAGAGGTGGTCATCATTAGAGAGGAAGAGGAGTTGGGTGTGGTTAGTTGTACGTAGTGGATGTAGTAGTTCTCAAGGGGCCAGAGACTTTCAAAGGAACAACCAGCTTATTTAGAACCCTTTTTTGTCTCTATTTTGATTTCAGTAGATTTTAACTCCTTTATTGTACATACTGTAGAACGTTTTCTAGGACTAGGCATATAGAGTCTTTCCATGAGTCTATAGTTGACTATAGTAGTCGGGGGGCCAGATCATCTTGTTTGATGTGTTTAGGGGGTGTAGACTGATGGTGGTACTGCATTAGTCCCATGGGGATATTTTATTTCTACAGATACATTCATATGATATCATTATCAACATCAACTGTTTTTATTCCATAAATTCTATTATTGACTGCTTCTAGAGGGGATTTTTGTTTTCAAATTTGGATATCCAATGTGTAGTTATTGTTGGTGAGTAGAGGTTTCTGGTGGTTAATCAGTGTGTGGATCCCATTATCTATTTGATGGATTCACTATCAATAGAATCATTGGATGCTGAGATGGTAGAGGTTCCCATGATCATTGGGGAGTTCCCGGATGTTTTTTCCAAGGAGGTTGTGTTGTTAACACCTCTACATGATGTTGAGATTTGGTTAAACTATCATCCTGATGCCTATCCAATTTTGATGGATCCTTATAAGATAAAACATTCTAAGTTGTGGGTGCTGAGGATTCAGGTAGATGATCAGATATAAAAGGGTTTTATTCGGCCCATTGTGTCATTTTGGGCAGCTCCAGTGTTGTTCTCCAAGAAAGAGGATGGTATCATGAGGCTCTGTATAGACTACCAAGGGATTAATTTATTGATGATCAATAACTATTACCCTCTCCCAAGGATATACAATCTTTTAGACTAGTTGAGAGGGTGAGTAGGTTCTATGAGATCGATTTTGGGTCTGGATATCACCAGTTGAGGGTGGAAGAGGGTAATATTCGAACAACTACCTTCAGATGAAGTTATGCACACTTTGAGTTTGTATTCATGTCATTAGGTGTTAAAAACACACCATCCATGTTCATGGGAATTATGAACTTTGTGTTCAATGAGTTCCAAGATCAATTCATCATCATATTCAACAATGATATCTTGATCTACTTGAAGTCAGAGGAGGATCACGTTGAGCATCTCAGATGTGTCTTTCAAGTTCTTCGACACCACCAGCTCTATGAAAAGTTATCCAATTGTAAGTTTCAAACATGGTAGGTTCATTTCATATTGAAGGAGGTGTCTCAACGGGGTCTGTTAGTTGACCTGCTGAAGGTCGAATAAATTATTTCATAGGAAGAAAAAAATAATAGGGAAGAGTTTCACAGTTTCATTGGTCTTGAAGGCTATCATCAGAGGTTTGTACATTATTTCTCTCAAGTTTCATCCCCTTTTATGAATTTGACTAGGAAAGACCATGTTTTTTGTGGAGTGATCAGTGTTAGGTAGCATTCAATTACCTAATGGGGAAGATGGATAGTGATATAATTCTCCAGTTTCTTGGGGAAGGGGTGATGTTTGATGTATTTTGTGACACTTCCCATTTTGGGTTGGGATGCACGCTAATGCAGTAGTGAGTGATTATCTCTTATGGGTCTAGGTAGTTATTTTTTCATGATTGTAACTATTCCACCCATGATCTGGAACTAGCAGCAGTTATGTTAGTGTTCAATCTGTGGGGGAATTAACTCATTGGGGATAGCTTTGTGGTCTTCATGGATCATAAGATTTTGAGGTATATCTTTTCCCAACGTGACTCCTGTCTATGATAGTGGTGGTGGAAGAAGTTTCTTTAGAAATATGATTTTGATATCTCTTACACATCAGGAAATGGAAATTTCGTGGTCGATACATTGAGTTGAAAGTCACAGAATGGAGGTTTTTTAGAAATATATAGATTCTTGGAGAGCGATTGAGGAGTTTGCAGCGTTTCACTTAGATGCAAGAGTGGATGGTGGTAAAGGTTAATTGTTTAAGATGATAGAGTATTATTCTATGATGTAGTAGGTAGAGCAGTCTCATTAAGGAGACTCAGTGGTAGAGGTGATGCCCGATTATGTTTTCCATGGTGATGATCTAGACACTGCTACAAAATAGGCATTTAACAGTGCCAGAAATGGACTTTGTCAGCGCTAGAAAGGTGTTGACTACATTAGCGAGGTAAAAAGGCACAGCCTTTTATTAGTGATGAAAAAGAGATGATAAAGGGTTCCTTTATCAGTGCTAAAAAGCACTAATAAATGGGACTTTTATCAATGATTTTAAAATCACTAATAAAAACAATTTATCAGCACTTCAATTTAACGTCGCTAAAGGAACAATTTATCAGTGCTTATACAAGTGCTGATAAAGGCTATATTATTAGTTCTTTTTGAATCACTGATAAATAATACATTTATCTGCACTTATAAAAGCACTGATAAAGTACCTTTTATCACCCCTTTCAAAATTGATGATAGAGGGCCATATAGTAGTGTGTTGTAAAAGCACACTGTAGCGCCACTACAATGTGCTGTAACAGCACACTACAGAACCAGAAACACACCAGATATCAATAAAAATAAGTACAAATATAGGATTTAAATGAAATGAAATTTACAACACAAACACAATAAAAACACTATATTATAGACTTTTCAAACATCATTTTATACAATTACATAAATACAAATTATTACATACATTCAAAAACATAAATGTCCCCCTATCTTTTAATACTTACCCAACTCAAACAATTTCCAAAAAAACCACCCCTGATTGATAAAAATAATTCACTTATTTAAGAAATAAATTATTTTGTTAGTAATAATATAACGAAATAAATTAAAGGAGTGTGTTAATTTTACTAAAATTGATGTCAATTTTAAATATAAAGATGCACTTTGAGTCATACTAGTCACACTGTGCATCATATTGAGTTGAAGTTGATTCCAAAACATCTCAAATGACTTGTGATTCATTTTCCTAAAGTATCAAAACAATCTGAATGTGTTTTCTCAGTTTTGAGTATGTTAGTTGTCTTTTTTACAAAAAAGTCATTTTAAACTGGAAAGATACACTTTTGACTCATTATGATCCCATCATGTATCTGTTTGATGTGAAATGGATTTCTACATGTCACAAATGACTTATGAATCATTTTCTTAAACTATCATGAAAATCCAAGCATGTTTGATCAGTTTTCAATGAGTGACACATTATGAACTAAAATGTCGATTTTAAACTGAAAACAGACACTTTGAGTCATAATGGGAACATCATGTATTGGGATGAGGTGAGGATGAATCCTAAATGTCATAAATGGATTTTAGATCATTTTTGTAATGTATAAAAACAATAAAAATGTTTTCCCTCAGTTTTGAGTAGGATAGCATTCCATTTTACTAAAATTGTTGATAATTTAAAAAAATGAACTTTGAGGCATATCGGTCACACTATGCCTCGAATTGATGTGTAGATGATTCCTACGCATCCCAAATGACTTATGGATCATTTTTATAAGGTTTCAAAACAATATGAATGTGTTTTCTTAGTTTTGATTATGTCACTTTCCTTTTTTACTAAAATGGAATTTTAAAATTGAAACACGCACTTTGAGTCATACTGATCACATTGTGTATTGAATTTAGGTGAGGGATATTCTTACACATAAAAATGCCTTAATGGTCATTTTTGTAAAGTATAAAAATAATTTGAATGTGTTTACATGTTTTGAGTAGAACAGTTTTCCATTTTACTAAAATTTATGACAATTGTAAATAGAAGGTCACACCTTTAGTCATACCGGTCACACCGTACATTAGATTGAGATGAGATTGATTCCTACATTTCCCAAATGACTTATGGATCACTTTCCTAATGTTTTAAAAAAATATTAATGTGCTTACTGGGTTTTGATTACGTCACTTGTCGTTCTTACTAAAATTTCATTATAAAATTGAAACATGTACTTTGACTCATACCGATTAAATTGTGTATCAGGTTGAGTTTAGGTTGATTCCTACACATCAAAAATAAATTATGGATCGTTTTCCCAAAGTATTTAATCAATTTGAATGTGTTTTCTCAGTTTTTGAGTATGTCAGTTTACCTTTTTACTAAAATTGATTTCAGTTTTAAATACAAACTCACACTTGGAGTTATACCAGTCACACCAAACGTTGGATTGTGGTACGACTATTTCATGAATGTCTCAAATCACTAATGGATTTTTTTCCTAAAGTATCCAAACAATAAGAATTTTTTTCTTGGTTTTCAGTACGTCACTTGTCTTTTTACTAAAATGTAATTTTAAAACTTAGACATGCACTTTGACTCATACTAATCACATTGTGTGTCGAATTAATGTGTGGTTGATTCTTACACATAAAAAATGACTTATGGATCATTTTCCAAAAGTATTTAAACAATGTTAATATTTTTTCTCATTTTTGAGTAAGTAGTCTCCCTTTTTACTAAAAATTATGTAACTTGTAAATAAAAACACGCACTAGGAGTCATACTGGTAACACTGTGCATCAAAATGAAGTTCGAATGATTCATAAACATCCCAAATCACATATAGATCATTGTAGAAAAGTATAAAAACAATTTGAATGTGTTTTTTGTAGAACCCCAGTACACCCTAAGAGGGGAGGGGTGAATCAGGGTGTCTAATTTTTTTTAAAGTGATGGATCTTTTTTCCACGTTATTAGGAATGTGTTAAAACTATATGATATATATGAACAATAAATAAATAATCACATGCAAATAGGCTACACAATACTTTTACTTGGTTCACCACAAAGGTATACATCCACGGAGCATACGCCGAAAGTGTGTCAGTCGTACCAAAATCCACTAATCTTCAGTAGTTTTGGAGTATAATAGTTCGGTCATTGTCACTATGTTCTAGGAACACTTCCTTTACAAAGGTTCCGGGATAGCTCACTACATCCCTCGGATCACTTCCCTCAACTCCCCCTAGCTCACTACCTTGAGAGAAGTCAAACTCATTTTATCGACTTGATGGTCACTTCAATAGATGTGCATTGAAGTCTTTTTCTCCATTCAGCATGAAACACTACTTTCATCGAAGTCCTTAATTGATGCACTTGAAATAAATGAGCCACTAAACCAGATATTCAGAAGTCTGTCAGAAGCATAACACAACACTTGCGCGCAATACCTCAACATGTGCGCATGATTTGTAAATTTTCACGAAAGATGACTTTTGTGCAACCCTTACTTTTCGAGCAACCCTTAACTTTCGCACAACTACACTGAAGGGATCACTTGGTCTTTCTAGACTAAAGGAACACCTTTCAAGAAAGATTAACTCTCTTCCAATCTTCTACATGCAAATATTTCACGCTGTTGAGCAACTAGATTTGCGTTAGAAAAATATTAAGTCTTCCATGGGAGTAGCCACCTATTTATAGGCCACAATGACCATGCACGCAAGTTTTTGACACATGTTTGTCGGTGTGTTCAAGATTCTTCTTAAGTGCGCAAAACCTCTTTTGATGTCGCATTGGGCATGTAAGATTCTTCCACACGACCTTATCTTTCTCCCACATTTAAGACCTGCACACAAATTTTTCTTTTTCAATATTTTGAAATTCTAATCCAAAATTAGCCCTTGTGCTAAAATTTCTAAACACACTTTAAACTTGGGCGAAACTCCCTTTTCTAAATACACATTGTTCCATTTTCAGATTTTTAGGCCCAAAAATTTGGCAAAACTAGAAAATGATGCCACCTTTAATATTATTGTTTGTTTGAACTGTATGATCCCTTTACTAGAAACAATTAAAAACTTCTTAAAGAGGATTGATAAGAAACACAAACCATACTCCATTTTCAGAATAGAACGTCCATGGTTCCAATAATCTCCCCCTTTAGGTTTCTTAGAAATCTCCAGATAAATTCAATAGAGCACCAGCCACAAGAAAAACCAGAAATCAAGAATCAAATCAGCCAAAACACTAAGTCTATGTGAGCAATGCTTGGTGTGGAAAAAAAGAGGGGAATATTGAATTGGGTTCCCATGTTTTGGAATTCATAAATATTCCCAAGAAATTATCTTATTATTCCACATAGGCATTATATATCATGAATGTATTCTTTTCTCCCCCATTAACAATAAACCCAAAGGTCGGTATTTGTTCATTGTACAACTCAAAACACCCCCTAGATTGTATCTCTTCCATAAATCTATATCACACCCACAAACAAATTAAAAACAATTAACATAACCAGGGAGAGGGTAATTTCGTAACCTCCTTGTGCACTGGGATGTGGCTGAACACCGAGGCTCAACCAATGTTTCTCAAACACAGCTGCTAATAGTGGCATAGTCAGGATATCAGCCACTTGCTCTATATTTCCCACATGATCCATTTTAATCATGCCTTGTTCAACTTTTTCCTTGATAAAGTGATATCTGATTTCAATATGTTTTTTACAGGAATGCTGAACATGATTCTTTGTAAGATCAATTGTGCTCTGGTTATCATAGAAAATCACCATTGGTTGTTTCACCTAATCACCAATATCTATCAGTTGTTTCTTCATTCATAGTAGTTGAGTTCATGCCTTTGTAGCGTAGATATACTCAGCTTTAGTGGTACTAATAGAAGTACTTTCTTGTTTCTTGCTTAACCAGCCAACACATTTCTTCCCAATATAGAATGATCTATCACTAGTGGGATTTCTGTACACTACATCTCTATCCCAATCAGCATTAGAAAACATTGATAATTAACTATCCCTTCCTAAAGAAAAGTATAACCCATAAATATGAGTACCTTTAATATGCCTCGTGATTTCTTTTACTGTTGTCATATGTTCTTCCTTCAGATTACTCTAAAAGAGGGCCACTAAGCATGTTGCAAATACAATTTCTGGTTGTGATTCTATCAGGTACCATAAGTTCCCAATGATATTTTTGTACATTGTGGCATATACAAATTCCACAACCTCATGCTTTCCAAGTTTGGTTCAAACTTCAATTGGAGTTGAAAATAGTTTGAATTCATGAAAATTATATTTCTTAAGTAGCTCTCTTGTATAAATTTCTTGATAAATGAATGTGTAATTATTATTTTGATTCACTTACATCCCTATGAAATATGTGAGCTCCCCAATCATAGACATTTTAAATTATAATTTCATGTGATTGGAAAATTCATCCACTAATACATGCATGTTACCACCAAATATAATGTCATCAACGTAAACTAGAACCATGAACTAATATTTTGGAAAATTATTCACATAGATACTATGATCTACTCCTCATTTTTGAAATTACCGCTTCTTGAGATAATAATACAGTCGGGAATACCATTCTCGTGGTGCCTGCTTCAAACCGTAGAGGGACTTCTTTAATTTGGAATCATTTGTTTCATCATTACCAAGAATAAATCCCACTGGTTGTTTAATTTAGACTTCTTCTTTGAGAACACCATTCATGAATGTTGTCTTGACATCCATTTGATATACATTATATTCTCTTTTAATTTCCATGGAAAGAAAAATCATGATTGATTCTAGTCTATCCACTGGAGAAAATGTTTCTTTAACATCAAAACCTTCAATCTATGAATATCATTTACATACTAGTCATGACTTGTTTATAATAACACTTCCATGTTTAACAAATTTGTTCTTGAAAATGCAATTTGTACCAATCACATTATGGTCTTTAGGACTCTTAACTATGTCCCATGTTGGGTTCAAATAAATCTGATCCAACTCTTCATTCATGGATTTAACCCATGATTCATCCTTTGCATCTTCTTTAAATGAGGATGGTTCCATAACTAAAAGGAATGAGGATTGTGCATTACAATTAATTCTTCTTATCCAGGTTAGTGCAGTTCTATCCCCAATGATACTTGATTTATCTATTTCATCTCTTTTGTGTTGCATGTGAGGTTCATATGGGGATTCCTCAGGCATTGTTTCTTCTTCTGAATCATCATTATTTTTTTACCTCTAAATATTTTTCACTCTTTACTTCACTTCATTACTTGTATATGTACCATGTCCACATTGATCCTCATCTTCTATCATATCATCATAAGGATTATTTGATACACTTGTGGTTTTGTCTTCAATGATCTTTACATCACTACTATAGACAATCTTTTCAAGTCGCTTATTGAAGCATTTGTAGGCTTTTCTTTTCATTGAGTTTCCAGTAAATATTCCTTCATCTACCGCATCACCATACTTCACTTTATTTCCTTCTTCGTTTTGGATAAATCATTTACTTATGAAAACACAAATATACTTCAAGGAGGGCTTCCTTCCATGCCACAACTCATATGGTGTCTTGGTTTCACCCATATAGAGCCATGTTCCATTTTGAATATATATCGTTACTTGCAATGTCTCTTTCTAATAATGATGAGGGATGTGTCTCTCAATCAACATTATTCTATCCATATTGTTCACTTTCTGATTCTTACACTTCAAAACTCCATTCTGCTATGGAGTTCTCACAGCTTCCACCTTATGTTGTATTCAGTGCTTCTCTAAGTAGTTCTCAAGCTTGATGGATGTGTATTCACCTCCATTATCAGATCTCAGAACTTTAATTTCCCACACAGTGTCATTTTTAGCAATTCGACCATAAGTCTTCATGCAATCAAGAACTTGTCATTTCCTATGTATAACTATCACACAAGCCATTCTACTATAATAATTTATAAAAAAGGACAAAGTAACTTTATCTTTGCATTCTAGAAACATTTATCGGGCCACATATTTCTGTATGAATGAGGTAAAGAATATTTGATGCTCTTTTATTATTTGGTCGATATTAATTGCATACCAATTTCTCATGAATTCACCTGTCACATGTCTCTTCATGTTCACGGTTTAGGATGGGTATATTAATGACAATATTAAGTTTTGATAACTTTTCAATGTCTTGTTGATTGATATGACCCAACCTCTTGTGTCACAAGTTGTTTTCTTCTTCAATAGTTATATAGAAAATGTTCTCTTTACTTTCTACTTGATGTAGGTTTCCATCAGTTCTGCAACCCCTCATGAGAGAATTTCCTATAAATCCCTTTATAGTGCACCCATTTTCCTTGAACATCACTATAGGTCTTCAGTCACTGAATTGACTCACACTCATGAGATTATGATATAGACCATCCACATATAGAACTTATGCCTTCTTTATATCTCCATTAGCTAGTTCAATACATCCACTACCTTTGATCTTCAAAGGGCCATAATTACTAAACCTCACTGTTCCATCGACCTTTTTCTTAATATTCATTAACAGTTTTGCATTTCCCGTCACATGGGATGAGCATCCACTGTTAAGAATCTCGGTGGTACTGTTCTTGGTAGCCTTAAGAGAGACTTCAACAAGATTGGATTTCTAATTATTATTCTTTTCCTTCCATGAAATATTACCTTGAGTGAAGGATGCAGATGGATTTTAAAATCTAATTTTACTGTACACAGTTTCATCATACTCACACTCTTCATATAGAGGAGAAAACTTATTTGAAAGAGAAACACCATCTAGTTGGTAAGTGTTGACTTTTCTTCGAGCTCTGTAGGAATTGTTCATGTCATTCGTTTTCCTGCAATACATAGCTTTGTAGAAAAATTTAGAGCAATTAAAACAATATCCATTGAACCCGTTTCTTTTATAAGAAGTTGGGTGTGAATTCATTCTCTGTTTTTAACCTCCTAGTTGTTCCCCATTTAAATAAATCATTTCCTCTTCATATTATGACATAGCATGGCCTAGATATCAATAAGAATTGATATTTCATAAGCAGAAATATATTTTCACTTCGATTCATTTTCATGTTCCCTTCCTTCAGATAAGATTGTGACAGCTGATTATTTTTTAAATCTTGTCAATATTTTTCAGTTATTCATCTATTTTGTCTTGGGAATTTCTTTATTTTGACTTCAGCTGACTTTTCAACATGTCCAACATCTAGATTTTCTTTTATTTTGGCTCATCTTATTCCTATTATTTCATGATTCAACATCACAACCAATTCCTCTATTCCCCATGCATGTGGGTCTTTAATCTTTCAAAATATTTTCAACTCCCTCAAAATCACGCTTATCTCTCACTAGTAATTATTTACAAGAAAATATACCAAACTATATTTTTTTCTTTGCCTCTTTTGATTTTGGTTGACTTTCCAGTTTACTCCTAAGAGTAACAACTTCTTCTTTAAGACCATTAATAGTCTTGGACCTCTCTTCCAGTCTGTAGGAAAGATCATTGATTAACATGGCATGTTTTTCAACTCTGAGCTTTAGTTCTACAACATCTTATGTGCTTTCAATGATTGAAGACTGTACATTTGAAAATTATTTCAGTCATTCAACTTATGCTTCATGATGATGAGCATACTCATATGATTCTTCCACAACTGCTCTCCAATTTTTACATTTGTTAAATTGATTCTTAGTATTATGAGGATCATCCCCCAATTCAAGTTTGGGATCGACATCAGTGTTCAACTAATTATCTCTAGCTTTGTTACATGATGGTTTTGACTTTTCTATAGTAGCCATCAAGAAAGCATGTTTCTCAGATTTAAATTATAATTCTTATTCCTCAAAGAAGTATTTATCATTGTCATCATCTTCTTCACAGAGAAAAATTTTCCTCTGTAGTTTCTACCCATGCATGAATCTTACCTTTTGAGAAAACCTCTTCTTAGGAATTTGTGAGTTTTCACCTTCACTTTCATTATCGTTAAACTTCCTTGACCACTAAGAACCACTGTTCCCAAATCTACCACAACTAGAACATTACAAGGGTAGACAATTTGGGTTATAGAGTAGTGGAATCCTTATCAAAATTTTCTTCACAATGTCAATGCTTCTAATTTTATAATGCCATGACCCCAGAAGCCCAGAGTTGGTGCATTATTCTAATACATTGTAATAATTACAATAAATCAAGTCCTAAAAGACCGATCAGGTTAGTAGTCCTAGAAATTAGATTACATACATGAACGTTACATTACACATTAGAAAATAAAACAAAACATAAATGATCCTTTTATAATTCCATTAATCCCCTAACTTAACTCTTCTTATCAATCATAAAACACTTCTTGGAATCCTAGGAAAATAAAACATACGAAAGGGGTGAGCTCAAACGCTCAGTAAGGATAACAATATAGTGGAAACTTTCATAAATAAGCATAAACATTTAAGGTAGTGTATAAAACTAAAACAAAATCCTTTTAAACATAAAATTCAGCATAATATGGAAATGATAAATCATATAATTCCATTTACTTATTCATATGGATATTCTACTAGTCAAATAATCACATGTAATATTAATAGTTAATTTCATAATGATGGAATTCATAATTCCAGACTTAATAACCTCATAGTCAAGTAATTATGCCAAGACTACAAATAAGATTTGGTCAAGGACTTGTGCCAAGACACTAGTTTGTCTCATGAGACATACTGATGCATCGAGGATCTATAGTGGGCTCCACCCATCACTCACTAAGTCCAATTCATTCCTCATATTAAAACTTTTAAACATAACATAAACATTCATATTAAAAGTAACATACGAAATGTCAATACATTATCCATAAACAATTAATGGTATAAAAATAACACATCCATATTCAAACATATAACAAAACCTTCAATAAAATATGTAATATTTGTATCATAATAAATCAACCTCGATCAAGAATAATATCTCATAAATGATGTTGACATAGTTGAAAATGATCAGTAAACAGATTTGAGAGAAATATCGCTTTTTCATGAAATCATTTAAAAGTAACATAATTTATAAAGGAAGTCATTTAAAATATAGTTTTGAATCAAACTATCACATTCCAATTTAAAACTTTTGAAAGTAATGAACATTTTAAAACATCTTTGTCCTTATAAATAAATCCTTAAAACCATTTTGAAAACAAGGACATTAAAGAGAA
This sequence comes from Viscum album, assembly GCA_963277665.1. Taxonomy (NCBI): domain Eukaryota; kingdom Viridiplantae; phylum Streptophyta; class Magnoliopsida; order Santalales; family Viscaceae; genus Viscum; species Viscum album. The sequence continues at coordinate 1,502,831,199 of OY728119.1, read as the reverse complement.
AAGTTTAGAAAAATAAATCTTTAAAAAATTTAAAATGATGTTTTAGTAAAAAAGTCCCGTAAAATGAATCCCTTTGAAAACAATTTTATGAAACATGTACGTGGATAATAAATATTTCCTAGTAGATATTTACATAAAAACAACCTTAGATAATAAAGAGATTGTGAAATTAACCCTTACCTTGCACTTTCCTTTGGTCGAGGGTACATTTAACCTCCAGTATAATGACTATAGTATGTTATTAAATTATAACAGAACCATATTCATAATTATTATATCACACATGATTCATTTATGACTTTATACTACCTATTTAATAATTATTTCCATGTTAAATTAACATTTCGGGTAATAATCACTTTCTTTATTGTACGTGTTTTAACTTGTTATTTTGGATCATTCCATTTAGATCATGATTTACATACTTCAATAATATAACACATGATTTATATATCATATATATTTATAATATAAACATGTATAGTAGATAGATATATATGATTTAAAACATCGTTTATGGAGATGGTAGGTCGTACATACGCATAAACGATGTTTCTGTTTTCATATCATATTGAATGGAAGTAAGTGAATAAGATATATGTATGTACATAAATACATATATATATTCAGTAATATTATTATGTCATATATTACATACTTAATAATAATACATATTTTTATAATCATTGGTGAATGGTGAATGTGGAAATGAATCGCATCATGTCGTGGAGATGGTAAGACATACGTACACACGAACGATGATGTCATTTCCTTAATGATTAAAAGGTGTGGAATCGGATGGTATATTAATTCTATAGAGACATTATCATGTTATTTTTATTATTTATATACCTATTACTCATAATTATATCCATCCAAATAACATAGTGTTGAATAATAAATTACACCACATCGTGGAGACGGTAAGTTGTACGTACGCACGCATGGTGATATTATCATTCATAGGATGAATACAATAATGAATATGGTTGAACCATATTTATAATAACATCATAGTATGTAGAAGGTACCGAAGTTATTATTTTGGTATGGAAACAACAAATAAAGATGAAGTGGAAGAAGAAAATAACTTGAAAGAGGGCGGTGAAATTATTACCTCTTCTTCGGGTGTTTCCTTTAGAGTTGATCAAAAGGGTTCCTTAGGATATCTTCCTGATCAAAGTAAGGAATATAGATTGATTTGAGGGATGTTGGGAGGATATTTGGGTAGGGTTTGGCCGAGCCAAATGACATTGTAGGTGTGATTTTCAGAGAAGGGGAAGTTCCCTTTTATAAGAGGGGTTTGGATCACTTTAGAAAAAGCTTGAAATATTATTTTATAATAAAATCATTTTTGGTTTCTAATGGCTCCAAAATGATTTATTTATTGGATAAGGTGGGTATGGGTCTAAAAAAGCTCAACCAATAGGTTTTATAGTGGTTTATGTCACCATATTAACCTTATCTTTTTGATTTAACTCTTAGTTAAATAGTTTAACTTTTACCGCGTCTTCTTGTATTCTTACACTATATGGTTAATAAACTTACTCTAAACTTACAAGAGAACCTCAAGTGGTTCATTAATGAAATTTATAATATTATTTAATCACTTTGGACGAACCTTATATTTTTAGGAATATTATATAATTTAATAATATAATATTTGTTTTAAAAACTCATTTATGTCAATTTTGATACTATTTAGTATTTTGTTTATGTGAAAGTCATCACTACTTGATTACTTCGAAAAATATACATTAAATAAATATTAAGATGTCATTTTCACCTAGAAAATTCGTGGATGTCATAAAAACTTTGAAATTTTATTTATTTTAATATTTATAATTCCTTTTATTTGATTCTTTTATTAATAAGTTAATTACTACATCATCATTGTGTCATAAATAAATTTAATTATTTAATGTCTAAAAATTATAAAAAAAATACCATTATGTAGGAAATCATTTCATATTTCTAATTAATATTTATAGTCGAAAAGATAACTTATATAAAACATTGTAAAAAAAGCTGTACCAAAAGATATATGTTTTTGTCATTTTTTTCTTTACTTTAAATTAATTAATATAAAGTGTCATTATCACTCTCAAGTGGCTCCATGTGGTTCCCAAATCGACCGAAGGATTCCCATGGTCTGCAATGTATCAACCAATAGTAATATAACACATGTTAGGGTAACTTCATATTATTATGAAAATATTTGTTTACCCTTATTTTCCAGATTTACCCTTTAACCATGGTAAATAAAATATTTACTGAAATAAATATTCATAATGTCTAAAAATAAAAGTTACTTATTTACATGATTTTTACCTCCTAATTACAAATATGGAATCCATTTTTCCAAATTCAAAACACCAAAGTGGTAGAAATTCATTTAAAATTAATTTCTGTTGTCAAAGCCAAAAGGCAGGTTTTTAAAAAGTAAAAACTATCAAAAGATTGACTTGTGTTTATGTTAAATTTAAATGTGAAATTACTTATAATTACATAAATTGTATTAAATGATAAAAATATAATCTAATTATACTTAAAAACAATGTAAATTCATAGTTTAACACTATAAATTATTTCAATTAAAAAAGTTCTTTTCAAATAAAACATAGTATTTTTCAATATTCAAAAAAATATTATAGTTATTAGAAAATTACAAAAAATTTATCCAAACTGAATTTTTATGTCCCAATTCTAAAAAGGAATTTAATTTAATTTAATTTAATATATAAAAGTGTCAAATATTGGTTCTAAAAAGGGTTTTTCTTTAAAAGGAGGTAAATTTTTATTTTTTGAAAAATCTTCTTTTATCTAAAAAAATGAATTTTTCTTATATTATGTCTAAAAAACACATAATATGGATTCTAAAATTATATTGAGTATATAAAATTCAAAATTCATTTAATACTATTCATAATTGATTTTTGAACGACTAATTTGGTAGGTTGTGGTGCGCTCGAACTCGGTGTTGCTTGTAGCGCAAGTTATTGAATTTCATTGAAGAGATAATGTACTATGAAAGATTGCGGAGTTATATTCTTCCCTCCTTAAATAAATTACATCCTCACAATTTGAAATTTTTCTTCAAAAATATAAGATTAAAAATATAATAAAACCTTTTTGGAAAACCCACAACGGAAATTGGGTTAATAAAATTTAGTCTTAATAAGAGGGATAGAGAAGTGAAAAAATCACCACAAAATTATGATATCGATTAGAAGAAAATTGTTGTAAATTAGAGACACATAGTTGAAGGAAAAATGTAAATATTTATAGGGATTGATTGAGGTCATCAATCAAAAAAAGTGTAAAATTGAGGGCCTCAAAGACATCAATCTATGATGATTTAAAATATCGTCAGTTCAACAAAACAAAAGGTATTAGGATAACAAATTTTTGGTTTTAAGATCCCTTCCCTAAAGTTTAAGAATTAATTTATTCATAGAATAAGAGGAAAAAATACTTGACAAGTATTGTTTCATCCTTCACCTAATTCCTACCATAAACTCATCTTTCACTCCAAAAGATAATAGAATTCAAAAATATTCTATTTATCCTAATCGTATAGGGTTCCAAAAATAATGAATTTATAATTCATTTTTCAAACTATTAAAAAAACTACATTATACAAACCAGGACATCACATATGTTAGTGGTAGGTGATCCACCCTTGTCGCCCTTCGGTTACGGGTTCAAGTCTCGCGGCCATGTCGGACGTGACGGGTTGTCACCCGACCTTTTGGTTGTATTTTTTATGACAATCCAAAAATAATATCAAGAAATTATTTAACCTTAACAATAATATCCAATACCAAACTAAATTTATTCCAACCTTTAGACTTATCCAAAATACTTCTATCTAAACTCACAGTACAAAATTTATAAAGAAGTTAAACACAATGAAGATCATTTTTTCCATGTAATAACATATGAATACCTTCATCATGTATTCTTTTAAAACACTTTAACACCCTGAATTACCATAAAACCTTATTGATTACATTCATGATCCTGTATTCCTTATAGAATACTGGATATACTCCTTCTATCCAAAAATGTTGTAAATTCAAACAATGATGGAATATACAAATCATTAATCAGTTTTAAGGTTGTCAAGAATATCAAATATAATTTATCCAAATAAATCATATATTCTTCAAAAATCACTACCTCAGTATTAGAACCATATTATCATTTATCTTTCTCTCAACTATATATTTTCCAAAAAAAACTTGCTATTGAGTCACATTTCTTGGTTCCACACAATCTCATGTCCTTGATGAAATAATACTACAGTATAATCCTTATATACTTTATAATTATTATGACATGTACATCATTAATACAATACTAAAATGACATAATACTTTAACAATGTAAGAACTCTAATCATTCATATTCATCTTCGGTAGTATCATAAATTGATTATTATTCAATAAGATCATTTGGGGTATACTCTGATGATTTGGACATTGATTCTCATAGTTTATCATCTCCTTGCAGATGAAGCATTGTACTTTTGAAACCTTTTTATTGCCCTTAAAATCACATACTTGGTGTCCTTTTTCTCTACACTTATAACAAACTCACATTCCCTTCAAGAATTTACCATGGTGATTCTTTCCACAGTTATCACATATGGGAAACTCCTTCTTTCCCCTCTTCCCTTTATCTATATTTTCCATCAAGTTCTTCTCTTGCTTCCCTTCAAAGCCATAGGACTCAGATAATTCTTTACTTATCTTATTAACACGTGATATTATTTCTTCATATGATGAGAATACATGGGAGACTATTTCCCTTTTAAATGCTGTCTTAATACCATGAAAGATATGATCCTTCTTAATCTTTTGATCATTCATATTGCTAGAATTCTCATTCCTTTTACTAGGTGCCATTTCTAAACAGTGACATACACTAGGTTAGTTTATGAATCACAATGCATAATTCAAAACATGTAAAATACCTAATGTAAATTGAAAAGATTATACATATAATCCATAATAATAAAATGTTTTCTTTGAGAACGTATTTATTCCTAAATCCTTCATAATGGCTTGTAATGAAAATGTGAATTATCCAAAGCATATCCCCACGAGTGTCGTAACCAATAGTGCTTCAAGGCCTATTGTTGTATACCAGGATACCCCAGGTCAAGCCAGAAACTCCTTGTCAGAGTTTTCACACATAGGTACCTCTATGCCAGAGCCGCCTTTACCTGCTCGTATCCAGACAGGGATTTATTGCTTGGAAAATACACAAACTCACTACATTACCAAAATTCCAGGAAGTTATTCTATAATAATCCTCAAAGTCTATCTTAGGGTAATGTTCTATAATCAGAGTTTATCTAAATCTATTTCCATGGTTGTTTCTAAACTTCCTCTAATACCAACTGTAACGCCCTGACCCTAGAAGCCCAGAGTTAGTGCATTATTTTAATACATTAGAATTATTACAAGAAATCAAGTCCCAAAAGACCAATCAGTTTAGCAGTCTTAGAAAATAGATTACATACATGAATGTTACATTACACATTAGAAAATAAAACACAATATTAATGATCCTTTAATAATTCCATTAATCCCCTAGCTTAAACCTGCTTATCAATCGTAAAACACTTCTTGGAATCCTGGGAAAATAAAACATAAGGGGTGAGCTCAAACGCTCACTAAGGATAACAATATAGCAGAAAATTTTACAAATAAGCACAAACATTTAAGGAAATGTATAAAACTAAAACAAAAGCCTTTTGAACTTAATCTTCAGAATAATATGGAAAATATAAATCAAATAATACCATTCACTTATTCACATGGATATTATACTAGTCAAATAATCACATGTAATATCAAAAGTTAATTTCAAAATGATGGAATGTATAAATCCAAACGTCATAACCACATAGTCAAGGCCTTGTGCCAAGAATACGAATAAGATTTTGTCAAGTACTTATTCCAAGACACTAGTTTGTCTCATGAGACCAACCAATTCATTGAGGAGCTATATTGGGCTCCACTAGTCACTTATTAAGTCCAATGCATTCTTCATATGAAAAGGTTTAAACATATCATAAACATTCGTATTAAAACTAGCATATGAAATGTCAGTAATTTATCCATAAACCAAGAATGTTATAAAAATAACACATCCATAGGCAAGCATATAACAAAACCTTCAATACAATATGGAAGATTTGTATCATAATAAATCAACCTCGATCAATAATAATATCCTGTAAAGGATGTTGACATAGTTGAAAATGATCAGTAAAAATATTTGAGAGAAATATCCCTTTTCATGAAACCATTTAAAAGTCACATATTTTATAAATGAATTCATTTAAAAAATGGTTTTTAATCAAAGTTTCCCATACCAATTTGAAACTTTTTAAAGTAATTAATATTTTAAAATATCCATGCCCATATAAATAAAACATTAAACCCATTTTGAAAACATAGACATTAATGAGAAAGGTTTAGAAGAATAAATCATTAAAAAATTTAAAATGATGTTTTAGTAAAAAATTACCTTAAAAATAATCCCTTGGAAAAATCTTTTAAGAAATATGGACATGGATAATAAATATTTCCCAGTAGATACTTACTTGAAAACAACCTCTGATAATAAAGAGATCGTGTAATTAACCCTTACCTTGCACTTTCCTTTGGTCGAGGGTATGTCTAACCTCCTATATAATGAAAATAGTATGTTATTAAATTATACCAGAACCATATTAATATTTATTATATCATAAATGATTCATTTATGACTTTATACTACCCATTTAATAATGATTTCCATGTTAAATAAACATTTTAGGTAATAATCGCTTTCTTTATCGTACATGTTTTAACTTGTTATTCTTGATCATATCATTTAGATCATGATTTAAATACTTCTAGAATATAACACATGATTTATATATCATATATATTTAGAATATAAATATGTATAGTAGATAGATATATGAAATGTAAAACACCATTTATGGATATGGTAGGTCATATGTATGCATAAATGTTGTTTCTGTTTTCATATCGTATTAAATGGGAGTAAGTGAATAAGATATATGTAAGTAAAGACATATATATATATATATTAAGTAGAATTATTATGTAATATATTACATACTTATTAATAATATATATTTTTATAATCATCATTGATTAGTGAATGTGGAAATGAATCTCATCGCATCGTCGAGACAGTAAGTCCTACGTACACATGAGCGACGATGTCATTTAATTAATGATTAAATGGTGTGGAATTGGATGTTATATTAATTTTATAGATACATTATAATGTTTTTTTCATTATTTATATATATTTTACCCATCATTATATCCATCTAAATGACGTAGTGTTGAATAACAAATTACACCACGGCATGGAGAGAGTAAGTTGTACGTACGCATGCATGGTGACATTATCATTAATAGGATGTATAGAATAATTAATATATTTGTACCATATTTATAATAACATCATAGTATGTATAATTTATTAGAGTTATTATTTTTTTATGGAAATAACAAAGAAATAATAAGTTGAAGAAGAAAATAACTTGAAAGAGCGTGGTGAAATTATTACCTCTTCTTCGAGTGTTTCCTATTGAGTTGATCAAAATGGCTCATTAGGTTGTCTATCTGATCAATGTAATGACTCCAGGTTGATGTGAGGGAAGTTGGGAGTATATTTGGGTAGTTTTTGGCTGAGCCAAATGGCATTGGAGGTGTGATCTTGAGAGAATTTGAAGTTCCCTTTTATAAGAGGGGTAAGGGTCACTTTAGAAAAGGCTTGGAATATTATTTTATAATAAAATAATTTTCTGTTTTTAATGGACCCTAAATGATTTATTTCTAGATTAATGTGGGTACGGGTTGAAAACCACTCAACCATTAGGTTTTATACAGGTTTTGGTCACCATATTAACCTTATCTTTTAGATTTAACTCTTCGTTAAATAGTTAAACTTTTACCATGTCTTATGGTATTCTTACACTATATGGTTAATAAACTTACTCTAAACTTCCAATAGAAACTCAAGTGGTCCATTAATGACATATCTAATATTATTTAATCCATTTGGCCCAATCTTAGATTTTTTGGAATATTATATAATTTAATAATATAATATTTGTTTTAAAAACTCATTTATGTCAATTTTGACACTATTTAGTATTTGGTTTATGTCAAAGTCATCACAACTTTATTACCTCGAACACGATATATTGAATAAGTCCTAAAATGTTATAGTCACCTATAAAATTCTTGGATGTCATAAAAACATTGAAATTATATTTATTTTAAAATTTATAATACCATTTATTTGATTCTTTCATTAATAAGGTAATTACTACATCATCATTGTATCATAAATAATTATAATTATTTAATGTATAAAAATTATAAATATAATATAATTATTTAGGAAATATTTTTATATTTATAATAAATATTTATAGTCGAAAAGACAACTTATATAACACCTTTTAAAAAAATTTCTAAAAGATATATGTTTATGTCATTTTTGTCTTTACTTTTAATTAATTAATATAAAGTGTCATTATCACACTCAAGTGGCTCCAAGTGGTCCCAAAATTGACCCAAGGGTTCCCATGGTTGGAAATGTATCAAAAAATAGTAATAGGACACATGTTAGTGTAATTTAATATTATTATAATAATATTTGTTTACCCTTATTTACCAGATTTACCCTTTAACCATGGTAAATAAAATATTTACTGAAGTAAATATTCATAATGTCTAAAAATAAAACATACCTATTTACACAATTTGGACCTCCTGATTCCAAATATGGAATCCATTTTTTCTAAATTCAAAACACCGAAGTGGCAGAAATTAACTTAAAATTAATTCATGTTACCAATTCTAAAAAGCAGGTTTTTAAAAAGTAAAAACTATCAAAAGATTGACATGTGTTTATGTCAACTTTAAATGTGAAATTACTTATAATGACCAGCATTTTATTAAATGATAAAAATATAATCTAATTATACTTAAAAATAATTCAAATGAATAATTTAACACTATAAATTATTTCGATTAAAAAAGTTGTTTTCAATTAAAACATAGTATTTTTCACTATTCAACAAAATATGAAAGTTATCAAAAAAGTACCAAAAAATTTATTCAAACTAAATTTTCATGTCCCACTTCTAAAGAAGAATTTAATTTTATTAAATTTAATATATAAAAGTGTCAAATATTGGTTTTAAAAAGGGTTCGTCGTTAAAAGGAGGCAAAATTGCATTTTTTAAAAATGCATCTTTTATCTAAAAAATGAATTTGTTATTATATTATGTCTAAGAAACACATAATGTGGATTATAAAATTATATGGAGTATATAAAATTCAAAATTCATTTAATACTATTCATAACCTCTTTTTTAACGACTAGTTTGGTAAGTCGTGGTGCGCTTGAACTCGGTGTTGTGTGTAATGCAAGTTATTGAATTTCATTAAAGAGATAACGTACTACGAAATCTTAGGGTGTTACAAATTTTTTCTCCAAGTCCTAAAATTTCTTCTAAAACTTCAGTAATTATATTGAAGAAGTAATCTACATTTTTATCAAGATGCATCTTCTGATCATCAAACCTATTGTGCAGAACTTGTAGTTTCTCCTCCTTTACTTTGCTTGTTCCCTTCATAAATATTCTATAACATTACCCACATATAATTAGATGAATTAAATCTAATATTTTTTAGATAAAAATGATCAGAAAGTGCTACAGTGAGAACCTTATATGCTTTGGCATCAATATCAACCACCTTTCTATATGTATCTATCATTGAAAGCCCTGTAGGATCTGTGAATTGTAATCCTTGCATAGTAGAATATAAAAAATCCATTACAAGAGATCTTAGATTAGATCTCATCATTTTTTTACAAATTTGAAAGTTTCTTCCATTGAATAGGTGGACTCCCCTAACGTTGACTGAATTCTCCGTGATAATAAAGGAGAGATTCAACACCAATAGCCTTTACGCTCTGATACCACTTGTAGAACCCCAGGATGCCCTGAGAGGGGAGGGGTGAATCAAGGTGCCAATTTTTTCTTTTAAAGTGATGGATCTTGTTTCAAAATTGGTAGGAATGCATTAAAACTATGTGATAGATATGAACAACCAATAAATAATCACATGCAAAGAGTCCACACAACACTTTTACTTGGTTCACCACAAATGGCTACGTCCAAGGAGCATACATCGACAGTGAGTCAGTAGTAAAAAAATTTACTAATATAGCTAGTTTTGGAGTACAAGAGTTAGGTCACAATCACTCTATGCTAGGAACACTATATTTACAAAGGTTTAGGTATTTCTCACTATCTCCCTCAGATCACTTCCTTCGACTCCCCCTAGCTCACAGCCTTGAGAGAATTCAAACCCAGTTTATTGACTTGGTGGTCGCTCAAATATATTTTCATTGAAGTAATTTTATATATTCATCGTGATACACTTCTTGCGTCTAATTCCTGAATTTATGAACTTAAAATCACTAAACCACTAAATCATATATTCATAAGCCTATCAGAAGCATAACACAAAACTTGCACGCAATACGTCAACTTGCGCGCAAGATTGGTTAATTGTTGCGAACAATGACTATAGCGACCTAGACTTTTCTTACATTACAATTACATAATTTTAGAGATAAAAAACATAATAGTATTACAAATATAGGAACAAAAGGATTAGTGACTTGGGAAAACTAGGATCATACATAACAATTACAACACCTAGCATAAACATTTATTTAATTCCTTCTTCTCTAGATTCTTATTGGCACTTGACCTCTCCTTAGTACATGTATCTACCAAAGGATATACATCAAAAGGTGTGAAATAAAATCCTAGTAATAGGATAGATAATAACAATATAGCATGGGGTGATCATAATCATAACATAGGAAAACATCATGAAAATGATAGGATTCATTAATAAAAGACATGAAATGTGGCAATGTATAAAAATAAAACATCATGTCTTAGTGGTTAACTACCAAAAATAATTGTAAAAAAATATACTATAGTGTTAAAACATCATTTCACATTAACTCGTGAGATTAATCACTTTACCTAATTCATTGGATCGCTCTATAATTCTGGGTGCACCAGTCACATTGAAACGTTCATATTGCTCTATATAATTTTGGGCACACCTATCACATCATAACATTATCATTTACCATGCATGCTATAATGAAAATATATCAAAAATGAACATAACTAACATATTTAAAGGAATGGTTTTAATCTCATAAGAACACAGTCATAAACATTGTGTTTCCAAAATTAAGTGGGAATAACCTACTTGATATGATAGCCATCAACCTTGAGTGATAAGTAAAAGTTGTTCTTTTGAAGGAAGATTTCATTTGGAAAACTTTTATTTGAAATAAACATCATAAGTAAACATTTATATCCAAGAAAAGGTAATATAATGATAAAAAAATTATTTTTAAGGAGTGACCATACCAAAAATGGAGTGAAAGAGGGAGAACCTGAAGAAAGAAAGTTGGGTTCGAGATTTTCCCCTTACCTTGTTTCTGAATGCCTTCTTCACTTTAATGTCCCATATAACCACATGATATTCATTAATTTACAATTAAAGAACCTTTATTACATTAATCTGGTTCATTATGGTTTTTTTAATTTATTTTATGGGCCTTTGTATGAGTTATAGAGTTTAAAAACATTGTTTGGGAATGTTTATTTTTATGGTTTTCTTGAGCAGTTCAGATGGATTTATAAATGGAAGTTCATGTAGAACATGGATAAACATCCAGAACTTATATTTCATGTTATTAATGATATTCAAGAATTTAAAATGATCTTATAATGAATTATATTATATACCATGTGGATGAATCATTAGGTAGAAATTAAATGATGATAGTTTGGGTTAATTTGGGTTGTTTTTTGACCACAATGAACTTGTTTTGTTTAATCATTTAGTAATATGTACATAATTTAGTTAAAGAACTTCAAATATGAAAAAATACATATATCATGTTATATTTAAACCATAAAAATGGTTTTATGACCAGATGGGGAGGTAAAAATGGAAAAGGAAAACATGTCGTTCTTGAAGGTGATAGATTAACAACTCACGAACAATGTTTTCTTTTATAAAATAAAAAGAAGAGTAAAAGGGGTTTGGATGGTATAATATCCCATTATTGTCATAAAATTATATTATATGTATGATACTATAGTTACCATACCATTTTTTAAATTATAGGTGGGGAGAGAATAAGAAAAGAACTTGAAATTGAGAAGAAATTAAAGGGAAAGAGAGAAAGAGGAATTACCTCTTCAAATTCTCCTTAAGGGACCTAGGATTGGTCTTTTGATGATACCAGAAGTTATTGGACATGGGGGAGGTGATTGGGAATATTCTTTGATAGAGTTTAGACAATTATTAAAGCTTTATTGGTGTTGGGAAATGAGGGTGTGAAGGATGGTATTTATAATGGAGGGGAGAGGGGATTTCTCGATATAAAATTTATTAGTTTATTATTTACCCAAAAGACAAAGAATAGTGAGTCTTACATGACCAAGAATAGTAATTTTATCATGTGAACCCAAAATAATTGGTCTTACATCATCAGAACATCATGCATGACTCTATAATTAGCTTATTTTGTAAATTATGGTATTTCACTATTCATCAAAAATTCAAATATTTTAGAAAATTTTAAAAAACTCACCCTCACTATTTTTGAATGTGTAGAATCCAAAAATTTAATCCATTTTTAAAAAATAATTTTCTAAATACGATTAATTTAATATTTAATTAAAATCATAATTTACTGGAAAAATACAGTTTTTCAAATTAAAACTGATTTTATAATGCTTTCAAAAATTATGTAGGGTCCTATAAAATTATCTAAAAGCTAAAAGACATAGAATTTTTAATTTATTAACACATTTTAAGAAAATAAATTTTCTTTTAAATTAACTAATTAATAATAATTAATTAATTATGACTTATAAAAATACCAATACTTTTACTATTGTCAAATTGTCACTTTCTGAGACGCCTAAATTTTATTTAATTATTCATGGGTATAGTTACTCTTATTTTGGATGATTAAATACTCATAAGGTTCGTATTACTATTCATAAGGGTAGGTTACTATTCATAAGGGTAGGTTACTATTCACCAGAAAATGTGTTTTTTTATTGAACTCCAAGCATCTTACTGATCATAATTGTGTATGTCATATTTTCGAAATTAAAACCATAGAAGTTGAAAAATTATGTTTAATGGTAACATAGTAATTAGTATCATGATATTTCATTGTGCTTCCTAATGTGATTATATTATAGGGAGTAATTATAAGGAGGTATTTCCGTTAATAAAACATCGGGTCGTTACATTCTTCCCCCTTATGAAATTTTGCCCTGAAAATTTCCTTTTACACAAATAGGTGAGGGTACTTCTCCATCATCTCCTCCTCCAGTTCCCAAGTAGCTTCTTCAAACATATAGTTCTTCTACAACACTTTGACAAGGTGGGTTGTCTTGTTGCGTAGAACCTTATCTCTCCTATACAAAATCTTTACTGGATGCTCCTCATAAGAGATATCATCTTCCAATTGTATCACCTCTAAGTTCAGTACATGTGTGGGATCTGGTATGTACTTCTTCAGGAGTGATACATGAAACGCATCATGAACTTGATCCACATTTAGTAGAAGTGCAAGCCGGTAGGCCACTGGTCCTATGCGGTCAGGGATCTTAAAGGGGGGAATATACCTTGGGGTTAGCTTCCCATTCTTTCCAAACCACATGAATCTCTTCCATGGTGATATTCAAAGAAAGACTTTATCTACAACTTCAAACTCCAAGTCCCTTCAAAGGTTGTCATCACATCTCTTTTTCTGACTCTGAGTAGCTTTGATGTGTTTCTGGATGACTTGAACCTTATTTTTCATCTCTTTCACAAGATCAGGTCCAAATAGATTTTTTTCTCCAACTTCATTCCAACATGTTGGAGTTCTACATCACTTTCCATACAGAGCTTTATATGAAGCCATCTGAATACTCAAGTGGAATCTATTATTGTATGAGAACTAAACTAATGAGAGATGTTAATCACATCCACCTTTGAATTCTAGAGATCAGGCTCTTAGCATATCTTCAAGCGTCTAAATAGTACTTTCAGGTTGGCCATACATTTGGGGGTGATTGGTCATGCTGAAATTTAATTCAGTACTCAAAGCATGTTGAAGAATCCTCTAGGATTTGTATGTGAACCTTGGATCACGATCAGAGACAATAGAGAGTGGAACTCCATGCAATCTCACTACTGCGTTCACATATATTTTTACAAGTTGTTCAAGTGATAGGTCTTCCCAAATAGCGATAAAATGGGCATTCTTGGTGATTCAGTGTAACACCCCAAACTTCTACGGTACGTTTCTCTTTGAATAATGTGATAGCGTGTGTTGTACGCAACATCGAGTTCTAACACACCACAACCAATCAAACTAGCCGTTATGAACAGTAATACCTACTTTTTGAAATTTTATAAATTTTATCTCTCAAAATGGACTTCATTTTTCGATTCGTAATATCAAATTTATCCTAGGGTGAAATTTTGGAACTTTTCAGATAACATTTATATTTTGATGAATAGTGAAAATTACTAAATTTTAATTAAAAACAACTTTTTTAATTGAAATAATTTATATTGATAAATTATGAATTTGAGTGGTTTTATAGTATATTTAGAATATATTTTTACCATTTAATACAATGTTTTTCATTGTACATTATTTTACAATTAAATCGTACATAAACAAGTGTCAATCTTTTGATAGTTATTATCTCTTAAAAACACGCTTTTTGTTTTAACAACGGGAATTAATTTCTGCCACTTCTGTGTTTTGAATTTGAAAAAATGGATTCCATATTTAGAATCAGTATGTTTATATTGTGTAAATAGGTATCTTTTATTTTTATACATTTTGAATAATTACTTCGGTAAATATTTTATTTACCATGGTTAAGGGTAAATCTGGTAAATAAGGGTTAAAAAATAATATTATAATAATACTAAATTACCCTAAAATGTGTCCTAACCTTATTGGTAGATACATGTCCGACCATGGTAATCTTCGGGTCGATTTCGGGACCCCATGGAGCCACTTGTAGGTGATAGGGACACTTTCTTTTAATTAAGTTAAAATAAATATAAAAATGACATAAGCATATATCTCTTAGAAAAACAATTTTTACATATGGTTATATATGTTGGATTTTAGGCTATAAATGTTCATTAGAAATATAAAATGATTTCATACATAATTATATTTTATTTATAATTTTTAGAAATTAAATAATTTAATTTATGTATGACACAATGATGATGCAGTAATTACCATAATAGTGAAAAATTAAAATAATTGATATTATAAATACCCAAATTAATATAATTTGAGACTTTTTATTTATTACACTAATTTTTTAGGTTAATATTACATGTTAGGATTGACTAAAGTAACTTTTTGAAGTAATCATTCTGTTATGATTTTCACAAAAATCAATTATTGAATAGTGTCAAAATTGACATAAAAGAGTTTTTAAAACAAATTTTATATTATTAATTGATATTAAATTCCTAAAAATCTAAGGTTCAGCCAAGAGACTTATATCATGATATTTGTATCATTAATGGACCACTTGGGGGTCTCTTAGATGTATATAGAAAATTTATTAACCTTATAATATAAAAATACAAAGAGACATTGTAAAAGTGAAACTAATTAACTAAGAGTTAATACTTAAAGATAAGGTTAATATAGTAACCCAAACCTGTCTAAATTCTGTTGTTTGAGTGGTTTTCGACCCATCCCCACCTTAACCTTTAAATAATCCACTTTGGAGCCATTAGAAACCGAATATTAATTTATTATAAAATAATATTTCTAGCTTTTCCAAAGGTGCCCCTCACCCCTCTTATAAAAGGGCACTCCCCCTTCTAATTAATTCACACCTTCAAAACCTTTTGGTTCAGCCAACCTATGCCCAAATACTCTCCCAACTTTCCTCAATACAACCTAGAGGGCTTATTTTGATCAGAAATCCAGCCTAAGGAGCCCTTTTGATCAAATCAAAAAGAAGAACCCGAAGAAGAGGTAATGTTTTCACCACCCTTTTCCAAATTCATTTCTTCTTAAATTTCTTATTTATTTGTTATTATCATTATAAAATAATTAATCCAGTATCTAAGATATACTTTAATATTATATTCAGTATTCTATCTATCCTTTAATGACATGTCACCATACGTGCGTACGTACGGCTTACCGTCTCCACGTCGTGGTGTAATTGTTATTCAATAAATTATTATTTGGATGTGTATAATAATGATGTGTAATTCATGTAAATAATAAATATAACATGATAATGATTCTTTATATATGATATAACATCCAATTATATATTATTTTAACATCAAAAGAATGATATTGTCGCCCGTGCATACGTACGGACTACCGTCTCCACGAACGCGATGAGATTCATTCTCCATCGTATCCATTCAAGTATAATTATCATTTGATGATTAATATTAGTATTTAAGGACTTGATATCATTATGGATATGAATAAGATACAACCTATCCGTAACAAACACGGCTTATGTAACAAAACATATAAAATAAAACGAGTAAGTTAACACCTGAAACGATGATAATTCTAAGATATTATTAACAAAGCAATGTTAAAAGATAATATATGATATCATATTAATGTATATGATTTTTGAATAATTTAATAACAATTATTTCACCATTATATAGTAGGTTAACCTACCCCCATCCAAGGAAAAGTACAAGGTAAGGGTTTATTTCGCAATGTCTTCATTATCCGAGGTTGTTTATACGTAATAATCTACTCGGACTTCTTTATCATCCACATCCATGTTTCACAAAAATGTATTTCAAAAAAAATTTACTATTTACTAGAATATGGGTTAAAGTCATTTATACCCTTGTTTGACTTTTTATAATAGGTTTATAAAGGAATCTTTCCATCATTTTCCAAACAAGGTGCTTTTTAACCTTTTCGACAGAATTAAGGTACGAATGTTTTTTTAACTTATACGGCGGGTGCAGCTATTTTCCGCCATTATAAAATCGTCGAAGCTTCCCTTACAAGCTTATAAGAATATTTTCAAAGAAAATTTTTTATTTTATAAATATATGACTCTTAAATGATTTCAAAATAGAAAGATATATTTCTCAAAAAGTGTTTTGATTTCATCTACGTCAACATCCTTTGATGGATTTTACGCTTCTTTGAAATTGATTTAATATGATACAAAACTTCTATATATTATTGAAGGTTTTGTGATATGTTTGACTGTGGATGTGTTATTTTTATACCATTCATTGTTTATGGATGAAGTATTTACATTTCGTATGCTAGTTTTAATACGAATGTTTATGTTATGTTTAAACCTTTTCATATGGGAATGCATTGGACTTAATATGTGACGGGTGGAGCCCGATATAGCTCCTCGATGCATCGGTAGGTCTCATGAGACAAACTAGTGTCTTGGAACAAGGCCTTTACAAAATCTTATTTGCATTCTTGCCACGAGGCATTGACTATGTGGTTATGATAGTCTGGCATTATGCATTCCATCATTATGAAAGTGGTTATTGATATTGCATGTGATTATTCAATTAGTAGAATATCCATGTGAATAAGTAAATGGAATTATTTCATTTTATTTTTGCCATACTATGTTTAAGTTCAAGTTTAAAAGGCTTTTTTTAGTTATACATTTCCTTAAATGTTTATTCTTATTTATGAATGTTTCCGCTATATTGTTATCCTTACTGGGCATTTGAGCTCACCCCTTTCAATTTTTTATTTTTCCAAATATGTAAAGAAGTTATTTATGAATGACCTATAGGGATAGTATGTTGGGATATGAGTATGGACTATGAAGAAAAGGTGTTGTTGTAGTTTTCATTTTTATGATGTAATGTAAGACTTATGAATATATCTAGTGTTTCCAAGGATACTAAACTAATCAGTATTTCGAGATTTGATCTTTCTCGTGATCATGTCAATGTTATGTAATAATTCACCGACTCTGGGTAACTGGGGTCGGGGCTTTACAATTTGTATCAGAGAAAGTTTAATACAAACCTTGGAAGCTATATTTAGATAAACAATGATTAGAGAACATATATTTTTGATGGACTTTGAGGATTAGTATAGAAGAACTTCATAGAATTTTGGTATTGTAGAGATTTTGTGAGTTTTCTAAGCAATACATCCCTGTCTGGATACGAGCAGGTAGAGGCGGCTCTGGCACAGATGTACCTAGGGGTAAAACCCGAATACACCGCTTTGAGCTAGACTCAAACGGGAACTGGTGCACGATAATAGGCCTTGCTGCACTCTTGGTTACGACACTCCTAGGGGATATGCTTAGGATAACTCTCATTTTCATTACAAATCATTATGAAAGGTTTATAAGTATATACTTCCTCAAATAAAACATTTTTATGATTATGGATTATATCCATAAATAGTTCAATTTATGTTAAGAGTTTTATAAGTATGGAATTATTTATTTTGATTCATAAACTAATCTAGTTTATGGCATTGTTTAGAAATGGCGTCTAGTCGAAGAAATGGAAACCGTATCAATGAACACAGTCCATGTAGGGATTTCCCTCCTGCTCAAGATAATTATAGTGGAGCTGGTGATGCAACTGGTGCCGATCATCTAATCACCATACTAGGACAACTCACTCGGGTTATGAATAATAACCTTACCCGTATGGAGCACCCTGATCCGCAGCATGGAGGATCAATGTTAGATCGCTACTTGAGGAAACAAAAACCAACATTCAATGGGAGTACAAATCCCTTAGTAGCGGAGCAATGGATAAGTTCCCTAGATAAAATATTTTAGGCTTTGGGATGTAGTGAAAGGGAAAAAGTTATCATGGTAGTTTACCGCCTCACTGGAGACGCTGATCAATGGTGGTCATTGATTCAAAACGTGAAGGAAGATGATAAAGTATCAAATATGGAATGGAGGGAGTTCAAAGATCTGTTTTTAGAAAAATACTTTCCTCGTGACCATCGATCAGATATGGAAAGGCAATTTCTGAGTCTGAGACAAAAGGAGGATGAGAATGTCGCAAAGTATGAGGCTAACATTACAAGGTTAGCAAGGTATGCTGGAGATTATATACATAACACAAGAAGTAATATTGATCATTTCTTTGATGGGTTAAAATCATTTCTCCGTCGATCATTAGTCTCACAATCCTTCTCTTCGTGTGAAGACATTGCCTCATGTGCTATCAAGACAGAGAAAGAATTCTAAAAGTCTAATGACTTTAAAGAAAAGAAAGAGAAGAAGAGATCTGCTGATCAATCTGAGAATGTAAATAAGGGGAAGAAGGGAAAGGTCGAATATCCACCCTCTAGTAAATGTGGGAAGAAACACCCCGGTACTTTCTTGAAGGGAATGGGTGTCTGTTACAAGTGTGGTGAAAAAGGTCACCAAGCTTGTGATTGCAAAGGGAATAAGGAAGCTACCAATGTTCAATGCTACAATTGTAGGGAGATGGGACATTATGAAAATGAATGTTCTAAGCGTCAGGGAACTTACCCCACAAAAGTCCAAGGGATCAAGGCTAAGCTTATGTTATCACTACTACTGAGGTAGATGCTCTGAAAGACGTGGTGGCAGGTAATTTAATGGTTTCCTCAAGTTTAGAAAATTCATTATTTGATTCTGGATCATCGTATTATTTCATATCTTCCTAGTTTGCTAAGAAAATTGGATATTTCCAATTTGATTTAACAAGGGAGTTGTCAGTTAAAACTCCTAAGGGAAGTATCATTGCAACAAAGTTTTGTGAATCAGTCCCCATTAGAGCACATAAATGTACTTTATCGGCTGATCTCATCGTCATACCTATGATTGAGTTTTATATAATCCTCGTTATGGATTGGATTTTGGACTATGATGCAAAGATTTATTTTAAGAAGATGGAGGTTGCGATTTTTGATGATGATGATAAGGAGCACCTTATCTTTACAGTAGAATCGTCACCAACTAATTCTTATCTAGATCCACCCCCAATAGCTCAACTAAATTCAATTATTGGGGAGGAATAGGATGAAATTATAGTGGGTGAGGAAAGGAATGTTCAAATAGAGGATGTACCTATTATGAAAGAATATGTAGATGTATTTCCGGAAGATTTACCTGGACATCCTCTAGAAAGAGAAGTTGAGTTTTCCATTGATTTAATTCCTGGATCAAGGCTTATATCGAAGACCCCATATAGAATGGCCACTATAGAATTAGTCAAACTAAATAAACAACTAGAGGAATTGAGTAATAAAGGATTTATTCTCCCTAGTGTTTCTCCATGGGGAGCCTCTGTTCTTTTTGTTAAAAAGAAAGATGGATCTATGAGGTTATGTATCGACTACAGGGAGATCAATGCTACAACAATAAAGAACAAGTATCCCCTACCTCACATTGATGATTTATTTGACCAACTGCATGGAGCTAAACACTTTTCATATATTGACCTTCGATCTCGATACCATCAGTTGTGTGTGAAGAAGGAAGACATTCGAAAGACAGCATTTTGAACCAGGTACGGGCATTATGAGTTTACAGTAATGCATTTTGGATTGACTAATGCACCCTCTGTATTCATGGATTTGATGAATAGAGTTTTCAAGGAATATCTCGATGAATTTTTGGTGTTATTTATTGATGATATCTTGGTATACTTCAAAAGATATGATGATCATGAAAATCACTTGCGCATTATCCTGAAGACTCTGAGAAGACATGAATTATATGGGAAGTTTAGCAAGTGTGAATTATGGCTTCAGGAAATTTATTTTCTTGGCCATATTGTCTCTAAATATAGAATCTTTGTTGATCCTTCTAAGACAAAGGAAATTCAAGAATGGCCAACACCTACGAGTATAACTGAGGTACGCAGTTTTATTGGTTTGGCAGGTTATTATCGACATTTCGTCCAGAATTTTGCCCAATTGGATAACCCATTAACGAAGCTCACACGTAAAGGGGTTAAATTTGTTTGGACAAAAGAGTGTGAAGAATGTTGCGAATAACTGAATAGAAGATTATTCAATTCTTGTATATTGACTCTACCATTGGGGAATGATGGGTTCGTCATTTATAGTGATGCATCAAAGTAAGGACTTGGTTGTATCCTTATGCAAAATGATAGGGTTATTGCATATGCATCATGACAGTTAAAAATTTATGAGCAAAACTATCCTATTCATGATCTTGAGTTAGCAGTTGTGATATTTTCTTTGAAGATATGGAGGCACTACCTCTATGGTGAAAAATGTGATATTTATACTGATCACAAGAGTTTGAAGTAAATTTTCTCACAAAAAGAACTCAACATGAGGCAAAGGAGATGGCGTGAATTACTCAAGGATTATTATTGTACGATACCCTACCACCCAAGGAAAGCAAACATGGTGGAAGATGCTTTGAGCAGAAAAGACCATGGAGTTTTGAACGTGATGAGTATTGAAAGGGATCCAATTTTCATGGATCTAGTGAAGATGGACATGGGAATAACCAGGGAATGTGAAAAATCAATGCTTTTTCAAATGGTTTCCAACCCATCTTTACTAGATAAGGTTAAGAGTTCTAAGACCGATGATGAAGAATTTCAAAAGAAGATTAAAGCTTTGAATGATGGGAGATTGAGAGACTTTGTGTATGAAGAAGGAATTTTGAAATTTGGGAAGATACTTTTTGTTCCCGATATACCTGATCTAAAAATGGAATTTCTAGATGATGCTCATAGTTCTAATTTCTCTATACACCCTGGGAGAAGAAAAATGTATAGAGATTTGAAAGAACATTTTTGGTGGGACAACATGAAGTGGGAGATTGCTAATTTTGTATCAAGATGTACATTTTGTCAACAAGTGAAAGATGGAAGGAAACAACATGGAGGAGCCATGCAACCTCTTCCCATACCTGAGTGGAAATGAGACAATATTACGAGAGAATTTGTCATGGGACAACCAAATACTCCTAGAAGGAATAATGCAATATGGGTTATTATTGATCGTCTTACTAAGTCAGCACATTTTCTTGCTATAAGAGAAGATCTACCACTGGAACGTCTATAAAGACTATATATTAATGAAGTTGTGAGACTTCATGGAGTACCCCTATCGATTGTTTCTGATCGTTATCCCCGTTTTACATCAAGATTCTCGAAGAGTTTTCAGAAAGCCTTAGATACTGAACTTCATTTGAGCACTACCTACCACACTCAAATAGATGGACAATCAGAATGAACTATTCAAACCATAGAAGACATGTTGAGATCTTGCTCACTTGACTTTCAGCGTATGTGGGATCAATATTTACCTCTGGTAGAATTTTCCTATAATAATAGCTTCCATTCGAGTATTCAGATGGCACCATATGAAGCATTATACAGAAAGATCAATCGCACACCAACCTGTTGGGATGACGTTGGTGAAAGAAAACATGTAGGTCCAGAACTGGTGGAGGAAACGATGGAAAAGGTGAAGGTAATCCAAAATCACATAAAGCAGCTCAAAGTACGCAGAAGAGCTATGCCGATAATCGAAGGAAGGATTTGGAATTTCAAGTCGGTGATCATGTTTTCTTGAAGGTATCTCCATGGAAGGGAGTCATACGTTTTGGTAAGAATGGTAAATTGAGTCCCAGGTACATCGGATGTTTCAAAATTCTAGAACGAATTGGGGTTGTAGCTTACCGATCGGTAATGCCGCCAAGTCTCTCCAAAGTTCACGATGTGTTCCACGTATCTCTATTGAGGAAAAACATGTCTGACCCAACGCATGTAATCACCTAATAGGAATTAGAACTGGAACATGATATGTCTTATTGCGAAGATCCCTTCAAGATTCTTGATATGAGAAAACAAGTACTGAGAAACCGGACGACGCGTCTCGTAAAATTTTTGTGGAGAAACCATAAGATGGAAGAGGCAACGTGGGAACCCGAGGAATTTATGATGAAGAACCACCCGAGTCTTTTCATGCGGTATTATTCTAGAAATTTCTAGGACAAAATTATTTTAAGGAGGGGAGAATGTAACACCCCATGCTTCTACGGTACGTTTCTCTTTGAATAATGCGATAGCGTGTGTTGTACGCAACATCGAGTTCTAACACACCACAACCAATCAAACTAGCCGTTATGAATAGTAATACCTGCTTTTTGAAATTTTATAAATTTTATATCTCAAAATGGACTTAATTTTTGGATTCATAATATCAAATTTATCCTATGGTGAAATTTTGTAACTTTTCAGATAACATTTATATTTTGATGAATAGTGAAAATTACTAAATTTTAATTAAAAACAACTTTTTTAATCGAAATAATTTATATTGATAAATTATGAATTTGAGTGATTTTATAGAATATTTAGAATATATTTTTAACATTTAATACAATGTTTATCACTGTACATAATTTTACAATTAAACGGTACATAAACAAGTGTCAATCTTTTGATAGTAATTATCTCTTAAAAACACGCTTTTTGTTTTAACAACGGGAATTAATTTTAAATTAATTTCTGCCAATTCTGTGTTTTGAATTTGGAAAAATGGATTCCATTTTTGGAATCAGGATTTTCATATTTTGTGAATAGGTATCTTTTATTTTTAGACATTTTGAATAATTACTTCGGTAAATATTTTATTTACCATGGTTAAGGGTAAATCCGGTAAATAAGGGTTAAAAAATAATATTATAATAATACTAAATTACCCTAAAACGTGTCCTAACCTTATTGGTGGATACATTTCCAACCATGGGCATCTTTGGGTCGATTTTGGGACCCCATGGAGCCACTTGTAGGTGATAGGGACACTTTATTTTAATTAAGTTAAAATAAATACAAAAATGACATAAGCTTATATCTTTTAGAAAAACAATTTTTACATAGGGTTATATATGTTGGATTTTCGACTATAAATATTAATTAGAAAGATACAATTATTTCCTACATAATTATATTTTATTTATAATTTTTAGACATTAAAAAATTTAATTTATATATGACACAATGATGATGCAGTAATTACAATTGTAGTGAAAAATTAAAATAATTGATATTATAAATACCCAAATAAATATAATTTGAGACTTTTTATTAATTAAACGAATTTTCTAGGTTAATATGACATTTTATTACTGACTTAAGTAACTTTTTTCGAAGTAATCATTCTGTTATGATTTTCACAAAAATCAATTATTGAATAGTGTCAAAATAGATATAAAATAGTTTTTATAACAAATTTTATATTATTAATTGATATTAAATTCCTAAAAATCTAAGGTTCGGCCAAGAGACTTATATCATAATATTTTTATCATTAATGGACCACTTGGTGGTCTCTTGGATGTATATAGTATGTTTATTAACCATATAATATAAAAATACAAAGAGACATTGTAAAAGTGAAACTAATTAACTACGAGTTAATACTTAAAGATAAGGTTAATATAGTAACCCAAACCTGTCTAAATTCTATTTTTTGAGTGGTTTTCGACCCATCCCCACCTTAAACTTTAAATAATCCACTTTTGAACCATTAGAAACCGAATATGAATTTATTATAAAATAATATTTCTAGCTTTTCCAAAGGTGCCCCTCACCCCTCTTATAAAAGGGCACTCCCCCTTATCATTAATTCACACCTTCAAAGCCTTTTGGTTCGGCCAAAATCTACCCAAATACTCTACCAACTTCCCTCAATACAACCTAGAGTCCTTATTTTGATCAAAAAGCCAACCTATGGAGCCCTTTTGATCAAATCAAAAGGAAGAACCCAAAGAAGAGGTAATGTTTTCACCACCCTTTTTCAAATTAATTTCTTCTTAAACTTATTATTTCTTTTTTATTACCATTATAAAATAATTAATCCAGTATCTCCTATATATTTTAATATTATATTCATTATTCTATCCATCCTTTGAATGACATGACACCATAAGTGCGTACGTACGACTTACCGTCTCCACATCGTGGTGTAATTGTTATTCAATATATTATTATTATTTGGATGGGTATAATAATGATGTGTAATTCATGTAAATAATAAATATAACATGATAATGATTCTGTATATAAGATATACCATCCAATTAAATATTATTTTAATATCAAAAGAATGATATTGTCGCTCGTGTGTACGTACGGACTACCGTCTCCACGAACGCGATGAGATTCATTCTCCATCGTATCCATTCATGTATAATTATAATTTTATTATTAATAATAGTATTTAAGGACTTGATATCATTCTGGATATGAATAAGATACAACCTATCCATAACAAACATGGCTTATGTAACAAAACATATAAAAGAAAATGAGTAAGTTAACACCCGAAACGACGATAATTCTAAGATATTATTAACAAAGCAATGTTAAAAGATCATATATGATATCATATTAATGTATATGATTCTTGAATAATTTAATAAAAATTATTTAACCATTATATAGGAGGTTAACCTACCCTCAACCAAGGAAAATTACACGGTAAGGGTTTATTTCGCAATCTCTTCAATATCTGAGGTTGTTTATACGTAATAATCTACTGGGACTTCTTTATCATCCACATCCATGTTTCTTAAAAATGTATTTCAAAACATTTTTACTATTTACTAGAATATGGGTTAAAGTCATTTATACCCTTGTTTGAGTTTTATAAGAGGTTTATAAAGGAATCTTTTCATCGTTTTCTAAACAAGGTGCTTTTTAACCTTTTCGACAGAATTAAGGTAAGAATGTATGTTTAACTTATATGGCGGGTGTGGCTATTTTCCACCGTTATAAAATCGTCGAAGCTTCCCTTACAATCTTATAAGAATATTTTCAAAGAAAATGTTTTATTTTATAAATATATGACTCTTAAATTATTTCAAAATAGAAAGAGATATTTCTCTAAAAAGTGTTTTGATTTCATCTATGTCAACATCCTTTGATGGATTTTATGCTTATTTGAAATTGATTTATTATTATACAAAACTTTTATATCATATTGAAGGTTTTGTGAAATATTTGACTATGGATGTGTTATTTTTATACCATTCATTTTTTATGGATGAAATATTTACATTTCGTATGATAGTTTCAATACGAATGTTTATGTTATATTTAAACCTTTTCATATGCGAATGCATTGGACTTAATATGTGACGGGTGGAGCTCGATATAGCTCCTTGATGCATTGGATGGTCTCATGAGACAAACTAGTGTCTTGGAACAAGGTCTTGACAAAATCTTATTTGCAGTCTTGGCACGAGGCCTTGGCTATGTGGTTATGATAGTCTGGCATTATGCATTCCATCATTATGAAAGTGGTTATTGATATTGCATGTGATTATTCGATTAGTAGAATATCCATTTGAATAAGTTAATGGCATTATTTCATTTTATTTTTTCCATACTATTTTTATGTTCAATTTTAGAAGGCTTTTTTTTAGTTATACATTTCCTTAAATGTTTATTCTTATTTATGAAAGTTTCTGCTATATTGTTATCCTTACTGGGAATTTGAGCTCACCCCTTTCAATGTTTTATTTTTCCCAGGATGTGAAGAAGTTATTTATGAATGACCTTTAGGGATAGTATGTGTGGATATGAGTGTGGACTATAAAGAAAAGATGTTGTTGTAGTTTTCATTTTTATGATGTAATGTAAGACTTATGAATATATCTAATGTTTCCAAGGATACTAAACTAATCGGTCTTTCGAGATTTGATCTTTCTCATGATCATGCCAATGTTATGTAATAATGCACCAACTCTGGGTAACTGGGGTCGGGGAATTACATTCGGTCAACCATAACCCATATCACATTATTTCCATTCAACATATTTCGGAGACCCATGACAAAGTCCTTAATGAGATTCCCCCATTTCCACATGGATATAGGCAATGGATGCATCATCCATTTGGACTTTTGTCACTCTACTTTAACTTGATGACATTCCAAGCACCTTGATATATATTCTGCAATATCTTTCTTTATGTTATCCCACCAGAAGTGTTCTCAAAGATCACAGTACATCTTGGTAATCCCAGGATGGATATAGAATGTTGAGCTATGTGAATTTTTCAATAGATCCTTCCTTATCATGGGTGATGAAGTCACAGAAATCTGCATTCCAAAACGAATCACATCATCATCGTTGATATGGAACTATTCCAACTTCCCTTCCTTTACTACATTCACCCTCTTTTTTATCATCACATCATCCCTTTGTGCTTCATTAATCTTCTCTTGGATGGATGGTTTCCCAATCATTTGGGAAAGGTAAGATGTATCCCCTACCCTAATGATTTCTAAATCCATCCTTTGTATATCCAAGAAGATAGGGTATTTCTCAATCAATAACATGGATAGGGTAGTAGGTTTTTTCTACTTAGTTCATCAGTTACCTTGTTCTCCTTTCTAGGACGATAGTGAATAGAACAATTGTAATCCTTGATTAGATCTAACCATCTCCTTTGACGCATGTTGAGCTCCTTTTGTGTGAATATATACTTTAGGCTCTTTTGGTCGGTGTATATTCTATAGTAATCTCCATAAAGGGAGTTTCATCAGATTTTCAAGGAAAAAATCATGGCTTCCAGCTCTAGATCATGTGTCGGGTAGTTCTACTTATGGATTTTCAATTGTCGTGAGGTGTAGGCTATCACATTTTCATTTTTCAGGAGTACGCAACCCAATACTTTCTTGGAAGCATCCCGGTATATCACAATACTTTCTCCACTTTTCAGTAGTGTGAGTATAGGTGTAGTGATAAGACTTCTCTTTATCTCCTTGAAGCTTCCCTCACATTCTTCTATCCAGACATACTTTACCCCTTTCCTGGTTAACTTAGTTAACGGTCTTGACAATCGTGAGAAATTTCTCACAAAACCTAATTAGTACCCAGCCAATCCAAAAAAACTACAGATTTCTATGAAACTAGAGGGTCCAGTTCATTCCACAATCGCCTTTGTTTTTGAAGGGTCCACATAAAACCCCTCACTTGTGATCACATGTCCCAAGAACATGAATTTCTTTATCCAAAAGTCACACTTTCTAAACTTGTCATACAACTTCATCTTCCTCAATGTTGCCAACACAAGTTTTAGATGTTCTTTATGTTTCTACTTTCTCTTCGAGTATATGAGAATATCATCAATAAAAACTACCACAAATTTTTTAAGGTAATGTCTAAAGACTTTATTCATAAAATACATGAAGATTTTCAGGGCATTAGTAAGTCTGAAGCACATCACCAGAAACTCATAGTCCCCATACCTTGTACAGAAGGCAGTCTTATAAATATCTTCTTTCTTCACCTTTAGCTGATGATATCCAAAATGAAGATCCACCTTTGAGAAGTATTAAGCTCCTCTTAACTGATCAAACAAATTATCAACCCTTGGAAGATGATACTTGTTTTTTATAGTGATCTTATTGAGTTTCTGAGAATCGATACACAAACTCATTGTTCCATCCTTATTCATCATAAAGAGCACTATCGCACCACAATGTGATGAACTAGGGAATATGAACCCTTTGTTTAGATGCTTTTGTATCTTATTCTTTAATTCCTATAGTTTGATAGGAGTCATCCTATAAGAACACTTTGAGATAGGAGTAGCTCTGGGTATGAGTTCCATTGATAACTCTACCTCACGATCTGTGGGAATTCCAGGTAACTCTTTGAGAAATACATCACTGTATTCACTCACAATGTGCATTCATGTAAGGTAGATACTATCCTTTGACTCAACCATTTGGGCGAGGTATGCTTCTTTATAAAAAATCAACACCCACACCATTGAAGAATTTTTCAAAGGAGATTCATGATATTACTTTCATTTGTAGAGGAGCATGGGATGGTTTGGAATATAAAAATATATTTCTTTTTTCCCGATAGTTGATATATGCTATATATAACAAGATCCAATCCATTTCTATTATAGCGTCGAACTCCACCAAGGGGAGTATTATGAGATTCGCTAGAAGAAACTTCCCACATATGCCAATAGGGGAAGATTAAAACACTCATGTTGAAATGATTGCACCACTCTGTGTTTTTACAGATATCTTTACTTCATGGTTTTGGGGATTCAATTCTATAGTTCAAGAAAACATGTAAGATATAAATGAATGCGTAAAACCAAAATCAAATAATACTTTTTCCATTCTTGAGTGAATAGTAATTGTACCTAGTATGACTTCATTATCTCATTCCACTTCAGCAGTAGTGATCGCATAAGCCTTCCCTTGTTCCTTTGGTTTTGGTGGCTGTTGACGCTGATTCCCTGAAGAACTCGAGGTTTAGTGCACTATCTTTCATAGTTCCCTAGCTCCCTACAGTTGTAGCATTGAACCATGGGTGGTTCTATCCTTTATTCTACCACATTCTCCTTTCTTTTCATGTCCTTTCAACACTCTTGATCATGGTGTACTTCTTTCCCACACTTGGAGTACTTCCTCTTCCCTTTGAGATAGTTCCCATGGTGAAACTTCCCACATTTTTGGCATGTGGGTCTTTGATTTTTCTTCCCACCTTTGTCATTAGATCCACTAGCTTAAAACTCCATCTTTAGGTTCTAATAACCATAGTCGTGGGACCATTCTCAAAACTCCATATCCACTTTGAGAGAACATCTAACTTCTTCATAACTCCCAAAGTCTCGAATTTCAAGAGCCTTATGAAGGTGTGGTTTTAATACACTGAAGAATCTATCAATTTTGTTATCATTGTTGATAACAAAACCCGAAGCGTACCTTGAAAGCCTTGTTAAATTCACTTCATAGGATGTGATAGATTCTCCTTTTTTCTTGAGCTCTATGAATTCTCTCTCCATATTTGGTCGAATATTTCTTTGGAAATACTTGTTATGAAACATTATCTTAAAGTATTCACATTCCATCTCTTAAATTTCCTCCCTTGGCTTGGTGTTCTTAATGAAATCCCACCATTGTTCATCCTCTCCATCTAGAAGATAAATGGCTAGTGTCACCTTCCCCATATCAGAATAGTGAATCATAGAAAATATATTATCCATGGAGTTGACCAACTGCTCTGCAACTAGTGGATCGGAAGATCCACTAAATGTCAGTTGGCATTGCTGCATAAAACATTCGATAGCCAGTTGATCCCTCTTTGGGGAAGGAGTAATTTCACCATTATTATGGTTATTATTCATAACCTGAGATATTTGGGTAAGAATCACCATGATTTTTTGAACAACACCTCGCAAATCATTGGGAATGTCATTCGAGAAATTATTGCATTGGCCCTCGGATGAGTTGTTGGGATGGTTTCTCCTAGTTCCCACCATTTTCTAAAATAGAAAAGGTTAGAACAAAACATAAGTCAACAATTCATGAATAACTTATTCATTTGTATGACTTATACTAATATCATAACATATGGGATCCATGTGTAAATATTCAAGTGTGCATATTTGTACTTAGCCTCATGCTAGAGGTTTTCTCTAGGCTTCACTAATCTGAATTCCCAAATTAACTAAACCTTTCCTCTGATACCAACTATAGAAACCATGAATTTTATTACATTACTATTACATCATTTTAGATATAAACAACCTAATATTATTAAACAAAGAGGATCCAAAGGTTTAGTGTCTTGGGCAAACTAGGACCATACATAACAATTACAACATCAAGCCCAAACATTTATTTAATTCTTTCATCTTTGTCTTCTTATTGTCCCTTGACCTCTCCTTAGTACATGTAGTCACCTGAGGATATAAATCAAAAGGGGAGATCTAAAATCCCAATAATAGGATAGATAATAACAATATAGAATGGGGTGAGCATAATCATAACATAGGCAAAAGGCTTGAACATGAGAGGATTCATTAATAAAAGACATGAAATGTGGCAATGCATAAAAATGAAAAATCATGTATTAGTGGTTAACTACCGCACATACTTGGTAACAAAGATAGAATATTGTTCCCACATCATTTCAAATAAACTCGTGAGATTCATGACTTTACCCAATGAATTGGAGCGCTGTATAATTCCGGGTGCACCCATCACATTGAAACATTCATATTGCCCTATATAATTTTGGGCGCACCCATCACATCGTAACATTATCATTTATCATGCATGCCACAATGAAAATATATCAAAAATTAACATAACTAAACCATGTAATAGAATGGTTTTCATCTCATAATAACACATTAAAAAAACATTAGGTTCCCAAAATTAGGTGGGAATAACATACTTGATGCGATAACTATCAACCTTGAGTGAGAAGTAAAAGGTGTGTTTTTGAAAGAAGGCTTATTTTGGAAAACTTTTGTTTGACATAAATTTCAGTAGAAAACATGTATATCCCAGAAAAGGAAATATAATTATGAAAATAAGATTTTTAAGTAGTGACAATACGAAAAATGGATTGAAAGAGGGAGAACTCGAAGAAAGAAAGTTGGGTTCGAGATTTTCCCCTTACCTTGTATCTGAACGCTTTCTTCACTCTAATTTCCTGTATAAGCATATTAGATTCATTTATTGAAAATTTAAGAACCTTTTTTACATGAATATGGTTATTTATGGATTCATTAAGTTATTTTATGGTCCTTTGGATGAGTTATATAGTATAAAAACATTATTCAGGAATATTTGTTTTTATAGTTTTCTTGAGTAGTTCACAAGTATTCATAAATGGAAGTTCTTGCAAAACATGGATAAACCTTCAGAACTTATCTTTAATTTTATTAATGATATTATATAATTTAAAATAATATTATATGGAATTATATTATATACCATGTAGATGAATCATTGGATAAGAATTAAATGATGATTGTTTGGGTTAATTTGGGCAGTTTTTCGACCACAACGAACTTGTTTTGTTTAATAATTTAGTAATATGTAAATAATTTAGTTCCAGAACATTAAATAGAAAATAATACATAATACATATTCTGTTTCAACTATAAAAATTTTTTAATGAACAGATCTGAAGGTAGAAATGGAAAAAAGAAAACATGTCGTTCTTGAAGGTGATAGATTACCACCTCACGAACAACGTTTTCTTTTTTAAAATAAAAAGAAGTGGAGAAGGGGTTTGGATGGTATAATATCCCATTAGTATCATAAAATTACATTATATGTTTGATAATAGAGTCAAATTATCATTTGGATGAAGATAGGTGGGTATAGAATAAGATAATGACTTGAAATTGAAAGGAAATTAAAGGAAATAGAGAGGGAAGAATTACCTCTTGAATCCTCCTCTTGAGATCCTCCATAAAGGACCTAGGCTTAGTATTTTGATGATACCAGAAGATCTTGGACATAAGGGAGGGTCTAGGGAAGATTCTTGGGTAGATTTTAGAAAAGTCTTGATGCTTGAAATTTGTGAGTAAATGAGGGTGTGAAGGGTGATATTTATATTGGAGGGGAGAGGGGATTTCTCAATATAAAATTTATTAGTTTATTATTTCCCCACAAGACAAGGAATAGTGAGTCTTCCCTGACCAAGAATATTAATTTTATCATGTGAAACCAAAACAATTGGGCTTACATCATAAGAACATCATGCATGAATCTATAATTAGCTTATTTAGCTTATTTTATAAATTAAGCTATTTCATTATTCATAAAAAATCAAGTATTTTAGAAAAATCCCAAAAATTCACCCCAACAATTTTTCAACGTGTAGAATCCAAATTTAAATTCCATTTTTTAAAAATAATTTTCTAAATATGATTAATTTAATATCCAATTAAATTCATAATTTACATTAAAAATATAGTTTTTAAAATTAAAACTGATTTTATAATGCTTAGAAAAATTAAGTAGGGTCTTATAAAATTATATAAAAAAATAATTCATATAATTAGTAATTTATGAAAACTTTTTAAGAAAATACATTTTCTTTTAAATTAATTAATTAATTTTAATTAATTATCTATGACTTACAAAAATACCAATACTTTTACTATGGTCAAATTGTCACTTTCTAAGATGCCTAAATTTTATTTAATTATTCATGGGTAGGGTTACTCTTATTTTGGAAGCTTAACTATTCGTAAAAAACATATATACTATTCATAAGGGTAGGTTACTATTCATAAGGGCAGGTTACTATTCACTAAAAATTATGTTTTTCCTATCAGATTCCAAACATCTTACTGATCACAACTGTGTATGTCATATTTTCAAAATTCAAACCATAGAGGTGGGAAAATTATGTTTAATGGTCACATAGTATTTAGTATCATGATATTTCATTGTGCTTCCTAATGTGATTATTCTATAGGGCATAACTATAAGGAGGTATTTCCATTAATAAAACATCGGGTCGTTACAATGAATTTCGCACAACCCATACTTTCCGCGCAACCCTTTTCTTTTGTGCAACTACACTGATTGTTTCACTTTGTATTTTTAGACTAAAGGAACACCTTGCGCGTAAGATTAACTTTCTTCCAATCTTTCACGTGCAAATCATTCACTTGACAGAGCAACTAGATTTTCATTGGAAATATCTTAAGTCTTACATGGGTTTAGCCACCTATTTATAGACCATGACGACCCTGCATGCTTGTTTCCAATGCATCTTTGTCGGTGCCCACAAGATTCTTATTGAGCATGAAAAACCACTTTTTACGCCGCATTGGGAGCGTAAGATTCTATCGTGCAACCTCATCTTTTGCACACTTTCAAGACTTGTGCGCAATTTTTTTCTTTTCCATATTTTGACATTCTGATCTCAAATTAGGCCTTGCGCCCAACTTTCTAAACACCCTTTAAACTTGCATGCAACTCCCTTTTCCAAACACATATGGTTCCATTTTCCAATTTTCAGGCCAAAAAAATTGGAATACACTGGAAAACAACACCACCTTCAATATTGTTGTCTACTTGAACTATATAATACCTTTCCGAGAAAAAAAATCAAAACTTATAAAGAGTATTGACAACAAACACAAACCATACTCCATTTCCAATATAGAACATCCAGGGTTCCAACATTTTTTTGTTTTGAGTAGGATAGTTTGTTTTTTTACTAAAATTGATGTCAATTTTAAATAAAGACACACTTGGAGTCATACTAATTAAACCATATGTTGGACTGAGGTGCGGATAATTCCTACTCATCCCAAATGAGATATTGATAATTTCATTAAATTATCAAAACCATATGAATGTGTTTGATCGGTTTTGAGTACGTCACTTGTCTTTTTAACTAAAATGTCATTTTAAACTTGAAACACACACTTTGACTCATGCGGATCACATCGTGTATCTATTGGATGTGACACGGATTCTTATAAATCACAAATGATTTATGAATTTACTCCCTGAATTATAAAAAAAATCTGAGTGTGTTTGATCAGTTTTCAGTGAGTGACACTTTTTAAAGTCAAATGTCGATTTTAAACTGATAACTGACACATTGAGTCATATCAGGCACATTGTGTATCAGATTAAGCTGTGGCAGTTTCTTAAACGTCAAAAATGACTTATGGATCATTTTTGAAATGTTTCCAAAAAACCAGAATATTTTTTCTCGATTTTGAGTATGTTAGTTGTGTTTTTTTACTAAAATTAATGTAAATTTTAAATACAAAGAAGTAATTTTGGTCATACTGGTCACATCATCTGTTAGATTGAAGTGCTACTGATTTCTACACATCCTAATGTCTCAAAAAATCCAAACTGTCGATGTTACTCGATTTTCATTGAATTTATTTTTTAAACATCCAACACTACATGATCATCTTCGAACAAACCACACAACTCAAAAAAATAATCCACCTTTATAAGAAAACAATTATTATGAGTAATAATAAAAAGAAATAAATTAAACATAAATATGAAATAATATATTAATTATATGGAAAATGATTTTACTATGAAAATATCTATATTACCTCTATGATTGAGCAGTGTAGGGAACTTCAAGGAAAGTGATAAATGTCAACACAGCATGTCTGAAAGGTTTTGAGGGAGAAGTTTTTGGAAGTTTTAGTACATAAAGGTATGAAAGATGGATAGAGCACCCCAACTCGAACAAAAGAATCCACTTGTATAAGAAAACAATTATTATGTGAGTAATATTAAAAAAATTAAACATAAATATGAAATAATACATTAATTATATGGATAATGATTTTATTGTGCAAACATTCAGATTACCTATATAATTGAGTAGAGGGAGCATAATTTCAATTCTTAGAAAGTCAGTGGAGGTAACTTGAAATAGAGTGATAAATACACCACTTTAGGGGTGAAATGGTTTTGAGGGAGAATAACTCTATGGAAGTTTTGTTATAGAAAGGCATGAAAGATGGATAGAGTACCCCAACTCAAAAAAAAGAATCCACCTGTATAAGAAAATAATTATTATTTGAGTAATACTAAAAGGAAATAAATTAAATGTAAATATGAAACAATACATATATTCTGTGGAAAATTATTTTACTATGAAAACATACATATTACCTCTATAAATGAGAATAGGAAGTGAAATTATTCTTCCTACAAATGAAGTGGAGGTAACTTGAAAGAAAGTGATAAATGCACCACATCAGTGGTGAAAAGGATTTGAGGGAAAAGAATTATGTGGAAGATTTTTGTAGAAAGGAAGGAAAGATGGATTTACCACCAGAACTAGAACAAAATAATCTACCTATAAAAGAAAACAATTATTATTTTATTAATACTAAAAAGAAATAAGTTAAACAGAAATATGAAATAATACATTAATTCTTTAGACAATGATTTTACTCTGCAAACATCAAGATTACCTCTCTGATTGAGCAGAGAAAATGTCATTTATATTTCTGTAAAGGCATGGAATGTGGATATAAATCTTTTAAAATAAACAAAATATACAAGGAATAATGAATATTAAATCAAAATTGTATTATATATGTTTTTTTGTAAAATAGAAAAAGTATATTGTAACATTAGTTTTACATCTTTCCAAAGGGTTTCCTTAATTATAGTTTGTTCTTCTGAGGGATTGGCAACATCATCATATATAGATGATATTTTTTGCATGATTATTTAAAAATTTAATTATGATTATGTTAATACAGTAGAGAAAATATAATATTATGAGGTAAAATATACTATATTCAAGAACATTTTTACCTTCTCATTGAACTCTCTTTTTTAAGGTTTTAAGGTTTTGGTTTCCCTGTCGAGGATCCAAACACCCTCTTTTGGTCTCCTCTAACGTACAAGACACTGTCTACATTAGGACCAGCATTGACTAATTGGGATGTCCAAATTAAGGGTAATCCTCAATTGAATATATAATTTAATTGAAGATAAATCAATCAATGCTTTTTTTCTCAGTTCTGGCGATGTGATGCATGTTTTAATCTAAAATGATACTTATATATATTGAAAAAAATGAACTCTGAGTCATACTATTCACACAGTGAATTTGATTGAGGTGTGAATGATTCCTATACATCAAAAATGAATTATGAAACACTGTACAAATGTATCAAAATAATCCAAATTTTTTTGCTTATTTTTTAGTAGGTGACTTGTCCTTTTTAATAAAATTGATGTCAATTTTAAATAAAAAGACGCACTTTGAGTCATATAGTTAACACCGTGTGTCAAATTGAGGTAAGGATATTTATTACATGTCCCAAATGGAATATGAATCATTTTCATAAAGTTTCAAAACAATCCAAATTCATTTACTTGATTTTGAGTACTTCACTTGTCTTTTTTACTAAAATGACATTTTAAACTAGAAACATGCACTTTAACTCATACCAATCACATTGAGTACTAGTTTGATTGAGACTAATTCCCACACATCAAAAATGAATTATGAACTAGTTTCCAAAATTATTAATAAAATTTGAGTGTATTTTCTCAATTTTTTAGTAAGTGTTATTTTTTGAACTCAACTATTGATTTTAGACTAATAACGGACACATTGAGTCATTCCAGGAACACTGTGTGTTAGATTGAGGTGCGGATAATTCCAACTTGTCAAAAATTACATATAGATTATTTCCCTAAATTATAAAAACAATATGAATTTGTTTTCTTAGTTTTGATTAGTTCATTTTTCCTTTTTATTAAAATTGATGTCATTTTCAACTAAAAAGATGCACTTGGAGTCATATCGGTCACACCATGCATCGAATTGAGGTACGAATGATTCCTACACCTCTCAAATGACATGTGGATCATTTTTCTAATTTATCAAATCAAACCGAATTAATGTTCTCAGTTTTGGGTATGTCACTTTTTTTAAATAAAATGTCATTTTAAACTGGAAACACGTACTTTGACCTATACCGATCACATCATGTATCGGTTTGATGTGAGACTAATTCATACAAATTAAAAAGGAAATATGAATTGATTTCTTAAATTATAAAGAAAATAAAATTGTGTTTTATTTGTTTTCCTTGAGTGAAATGTTTTGAACTAAACTATCAATTTTTAACTGATAAAGGACACATTGAGTCATAGAAGTCACACCATGCATCAAATTAATGTGTTGTTGATTCATACACATATCAGTTGACTTATGGATAATTTATATAAGTGTGAAAAAATTAAAAACCTCCATCAAACTATTTTTCAAATAATATAAAACCCTTTCATTTTTTTCATAAAATTAAACCTATTGAAAAATTAAATATTATTAAAAAAACATTATAAGAAAATCCTTAACCTATTATTTTATTATTGTTTTATTCATATACTTGTAGATACATTAAAGGATAAAAATGAAATTAATTCATCATTAACTCTTCCTCCATGTCAAATCAAATAAATTAATTTTAGTAGTATACACTCAATAGCAGAAATTATGCTATAAAAACCAATACCCCTGAGCTGAGCAGCACTGTAGTTACGTATTTTGATTCTTCCATCTCCACCCTCTCAATTTCGTTCTCACCCATTACTCTATAATTTCTCTAGTTGTGTGGAGATTTTATCTAGAATTATTTAGTGTAAATGGAGGTGTCGAGTTAATAACTCATGTCAATGGTGTAATTCTCACAAATGGGAGGCATTTCTTCTTTTAGAAAACAAAATGAAGTACAATGGGAAATGCCTCCCATTTACTTTATTATGTTCTATAAAAGTATAAATACCTCAAATTTGTGAGAATTATACCATTGACACTAGTTTTTAACTCGACACATCCATTACCACCAACTCCTTCCAGATAAAATCTCCACACAACCAAAGAAATGATAAAGTAAAGGGAGAGAATGAAATAGAGAGGGTTGAGATGGAAGAATTAGAATATGCAACTATAGTGTTACACAGCCCAAGGGTCATGGGTTGTTATAGTGTAATTTTATCTAATAATTTAATGTTACTGAAATTAATTTCTTTTATTTGACGTGGAGGAAAAGTTAATGATGAATTAATTTTATTTTAATCTTCAAATTTATCAACAAGGATCCGAATAAAAATTCAATAAAAGATGTGGTTTAGGATTTTTTTTGTAGATCAAACTAGGTTTTTTAATTGGTTTTATCTTATTAAAAAATAATATGGTTTTATATGATTCGAAAAAGAGGTCGATGGAGATGTGTACTTTATTCACACTTACCTCAATAGGTAATAAACTTGAATGGGGTGAACGCCTTCCACCGCCAAAAACTATAAAATGGAGGTCACTCCTCATTTGATACATAGATAAATAAAGTGAATATACCTAAATATTATATATATTTGTGTGTGTGTTTGTGTATTATATTATTAACATTATTTGAATATAATTATATATATATGTATATTATTTATCATATTTAAATATATTTAAATATACAATATATTATTTGATGTATACTTAAATATATATATATAATAATACTTGTTTCTAATGAAACTTAAAAACTACTGATAACAATTATTATAAAATTATATTTTTTATAAATATTTATTATTTTAGGAAATTGTGTATAAAATATAATTATTTAAATTTTGTAAAGTATAGTTATTTCAAAAAAAATTATATATGGTTACCTAATTTTATTATTTTAAAAGTAACATGAGTTTATAATATTTTATTGGTTATTTAAGTATAAATTATATTATTGTTAATTAAATGTATATATAAACTGAAAATGTATATATATATATATATACTTGAAATGATTAATACCTAAAAATAATATCTATCATATAGAATTTGATAACTTCCATTCTATTTTTTGGAACAGTTATGTAGAAACATAAGGATTTTAGAGAGGCCATCTAATATGAATTGACCCATCTTTGAGATTCTAGGGACATCCATAAATAAATTGGCATAAAGAAATAATACACAACAATAAGATATACTAGAAACAAAGCATAAATACACACTAACCTTTCCAAAGTATATCCCATACATATTTAAACATATACATATATATATATCATGGAATTTATGAAAAACAAAATTGCAAAAAAAAATGCACATTTAAACATAATTTTTAATGAAAATAAATATAATCTCTTTCGGATTTGGAAACCCAAAACCGTAATTTATGAATAAATAATTATAAAATCACCCTTACATTATAAGTTTTGAAAACACATATAAATAGATAGAAAGACATATATATATATAATAAACATAAATTGATGAAAATATATGTAACCCTTATAGAAGAATATTACAACATAGTAAAATAAATACAACACCATACTAATTATGAAAATAGAGATCCATTAAAAATAAATAAATATGGTATCATCATTACTAAGATTTCTCTTGAAATAAAACAAAAAAAAATTATGAAAATAAATTTTTAAGGAAAACCCTTACATTATAATATTAAAATAGAATTTTAAAAAATAAATTTCATTATATAAATTGCATAAATTCATCTTTTGTTGGTTCTTTGCACCATCATCGTACTGAGAATTGGTTTTCTAAATCAATTTTCTCAAAACCTATAAAGGAAATAGATTCAAAACAATGTAGAAAGTTGGATTATAGATGTAGACAGGGAAGAAAATTTATTCAAAAAAACAATTTAAAAAGACCAAAATGGGATATCTAAAATAGTAGTCAAGAAAAGAATAGATCATAAAGAAAAGTGAAATAGAATACAATAAGTGGAGCACAAATATAGAAATAAAATTGTAACCTAAAAAGGAAAATTGGAAAATCTCATATCCAAATCTCGAAACAAAAAAAATATACAAATAAAATTAGAACCTCCAAAGGAAAACACATGCCTACCTCTCTTGGTTGAAGAAAATTTGAGACCCTCAGATCTAGATATCAATTTTTTCTTTGCAAACCCTAACTACAACCGAACACCAGATGTCAGACGATATTCGAGCAATAGGAGGTAGTCGGTTTATGTGATTCAAGTGGGTTTGTGTGATTAAAACATTGATTCACTAAGGAGGAGCACCGAAAATTAGTGGCTTCTATGAAAATATTATGATATCATGAGGGGTTCGCAACAGGTTAGGTTTTTTAATTAGATTGGAAAACTTTTATCAACGTTTTTTTAAATCACTGATGAAGAGTGATTTTATCATCGCATATTATTTAAGCACTAATAAAAGGAATACATGTTAAACATTTTTAGCACTGGTAAAGGCATTTCTTTATCAGCACTAAAGTATTAACAATGATAAATATGAATTTTATCAGAACTTTTGTTAGCACTGATAAAGCATCATATTTATTTTTTATTTTTTATTTTGAAAAGAAGGATAGATAACATTAATGACGAAGGTCGGCAGACGTATAAATGGAAAGACATGGAGGGAAATTGTCCAACCAGAGTTGGTTGACATCGGAGGGGCCTATGGCCGCCAGCTGATGGGACGCATTGTTGCTTTCCCTTTTGGTAAAAGAGAAGGTACAACGAGAGAAGCCTTGGAAAAGTGAGCGAATTCTCCTGGTGATGAAGCCAAATGACTGGAGTCTGCCATCATAATTGTTAATAGCATCGATAACGGTGAGGCAGTCAAATTCAATGATGATATCAACCCATCCATAGTCCACAGCGAGCATCATACTGGAAAGTATGGCCATGGCCTCAGCAATAGCAGGTTCCCAGTGGGCCTGATGTGGTTCGTGTTTTGCTGCAAGTATTTGCCCCAGATGATTTCGGGTCAGGGGGCCAAGGGTGAAAAGCCCATCCTTTGGGAGTGACGCGTCCACGTAATCTTGAGGGTCCCTTCTGTTGGGGGAATCCAATGAGGGGGAGAGGAGAGGGTAGCACCTGGTATTAAATTCCCATTGTGGTCTTTCCAGTCCTCTATCCAGGAGATGGCCTGATCGATCCAAAATTCTGGGGGTTTGTTAGCTTGATGAAAAACAGCGTCGTTGCGCTGGACCCAAATAATCCAGGCCAGGGTGCAGAGTGAACATGAAGAGGTCGAGGAGAGAGAGGAGCACAATCACGTCAGATGATCGGGAAGGGCAGAGGCCGACGCCATTGAAGCGACAGAAGTCAGGCCCCATTTGTTCTAAATTTTCTCAGCTCCTGGGCAGTGAATGATGGCATACAAAGGAGTTTCAGGAATGTTCGGGCAGAAAGGGCAAAAAGCAGAACAAGCCATATATCGGTGAGCGAGGAGGCTCATGGTTGGGAGAGTACCCGTGCAGACCTGCCACCAAAATTGGCAAATTTTAGGGGGAGCATTGAGCTTCCACACCAAGTTATAATCTCCCTCAACCCAGTGGATTGAGTGGTTTCCAAGAGCCAGTCTATAGCCGAACCTCACAGTGTATTCGCCCCAGGAATCATTGATCCAGAAAAGATGGCTGGGGCCTGCATCAGGGACCCAGGGAATGCTCAGGTTGATTCTTTGATCCCTTTAATTATTTAAAACTATAATTATTTATTAATAATTATATAAATATTTTTGAAAAATAATATTTATATCATTATATATATTTATATAATTATATATATATTTAATAAATAAATATAAATATAAATATAATAAATATATTCATTATTTATGTAAATTTATTATAAATTTTATAATTATTTAAATATATATGTAGAATTATTTATTTATAATTATATAAATACTTTTAAAAAATATTTATTTATTTATATTTATAAACATATAATATTATAAATATAGTATGTACATTTTTAAATATATTCATTAATAAATATATTTATTTATAAATGTTATTTTATAAATATTTTTTTACAAATATTTTTTAACATTATTAATTAATATATAATTTTAAGTCCATGCATGTTAAAAATGAGTGAGATTGAATAAATTAAAAATAAGTACACTTTAATAATATTGAAAAAATGGATATGTTTTGTGTGTGTGCATTGTATATAAAAATGTATTAATTTTGTATATGTGAAATCA
Source organism: Viscum album (assembly GCA_963277665.1). NCBI lineage: Eukaryota > Viridiplantae > Streptophyta > Magnoliopsida > Santalales > Viscaceae > Viscum > Viscum album. Next base: position 1,502,788,722 of record OY728119.1, on the reverse strand, counting down.
ACATTACACACAATTGATCTATGTTAAATTGAAATATCAAATGACATTAAATTATATGTTCATTACTCTATAAAATTAGCTAGTATTTTTAATTCATGTTAATTTTAAATTATAAACCATTATTTACTGAATATATGACTATTTAATGTAAAGTACATAAATATTTATATGAGATATAAATCATATTTATATACATTAATATATATCTATATATATATAATATATATTATTTATTAACATTATTAATAATAGTCTAATTAATAAAATGTCTAATATTTTTCTCAATTTACTTATTTTTCATTTTCATTTGTTTAATTTTCATTTTTCATATCTATATATTTAATATATATACTATTTATTAGTATTTATAATTAATATATAGTGTAATCAATTTATTTATTTTTATCAATAATTATTTAATTAATAATATTTATAATATATTTTTTAATAAACTCATTTTTATTTTTTTGTTTATTTATTTATTTCATTTTTTTTAATCAGAAATTTATCAGGACTAAAAAAGCGCTGATAAAGGACTCCTTTATGAGCACTAAAAATAAAGTGATGAAAAAGGTTATCCGTTATCAAGGCTAAAAATAAAGCACTAATAAGGGTTACCCTATATGAGTGCTAAAAATAAAGTGCAGATAAATGGTTAAATTTATCATCACTTTTTTTAGCACTGATAAAGATGCAATTTATCAGTGATTTTTTCTAGCGCTGATAAATATCAGTGTTGTTAAATGTTATTTTTGTATTAGTGAGAGGGATGGTCAGAGGATGGTTAGAATTAGATTTTGTTTTTTAGAAATTTATTTGTTCTGGTGGCAATGTGTAATAGATTCCTTCCTGATTTTCCTAGATCACCATTGGCAGTACACCCATAAGTTCCCAAGATGTATCATGGATTGAGGATATATTTGTATTATCTCTAGATTAAATGGGTAGTGGAAGAGTTTTTGGAGAAGTTCATGGTTTTTCAGTAGTTAAAGTTTGATTATCGTATTCCCAATGGTTTGTTTCATCCCTTATATATTTGCAATTGGAAATGGGATGACATCTCAATAGATTTCAACATAGTGATACTCAGAGCTCAGGGAGGTTGTGATGCTATCTGGTTGATAGTGGATCGGTTGAAGAAATCTTCCCACTTCTTAGTGATCAAGGATTCGAGCATAGTGGATTCCTTGGAAAAGATGTATGTTGATTAAGTGGTGCAGTTTCATGGAGTTTTGAGGTCCATTGTAACATATCGGGATGCACGATTTAACTCACAAGTCAGGAGGGGATTGTGGAATTCTATTGGAACTCAGTTATTCCTCAACACTACTTTCCACCCTTAAACAGATGGGTAGATGGAACGAACTATCCAAACATTAGAGTATATGATGAGAACATGCATCTTTGACTTTAGTGGATCTTGGGTATGACACCTGACTTTGGTAGAGTTTTCTTATAATAGTAGTTATCAATTTTCCATTTTCATGGTTCTATTTGAGCCTTTGTATAGGATATTGTTTCATTCTCTGTTGTACTAGACAGATTTTGGGGTGACAGCTGTTTTTGGTCTCAATGTGGTGGAGGGCATGATAGAGAAGTTTCAACTTGTTAGTCAGAGGATGAAAACAATGTAGGACCAATAAAAGTCATATACCAATCTTAAAAGGAGACCCATGGAGTATGAAGTTGGTAACCATGTGTTCTTGAAGGTTTCTCCTTAATGTGAGTTGCAGTGGTTTGGCATAGGGAGTAATCTTTCTCCTAGGTTTGTTAATCCCTTTTTGGTGTCAGGAAGAGTTGTAAAAGTAACATATCAGTTGGCATTTCCACCATGGTTAGATATGATCCAGGATGTCTTTCACATCTCTCGGGTTCATCGGTATCTTCACAATTACACTCATGTCATTGACTAGGGAGAGTTGAATATCAAGGATGACAAGATGTTTGTGGAACAACCAGTAGAGATCTAGGATCCCCAAGTGAAGGCACTGCATGGACGAACTATTCCTTTGGTTCATGTGTTGTGGAGGTATGGTGGCCAGGAGGAGAGTACTTTGGATCTAGAAGTGCATATGTGTTCTCAATACCTGGAGTTGTTTTGAGTTTTTACTTTCTCTATTTTTCTTTATGATGCATTTTTTGGATCCTTTTATTTTATGTAATGAGCTGCTTTTCTTGGTGTATGATGTTTGTGGTGTAATGGGTGATAAATTCATGACATATAAAAAAGGAAGGCATGATTCCTAATCGAGACACATTAACAATGATACAATTAAACATGTGTGGATGAGTTAGTGATGCCAAGAGCAGATATTATCTTTCCATGAAGGATAGAATTCTCTAATTCATGTGTTTAGGATGATGTGGTTTGTTTCTTGTAATGGTTGCTAGTTTGATCTGTGTGGAGGTCGAGATATTTTTTCAATGGTTTTGCAGTAGTGCAGTTGTATAAGAGGAAGCATCTTGAGTTTGAGTAGGTTGTTTGTGGTAATTTGGTTTGGCATTCTTGGTTGGTGGTAGTGTTTGAGGTATGAAGAGACCCTTGAGAATTATCTCTCAGAGTGGTTTTTCAAAACCCTTTCCTTCTAGCCTTGGTTTTGGATTCATGGGGGAGAGAATCATTTGAGAGGTATTTTATGTAATGGTATGTTCCTTATTAGTCTATTACTTTGCCATTTTTGGTTGTTGGAGGTGTTTAAAGGAGGAACGGAGGGAGTCTAGATAATTTTCTTTGTTAAAGGCTGGAATAAGGGATATTACATGACATGTATGTGGATTAAATGACATGCAATTTTATTTCACTGCTTGTCTAGGAAGTTTCATGGTGTGTAAATATTTTACACTGCATGAAGGAGAGTTTCATGGTGTGTAATATTTTAGGGTTGAAAAATAAAATAAAATTAATAGGTGACTCATTTATCTATAGAAACTGAACCTCAGGTATTACATGACGTGAAATGGAATTACACATGGTGTAATACCTCGATCATGTATTGTTTTTAAAAAATTTATTTCAACTAAACTTTTATTCATTAGGTCTTTCTCTCTTTTTCCTCTCTTTTTCGGAGAATCCTAGGTGCCCCTATGTTTCCTTCAAGACCTTATTCATCCCTCTTAGATTTTTTGACCTTGGTGGTTGTCCATCGACAATCCGTGGTTGGCCAATGGTATTTTCTTCCCACTTCTTGGTTGTTCTCTTCCATTATTCTCCAAGGGATTTGTTGTGATAGTGTTTATTTGGTTTAGTTTGTGTGTTGGGTTCAGTTTTGATGGATCCTTGGTGTGGTATAGGTTGATATGTTGTTTTCATGGTGTAGTTGTGGTTCTCAAGTGTTCTCCTTTTCCATGAGGTGTGCAGAAATTAGAAAGCTTCCTTGAGGCTGGAATTCCTTCATTTCTCTTTATATGTGTGACACGTGGGAGGGGTTTTTTTTTACCAATGGATTATGGTTAATATGGATAAATAAAATATAAAAAATTGAATAAATGAAATATAAAGGGGCAAAGGGGTTTGATTCGTATGTTTTAACACCTTTATTTCTATTGTGATGTTGTGGAATCTTCGGGAATGATGTCACGCTAAAAATTGTGTCCATTAGAGGATTTGTTTGCACAGGGTATATCTACTATGATTTTCTAATTTGGTTGAAATTATTGTGATATCACCCTAAATGAAAATTGGATAGTTAATTATATTTCAATAATGAATTAGTGTCTTCAGGATTTGGTTTATGTGATAACGCCCCAAATAAAAGTGGCAAAATGTGATAAATATACTTTTGAACCTGTAAAAAGTGTTGTTGTGATGTGATGTGTGATTTTTATGGCCTTTACGTGTGGGGAAAGTGTATGGAATGTTTTTTTATAGTGGGGTTGTGATGGGTGGGGGTTGATTATATAGTAGGGCTGCAAAACTAGTTGTGCTTTAATGTGTTATTGGATGTGGTTGTTTGGCCATGATTTTGGGGTGGCGAGGTGATAGTTTTTGGGCCGTGATTTTGGAGTTGTGAGGTGAGGCTATTAGGTATGACAGGTTTCTTGTGATATGTGGTTATGTTTTTCGAGATTCTCAAGTAGTAATAGAATAAATAAATAATGGTTTAATAATTTTGGGAATGGATTGGGTTTGTTTGGTTAAATGAGATAAAGGTGGTTAATAAAATATTAAATGATGGATTGTGTGATTAAATGTAGTTGATTCTAAATAACAAAATGAATTGGTGATGAATGTAGAGGGAATGTGAAGATTCATTAATTTATCAGAAATTTCACCATCTAAAATGATTATTTCCGATACTAATAAATGAAATTTGAGGTGGCAGCAAAATTTACAGTGTTGTGAGATGGTTTTTTTGTTTTTTAACCCATAGTTTAGGATATAGTTTTTGATTATATACATATAATTTTATATTCTTGTGATTTCTATATGCACCACACCCATGTTTAGTACTATGTTCATGATGTCATTCATTTATTCATTACATTTTACTAACTCCTTTTACTTATTTTATATGAAAAGTGCATAATTTGTGTGTAATATTCATATTTTAATATTAAATATAATTTTGAGGACTATTTGAATAAATCCAGATTTGAGTCAGTTTAATGTATTATCTATAAATATTACTATACTGATCCAAATTTTATGGTTTTTGTTTTTTAGGATTCCTATTTCAATTTAGAACATTTCATTAGAAGGGATCATGTGCCAATTCGGCCATTTGAAGGTTCATATGTACCACACAATAAGGCCCAATGAATCTGTGAACAAACTGGACCAGCCTTGAAGACTGATTTACTGGGCTCAATCCAGAAGTCCAAAACGGTTGATTCTCCACCATAATTCGGGGGACCATATGTGTCATATTGGATAAAAATTTCAATGCCCAAAGTCTTCAACAAATGGCCCAAATGATTCTATGATGTCCAGCCCACCATTCTGGATGGGAATTAAAATCAGCACACAAATGTGGACTTTTCTCCTTATCTAGAAATCCATTTGAGCTGAGAATTTTCAGTGTGAAATAGGAGATATATGCGGCCAACTTTGTTGAAGAAACTATCCGGATTTGATGGCATCTTACTATTCTAAAATCCATTCAAATTTCATCCATTGAAAAGTCATGGATAGAAATGGACAGTTTAGATTTGTTTAATGAAATAGCCATAACATTGGATAAAAAGGTCCAATGACCGCAAGATTTTGAGGGTAGACAGAAGACATACCTATCTACATTTATCAAGAAGACACTAGCTCGTGATTCAGCTGTCTAGATTGGTAAATATGCGGGTCATGTGGAGGGACATATTTGGAATGCAAACAGTCCACTCCTTGGGCTATAAATACATCCCTCTCCTCTCCTTCCAAGAGGTTGGAACTTCAGCACTTAAGGAGGAGGTTTGGCATTAATATATCCTTGACAAGGTTCTGGGAGGATATGCTTTGAACTTGTTTCAACAAGAGATACCTCTTCTCCACTTCTCTTTCATGTTTGTTTATGTTTGCTTTCCATTGTAATTGTGTAACTTGGTTTTCATTTCAATGAAATTTTAGTGCTTGTTTCTTCTTCAATACCTCTTATTCTCCTCCACCTTCTTTATTTTAATATTTATGTTCTTAAAATAGTTTAAATTCAGTTCAATCCCCTTCCCTTCTTTAGCTTCCTCATTCAATCGAAAGTTTATTTTTAATTATCATCATTGTTCGTGTGTGTGTGTCGACGTACCACTCTTTTCTTATCCCTTTATTTTTCTTATCTTATTAATTTATAATCATAATAATTATAACCAGATTATTAAACACCCAAATGGCTGAGTAAATCTTTCATTAGGGTGAGTTATAATTTAGGTATGTTAAGAGATTGAGAGCTTCTTCTCGATTAATATTCTTTGAATTAACATTATGTATGTTAGACTTAACATGTCATGGATTAATGACTTGTTTTGTTTAACATGTGGTTTCCATGGATTATTGGAACCATAAATACACAACCATAAACAAGTACTTATTGATTTTAGAATCCTAGTTAAGTTAAGGCTCGGATTAAATCTTTAACACTTAGAAATTCTAATCGACGTCAACTTGTGAAGTGGGTGTTAATTTAAATGCAATACAAAGCAAAGCTCAAGGATATCACAAGCTTAACTCCCTAATAATGAACTAACCCCAATATTTATCAATTTTTTAAATCAATTATATACAATAAATAATTTCAATTAAGCTCTACAAACAAACCCCCCTAATCAAAATACAATCAACTAAAAACAAACGACTATTTCAAAGTATCATCGTCGAGAATTCAACCTGAGTGCTGCTATACACATTAGCAGAGCACCAGAACTTTGACCGATCGATAGGTGACAATCGTCCGTGCATTTCAAATGGCGTCGTTTCCAGGGATGGTGCTTTAAGTAGTCGGTAGTTTTTAGTTTTTGTAAAAAAAATCAAAAAAATAAAATTTTTAAAAAAAAATCTGAAAAAAAACTCCGAGAAAAACTCGCATTCCTTATCCTTTCTAAATCTCTCTGAATGCCCCGTAGCCTCCCAAACAATCCCTCGAATTTGTTTGACCCTGAAATTGATATAACTCTTCGTCGACTTAGGAGTACCATTAGGGATAACCAAATCACCCAAGAACCAATCGTTGCCCTACCAATTGAATTCGATATGGCCAATCCTAGGGAACAAACATTGAAAGAACTTGATGCCCCTTATATGAATTACCAACCCCTTGGTATTCAATATCCAAAAATATAGGCTGACTTTGAACTCAAATCGGTTTTGATTCATATTCTACCTCATTTCCATGGGCTAGCCGGTGAGGATCTGCATCTACATCTCAAAGAGTTCCAGGTGGTGTGCTCTACCATGAAGCCTCAAGGGGTTTTTGAAAAACAAATGAAACTCGGAGCATTCCCTTTCTCCCTAGCTGACTCTGCCAATTCATGGCTCTACTACCTCCTTCCTGGTTCCATAACTACATGGAATGACATGAAGCGTCTCTTTCTAGAAAAATTCTTTCCTGCTTCTCGTACCGCTTCCATCCGAAAGGAAATAAGTGGTATCCGTCAATTCCCAAATGAATCACTCCATGAGTACTGGGAGAGGTTCAAAAATCTTGTGGCAACCTGCCCACACCACCAAATCCCTGACCAACTCTTTATCCAATACTTCTATGAGGGGTTATTGGCTATGGAGAGAACTCTCATTGATGCCGCAAGTGGTGGGGCTCTGGTTGATAAAACTCCTGCAGCTACAAGAGATCTCATAAGTAACGTGGCTTCAAACACACAACAATTCCATACTCGAGCACATTATCAAGTCAAATAAGCCGAAGATAATCAATCAATTGAACCGAACAAAATGACTGAGTGGAAGAGTGAACTTACAGGTCTTGTGTGACAACTAGTTTTGGCTACCAAATCCCCAACCTCGTCTTCTCCGCAATCAATGTTTCCTGGACCTATCAAAAACTATGGAATCTATAACTCTCCAACTCATCCAACATACACATGTCCACAACTTCAAGAGGATCAATCCGATTCATCTGGACCAATGGAGCTCAATGCAGCATATGCTCAGCAGAACCCCAACCCTCAACAATCAGGTCAGTTTGTTAGAAACTTCAACCAACCTCACTCTGAGCCTTTCTCTTCTACCTTTAACCCAGGCTTGAGGTATGGTAATACCATCTCTTATCCCCCTCAATTCCCTCCTCAAAATCCAAACCAATTCCAATATGATCAAGGTGGTGGTAACTTCCATCAACCTTATCCTTTTGTTCCTCAACATCAAAGGAACAATCCTCCTCTTGGATTCCACTATCCGAATGAGCCTTCCCAATTCCCAACTTAATACAATCTCTTTCCCAAGAACCAAAATCAAGGTAATCCCAATCCAGGACAAGCCTCTTCTTCTAAGAAACCATGGGAAAGTGCAGTATAAGATCTTCCCTCCTTCACCCGTTCTAGCCTTAAAAACATTGAAACTCAAATAGGTCAACTTGCATCCCACCTGAGCCAGCAACAACAATCAAATTCTTCCCAACTCCCAACTCAACCATTAACCAACCCCAAGAGTAATGTAAGTGCAATTACACTTAGATCGGTAAAGCAAATTGTTGTGCCTCAAGATAAATCCTCAAACCCTCCTTTGAATGTTGACCTAGAAAACAAAAAGAAAAAGAAACTTGAAAATGAACCTGAATCTATTCCCTCGCCTCCTTCCATTCCACTTAGGAATCCAATTCCTTTTCCACAAGATGTTTCTAAACCAAGGAAGTCCTTTGAACCTGATCCTGAAATGCTTGACATGTTTAGACATGTTGAAGTCAACATTCCCCTCTTAGATGTCATAAAACAAATTCTTAAGTATTCCAAGTTTCTCAAGGATTTGTGTACCCATAAGACGCAACTTAGGACCTTCGAAAATGTTTCCACCCAGCAGTCTATTCCCATAAAGTGCAAAGATCCAGGGACCTTTACGGTTCCATGCCAAATTGGAAGTTCCAACTTTGATGATGCACTCATAGACCTAGGAGCTTCAATTAATGTCATGCCCAAATCCATATTCTCCAACCTTGGTCTAGGTCTTTTTCACCCAATGGGTGTTGTCATTCAGTTAGTCAATCGAAGCACAACCAGTCCTGAGGGAATAATTGAGGATGTCCTTGTCCAAGTCAATGATCTTATCTTCCCTGCTGATTTTTATGTCCTTAACATGGAAGGTGAGACGAACTCTTCTCAATCTCCCCTAATTCTTGGAAGACCATTCCTCATGACTATGAGAACAAAAATTGATGTCCATTTTAGCATCTTATCCATGGAATTCGGTGACCAACTGGTCAAATTCAACATTTTCCAAGCCATCCGATACCCATCTGAGGATCACTCTGCATTCTCAATCCATGCTTCTGAGGACATTACTAAGAGTCAATTGAACCCCATTACATCATGTTCATCCTGTTCTGAAGAGATAGGATGTTTTAAAATATACACTATGATTAACCAAGTAATAAATGGTGAAGTTGATGTGGACCTTTCATTCATAGACTGCATCAATCTAGAGGAACTTGAAAACTCTCTTTAATTCCACATCAATTATGATCTCTACTGCTCCACCTTGGACAGTATTAAGGAAAATGAATCTGAAGCAACTGAAGTCCCTTCTTCTATTCCTGAGTTGTCTATCCCAAAAGTGAAAGATGAGAATGATTTGAAACCTCTTCCTGCACACTTGAAATATGCATTCCTCTTCCATGATCACTCATATCCTGTCATTATCCCGGCCACACTTACTGAAACCGAGGAGTCCAAACTTGTTCAAGTGTTAGAGGAAAACAAAAAAGCCTTAGTTAGGACCCTAGATGACATACCAGGAATCAACCCTTCCTTTTGCATGCATCACATCCATCTGGAGGAGACATCCAAACCAGTTAGACAACCCCAAAGAAGACTCAATCCACTCATACTTGAGTTAGTTAGGGAAGAGATCACCAAGCTTCTTCAAGCTGGTATTATCTACCCAATTTCTGATAGTGAATGGGTTAGTCCAATTCATGTTCTACCTAAGAAGGGTGGGATAACTGTTGTCACAAATGAACATGGAGAGGTAGTCACAACTCGAGTGAAGAACAAATGGTGTGTGTGCATTGACTATAGGAAATTGAATGTTGAAATCCAAAAAGATCACTACCCTCTTCCATTCCTTGATCAAATGCTAGAAATATTGGCCGGAAAGTCACACTATTGCTTTCTTTATGGATACACCAGCTAATTCCAAATCCCAATCGCACCTTAGGACCAAGAAAAGACTACTTTCACATGCCCCTTTGGAACATATGCATATAGAAGAATGCCTTTTGGCCTTTGTAATGCTCCTGCAACATTCCAACGGTGTATGATGAGTATCTTTTCAGAATTCATAGAACACTGCATGGAAGTCTTCATGGATGACTTTACCATTTATGGCGATTCATTTGAGTCATGCTTTCATTCACTCTCTCTAGTCCTTCAAAAGTGTTTCAAGTGTAACCTTGTATTAAATTTTGAAAAATGTCACTTCATGGTTGCTAATGGGATTGTTCTAGGGCACATAGTTTCAAAAGATGGTATTGAAGTTGATCCTGCCAAAATTGAAGTGATCCAATCACTTCCTTAACCCACTTTTGTTCGAGACATCCGATCATTCCTTGATCATGCTAGTTTCTATCGGCGATTCATCCATAACTTTAGTAAAATTTCTCTCCCACTCACTCGTTTTCTCCAAAATGATGTCTCTTTCCCTTTTAATGAGGTTTGCAAGAGAGCCTTCATTGAACTCAAAACTTCTCTTACATCTGTCCCGATAATCCAACCCCTAGATTGGTCCTTACCTTTTGAATTGATGTGTGATGATTCGGATAGAGCTGTTGGGGTTGTTCTTGGTCAAAGAATAGAAAACATTTCTCATGTCATCTATTATGCCTCTGATGAAACTTAATCTCACTAAACTGTGACTAAAAAGGAACTTTTAGCTGTGGTTTATGCCTTAGATAAATTTAGGCCCTATCTCTTAGGTTCCAAAATCATCATCTTCACAGACCATTATGTTATTAAGTTCTTACTCAAGAAAAGTTATTCCAAACCAAGGCTAATAAGATGTATTCTAATGCTCCAAGAGTTTGACCCTGAAATCAAAGATAGACCTGGAAAAGAAAACCATGTGGATGATCAGTTGAGTAGAATTCCTAATTCTCCTCATTCTAAAGTCATTGATCCTGAATTTCCAATTGAGCACCTTTCATATCTCACTCCAAAACTACCATGGTATTCCCCAATTGTAAATTACTTGGTTTCTGGTGTTTTTCCTGAAAAGTTTTCAAAAGAACATAAAATGAAGTTGAAAAGTAATTCAAAATACTATTTTTGGGAAGAAAATAAACTTTGGAAAACTGGGGCAAACATGGTAATTAGGAGATGTGTTGATAAAGATGAATATTCTTCCATCTTAGAATTATGTCACTCAATGCCTGGTGGTGGCCACTTTGGACCACAAAGGACCTCCCGAAAGGTCCTAGACTTTGGATTCTTCTGGCCTTCCCTCTTCAAGGACTCACATGCGTTCTGTCAATCATGTCCCACATGCCAAAAGTTTGGCATAATCTCTAAAAGAAATTAAATGCCCCAAAATCCCTTAATCTTTTGTGAAATCTTTGATGTTTGGGGTATTGATTTCATGGGACCATTTCCCCCTTCCAATGGATTCTCATACATTCTTCTTGCGGTCGATTATGTTTCAAGGTGGGTTGAGGCCAAACCCACTAGGAAGGATGATGCTCATACTGTTAGTGAGTTCCTAAATACCTACATCTTCCAATGATTTGGCACACCACGTGCCTTGATCAGTGACTTATGAACCCATTTTTGTAATAGAACCATGGAATCTCTTCTAAAAAAGAATGGGGTTGTACATAAAACTTCAACTTCATATCACCCCCAAACAAATGGAATGGATGAACTTTCTAATAGAGAAGTGAAAAGAGTGCTTGAGAGAATTGTAAAACCCACCAGAAAAGACTGGCCTGAAAGACTTGGTGAAGCACTTTGGGCTTATCAAACTGCCTATAAAACACCCATTGGGATGTCTCCTTTTATTCTAGTTTTTGGTAAAGCGTGTCACTTACCAGTTGAAATCCAATATAAGTCTTTTTGGGCTGTGAAAACCTGAAATTTTGATTGTGAAAAATCTGGTGAAGAAAGATTGTTGCAATTGGCTGAACTGAAGGAGTTTCGAGTTGAATCCAATGAGAATTCCAATCTGTACAAAGAGAAGGCTAAGGTACTCCATGAAAGACACATCCTGAGAAAGGTATTTCATGAAGGTGAAAAGGTAATTCTCTTCAATTCTTGATTCTGACTTCACCCAGGTAAGCTTAATTCCTGTTGGGAAGGTCCTTTTGTTATTACTAATGTTTACCCATTTGGTGCAGTGCAAGTCCAAGACCCCTCTTCCAAAAGGACATTCACGGTTAACAAACATCGGTTAAAGCATCACCATGATAGGTCTCACAATCCGGGAACCATGTCGACTTTCATCGAATCCCCATCCACTTCAATATAACCACCACTAGATGGAGACCCAGCAAATCCAAACTATGGGGTACCTCTTTCCCTTTAACTCTCTCTCTATCTTCCTCTCTCTCTATTTCTTCTTCTTCCTCTCTCTTTCATTTTTTTACCACTTTCTTCATCGAACCCTTTTTTTTATCGTTCTCTTTTGTGTGACTATGTATTTAAAAAAACACTAAAAAATAGTAAAATATAAAAGGTAAAAAAATAGTCATAATTACTCACCATTAAATTTTAAAATTTTGTCGAACCTTTTTGGGGAATCGAAAGACATGTTTTCATCTCAAAAATTTTGCATTTTCATCATGACTTTGGATAAAGAATTTTGTGTCAAGAACAATAAATGTTGAATTCCCAATTTTTGATTTGGAAATTGATTTACCCCTACCGTGAGGAATGTCATTAGCTTTCATGCCAAGGTCACCTATGACCATCTTTTCAAAATGTGTGTTTTTCACCCCCATTTGTGAGTCTTGAGTTTGTGGACCTTCGAGTTGAATTTCCTACTTTGGTGTGCATTAATATGATAGAGGAATTTTTTTTAACCTCATGAGAATAAAAATGTCCAAATAGCCTCCCATTACCCTAAATTAATCCTCCTTTTGAAAGCCCCATCAAGCCTATGTAAACATTTTCTTTGATAGCCACATTACAAACCCAATACCTTGTCCCACCCAACATCTACATGGATTTACATTGCATAATTTCTTGAAATTTAAGTGTGGGGAGGATGGATTTCATTTTGGGTATCATTTTCTTGATTTTCAATGTGTTTTCATATGCTTGAGGGCAAGCAACCATTTTAGTGTGGGGAGAGGGCATAATTTAGTGAGTTTTGTTGTAATGGACTCTTCTTGACGTCCTTTTCTACAAATATTATTGAAAAGTGTTAAAAAATTTAAAAACAAAATCAAAAACAAAAAAAATAAAAAGAATGGGTTGTATCTTGGTTAGGTCAAAAATGACTCTTCCTCAACCTTTGATCTTGTTATAACTATTACAATTAGTGTCGTGAGGAGATAAAACATGGGTTGGGTGATTAGTGTGAGATCTATTTCAAGTTCAACTTTCGAAAAAATATAAAAAAAAGAAATGAAAAGAAAAAAGGAATACTTATGTTATTGGGAGAAGTTTTGTGTTTTGTAAATATTAAATCTTCTCATACCCTTCAAATTTTCTTCCAATTTTGTGTCATGCTTCATTTTTTCCTTTATAAAAATGTGTTTCCATTTTCTTCCATGTTTCAGTTTCAAAAAAATTGTGCATCGTTTTATCCATGTTTGTGTTTTAGCCCCTCTTTCCACCCTTTTGGACATTATAATCCTACTGTCCCATAGCCACAGGAAAACCCCTAAAAAGTAATCTTGATTCTTGTTCACTTTAGAATGGAGAATGGAAGCTGAGAGCTCTTTAAAACTCTAAGATGATCACTTTTGGTTGGTAAATGAGTGAATCTCCATAAATTAATTTTATCATCTTGAGTGGAGTAAGTTTTGAGTGCCCTCATTTTCTATTTATAATTTTGAGCATGAAAATGAATTTTTTTTGGAACATTATTTCTGTAACAATTTGTGGTGTAATTCAATATGGATGAGTGGAATGGTTTGAACCTCCCCTGATTGGTAAAAAAATAAAATTTTAATATTTGTTGGTGAGTGAAAATGATTTTGTCATGTTTTTTATATTTGTTGCAGATGAGGACATGCACAATACTAAGTGTGGGGGAGTTGATGTTATTCATTTATTCATTACATTTTACTAACTCCCTTTACAGATTTTATATGAAAAGTGCATAATTTGTGTGTAATATTCACATTTTAATATTAAATATAATTTTGAGCACTATTTGAATAAATCCAGATTTGAGTCAGTTTAATGTATTATCTATAACTATTACTATACTTATCCCAATTTCATGGTTTTTGTTTTGTAGGATTCCTATTTCAATTTAGAACATTTCATTATAAGGGATCATGTGCCAATTCGGCCATTTGAAGGTTCATATGTACAACACAATAAGGCCCAATGAATCTGTGAACAAACTGGACCAGCCTTAAATATTGATTTACTGGGATCAATACAGAAGTCCAAAACGGTTGATTCTCCACCATAATTCTGGGGACAATATTTGTCATCTTGGATAAAAATTTCAAGGCCCAAAGTCTTCAACAAGTGGCCCAAATGATTCTATGAAGTCCCGCCCACCATTCTGGCTGGGAATTAAAATCAGCAAACAAATGTAGACTTTTCTCCTTATATAGAAATCCATTTGAGCTGAGAATTTGTCGTGTGAAAGAGGAGATATATTCGGACAAAGTTGTTGAAGAAACTATCCGGATTTGATGGCATCTTACTATTCTAAAATCCATTCACATTTAATCCATTGAAAATTCATGGATAGAAATGGACAGTTTATCTTTGTTTAATGAAATAGCCATAACTTTGTCTAAACAAGTCCAATGACCGCAAGATTTTGAGGGTAGACAGAAGACATCCATATCTACATTTATGAAGAAGACACCAGCTTGTGATGCAGCTTTCTAGATTGGTAAATATGCGGGTCAAGTGGAGGGATAGATTTGTAATGAAAACAGTCCACTCTTTGAGCTATAAATACATCCCTCTCCTCGCCTTCCTAGAGGTTGGCACTTCAGCACTTAAGGAGGAGGTTTGGCAATACTAGATCCTTGACAAGGTTCTGGGAGGATATTCTTTGATCTTGTTTCAACAAGAGAGACCTCTCCTCCACTTCTCTTTCATGTTTGTTTATGTTTTCTTTCCATTGTAATTATGTAACTTTGTTTTCATTTCAATCAAATTTTAGTGCTTGTTTCTTCTTCAATACCTCTTATTCTCCTCCACCTTCTGTATTTTAATATTTATGTTCCTAAAACAGTTTAAATTCAGTTCAATAATCTTCCCTTCTTTAGCTTCCTCATTCAATCGAAAGTTCGTTTTTAATTATCATCATTGTTCGTGTGTGTGTGTCGACGTACCACTCTTTTCTTATACCTTTCTTTTTCTTCTCTTATTAATTTGTAATAATAATAATTATAACCAGATTATTAAAAACCCAAATTTCTGAGTAAATCTCTCATTTGGATGAGTTATAATTTAGGTATGTTAAGTGATTGAGAGCTTCTGCTCGATGAATATTCTTTGAATTAACATTGTGTATGTTGGACTTAACATGTCATGGATTAATGACTTGTTTTTCTAACATGTGGTTTCCATGGATTATTGGAACCATAAATACACCACTATAAACAAGTGCTGATTGATTTTAGAATCCTAGTTAAGTTAATACTTGGATTAAATCTTTAACACTTAGAAATTCTAATCGACGTCAACTTATGAAGTGAGTGTTAATTTAAATGCAATACAAAGCGAAGCTCATGGATATCACAAGATTAACTCCCTAATAATGAACTCACCCAAATATTTATCAAATTGTTAAATCAATTATATACAATCAATAATTTCAATTAATCTCTACAAACAGACCCCCATAATCAAAATACAATCAACTAAAAACAAACGACTATTTCAAAGTATCATCGTCGAGGATTCGACCTGAGTGCTGCTATACACATTAGAAGAGCACCGGAACTTTGTCCAGTCAATAGGCAAAAATCGGCCATGCATTTCAGTGCAGAACACATGCATCGTCATGCATGGGGTGTTTTCCTAACATCCAGTGAGGAGTGCAAAGGGTTGGGTACCCGCTTTTTTCTTCTCTCTTTTTCAAGTGAGGTAGGTATGGAACAATATAAGATGGATGGAGATATTTTAGTTCTTTATATTTTGGTTTTGATGGCCCTGGTGTCTTCAGGTGAGATGTGACGACCTAGTTGTTCGCGAGCGAGGTGTTTTATGTTGTCCAATGTGTCTTTGAGATGAGATGTGATGTGATTTTCTAGGTTTCTTTGGGATGAGATATGATGAGATCTGTTGTGAGGCCCATCTTTTTGTAGGAGTGATGTGTTGTTAGGACTAAGTGTTTTTGGGCATGATGTGTTTTGATCCTAGGTGTCTATGGGTGGGATGTGATGTGGTATATAGAACGGATGGGAGTGCTAGGATGTATGATTTTGGGGGAGAGTGGTATACCAGTGGGAAATTGGTGCGGGGTACCCCATTATTGATGTGATTTACTTAATATTATATTACATGGATTACGTTACTTGGTGAGTATGCCATGGTGGGGTTGGGATGGTTAGTATACCTGTTTAGGTGCTGTTTGGTTCTACTATTTTCTCACCGGATCATTAGTATGCTTCTTTCACATGTGCATGAGAGACTTTGGTTTTCCTAATAAGTATACTAGTAGGCTCACCCTACATATATAAAACTACATTCAGGTTTTCGTGAGGATTTTCTAGACCACATTGGACGTTACTAGCTCATTCTTTTGGATAGTTGTTTCACTGCCTTATCTTTTATTTTGGGTATTTACTTTGGAAAATTTATTGTATTTGTATTACTTATATGTTTTTTAATGCATGTGGTATGGTTTTTGGATCTATCTTTTATATTATGCCTTCTTTTTTTTTGTGATTAATTCTATCTCCTGATCTTGATTCTTATAAGGGTAACGCCACCTATATTGTGAAATCTGTACACCCTTGGTGATAGTCGCCAAACCGATTCAAAGTGGAGGAAAAACTCGGGGGTCATTATCTCTCTCATTTCCTTGTGTTATATTTGGAGGGAGGGGGTCATGACATATAGTGTCGGTACTAATCCTTACACATGACACCTTGGAATGTATTTACCCGCTCTCAAGATATCATTATACAGATGTTCATGTCAACAATACAATCACATCAAAACGGTGATCATATAAAAAATATCTTTGTTAGGTTCGATTATTTTTCATGAACCCAATAAGCTATTAAATTAAACACTAAATAATTTATTATTTAATTTTAATTTACTAAATAACGTTTTTCTAAACATTATTTTAAAAAATATTTTTTCAAAACATTTCCCAATAGATTTATTTTTAAAAAAACTACCTAAATATTTTCCACATTCCACTTTACTATAACGACCCATACTTTACATACATTGTTAGTACTTCAAAATTTAAGTACGCTTATTACAACATATAACAAAACCATGAAAGGACTGTATAGGTATAGTGTCTTTAGAAACTGGGAAACATAAACAACTGGTTCATAAAGCGTCTACAATGTCTCCCATTTATTTCATCATATCTATAGTCCCTTTTGGCATATCTTACTTAATAACCTTCATCCTGACCTGGGGAAAGAAAACATACAAAAGGGTGAGCTCAAATTCACAGTAAAGGTAAACAAAAAAAATATCAATCACATCATATTCATAAGAACATAACATTTTGGAAATTTTACCCTGCAAAAGAGATCATAATTTCATAACATGGGATAAATCATGGTAGTGAAATGTAATCACAATAATCATAACTTAAAACATGAATCTTTGTGGCATACACACATAATCATGGAGAATAATTTCTTATTAGTCAAGACTCATCGCAAAGACTATCTTAGTGGACAAAGTCCATTTCTGAACCGAGTTAATTCCTCATTTCAGTCCTGTTTCACTGAACCGGTTTAACCTGCCGTTCCAGCCATGTCTATCTCATGAGATATAAAATCATTACCCAATTAATTGTAGGGAGATATAGGTCCCACCCATCTCATAATGATACCATTATTATGTGTGCCTCAAAATCATAAACCATACATCATAGCATAACCCATGTAATAAAAATGGGATTCTTAAACATCGTGACATCATAAAAAAATTCATATAAGATAAAGGAATTCATAAAAATAATTCTATCCCAACATAATCAAATCAATGTAATAATAGGGATAGAAACCGAACCCTTTATTATCCTAGATGGAAAATAATTTTGATTAAACACTTAAACTCCATTCTTGAGGAAAATATCCTTTCTACATCAAAAACACTTTTCCTTTCTTAATATGTCATACAATTCTAAACTAAAACAAGTTTATTAAAAATAAACTTTAAAACTTGTAAAGGAAGCTTCTTGGAAATAATGTTTTAAAAATTCATTCATGTCGTATAAGTTATAAAACATTCTTCTCATACTTTTGTCGGAAAAGTCAAAAAGTACCTCGTACGAAAAACGACAAAAGATTCCTTTCATATCTTTTACTAAAAACTCACCGAAGGGTGAAATTGGATTTAAAAAATTGTATGTGGATGGAATTAATATTCCATATTGAGGAAACATGAATGTGAATGATAAAATACACCCCAGTAAATTCCAAAGTATAAACAATCTCAGATAAAAATGAGATTGTGATATTTCCCTAACCTTAGGTCTGATTTGATTTGTAAGTGTCTGAACCTCCTGTATAATGATTTAAATAATGTTATTGACTTATTCCATAATCATAATTATTTTTATGATATCATATATGGTCATATTCTTAGCTTATTATTAGTAATATTTCATTGCTACTTGTTATTCTGGTGTTTATTACTTTTTGTTCTTATGCGTGTTTTGTCGAATAAATTCTTATTATTCTTTTTAGGTTATAGATACCTCATTTACAGAATGGTATTAGTGTTATATATATCATATTTATTCACTCAATTCATTTATGTAATCATTATGCAATGAAAATCATGTAGAACGAGTCGCATCACATCGTGGAGATGGTATTCCATACGTACGCACGAGCGATGATATCGTTCCCATGATCGTGTAATTGTATTGGAGTGTATGTATACTATTTCAGAATCAATATCACTTTACAATAATCATATATATTTATTTTTTACACCATTATACCCATCCAAGTAAGGTTGTGGTGGAAAATAGATTACACCACGGCGTGGAGACGGTATTCCGTACGTACGCACGCGCGGTGATTTCATTTTATTTAGGATGGATAGATGGTGAAATAGGGTTCTTTCAAACTTATAATAACATATAAGTATATTATTGATACTTATGTTATTAATTCATAATGAAACAACTAAATAAGAAGAAGTGGAAGAAGAAATAAAGTTGAAAGAATCGGTAACGGACATTACCTCTTCTTTGAGATGTTTCTTTGAGACCTCCTTTTTGGGCACTAAAATTGGTCTTTGAATAATACCAGGACATCTAGGATGTTTCTAGGGAAGTTTAGAGGAGAAATTTGCAGAGTTTGGCCGAGCTTGAAGGCTCAAAGTGGTGTGAGGAAGAGAGGGAGGAGGTGCCCTTTTATAAGGGAGGAGAGGGGCTCCTTTGGATAAACTAACAATATTATTTTATTATAAAGTCATATTCGGTTTTAAATAGCTCCAAATTGAATTATTTCAAAGATAAGGTGGGTATGAGTCGCAATACTCTCATCCAATAAAATTTGGACAAGTTTAGTGTACTATTTTAACCTTATCATTTAAATTTAACTTTAAGTTAGATAATTTTACTTTTACCGTGTCTTTTTGTGTTCTTACACTATAAGGTTAATAAAATTACTATAACAAGAAAAACGAACCCCAAGTTGTTTATTATTAATATATATAACCTTATCTAAGTCATTTGGCTGAACATTAGATTTTTAGGAATAAAATAACAATTAATAATATAATATTTTTTTTAAAAACAATTTTATGTCAATTTTGATACTATTTAGTAATTGATTTTTGTGAAAATCATAACAGAAATATTAGTTAGAAAAAAGAAAATTAAATCAATACTAACATGTCATATTAACATAGAAAATTATTGGAATTCATAAAAAGTCTCAAATTACATTTATTTTGGTATTTATAACATCAATTATGTCAATATTTCATTAATAAGATAATTACTGCATCATCATTGTGTCATAACTAAATTAAATTATTTAATGTCTAAAATTGCAAATAAAATATCATTATGTAGGAAATATTTTGTTCTTTCTAATGAATATTTATAGTCGAATTTATCTCATGTATAACCCTATATTAAAAATGATTTACTTATTAAACGTTGATTTTAACTATTTTAACCTTTCTTTAAATAAATTAATAATAAATGTCCTAATCTAATCCAAGTGGGCCTAAATGGTCATATTTTATTCCTAAGGTTGTTTTTGGTCGAATTACACTTATCCAATAGAATTAGGACATGTGTTAGGGTAATAATAATAACATTTTTACCCTTAATTACCCTATTTAATTTTAACTGTGGTAAATAAAAGTAAAAAATTACTATTCACCAAAAAATATTTTCATCTCATTGAACCACATTTCACTTACTGAAATCAACCGTGTCTCTCAGATTTTTGAAATTCCACTCACAGAAGCGGTAAAATTAAGTTTTATGTAAATTTTCAAATTCTCCTAGGAGGTGGGTAAAAGACGGTAAAAAGTTCAATAAAATTTTTATATATCTAAAATTATAATAAAATTACTCCAATGAATTACATTGAACTTATATAGGTATTATGTATCAATTTTGACCTAAAATAAATTTAAATAAAATAAATAATAATTTAAATAAAAAGTCGGTTTTTAAATAGTAACCCAGTGTTTTCACTATTCATAAAAAATTGAAAGTTTCCAGAAAAATACCAAAATTTCACCCTAGGCTAATTTCGATAATCCGAATCCAAAAATGTAGTCCATTTTGAAAAATAAAATTTAAAAAATTTCAAAAAGTTGTTATTACTATTCATAACGGCTGGTTTTAATAATATTTTAATAGCATGTCATTGTTTAGTGATACTCTGTATTACGTACGACGCAAGCTATCAAGGAAGGTCGTGATTGCATGTAAAGCAAACCAAGCTAGTTTTGTGTGTAGTGAATGATTCCTTTGATGATTTATATAAAATAAAAAATATATATTTCTTATAAAACTCTCAGGTGTTACATTCTACCCCCTTAAAATGAATTTCGCCCTCGAAATTAGTCACTTGTAACAAACAGATGAGGATACCTCTCCCTCATCATATCCTCAAGCTCTCATGTAGCTTATTCTAATTGGTGGTTCCTCCATAAAACTTTCACCAAGCGAGTGGTCTTGTTCCGTAGGACTTTTTCACTACGATCGAGAATCTCTGTCGGGTGTTCTTCATAAGAAAAATCTTGTTCCAACGGTACAACTTCTGAGATGAGTACATGTGAAGGATCAGGTATGTACTTTCTCAGGAGAGATACATGGAACACATCGTGAACTTGAGAGAGATTCGATGGCAGCACCAATCGGTAAGCTACCTTCCCAACACGATCTAGTATTTCGAAAGGACTGATATACCTAGGGCTCAACTTTCCCTTCTTTCCAAATATCATTACTCTCTTCCAAGGAGATATTCGTAAGAACACTTTATCACCCACTTCAAACTCTAAGTCTTTTCTTCGGTTGTCGGAATAAATTTTTTTTTCGACTCTGAGCTGCTCTTATGTGTTGTTGAATAGTTCGGACCTTTCCTGCCATCTCATCAACAAGATCAGGTCCTAATAGCTTTTTTCCCCCAACTTCATCCCAGAAAGTTGGAGTCCTGTATTTCTTTCCATAGAGTGCTTCATAAGGAGCCATCTTAATACTAGAGTGAAAGATATTATTATAAGAAAATTCCACCAAAGGTAGGTGTTGATCCCAACCACCTTTGAAATCCATACAGCAAGCTCTCAACATATCTTCTAGAGTTTGAATTGTCCTCTCACACTGACCATCTGTCTGAGCATGATAAGCAGTGTTGAAACTCAACTCTGTATCCAGAGTATGTTGAAGACTTCACCAGAACTTTGAGGTAAACCTCGGATCCCGATCAGATATAATAGAAAGTGGTACTCCATGCAATCTTACCACTTCCTTTACATATATCCTGGCAAGCTGATCAAGATAAAAATATTCTCTAATAGAAATGAAGTGTGTAGACTTTGTAAGATGATCAACTATGACCCAGATATCATTATTTCC
Organism: Viscum album; assembly: GCA_963277665.1. Classification (NCBI taxonomy): domain Eukaryota; kingdom Viridiplantae; phylum Streptophyta; class Magnoliopsida; order Santalales; family Viscaceae; genus Viscum; species Viscum album. The sequence goes on along the minus strand of OY728119.1, from coordinate 1,502,766,695 downwards.
TTTGGATGTTTTAGGAAGTCCTATGACAAAGTCCATAGTGATGTTTTCCCATTTCCATTCGGGTATGGGTAATAGTTGTAACATCCCCTTAGACTTATGTCTCTCAACTTTAACTTGCTGACAAACCAAGCATTGAGAGACATATTCAACAACATCTCTTTTCATGCCATCCCAATAGAAGTATTCTTTTAGGTCCCTATACATCTTCGTGCTTCTAGGATGAATAGAGAATGAAGAACTATGAGCCTCATCCAGCAGCTCCTTCTTTAATTCGGGGATGGGAGGAACACAAACCTGATTCCTGAACTTTATTATCCCATCACAGTCAAGGTTTAATTCAGGAACATTTTTCACCTTCTTTTGTAACTATACATCTTCTTTCTGTGCCTTTTTAATCTTCACATGTATAGATGGTTGAACATTCATTTGAGAAAATACGATTTTTCCCCTTTCATTATAATTCCAACATCCAACCTTTGTAAATCCATAAATATTGGATCTTTTGTGATCCTCATCATGGATAAACTGGCATGGTCTTGTCAACTTAATGCATCTGCCACCCTATTTGATTTCCCAGGGTGGTAATGAATTTAGGAGTCGTAATCCTTAATCGGATCCAACCATCTTCTTTGGCACATATTCATCTCCTTTTGTGTAAAAATATACTTTAAACTTTTATGATCAGTATAAATGTCACACCTTTCTCCATAAAGATAATTCCTCCAAATCTTTAATGAAAAGATTACCGCAGATAACTCCAAATCATGAGTTGGGTAATTTTGCTCATGGATTTTCAACTGTCGTGAGGCATAAGCTATCACCATATCATTTTTCATAAGAACGCACCCCAATCCCTTCTTGGATGCATCACTATAGATCACAATCCTTTCTCCACTACAAGTCAGTGTGAGCACAGGTGCACTGGATAACCTTCTTTTCAACTCCTTGAAATTGGCTTCACATTCCTCCGTCAAAACAAACTTAACTCCTTTCCGAGTCATCCTGGTGAGTGGATTAGATAATCGTGAAAAATCGTTCACAAAACGTCGATAATATCCAGCCAAACCAAGAAAACTTCATATCTCAGTTACTGTTCTTGGTCTCGACCATCTTTCGATAACCTCTATTTTTGTTGGATCCACAGATATCCCCTCTTTTGAGATTATGTGAACCAAAAATGAAACTTTTTGAAGCCAAAATTCACACTTGGTAAATTTGGAATAAAGCTTCTCCTTTATGAGGGTCTTCAATGTAATTATCTTGTCATCTTCATCTTTTTCCTTGCTCTTTAAATATACAAGAATATCGTCTATAAATACTACCACAAACTGATCAAGATAGTCTCTAAAGACTCTATTCATCAGATCCGTGAAGATAGCAGGGGCATTAGTAAGACCAAATGGCATCACTATAAATTCATAGTGTCCATGCCTTGTACGGAAAGTCATCTTTGGTATATCCTCCCTTTTGACCCTTAATTGATGATACCCTGAATGAAGATCAATCTTGGAAAAGTATTGAGCTCCGCGTAGTTGGTCAAATAAGTCATCAATGCGCGGGAGAGGATATTTGTTCTTGATAGTGATCTTGTTAAGTTCTTGATAATCAATGTAGAGTCTTATTGATCCATCTTTCTTCCTAACAAACAGAACAGGTGATCCCCAAGGCGACGCACTAGGGCATATGAACCCCTTATCAAGATTCTCTTGGAGTTGCTTCTTCAATTCCTACAACTCAACTGGGGCCATTCTATAAGGTGTCTTTGAAATAGGTAAATCACCCGATACAAGTTCTATTGAAAACTCAACTTCACGATTTGGTGGAAGACCCGAAAATTCCTCCAGAAAGACATCATCAAACTCCCATACAATGGGAATATTCTTAATCTTGAGTTTCTCACCAACCATTTGAGATAAATAACCTTCATTTAGTGGAATCAAGACCCATAATATGGAAGAAATTTCCACAGGAAGGTTATGTTCATCCTTGCATCGATAGATGATCAAAGATTGATCTGGAATATGAAATGTGACTTCCCTTCTTGGGAAATTGATATGAGCTCCATATAGAGAAAGCCAATCCATGCTAAGAATCACAACAAATTACACTATAGGAAGGATCACAAGATTTGCAGGAAGCACTTTCCCACAAACATCAATCGGAGAAGAATTATAAACTTTTGATGTGACTGTTGTGCCATTAGGGGTTGTCACAACTAACTCAACATCTATTTGTTGAGGTAATATGGTGATACCCTTAGAAACTTCTTCAGAATACCTTTCACCACTTCGTTATCGTACTCCACATCGCTGATAGAAATTGCATGTGACTTTCCTTTGTCTTTAGACTTAAGAGTTTATTGATGTCGATCATCATCAACAACCCTTGGATTAGGGCATTTATTGGCATAATTCCCCATTTCCTTGCACTTGTAACATTGAAGTGTAGGATGTGCACTCTATGTAGCCTTTTCATTATTCGCATCACTAGACATCTTCTTCCCATCATTGCGGCATTCAAATGCCCAATGACCTTCCTTTCCACATTTGAAACATTTAATTGTCCCTTTAAGACAACTCCCTCCATGTTTCTTTCCACACATTGAGCATAAGGTAAAACTAGTCTTCTTTTCAGTGTGATCTTTAGATTTTCCTTTGAATTCGATTTTCCTCTTCTTATCGAACCCATATGACTGATGGGTTACTCCAATCTCCATCTCAACTTTGAGAGCACATCAAATGATTTCCTCATAGATATTGAAGTCCCTTATGGCTAACGCCCTTCGAAGACTTGGTTTTAAGCCACTAAAGAATTGATCGATCTTACTCTCAGGTTGGATAATAATACCAGAAGTGTACCTTGCAAGTCTTATAAAATTTGCTTCATAGGTACCAACAGATTCATCATCCTTTTGCTTTAGTTCAAGAAAATCTTTCTCCATCTTTTTTTGGAGAATAAGAGGGATGTACTTATTGAAAAATAAGTTCTTGAACTCGTCCCATTCCATGGACTCAATTTCATCCCTTTGACTCGTATTCTTGATATGATTCCACCATTTATCTGCATCACCTTCCAAACGATACACTGCTAAGATGACTTTATCATGTTCAAAACATTGAAGAACTGAAAATATCTTTTTCATAGTACTAATCCATTGTTCAGCAACTAATGGATCAGTAGACCCGCTGAATGAAGGTGGACGATGTCTCGTGAAGGATTCAACAGAATGTTGATCCTTCCCTTTCTCGTTTGGATGTCCTGCATGATTCATAGCTTGAGAAAGTTGTGTGAGCATGGCTACAATATTTTTCATTCCAGCTCTCATAACGTTTGGTTGCTCAGGAGGACAATCATTGCATTCCCCGTCGCATTCCGCATTAACACGGTTCCTTCGGGTTCCAGCCATTTACTAAAACCAAGAAGAATAGTGTGAGCAACACTAATTATAATATGAAAACCACATAATAAAGAATAAAATTTCACACTTAAGGTCTTATCCTAGGTTATTCGTGGCCATTTCTAAAACACTAATATTTTGTTCTATGCTTACACTTATCCTTAGGGTTCTTACTAAGGCTTTCACAATCTAGTTTCCAAAGGTTGACTATACCTTTCCTCTGATACCAAATATAACGTTCTGGAATTACTTCCAGTGGACTATAATTGATACCTATCAGGGCACTCCATGGGAGGCTACACCCCCTGGGCGGGACACACCACCATCCCCAGTGGCAGCCATTTCCTCATGAAGCCCTTGGTCGGAGAGTCATGCTTCGTCCAACGGTCACATGTGAGAGTTCCCAAGGATCGGATACATTCCTACCTCCTTTGCCTCTGATACCAACTATAACGACCTATACTTTACATACATTGTTAGTATCTCAAAATTGAAGTACACTTATTACAACATATAACAAAACCATGAAAGGACCATATAGGTATAGTGTCTTTAGAAACTGGGAAACATAAACAACTGGTTTATAAAGCATCTACATTGTCTCCCATTTATTTCATCATATCTATAGTCCCTTTTGGCATATCTTACTTAATAACCTTCTTCCTGACCTGGGGAAATAAAACATACAAAAGGGTGAGCTCAAATGCTCATTAAGGGTAAATAAAATAAATATCAATCACATCATATTCATAAGAACATAACATTATGGAAATCTTACCCTGTAAAAGAGATCATAATTTCATAACATGGTAGAGAAATGTAATCCCAATAATCATAACTTAAAACATGAAGCTTTGTGGCATACACATATAATCATAGAGAATCATTTCTTATTAGTCAAGACTCATCGCCAATACTATCTTAGTGGACAAAGTCCATTTCTGAACCGAGTTCATTCCTCGTCTCAGTCCTGTTTCACTGAACCGGTTTAACCTGCCGTTCCAGCCATGTCTATCTCATGAGATATAAAATCTTTACCCAATGCACTGGAGGGAGATATAGGTCCCACCCATCTCAAAATGATACCATTCTTATGTGTGTCACAAAATCATAAACCATACATCATAGCATAACCCATGTAATAAAAATGGGATTCTTAAACATCGTGACATCATAAAACAATTCATATAAAATAAAGGAATTCATAAAAATAATTCCATCACATCATAATTAAATCAATATAATAATAGGGATAGAAACGTAACCCTTTATTATCTTAGATGGAAAATAATTTTGATAAAACACTTGAACTCCATTCTTGAGGAAAATATCCTTTCTACTTCAAAAACACTTTTCCTTTCTTAACATGTCATACAATTCTAAACAAAAATAAGTTGATTAAAAATAAACTTGAAAACTTGTAAAGTAAGATTCTTGGAAATAATGTTTTAAAAATCCATTCACTTCGTATAAGTTAAAAAACATTCTTCTCATACTTTTGTCGGAAAAGTCAAAAAGTACCTCGTACAAAAAATGACAAAAGATTCCTTTCATATCTTTTACTAAAAACTCGCAGAAGGGTAAAATTGGATTTAAACAATTGTAGGTGGATGAAAATAATATTACATATTGAGGAAACATGGATGTGGATGATAAAATACACCCCAGTAAATTCCAAAGTATACACAATCACGGATAAAAATGAGATTGTGATATTTCCCTTACCTTAGGTCTGATTTGCTTCGTAAGTGTCTGAACCTCCTGTATAATGATTTAAATAATGTTATTGACTTATTCCATAATCATACTTATTTTTATGATATCATATATAGTCATATTCTTAGCTTATTATTTGTAATATTTAATTGCTACTTGTTATTCGGGTGTTTATTACTTTTTGTTCTTATGCGTGTTTTGTCAAATAAATTATTATTCTTCCTTTTAGGTTATAGATACCTCATTTACAGAATGGTATTAGTGTAATATATATCATATTTATTCACTCAATTCATTTATGTAATCATTATGCAATGAAAATCTTGTAGAACGAGTCACATCACATCGTGGAGACAGTATTCCGTACGTACGCACGAGCGATGATATCGTTACCATGATCGTGTAATTGTATTAAAGTGTATGTATACTATTTCAGAATAAATATCACTTTAAAATAATCATATATATTCATTCTTTACACCATTATACCCATCCACGTAAGGTGGTGGTGGAAAATAGATTACACCACGACGTGGAGACGATATTCCGTACGTACGCACGTGCGGTGATTTCGTTTTCCGTAGGATGGATAGATAGTGAAATAGGGTTGTTTAATACTTATAATAACATATCAGTATATGAGTGATACTGATGTTATTAATTCATAATGATACAACTAAAGAAGAAGAAGTGGAAGAAGAAATAAAGTTGAAAGAATCGGTAACGGACATTACCTATTCTTTGAGATGTTTCTTTGCGACCTCCTTTTTGGGCACTAAAATTGGTCTTTAAAGAAGACCAGTACCTCTAGGATGTTTCTAGGGAAGTGGAGAGCAGAAATTGGCAGGGTTTGGCTGAGCTTTAAGGCTTAATGTGGTGTGATGAAGAGAGGGAGGAGGTGCCCTTTTATAAGAGAGGATAGAGGCTCCTTTGGAAAAACTAAAAATATTATTTTATTATAAAGCCATATTCGGTTTCAAATAGGTCCAAATTGAGTTATTTCGAAGATAAGGTGGGGATGGTTCTAAATCATATCATCCAATAGAATTTGGACATGTTTAGTTTACTATTTTAACCTTATCATTTAGATTTAACTTTAAGTTTGATAATTTTACTTTTGTCGTGTCTTTTTGTGTTCTTACACTATAAGGTTAATAAACTTACGATAACAAGCCAAAAGAAACCCAAGTTGTTTATTATTAATATATATAACCTTATCTAAGTCATTTGGCCGAACCATAGATTTTTAGGAATAAAATACCAATTAATAATATAATATTTGTTTTAAAAACTATTTATGTCAATTTTGACACTCTTTAGTAATTGATTTTTGTGAAAATCATAACAGAAAGATTAGTTCTAATAAAGTGAATTAAATCAATAATAACATGTCATATTAACATAGAAAATAATTGTAATTCATAAAAAGTCTCAAATTACATTTATTTGGGTATTTATAACATCAATTACGTCAATATTTCATTAATAAGATAATTACTGCATCATCATTGTGTCATAAATAAATTAAATTATTTAATGTATAAAAATTACAAATAAAATATCATTATATATGAAATCGTTTTTTATTTCTAATTAATATTTATAGTCGAATTTATCTTATGTATAACTCTATATTAAAAATTATTTACTTATTAAACTTTGATTTTAACTATTTTAACCCTTCTTTAAATAAATTAATAATAAATGTCCTAATCTAATCCAAGTGGTCCTAAATGGTCATATTTTATTCCTAAGGTTGTTTTTGGTCGAATTACACTTATCCAATATAATTAGGACACGTGTTAGGGTAATAATAATAACATTTTTACCCTTAATTACCCTATTTACTTTTAACCGTGGTAAATAAAAGTAAAAAGTTACTATTCACCAAAAATTATTTTCATCTCATTGAACCACATTTTACTTATTGACATCAACCGTGTCTCTTGGATTTTCGAAATTCCACTCACAGAAGTGGTAAAATTAAGTTTTATGTAAATTTTCAAATTCTCCTAGGAGGTGGGTAAAAGACGGTGAAAAGTTCAATAAAAATTTTATATATCTAAAATTATTATAAAATTACTCCAATGAATTACATTGAACTTATATAGGTATTATGTATCAATTTTGACCAAAATAAATTTAAATAAAATAAATATTTATTTAAATAAAAAGTCGGTTTTTAAATAGTAACCCAGTGTTTTCACTATTCATCAAAAATTGAAAGTTTCCAGAAAAATACCAAAATTTCACCCTAGGATAATTTCGATATTCCGAATCCAAAAATGAAGTCCGTTTTGAAAAATAAAATTTACAAAATTTCAAAAGGTGGTTATTACTATTCATAACAGTTGGTTTTAATAATATTTTAATAGCATATCGTTGTTTAGTGAAACTCGGTATTGCGTACGACGCAAGCTATCCAGGAAGGTCGTGATTGCGTGTAAAGCAAGCCAAGATAGTGTTGTGTGTAGTGAAAGATTCCTTTGATGATTTATATAAAATAAAAACAAAATATTTCTTATAAAAGTCTCGGGTGTTACATTTACAGTCACATGTTGTCATACACATGTCATATGTGCTAAGTATGATGCATATATGAAAACATATAAACACATAAATACAATAGTAAAATAATATATCATAAAATATAACATCATACTTTATCAAAATATATCAATTGTAACAAAAAAAATGACCACAATACCATAACCATGGTAACATGGAAATCCACCATACAAGTGTTGACTATGAATAATAACTTTATCCACCTTTTAATGACCTACACATTCTCATTGGCTTGAGAGCACAACGAGTCATCACTTGGCCTTACGCAACATCCCCAAGACGCCAAAGGTCAAAAATAAATGTGGAAGGGTTTCAAATACAAGTGGGGGATGATTTAACCTTTAATAAATAAACCACTAAACCAACCAACCATAACCAAACATTCGCTATATGATGCATGAACAAATGAAAGACAACTCAAAAACATCATGTATGTCAAAACCACATCAAAGTATCCAACATCAGAAGAATAACCAAGTATCAAAGTACACAATGGATAAATGACACAAGACTCTCAAAAGATCATAGGACTCCATGCTCCACAAGCTCCAACCTCTAGAATCCCAAAATAGCACAAACATCACGAGGTAGTGCTAAAAACATGTGAAATGTTACCTTTTCCCATATCCTAGAAGATGTCATCTTCAAAATAACCAAATTTCCAAAGCATGGGTGACTATAAAATTTCATATTTTTTCCCCAATTACTTCCCTACTCACACCACTAGGATAGAAAAGTTATCAACATTTATATAAAACAATTTACTAAAATAGTTTTTAACCAAATATAAAAAATTTTCAAAAAAACCATTTGCAACCAAGTGAAAAAAAATGAAAATCACTTTCCAGCAAGTTATTTTTCCAGAAAAATAACTAATCAAAGATTTAAAACCCAACATTCATATTATTTGGCATACCCATTTCTATAGTTTACAACACACCCACACATGCAAGCTTTGTTTGACAGTTCCATACTCATGAGCGGTCTCTCGTCCAATTACCTTTTGTCCCAATGACACACGCCCTCGATACAGGGTCATGTTCATTGTACCTCAATGGTACGCATCCATTATTAGGGGCACGTTAAGCATGAACTCACACTGACACAATTTATGCCTAATATTTCCATTTCTGAAACAAACAACTTTAATAAAACTGAACATTAATTGAAAACCAAAGAAAACCCAATTTCAAATAAATATTTCATTTCAATAAAACTTCCCCTTTTATTGAAAACAATAAATCACATTTATGTTCCATTAATCTAGAAACAATCCCTTTTTTTAAAACCCGTGTTTTAAAACCAAGAACCAAAGCATTTATTTAAAACCCCGAATTTTCTGAATTTCATAACCATCACTCAATAAGGTTTCCAACAAGTGTTCAACAAACAAATCACAATAAATTAAACACCACACATTCAATTTGAAATAATTCCAATCAGTTATACTAAGTGGATTCGAGAAAGAATCCTCTTACCTCAAAGGTTTTGAAGAAAACCACAATGAACAAAGAACGAACAAGAAAACTAGGTTGATTCTCCAAGAATCCACCTTAGATATATTCTCCTAGCAAGATCAATAACAAATCTCATCATACATGGCATCTACACACCTATATCTACCCATAACGGGTGTAGATCTAAGAAAATGAGATAAAAGAAGAAGTATATCTAAGTAGATCTAAGAAATTGAACAAGAACAAAGATGAACAATCACATACCTCAAGAATCCAGCTTTGATTTGCCAAGGTAAGTCTTTGGATCACCTCTGGAATGATGGGAGAACCTTATTTGGTATTATGAGAAGAAAAATCCTGATTTATTACTACTTTTAAGGAAGAACAATCTATTTAGAGGAAAAAACATGTGAGATCCACTTTTTTAGGATATCACTTAAGTGCCATAATGGTTAGTTTTCATGATTAGACAAACCATGCCTTAAGCGTGCATTTGCCACTGCCTAGGCAGACCCTCACATGGAATCCTTACATGGTATCTCTATCTGTGCTCTAACCGTGTGGGGTCCACTACCTCAAAATGACCAACTATGCACGGTTAGGCCGCACAGTTAGACAAACTGTGTGTCGCATGTGCGACTTCTCCTTTTCCTCAAAACTTCATTCAAAGTCCTCATGAATCTCCCATTCAACAACCTTAACTTTATAACCATGAAAATCATAAAGTAAGGGTTATATACCAAAAACTGGGGGGTACTAAATTCTCCCCACCATTGGCCTTTCTATCCTCAAAATGTAGAAAACCCTAACCAATTTGAAAGAGTTCTGGCCTTCACTCATTCACTTTCTTTTCACGTTCCCAAGTCTCTTTCTAAATATGACCATTCTTCCCAAAACCTCACACTAAACTGATGCTTTTTCTATTCAAGGCTTTCTCTTTCTTATTCACAATACGTACTAGAATATGTATCAACAAAGCATCAGGATCTAGGTCAACGTGATCCCATCAGATCACATGTTCAGAATCAGGCTGATTCTTTTTCAACTGAGATGTATAGAACACATTATGCACCAAACTAAACTGTGGTGGTAATGAAAACTGATATTCCACCTCTTCGACCAGTTCCAATATATCAAAAGGGCCTAAGTATCTAGGATATAACTTTCCCTGCTTCCCGAAATAGCGATTTTCAAGCCTTGGAGATGTCTTCAAGAAGACATGATCACCAACAGTGAACGACAGCGGTCTTCTACAGTGATCTCCATAAGATTTATGGTGAATTTGAGCCATCTCCATCCTCTTTCTGATCAACTGGATCTTCTCCACTATTTCTTGGACAAGGAAAGTTCCAACTAATGAAGTTTCACCTATTTCCACCTAACATAGTGGATAATGATAGGGACACCCATAAAATTATTCAAACGAAGCCATGTGTATCGAGGCCTAACAGTTTTTATTATATGAGAACTCCACCAAGGGTATATAATCCTCCTATAATCCATCAAAATCCATTACACAAGCCTACAACATGTCTTACAACATTTTTATCATCATCTCGGATTTCCCATCCATCTACGGATGATACATCGTTCTCATAGTCAACTAAGTCTCAAGAGCTTCCTCTAAGGATTTCTAGAAACTATATGTGAACCACGAATCTCTGTTAGAGACTATTGAAACTAGTATTCCATGCGTCTTTACCACTTCTCATATGTAGATTTTTGACAGATCCTCCACCGTATAAGTTTCAAAAATAGGGATGAAATGAGATTAATTGGTTGGACAATATATTATCAGCCATATGGAATTGTGTTTCTGAAACATTATTTGAAGACATATAACAAAATCCATCGATATATGATCCAATTTCCACACTGGGATAAGTAAAGACTACAACATTCCTGCTAGTCTCTAATGCTCTACTTTAACATGCTGACAAGTCAAGTACTGCAAGACAAACTTGACCACCTTCCTTTTCATGTTGCTCCACCAAAATTGTGCCTTTAACACATTATAAATCTTCTGTGTACCTGGATGTACATCCCATCTCAAATGGTGTTAAGCATGAAGAATTTTTTCCTGATAATCCATAGGTACCACTATCCGATCATTAAATCACAAAACTGAACTCCCATCAAGTTCCTAGCCATCAATGGTCTCCCAACCATTGATTTTTAAACACAAAATCAAACATTCCACATTAGATTTTTGTTCCTATTTGACCACATATACCAAATAAGGAACAAGAATAGCTGACAAGAAAACTGCAACATCACCTTGGTCTTCACATTCTATGTGCATGTCGGCTAGGACTGACATCAACTGCCATTCATCTAAAGCTTCTTTTTCCAACTAAGCATATGACTTTCTAATCAATGAATATGACACTAAATTTCTTTTTCCTATTGTATAAATCAAGTCAAATTAAATCATCTAGAGATACTCTATCCATATCATTTTCCTCAGATTTAAATCTCACTGTGAGAAAATCTGTTTCAACCTTTTGTGGTCCGTGAACACAGTAAATTTCTCACCAAAGAGATAATGTCACCATGTCTTCAAAGCATGGATAACAACAACTGGCTCCAAATCATGTGTTGGGAAGTTATTCTCATGAAAACTTAACTTCCTTGAACTATAAGAAACCACATGGTTTCCTTGCAAGAGAACATAGCCCAACCCTGATCCTGAAGCATCACAGTACACCACATACCCCGATCATGATTTTGAAAAAAATAAAGATAGGTGATGATTTAAGAAGAACTTTCAACTCCTGGAAATACTTCTAGAATTCCTCTATCCATTGGAATTGATCATTCTTCTTTTTCAGAGTTTTCATTGGCAATGAAAGTCGTGATAAATCACACACAAAGCGATGGTAGTAACCAACTAGACCCAGAAAACATCGTATCTTAAAGACATTATTTGGTGGTTTCCATGAGATAATAGCTTCTATCTTTTAAGGATCAACAGAAACACCTTTTTCAGAAATGACATGGCCAAGAAAACATACTTCCTATATCCAAAAATCACACTTTAATAAATTGGAATACAAACAGTGATCTCTCAAGATGTCATACAGAAACACCACAACAAAAGAATCCAGATAATGCTGAAATATCTGATTTATCAAATCCCTGAAGACCACTAGTGCATTAGTTAGACCAAAAGGCATGAATATATATTCATAGTGTCCATATCTGCTTCTAAAATCTGTCTTTGGAATATCCTCCTTCCGAATTCACAATTGGTGATATCCAGATCGCAAGTCAATTTTTGGGAACCATTGAGCTCCACTTAATTGATCAAACTAATAATCAATGCATGGAAGTGGATATATATTCCTTATCGTAAATTGGTTAAGCTTACAATAATCAACACACAGTGGAAGAGTTCAATCTGCTTTATTCGCGAACAAAACTGGTGCTGCCTATGGAGATGTACATGGTCAAATGAAACCCTTTCTTTATAGCTCCTCCAACTGCACTTTAAATTAACGTAACTATGTTGGTTCCATCCAATAATACATGAGGTAAATAGGACTGGTCCCCATAAGGAGATCAATCTAAAACTCTGCTTACCTTAGAAGTGGTAACCCTGAGAAGTTCTTGGGGAACACATCTGTAAATTGATCCACAACTGGTAGAAAACTATTTTACCTGATCTCTTCCATTGATACCAAATTCAATGCTCCTAACTGATAATAGATCATTCCCACCATTGGTACCAACAAGCTCTTTTCCCCTTTCATTAACATCCTCTCTCCTCTGAAGAGATGCTCGATGTCATCCTCAGTTGTGAAACTATTTGTTCTTCTATAATAGTTGATGTAGGCCTTTAACATTGTCAACCAATCCAAACCCATGATTACATCATAGACATCCTTGTCCAACATCAAGAATTACCATTTCATCTTAGCTTCATCAACTGTTATAACACATGCTTTACACGCAAAGGCTTGACATTATCTTACACCAAAAGAAGTTTTTATTTTTAAAACTGAAGGCATTATTTCCAACATTAAACATATCAATTCAATAGAATGAGAAGAAATGAAAGAATCAGATGCACAAGTATCAAAGATCACATGCACAAAGGTAGAATTCAAAAGAATCATACCTCTCACCATATATGGTCCAGCCTGATCATCAATAATCATCTTCTCAACTCCATACAATTGCTTTTTCACTACATTGTTCTCTTTGATACTTTGCAGATATTGCCCTAGTTGATGAGTCATGATATTTCTAGAATCACCATGTCTAACAATGCTCTAATGATGAGACAGATTCTGTTGTCCTCTCCCTATCGAAGCATATGATGCTTGTGATGCCTGAGAAGTTTCCCGAGAACTTGACCTTGGATCACTACAAAAATAGCGCTGAAGATGTCCCATCTTGTTGCAATTATGACTTGCTCTAGGTTGTTCCGTACACTCTCGCTTTATGTGTAAAAGAAAACCACATCGAAAGCAACCTTCTTTGCTCTAGGGTCATGGAGGAAGGTTCACTGATCCTGCCATATGATTTTGGTATCCACTTCCACCTTGGAAATAGGTGTCCCTTTTCTTATTGCTTCCAGCGGTTGAGTTCCACCATTCCCTGTAGGTATCATCATTCCTCCTCCTAAAGAACCCTAGATATCACATTCATCCACAGTCACTTTTTTCACCATCTATGTATAATATGTAATACATAGAACTAAAATCTTCTATCGAATCTCCTACCTTAGCCTTGATTCGAAGATGCATTCATTCAGAGAAGCACTTATTGTAACCTTTAGTGAAAAATGGACTAAATTCATGAATTTAGCTGCATACTCTATGAAAGATAGGCTCTCCTATTTCAGGATGAATAAGTTCATCATTTTTTGGATCTTGAAAGAATGAGGATAGAATTGTTTGTTGAAAAATTCCTCAAAATCCAACCATGTAAGGCCTTTATCCAATTTAGCCTACACTGCTAAATCCCACCACTGTTGTGAAAGATCCTCAAGCATATAAGTTTCCATATTGAGTTTGATCTCTATTGGTGTGTCGATGAAATCAAAGATACAATTCATACTATTCAGCCACACCTCTACCCTCTCGGGTTCAGAATCACCTCGGATGTTAGGTGGATTTTGATTCATGAACTGAATGGTATGATCCACATGTCATGGCCCATTCCTCTAGTTCCCCAAATCCACATCTTGAACAGCCTGGAAAATAATCTAAACCAACTCTTGGTTCACCCGTGGTTCAGGTGACACCACATTCTCCGCATCTTCTTCGGGTTGGTATCGACGACACCTATTGGGTGACATTTTCTAAACCAACAACAAACTCTTTCAATCTAATTCTCTAGAAACTGATGGCTTATAATTTCAAACTCTATCACTTCAAATATCACAACATTGTTTTCTAAAACAACATTTTCCCATGCTCAACTATTTTTAAAAATCAACTATTGGTTTTGAAAATAGAACCATTATTAAAATAAACCAAGTATCCTCTTTTCAAAATATCTCATTTGAAAACAAATTCTGTATTTTTCAAAATTTTACATCTTTTCACAAAATCATAAATCATTACTCACAATGAGATATGCAATCTTAGTGAGAATTAATTCCTCAATAATGCATTTCATTCTCATCTCATTGGCTAAACCGATGAAAATGATATTTCCAACATTCTAGAAGTGTATTCAAAACACTTTTTTACCCAACACCCTGATAACTTGAAGTTTAGCATAATTGGGTTAGATACGTCCTATTATGCTATAAATTTCAAGTTCTGACAATCCTACTCATGTCCAAGATTCGAACCCAAGGAATAGATGAAAAGGAATTCCAACTCCAAGACTAAGAACACTAATGATTTGTACCACAAGGGAAAGAGAAGACTGATACCATTTGTAATGACCTTCCCATTCTCATTGTCTTGATAAAACAATGATTCATTACTTGGCCTTAAGAGACATCCCCAAGATGCCAAAGGCTGGAAATAAATTCTGAAGGGCTTAAAATACAAGTGGGGTACGATTTACCCTTTAAGAAATAAACCAATCAACCAATAAACCATAACCAAACAATCACTATATGATGCATGAACAAATGAAATACAACTCAACAACTTTGTGTACCTCAAAACCTCAAAAACGTATCCAACAGCAGAAGAATAACCATGTATCAAAGTACACAATGGATAAATGACACAAGACTCTCAAAAGATCACAAGACCTCGTACTCCATATCCTCCAAGATCCACAATATCCAAAAAAAACCCAAATATCACATGGTAGTGCTAAAACATGGGAAATGTTACCTTTTCTTCTATCCTAGAAGATAATATCTGCAAAGGAACCAAAGTTCCAAAGTAGGGGTGAGTATAAAACTTAGTAGGTTTCCCCCAATGACTTCCCTACTCACTTTACTTGGATAGAAATGTTAGCAGCGTTTATATAAAAAAATTTATATAAAACAATTTACCAAAATAGTTTATAACCAAATATAAACAAGTTCCAAAGAAACGTTTGCAACCAAGTGAAAACAAAACCAAATGAAACCAATTTCCATAAAGTTATTTTTTCAAAAAAATAACTAATCAAAGATTTAAAACACATTTTTCTTATTATTTTTCATATCCATTTCCATAGTTCACAACACACCCACACATGCATGCTTTGTTTGACAGTTCCATACTCACTAGTGGTCTCTCATCGAATTACCTTGTGTCCGAATGACACACACCACTGATTCAGGGTCATGTCCCTTGTACCCCAATGGTACTTGTCCATTATTAAGGGACCGTTAAGAATGAACTCACACCAACAACATTTCTAACAAATATTTCCACTTCCAAAACAAACCACTTCAATAAAACTGAACTTTTATTGAAAACCAAAGCACAACCAATTTCAATGAAACATTTAATTTCAATAAAACTTCCCCTTTTGTTGAAAAAAATAATACCATTTATGTGATATTAATCCAGAAACAATCCCCTTTTTTATAACCCATGCTTTAAAACCAAGAACCAAAGTACTCATTTAAAACCCCCAATTATCCAAATTTCACAACCATCACTCAAAAAGGTTTCCAACAAGTGTTCAAAAACCAAATCATAATCAATTCAACACTAAAAATTCAATTTGAAATCATTCCAATCAGTTCTACTAATTGGATTTGAAAAATAGGCCTCCTACCTCAAATCTTTTGATGAAAACCACAACGAACAAAGAACGAACAAGAAAACCAGGTCAATTCTCCAAGAATCTGCCTTAGATCTCTTCTCCAAGCAAGATATAGACCAAATCTCATCATAATTTGCATCAAAGTGCATAGATATACCCATAATTGTCATAGATATAACAAACCAAGAGAAGAGAAGAAGTAGATCTAAGTAGATCTAAGAAACCAAATAAGAACAAAGAAGAACGATCACATACTACAAGAATATGGATTCGATTCACTAAGGGAAGCCTTTGGATCACCTCTAGAATGATGGAATAAGCTTTTTTGGCCTTAGTAGAAGAAAAATCCCAAGTTGTGGCTGCTTAGAAAGAAAAACGATCAATTTAGATGCAAAAATGTGTGAGATACACTTTTTTAGGATCTCACTTAAGTGCTTGTATGGTTAGTTTGTGTGGTTTGAAAAATCGTGTGTTAACCGTGCATTAGCCACTTCCTAGGAAAACCCTCACATGGCTTCCTCATACAGTCTCTCTAACCATGCTCCAAATATGTTTGAGCCACTACCTTAAAAGGACCAACTACGCACTGTTTGGACGCACGATTAGACAAATTGTGTGGCACCCATGTGAATTCCCCTTTACCTAAAAACTTCATTCAAAGTTCTCATGACTCTCCCATTCATCACCCTTAGCATTATAACAATGAAAAAAAAATAAAGGGTTACATTCCAGAAACTTTAGGTACTATACACCCCATTTGTTTAATTGGTCCTACCACCATCAACTAAGTATTAAAGTATTAAAATAGAAAATCAAGGTGCTAATAAAAAGTGTAATGTTCATGGCCCAGTTAACCCAAACAATACTTATATAAGATGAACTAAGATACATCATGTGTGCCTTTGTGTATTCTAGAGGCTACTGGCTATTAATGAGGGTACAATTTTTTTTTTGGAGACTGTACTCACTATATCATATGTAAAATAATATAGGTGAATATGAAAAAATATAGAATATTCGTGTGAACATATAGAAATTACTAATATGTTATAACTTTAATAAATATACTAAAACCTTTAAGAAATAACAGAACGAACCCATGTTATAATAACTAGTCCTATATTAAAAAGTTGATCATCCACTAGTTTTATCATTTACAAATAAAAATATAAGAATAAAAATAAATACATAAAGGCCTCATAACCTAATCACAATCCTTACCTTAGTCTTGTCTTGATATCCCCATCCAGCTACTCCAACATTAACACCTTTAAAAAGGATCTCTCCTTGACATGTATTTCAATATTTGATATGCACACCCATTGAGATATAGCTATAGGGTGTGATTATAAAACTCAAAATGACACCACTAATAGGGACCCTATAATATACCACAATATATCTCATATGTATGAAATTATAATAAAGTAAAAAATATATTTAATACACAACATATGCATAACTATCTCAAGATATCGTGTGGTTACCAAACAACCATAATGATCCACCCTCCCTACTTCCTCCAATAACTATAAATCATATAACTCATATAAAAAAGTAAACAATAGTTGAACCATGTACTCCAATATAGTCTAATAATGATAGGTCATCATCAGGGACATGGGGGTGTATCATAGTTATCTCCGTTCGGAAATAACTACAATGTGGGGTATCATTACTCAATGTTGATCCTCAAACATTCAAAAAATATTAATTAATTATCTCTAAATCATGGAAGAGGTGTATTATTCCCCAATTAGGAAGGAAGGAACCACATGGTGGGGTACCATGATAATGGAGCTTAGGTCAAATGCTACCTGAACATGATCAGATTGTTAATCTAAATCTTTGGAGGGTTGTATCATTATCTATATAATGCATAATATAAGATCGTATTTCACTCATAATTTTCTTCATGATCATATATCCACTTTAGGATTCTTGTGTGAAACTAAACTATGTAACCCATGGAATCCTGGTAATCAACAAATTCACACCCTATTTTTTCTAGTTCCAGTCTCCCAGATCCAGACACCCATTCATGCACAACACAATGCCTAAAAAATTGATATATTTATTTAAATGTTATAGAACACATATCTATATAAATTTATTATTATCGCATCAATTATTATGGATTGATTCTCCCTCGTTCAATTATATTTGAGAAATATGTAAAAAAGTTCCCAAAATAAGAATTTCTACTAAGATAGTATAAAAATAAATAAAGAAGTGAATTATTTTTTTTATTAACATATCCTCTCTAAAAAAGCCTTCTAACCATATATGGTTCATCAATTAGATGGGAGACAGATCAATGAGATGGAATAGAAGATGGTGGGGAGAGAAGGAGAGAGAAATGAGTGTGAGAGGGATCAATACCCTTATAAAAATACTTTGGAAAACAATAAAATACCCTCAATTAAAATAAATTTTTAATCTACCACTAGATTACTAATGTACCCTAACTGGACTCTTGATGTCCAAGAAGTGGCTCCAATTCAACTAATAGACCCACTATGCTTATGGTGGTACCACACTAGCCATATAGTGTGGTGTATGAAAACTCACAAATTTAGGTTTTGAATACCCAATATCATAAATTTACTATAGGAATTTTATTTCTACTCAACCACCTCTAAAACATCACATATAAATTATAAAACAAGACCAAATAGTCTCTCTCCCAATCCAAAATATTAAGAAAAATTTCACAATATCTCTAATTATATTAGAGTATGACATATTTATTATATCCACCATCCCATAATGACATGGTTTGTTACACTTACACCTTTAGATTTGATAGTGGAGTAATGAAAGTTGAATATTAGTTTGAAATAATTAAACAAATATTCAAATTTTTTCAAACTCTTGATATATTAAAGTATATTTCTCTGCTTAAATATAATATATGTAAGGTCAAAAGTTGTGGGATATGGTTATGCAAGATAATTTTCGTGCTTATATTACATGGGATGGATTTTAGAAGCTATTTGATCAACATTTTATCAATGGAATTTGAAGTGAGATAAATCTTGGGTGTTATTAAACTTGGAGTAAGAGAATATGAAACCACTAGAGTACGTAGTTCATTTTTCAGAGCTAGTTTTATTTATACTAGAGATAATTTAAAAATATAACCATAAGTATATAAGATTAAATATGTTCCTTTTAGTTAATATGAGGTCAATTATTATCTTTTTAGTCCCAGGAACCTATTTTTCACTAGAAAATAAAGTGGCTAAAGTAAAATTGGGCATAATATATGCTCAAAGTCCAAATACTTTTATTCCTTAACCTAGTGGTAGAAAACATTTCTCTAGAAAAAAAATAAGAAACATTACTTAAATTTAGGAGGTAGTTAAAATTAGTAAGAAAATTAAAACTCATATCAACTAAGGGGATATATTTGGTGTTATCAATATGATGGAATAGTTAATTTAAATTGAAATTATCCAAATAAACCTTAGAAATATCATTAGTGATAGAATCATAGACGCTTACAGGTGTTTTGTATGAAATATAGTGTTAAATAATCCAAATAGATGCAAGGATTAAATATTATTACCAATGAAAGATTGAGCTAGGTCATGGGTGATGGAATGAAGTAATCCTCATCAAGGATAAAATTAAAATAACATGGAAGAGTTGTTCATGAAGGAGCATATCCTTGAATAATCAGAAATAAAACTTATTATAATATAACATAATTTTTTATTTCATCTTCAATGATCCTTTATATGTTGAATATGAATGTATCTCATTCATTCATGTCTATATGAGTAGTAAACCTATTGAATTTTCATGTGGAATATATTCCTTATTCTATGAATATTGAAACAACTTGTGGTATAAAGATAGTACATGGATTCAAATTTCCTTCTTGTCTCCTTATGATTAATGAAGTAGAAATTTTAAGGTTCCTTTTATTCATTATTATGATGAAATTTTATCTAATAATTAAAATGGATTTGAAGGTAATTTTTTAGGTATATATTAACTATTATGTCCATAGATTTTCTTTTAATTCACTAAATTTAAGTGTCAATTATATTTTGGGGGAGTGGGATATTCATTAGAGTTGAGTGGGACCAATTGTTCATGATATTATAAATTTTAAATTATTTTAATTTTTTTTGATTCTTTAATCAGTATGATCAATTTATAAACATCACTTTTTGGTAGTATTAAAATATTTCTTATAACATTTCCTAATTTTTTTAGATAGCCACTTGAGGGAAATGTGGAGTTCTATTGTGAATTGTTACATGTAACAATTCTGATATATTTATATTTATATTTCATGGAATCTATAAAATTGAGAGAGGTAAATATTTAATTATATTATTTAGAGGTGAATGAATTTATCTATCCATGTTTTCCAAGATAGGAGGCACTAGTTCTATCTACTAAGAAGGTAGATTCTACCTTACAATTGATCATCAATTTCCAAAATCTCAAGGAAGAGAAAATGGAAAATAAATACCCATTAAAATTCATTGATGGTTTTTTCAATCCATTAAAAAGATATAATTGGTTTTTTAAGATTGACATAAAGTCATTGTATCACTATTTAAGGGTTAAGATAGTCCTAATATGGAATTTCGGTGAAAGAATAGACATTTTTAGTGTCTCTTAATTTTTTTTGGTTACTAATGTTCTATAAATTATATATTTCATTGATGAATCAAATATTTTATGAATAACTTGACCCATTAACTTAGGTGTTTTGTATATGATAACATTATTTACATGGATTCAAAATAAGAGCATATAATAAATTTAATTGTTTTTCTTGATATATTATAGAGACACTATATATGTAAAAATATATCTAAATAATAGTTTTATAATTTAGATGAAACATGTATGGGATATGTTATCTCTGGGATGAGTGTTTCTATTAACTAAAATAATGTTGAAGTGGTGAAAATTTCATAAAATCCTAAGATTGTTTTTAAGATTAATTGCATTCTTAGGTTTTTTGGGTATAAAAAATTCTTTCTAGAATTCTCAAAGTTAGCATTATTGAATATGGAATTAACTCAAACGGATGTGATATTTGATCAAGGTGTGGGTGTTATTACCTATGGAAGCAATCTTAAGAAAAAATACAACTAAATGATCTAAATAAATATATTAACCATATAAACTTCAAATAAAATGTATAACAAATAACAAATATTTTAAGGAATCTTTTAAGGTTTTATTTGAGAAAAACTCAATGAACCGTATCAATAAAAACACTATAAAAATCCATAATGTAAAAAATATTTAATATAAGAAAAATTTATAATGTCACATATAAAACACCATGAAAAATATAATTTAACATAGTTCAAGAAATATTATACATCTATATAGGAACACTAAAATTATCTAAAAGATAATGGAGAGAGAAACTCTCAAGTTATAAATAATCTCACTTATCACTACTTGGAAAAAGTAATTACAAGTTATAAAAAATACTATGGGAAAATTTTATTTATAATAATACTTCAAGATAATCCCTTGATTATTGGATATTTTTATGAGACATCATGAATTTATTTACCACGGGTGGATTTGAGATGATCTTGATTGAAACATGGTCAACATATAATTGATCTTTATAATGAGGGTCGGAGAACTTGTAAAATTATTAATGTATCACATGTTGTGGTATTTATATAACTTTCACATTGGAATAATTCTATGGCTAGATTCTTTAGTGAATTCATTCCTAAGTATTGATGTATATTCAATGTTTTATTTATCAACAATGTGCTCTTGGATGACTAATAAGCTTATTGAATCTGATTAGTTGTAAAGTAATGAAATAATTCCATGAAATCCAAGTATATTCTAGGGTTTTCTCTAAACCATTCTCTTTTATTTTTGCAAAAATGGAATGTAAACTAATTGAATATAAATAATTGTTTATTGGGACATGATTCAAGAAATGTATGGTTATAGGCCATGAGGAGGATTGAAATAGACATTGTGGATCTTTGTTATGCAATGGATGATGTTTAAAATTCCTAGATTGAAGCTGAACATTGTTCTTGAATATCAAGATAAGGAATTAAAGTAACACTGCAAAAATAAATGGGGGAAATGGGCATGGTACATGACATAGTAAAAGGAATATATATATATTATATTTAGGATGATAAAAAATTAATAAATAATAATTTTATTTTAAGTTTAAAGAGAACAAAAATATGGATGGTTCACTATTCCATGATCATTTCTAGAGATATGTTTGAGAGAGAAAATTTTTTAGTGGAAAATAGGGAGATAAGAAAGATATCTATCTGATGATTTAAAATATAGATAAAATCATATAAACCACATTATTGATGAAACCAAAAAATAATGGTATAATTTTTATATGAATAAACAGTTTTTATTAAATAATGGTGGGAGAGTAAACATTGACATAGCTATTCAAATATTTTAGATAAAATTATAGAGATACTTTGGCAGGTATTGAGGTGAATAAAAATGGATCACACATGAATGAACATCTGAAGGTACTTTAGGAGTCTATATAATATTGATTAAATTATTTCTTTCATTATATATCTTTCTTGTATTTATAATTATGGACTATTATCATACTTCACACCCCAATTATTTTTTATAATAAGATAAGAGTAAAGATAGCATGATCAGAACCATTGGACGAAAATGATTAGCCACTTAATAATAAGAGTTTGTGAACAACATAAAAGCTCAAGTATCATGTCCATTAAATATCTTTATATCTATACATATCTTATAATCATTGATTTTTTCTTCAAGTATCCTAGTTTTGAAAATAATGTGATTTCATATACGATTGGAAGTAAAGTAGTTTTTATAGATGCACTAATTCACCCCACCCCCTTATAAAGATAATATTTTCATACATTTTCAACTATAATTGAATTTTAATAATCCCAATATAGTGTTATTTTATGGGAAACTATCACATTTTTTATTTTTTGATGTAATTTGGGCTTAATTTCAAAAATAACCCAGTTTTGGGATTAACTGTTTTATTTTTATTCTATAACTAGGCCATATAATTTTATAAACTAAACCAAATTGTGAAATTAATTTTTTCAGGATTCTTGACATACTGTTATTAATTTCATACTTCTGTACACAAAGCTCAATCCCTCAATTGGAGGCCTAAAACTAGCTCACAATAAAACCTCAAAAATTGCACATAGATCTGGAAACTTTTAATATTGAGATTATATTTATAAGTGCGACTTAAAAATGGAGATTAAATTTGACATATATCTGGATAATTAATTAACTAACATATTTAATAGATGTTTCCACACCATAATCTTCAGGATAAAACCTCACAATGGCATGGGAAGTTGATGCTTGGGAATAAAAATAGTCATTTTGGGCAGAATAAATTCTAAGATTAAATTAGACATATCTCCCTCCACTTGTGCCCGTAGAAGCTTAAATTTTTTATATACATAGGAGATAAATTATAAAAAAATTTAATTGGGAACCATTCCTTAATTATTTCATTAGAGGTTCTAACTTGTGGGTAATTTTAGTTGAAGGATTTGGAGCCAAAAATGTTACCCCCTCTCCTTATAAAAAATTGTTTCCTTCTTTGTTTCAACGGGTTGGAAACATAGGAGTCGAATTTTTTATCCATTTACAGTAGATTTTTAGTGTATTTAATTATTTTATTTTATTTATCATGTATGATATTAGTGTTCTTATTCATACCTATTTTCTTCAATATTATTCTTTTGTGTTCTCCTACCATTATTCCCTTCTCAACTCCATAAAAATGGAGAGCTAACCTTGGTGCTTGTTTGAGGGAGAGTAGTTCCTTGATTGAGTTTTATTGTGAATAATTTATTATATAATTATTAAATTATAGATGTTTTATGATTAAAATTATTGATTTCCTTGTTTTCTCTATCATCCAAATTCTTTTTCTTGTTTACCATTTTTCTATCCCATCACTTTTTGGGTTGTACATATGGTGGAGCATGGAATATATTGTGATAGTAAGAGAAGATTTACCCTAACTAACATTAGAAATATCATTGAACTGTAAATAGAGGTCTCTATATGGGGTTATAAAATTTCAAATGAGAAGGTGTAGCGTGACAGATATTGATTATTATGTTGAATTGAATATTGAGATTCATTTCAAACAATGATATCAAGCATCATATCCTCCTAAGAACAGCTTACTTATTTATTTCTATATAACATCATTTTTTGATTTAATTTCATTATATATATATATTATTTTATATTTAATTCATTTCAAATTCCCTTTATATATTAGTTAAGTTGGTTTTATATTAGTTAGATTAAAATAGTCACAATAGAAAAATTTTGTGTTGTGAGCAGCCTCCTTGTGATTGACCCTACAGTACGCCACTATGGTGAATTATTAGTATAATAAGAAATTAATGTAATAGTTGTTCATGAAAAACCACTATTTTCAATGTTTCACCATTTTCAGGGAGGCCAAGTGTTGACGCACACAATTTTTCAAAAAAAACCAAAAAATGTAAAAAAGAATAAAAAAACTGAAAAAATAGATTTATTACAAATTTTTTTCTTTCATAGGTAAATATGGATTTTTATGGTGATTACTATAATTATTAAGATATTGAAAACTTTTATGGTGATCCTTTGAGTGAATATTCATTTAAGATCCAAATGGAACAAAATTCCTTGGTGCTTTGAGAGAATTTCAAAGTTCTCAAAAAACAATCATGATCGTAACATTTTTTTAAACCAAAGTTAAATATCCTAAAATATTATATATAGAATAAAGAAAAAATATTAATAGAATGAGATTTATGTTCCACCAACATTTCAGTATGAAACATTTTAGGTTGAATCCATACTTGAAGATCGATTTCCCTTCCTAATAAATGAGTTCCCAGCTGCCCTACTTGAAGAAAAAGAGTTTGAACCTTAATTTTTTTAGGGAGATTTAATTTATAAACTTTGATTTTATTAAAATATTATTAATTATCAATTGAAAATTGATCTCCCTTATTCTTATTTTGATGATTCAGCACCATTACTGGAGTAAATGGTTAAAGAACTTGAACAATATACTTAAGTTGAGGAAAGAATGGAGGAGTCGATCGAGATGTACACTGGTGCTTATAAAGATGATGGCACAAAATAAGAAATCCTTGAGGAATAATTTAACAAACCTAAACCAAAAGAGAAACCACATCCTATTATACTATATCTACCACCAATGTAGAAAACTCCTATAGATGAGCTAAATGGGGATCACTTCTATCTTCTTTTCCCTCACCCTTTGTACCTAAAATTTTATTTTTCATATATTATTGGGGTTTGGAATATTTTTATTTTGGTTGGGTATTTAAAATTCTGTCATATATTAATGTATTTTAGGTGAAATAATATATGGTGTTTTCTAATAAAAAACCCATCCACCTTTATATTTGGGTTAAACCGCTGCAACTTCCTGACTTGGGTCAGTAAAAACCTAGCACCCATATAGGGGTTCAAACCATGATCTATCCTATTTTCCCATCCTCTTTATTTTAATTTATTTTTCTAATGATTTTATTTATTTCATGATTTCTATGTTTATTGGTAGTATCTGTGAGCATAAAACAAGATTCTACTAGAAAATAGAGTCAGGTTGTATCTTTCCTTATCATTAGTTTACCCTACCATAATTTTAATTTTGTTGAGATGAAACGAAGGGTAGTGAATTCTAAATATAGGGGTAGTGTCAACCTGCATAATTTTATTTTTGTGTGCTTTTATTTTTTTCATCTTTTTATGAATCTTGAGATTCAATTAATATTATTATCATTATTCACAAATCAAATTAATTTGATATGATTGAAATGATTTTTTGAAGAATGGACTTTAAATGATTTTAAATGTGAAAAAATTTTCCTTGAAATATATTTTCAAGCATTTTTATGATTTTGACTAGTTTCTAAAATCCATTCCCTTGAAACATTGAATAAAATTATTTTTATATTCCTGTGAGGTATTCTATAACACTTTGAAAAATTATTTTTAGTACCTATAATTTCTTTAGGTAAATTTGGATTTTGTTTGAGAACTAGAATTTGTGATTTTTCTTTTTCAAAGCTTTGGATTTTATTGAATGTTTTTAACATGATAAAGGAGGTTTTTTGGATTTCCATATATTATCTTGAGACCCACCTTTATATCTATCCTTATTTATCCCTAGTATTCCATGAATTTTATTATAGGTTTAAGCTCCATTACAAGACAATTTTTCCTTACCTGTCCGCACTCTTGATCTTTTTTCATGGGTATATCAAATTTGAGTGTGGGAGAAGGGCATTTTATGTGTATTATTTAGGATGTTTTTCATTTTTTGGTGGTTTAGGGTGTTTTTAATCACTTTGGGATTTGGTTAATCTGAAAATTGGTAATGATTCATAATTTCATTGTGCATTATTTTCTTCATCCAAATCTCCTTCAAAAAAATGATAAAAATAGAAAAAATGGATATGATATTGAATATTTAAAAATACTTTATTTTATGACGCATTTACCTCTCTAAAATAAATCACAATATTTTTATTCATTCAATGTATTCAATTTTTAACTCATCGTCCATGAAAAAATAAATAAATAAAGTTGTGTCACTCTAAATCATAAAAAATAAGAAAAAGAAACAATATGGAGATTTTGGATGATATTAATCATTTTTATCGTTTCTTGGAACATTTTCAATGTCAAAAAAGTGGTTTGGTGTTTTTTTCATTATTTTTAAGTGTAATTGAGTGAGTTTCATCCTATGTTTTAACTTGATTATTCATACAATTTACTTAAGAGTCAAACCTACTCTTTCTAGCCTAAATTTTTTTTAATATTCCCCCAAAACCTAAGCCACATAATTAAACTATAAAATACCTCATGATTGAAATTATTTTAATGTATCACACTATGGATAAATGGTAACTATAACAATCCTATGGTAATGCGTGCAATTTCCATGTATGAGCATAAATCAAGATATAATTTCTATTAAGTGAAGAGTTACATAAAATTAAATGTGATATAGGTTGTGATTAGGCCATAGATATATTTTTAAGGTTGAGTAAATTTTAAATTCAGTAATTAAAATGAGAGGGAATTTTTTTCATACAAGAGACATGATGGAATTTTGTTTTGGAAAAGATCACAGATGTTTTCTCATTTGTGATTGTTGTGTGGATTTTGATTTGAATATATGATGATTTCCCAGGGGTGAAATTATTAATTGTGTGAGAGTGATAAATATAAGGAATCGGCCGTAAACATTACATAATATTGAATTAAATGAATAATTCACACTGAGGATCTTTTCAGGTTTAGAATTTTAGAAAATTAGTACATAACTATTACATCTCAAAATATTACAAGGTAGACATATCTACATAGTTTCCATTTTTTCATAAAATAAAAAATCTTCAAAAAAATAGTCATTTCTGGTCCCATGTTTTAGATAGCATGACTTTTCCTTGATCCCATCCTTGAACTAATTCATCTTTAAGTCCTGTGAAAACATTTCAAAACTTGGGATGAGCATAAAAAGCTCAATAAGGGTTATAAAAAAAAGAATGAAAACATTGGTTCATAAATACATAAAAAACATGAACTCTTTCACTTACCTCACGAAATCATAAGATTTATTAAATACACATAGAAATCATTAATAATAAAGGTAACTTGTGGCATCCATATCATACTTACATTGTAACTATCACAGCTACATAGGGAGTTACTTTGAAATACCCATCATAGTATATTCCCTAAATCTCTTAGGAGAAACATTCACGTTTACCTCTATCATATTACCTAATGCATTGGAGAGCTATCTCGGGCTCACCCGCCCTAGGTTTATCACGGAACCACCCGTATACGTAAATAATGCCCAAGAACCATAAAATGATCATAACACATAACATAAGCATAAAATAAAGATAACATTTCCACATTGCAAGAATAAAATATCATTTCAATATAATGAAATAATAAATCCATTCTCAAAATAATTTTCAATACCAAAATACGTAAAAAGAGTATATAGTATTTATTTTTCCTTTTAAAAAACATTTCGGCTTGTTAAGGAAGTCAAAGATCAAATAATACTCATGGTGGCAGAAAGGTCATTGTCACCACTTTTGTTAAAAAACATTCCTTTTTGTCATTTAGTAAAATGCTTCGTATAAAAATATTCCCTTTGAATAAAATGAAAAGTCAAAGGGTTTTATACACCGTATAAAATAAAGTCGTATATAAAACAAAAAATGCCTCAATGAAAGGAGATTGAGACGAAGTCCCTTACCTCGCATCCGACTTGACTCGATCATTCTTTAATCTCCTGAATAATAAACTAAAGTTAATTTATACTTTCTTAAGAACCTTTTTCAAGTTTATTATTCCTTTTATATCACTTATTACCATGTTATAAATATTATGCAATCATTTAAGTTAATAACGTTCATTTTGTCGATATTTGGTACTTGAGTAAAATGAATAACTTATATTTACATGTTGTCCATGTGGTCAAAGGTTAATTATATCTAGAATGATATTCATTATGTAGATATCATATATATCATATATATCCAGTATATACATGCATTTATAATATTACATAACATTTAGAGTTAATAAATGAAATGCACCGTTCATGGAGACGGTAAGTCGTACGTACGCATGAACGCTACTTTCATTTATATTTCTTATTTTAATGAAAATAAAACATAATGATACATAGGTATGTTATAATTCTAGTATAATATCAAATATAATATAGTTAACTCCATCATTTATACATCCCACATAAGGCATTAACGAATCAAATCACTTTGAGGGGGCGGTAGTCCGCACTTCCTCAAATGAGATTATCGTATTTACCCACGATGTAAACCATAAAGTCATGATATAAATAGGAATTACAGAAGAATAAGGAAATAATAAACATAATATATATCATATATAAATACAGTTCCATCATAATTTCCACCATGAGAGGCAGTAAGATGTAATTGAACAATCATCATTTCGTGAGGCGTTAGTTTTCCATCCACAGAAACATTATGTTATTCATCCATTAGATGGAGGTGTCTGTAAGTTTAGTTCCAATACTTCTTATAACAACATCCTGGTATATTTAGGATATTTGTTTTGTTAAAAATTAAATAAATAAAAATATTTTAGGGGTTGGATAAATAAAATAAAAGAAAACAATTTAAGAGAAATTGTTACCTTTAATTTGGGTAACTCCCTTTGGTTTGAACCAAAGGACTTCTTGAAGTCCCTTCTGCCTAAGGTAAGTCTTCTAAGAGGAGTATAGGGATGTTGAGAGCTTAATTTTTCATAGTTTGTATGAGCCAAATTGATTGAGAGGTGCGAGGAATTGGTTAGAAGTGGTCACCTTTTATAAGGGGGTGGAGGGGCTCTTTAGGAAAGTGTGAAACTATTGTTTTATTATATAATGATATCCGGTTTCTAATGGTCCAAAAATCATTATATTTGAATATAAGAATACTTTTGGTCTAAATAAAATCATCCAATCATAATTGGACATGTTTTGGATAATATTCTCATCATTATAATCTTATTTATTTAAATCATTTATTAATGAGGTAAATACTGCATCATTATTGTGTCATAAATAATTTAATTTATTAAAAGTCTAAAAATTATAAAACAAATACTATCATTTAGGAAATATATTTATCTTTCCAATGAATATTTATAGTCTAAAATGTGACTTATATATCACTATATAAAAATTAATTTACTAAAAGAGTTTTGTTATTGTCAATTTTGTCTTTATGTTAAATTAATTAATCTAAAGTATCATTATCCTTCATAAGTGGCTCCATGGGGTCCCAAAATCGATCCAAGGATGCCCATTGTCTGCCACTACTCATACAATAAGGTTAGGATAAGTTTTAATTTAATTTTGAATTATTATAATATTCTTTTACCTTGATTTATCTTATTTACCTTTAACCGCGATAAATAAAAGTCAAAAGTTACTATTCACCAAAAATTATTTTCAACTTCATGAACCAAATTTTACTTATTGATAACAACCATGTATGTTGGAGTTTTGAAATTCAATTCACATAAGTGGTAAATTTTCATTTACATGAAAAATTCAGTTTTTTAACTACCACTAAGTAGTGTCACTATTCATCAAAAATTGAATTTTTTCAGAAAAATACCAAAAATTCAGCCTAAGCATTATTTGATATTCCAAATTCAAAATTGATGTCTATTTTTCAAAATTAAAAACATAGAAGTGGCATTAATTAATTTAAAAATTAATTGTTGTTGTAAGAACAAATAATGTGTTTTTAAGAAACAATAACTATCAAAATATTGATACTTGTTTATGTCCAATTTCGAAGTGAAATTACTTCCAATGACCAACATTAGATCAAATGGTAATAATATATTTTAATTTCAATTTAAAAACAATTAAAAACATAATCTAACCATATAAATAAATTAGATTAAAAGGAATTTTTGAATTAAAATACAATATTTTTCACTATTCATTAAAAATGAACTTTATCAGAAAAATACCAAAAAAATTACCCAAAGTAAAATTTGATGTCCCCATTCTAAAGAAGGATTATATTTTTTCAATTAGAACATATAAATATGACCAAAACTTGATTTAATGAGGGTTCTCTATTAAAAGGTGGTAAATCGGCCTTTTAATGAAAATTATTCTTAAAATTAGATTCATTCACATTTTAAGCCTCTATCTTTTATTCGATAAAAGTAAATATATATAACAAACTGGTATAATCATATTTTAGTTAGTTTCGTTCATTCTCACCACTACAACGGCTTGTATTTAACTACCATTTAAAATAATAATATTATATTATTAGTGTTCAACGTAAGATTCCAAAGAAACTCGTTGTTGCGTATCGGGTACGCTATCGAACATATCAACCCTTTTAAAGTAAAATTAATATTTAATTCACAAAAATTAATAAATATTAAATATGTCTTATTCTTCATTTACATGTGAAGTTACATCCTTCCCTCTTTTTGGAAATTGCATCCTTGCAATTTTTATTCACTTATCAAATTAAGTGGGGGTATTTATCCCTCATAGAATTTTTAGATTCCCACGTTGACTATTCAACCATATGGTTTTTTTACAAAACATTTACCTGATTAATTAGCTTATTCCACAACACTTTCTCTCTACGGTCAAGAATCTGAACTAGTTGTTCTTCATAAGAGATATTCTCTTCCAAATGAACTACCTCTGGGCTCAAATCATGAGTTGGATATGACATATAATTTCTCAACATCAAAACATGAAAAACATTGTGTACCTGGGATAAACTTGGAGGTAAATCCACTCTATACACAACTGATCCCACTTTCTCTAGAATTTCATAAGGTCCAATGAACCTCAGACTCGTCTTTCCCTTCTTACCTAAACGCATCACACTTTTCCATGGAGAAACTTTGAGAAATACATGATCACCTACCTCAAAGGAAAGATCCTTCCTCCGATTATTGGCATAAATTTTCTATCTGCTGTGAGCTATTCTCATGTGCTTCTGAATCAACTGAACTTTCCCTGCCATCTCTTATACCAATTCCAGTCCCATCAGTTTCCTTTCACCTACGTCATCCCAAAAAGCTTGAGTTTGAAAACGCTTTCCATATAATGCCTCAAATGGAGCCATCTGTATACTAGAATGAAAACTGTTATTATAAGAAAATTCAACCAAAGATAGATGCTGGTCCCAACTTCCCTGATAATCCATCGAAGAAGCACGTAACATATCCTCCAAAGTCTGAATTTTTCATTCTGACTACCCATCTGATTGAGGATAAAAAGATGTACTAAAATTTAATTTTGTACACAATGACTTCTAAAGGAATTTCAAAAAGTAAGAAGTGATCCAGGGATGACTATCAAATACAATGGAGAGGGGAACTCCATGAAACCTGACTATCTCTTTAACATACAACCGAGAAAGTTGATCTAAAGACAGAGTATCTCGAATAGGAAGGAAATGAGAAGATTTATTCAATTGATCAACTATAACCTAGATTTCATTGTTACCTTTAGATATCTTTGGTAATTCCACAACAAACTCTATGGATATATTTTTCCATTTCCAATTTGGCACCGGTAGAGGCTGAAGCATCCCTTTCGGTAATTGCCGCTCTGCTTTAACCTGCTGACAAGTCAAACAATTCAAAGTAAAATTAGCAATATCACTTTTCATTCCATCCCACTAGTAATACTCTCGAAGATCTTTGTACAACTTAGTACTACTAGGATGAACTGAAAACGAAGAACTATGAGCTTCACATAACAACTCATTCTTCAACTGTGAGTCACAAGGTACACATAATCTCTTCCGAAATCTCAAAACACAATCATTATCAATGTTAAATTCAGGCAACTTACCCTTGTGAACCAACTCTACCTTTTTCTGCAACTCACTATCTTCTTTATGTGCTTGCTTAATTTTGTCTGATAGAGATGATTTCACTGACACCTAAAACAAAACAGAAAAATTTCCTTCAACAACTACTTCTATGCCAAAGTTCATCAAATCAAAAATTAAAGTATCCCGTTCCAAATGTAGCATGGCTAATGAGACATTACTTTTTCAACTCAAAGCATCGGCCACTTTATTTGCTTTTACAAGATGGTAATGGATCGTTCAATCATAATTCTTGATTAATTTCAACCATCTCCTCTGTCTCATGTTCAATTATTTCTGAGTGAATATATACTTCAAACTTTTGTGATCATTATATATTTCACACTTTACTCCATACAAATGATGCCTCCAAATTTTTAAAACAAAAAACAACTACACCTAATTCCAAATCATGTGTAGGGTAATTTAACTCATGTGGTTTCAACTGATGTGAAGCATAAGAAATTACCTGATCATTTTGCATTAGGACACAACTATGTCCTTTCAACAAATCATCACTGTAGATAACAAACTCACAATTTTTGGAAGGCAGTTCCAAAATTGGAACATTCACCATTCTTCTTTTCAATTCCTGGAAAAAATCATCACATTCTTTTGTCCAGATGAACTTAACACCTTTTCGAGTTAACTTAGTCATTGGACTAGATAAACGTGCAAAATGTTCTACAAACCTTTGGTAATAACCTTCCAAAACAAGAAAACTATGAATCTTGGTTATATTTGTTGGTCTCGGCTATTCTTCAACAACTTTAGTTGTAGAAGGATCAACAGTTATGCCATTTTTTGAAACAATGTGACCAAGGAAAGAAATTTTTTGTAACCAAAACTCACACTTGTTGAATTTCCCATAAAGTTTATTTTCTTTTAAGGTTTTCAAGACAACCCTTAAATGAATTTCATGTTCCTATTTAATTTTGGCATAAACCAAAATATCATCAATGAACACAACCACGGTCATATCCAAGAACTCACGGAAAATTATATTCATAAGATCCATGAATACAAAAGGTGCATTGGTTAACCCAAAAGGCATAACTACAAATTCATAATGGCCATATCTAGTATGAAACGCGGTCTTTGGAATGTCTACTTCCTTTACTTACAACTGATGGTACCCCAACCTCAAGTCAATCTTCGAAAAATACTGAGATCCCTGGATCTGATCAAACAAATCATCGATATGAGGAAAAGGATACTTATTCTTAATAGTGATGTTCTTAAATGTTCTATAATCGATGAAAAGTCTCATTGAACCATATTTCTTTTTAACAAACAATACAGAAGCACCCTATGGTGATGTGCTAGGTCGAATGAAACCTTTATCTAATAACTCCTGCAATTGCTTCTTTAACTCTAAAAGTTCAATTTGAGTAAGGGGGTTTTGAAATTGGATTAGCATCAGGAACTATGTCAATAGTAAATTCAACTTCCCGATCAGGTCTAATACCAGGCAACTCATCAGGATAAACCTCAAGGTACTCATTTACCACTGGCACATCATTAATCTGAACAGTTCCTTTGTTTTCAACAATATGTGCAAGGTAAGATTCATTTCCATCTTTTACTAGTTTCTCAACTTCTTGATATGTTATCAATAGCAAGGGTTTATTTTTGTATACAAACTGAAAATTATTCTTAAAAGAAACCTCTTTATCTCTCCAATAAATCTTAGCATGATAAACAGAAAGCCAATCCATTCCCAAAATAACATCAAACTCTGGTAGAGGCAAAAAAATAAGGTTTGCAGGTAGATTCATTCTGCACACAAGGACAAGAATGTTCTTATGTTTTCTTTTTGTCTCAAAATTTCCTCCAGGTGTTTTTACCGTAATTTCTGTATTCATATCTTGAGATGGAATTCCCAATTTAATAGAAAACTTCTCAGAAATGAAAGAGTGTGTAGACCCCGAATCAAACAACACATTGGAATATTCAGAATAAACAAACAGTATACCTGATACCACTTCATTTGATGGCCCAACATCTTTTGAATTAGTTGTAAAGGATTTCACCACCCCTTTCTGCTTATATTCTGGCCACTTTCCTTCAGTTGAGTTCTTGTTGGACACTCATTTGCATAATGACCCATTTCATTACACTTAAAACATTTTACTGGATGTAAATCATATTTTGTCTTACCATTACCCTGATCTTTTTCAGTGCAATTATGAGCCTTATGTCCTATTTTACCACATTGGTAGAACTTACCAGAATTCAAAAGACATTCCCCAGCATGATTTTTACCACAATTTTCACAAATTGTAAACTTAAGTTTCTTACCATCAGAGTTTTTGGAAGAGTTCTTCCCTTTCACCTGCCACCTCGACCTCTTATTCTATTGTTTGTTAGAGAATACATGATCATCGAAAAACTCCATTTCCACCTTCTCCGCACAATGAAAAAGTTTTTCATAACTTTTCAACTCACAAGAATCTAAATCCCTTCGATACTTTGGATTTAATCATGAGTAAAAATAGTTTATTTTACTATCAATATCTCGTATTAAATTTGGAGCATACCTTGCCATTCGAGTGAATTTTTCTTCATAAGAAGCCACAGAGTCATCCTCCTGCATCAATTCCAGGAATTTTTTTCCATCCTAAGATGAACCACCTTAGGAAAATATTTTTCAAGAAACATACCTTTGAATTCATCCCAATCAAGAGCATCAATCTCCTCACTATCCCTGATATTTTTCACCATCGACCACCACGGATCAGCTTCACCTTCAAAACAGTAAACAGCAAGACTAACCTTTTGATGTTCCGAACAACCCATAACAATGAAAATATTCTCCAGTCCTTTAATCCACCCTTCTGCTAGCACATGGTTAGATGATCCTCTGAATTATGGGGGATGTTGCCTCATGAAATGCTCCACTACTGACATGTTCCTTTGTGGTTGATCTGGCTAATCTTGTACATGGATATCACCACTATTTGTAGCCTGAGTCAACTGTGTCATCGCTGCAACAAACTGTTCAGTTCCAATTTCGACCATCTTAGGTTGCTGATTTGGAAGGTTGTCTTCCTCCTGATGTTGTCCCAACGTATCTGCCCTATTTCCTCTGTGGAAAACCATTCTGAACATACAAATATCTTAGGCGAATCTACATGGTAATATGGAAATTCTATATGATGTCAACATTAACATAAATTAATTTATGGATATTACATTAACAATACCCTAACACCTAAAGTTATCTAAACCGACCTCTAATACCAACTATTAGGACCTGACCTTAAACATTACATAATATTGAATTAAATTAATAATTCACATTGAGGATCTTTTTAGGTTTAGAGTTTTAGAGAATTAGGACATAACTATTACATCTCAAAAGATTTCAAGGTAGACATATCTACATAGTTTCCATTTTCTTCATGAAATAAAAAATCTTAACAAAAAGATTCATGTCTAGTTCCATGTTTTAGATATCATGCCTTTTCCTTGATCTCATCCTTGACCTTATTCATCTTTAAGTCCTGTGAAAACATTTGAAACTTGGGATGAGCATAAAAACCTTAGTAAGGGTTATAAAACAAATAATGAAAACATTTGTACATAAATACATACAAAACATGAACTCTTTTACTAACCTCATGAAATCAAAAGATTTATGAAAGACACATAAAAATAATTAATCATAAAGGTAACTTGTGGCATCCATATCATACTTACATTGTAACTATCACAGCTACATAGGGAGTTACTTTGGAATACTAATCACAGTATATTCCCTAAATCTCTTAGGAGAAACATTCATGTTTACCTCCATCACGTTACCCAATGAATTTGAGATCTATCTCAGGATCACCCGCTCTGGGTTTATCATGGAACCACCCGTATACGTAAATAATGCCCAAGAACCATAACATGATCATAACACATAACATAAGCATAACGGAAAGATAAAATTTCAACATTGCAATAATAAAATATAATTTCAAGATATTGAAATAATAAATCCATTCTAAAAATCCTTTTCAATACCAAAATACGTAAAAATAGTATATGGTATTTATTTTTCCATTTAAAAAACATTCTGGCTTGTTAAGGAAGCCAAAGATCAAATAATACTCACGGCGGCGGAAAGGTTATTGTCACTGCTTACGTTAAAAAAACATTCCTTTTTGTCATTTAGTAAAACGCTTCGTATAAAAAGATTCCCTTTGAATAAAATGAAAAGTCAAAGGGTTTTATACACCGTATAAAATAAAGTCGTATATAAAACAAAAAATGCCTCAATGAAAGGAGATTGAGACGAAGTCCCTTACCTCGCATCCGACTTGACTCGATCATTCTTTAATCTCCTGAATAATAAACTAAAGTTAATTTATACTTTCTTAAGAACCTTTTTCAAGTTTATTATTCCTTTTATATCACTTATTACCATGTTATAAATATTATGCAATCATTTAAGTTAATAACACTCATTTTGTCGATATTTGGTACTTGAGTAAAATGAACAACTTATATTTACATGTTGTCCATGTGGTAAAAGGTTAATTATATCTAGAATGATATTCATTATGTAGATATCATATATATCATATATATCCAGTATATACATGCATTTATAATATTACATAACATTTAGAGGTAATAAATGAAATGCACCGTTCATGGAGACGGTAAGTCGTACGTACGCATGAACGCTACTTTCATTTCTATTTCTTATTTTAATGCAAATAAAACATAATGATAAATAGGTATATTATAATTCCAGTATAATATCATATATAATATCGTTAACTCCATCCTTTATACATCCCACATAAGGCATTAACGAATCAAATCACTTTGAGGGGGCGGTAGTCCGCACTTCCTCAAATGAGATTATCGTATTTACCCTCTATGGAAACCATAAAGGAATGAAATAAATGGTAAGTAAAGAAGAATAAGGAAATAAGAAACATAATATATATCATATATAAATACATTTCCATCATAATGGCCACCATGAGAGGTGGTAATATGTAATTGAACAATCATCATTTCGTGAGGTGTTAGTTTGACATCCACAGAAACATTATGTTCTTCATCCATTAGATGGAGTTGTGTGTTAGTGTAGTTAGAATACTTATTATAAAAAAATCTTAGTATATTCAGGATACTGGTGTTGTTACAAAATAAATAAATAAAAAGATTTTAGGGGTTGGAGAAGTATAATAAAAGATAACAATTTAAGAGAAATTGTCACCTTTAATTTGGGTAACTCTCTTTGGTTTGAACCAAAGGACTTATTGAAGTTCATTATGCCTAATTTAATGCTTTGAAGATGATGAGAGGTATGTTGAGAGATTAATTGGATAGATTTTGGATGAGCCAAAAGGATCGAGAGCTGTGAGGAATTGGTTAGAAGTGGTCTTCTTTTATAAAGGGGAGGAGGGGCTCTTTAGGAAAGTGTGAAACTATTATATTATTATATAATGATATCTAGTTTATAATGGTCCAAAAATAATTATATTAGAAGATAAGATGACTCATGGTCGAAATAAAACCATCCAATCATAATTGGACATGTGTTGGATAATATTTTAATCATTATAATCTTATTTATTTAAATCATTTATTAATGAGGTAAATACTGCATCATTATTGTGTCATAAATAATTTAATTTATTATATGTATAAAAATTATAAAAAAACTACTATCATGTAGGAAATATCTTTATCTTTAAAATTAATATTTATAGTCGAAAATATTACTTATATATCACCATATAAAAATTAATTTACTAAAAGAGTTTTGTTATTGTCAATTTTGTCTTTACATTAAATTAATTAATCTAAAGTGTCATTATCTTTCATAAGTGGATTCATTGGGGGCCAAAATCGACCCAAGGATGACCATGGTCGGACACTACTCATATAATAAGGTTAGTACAAGTGTTAAGGTAATTTTGAATTATTATAATATTCTTTTTACCTTGAATTACCTTATTTACCTTTAACCGCGATAAATAAATGTCAAAAAGTTACGATTCACCAAAAATTATTTTCATCTTAATGAACCACATTTTACTTATTGATAACAACCATTTATGTCAGATTTTTGAAATTAAATTCAGAGAAGTGGTATAATTTCTTTTAAATAAAAAAGTCAGTTTTTTAACTAACACTAAGTGGTGTCACTATTCATCAAAAAATGAAGTTTTTCAGAAAAATACCAAAAATTCAGCCTAAGAATTATTTGATATTCCGAATTCAAAATTGATGTCTATTTTTCCAAAATCAAAACATATAAGTGGCATTAATTAATT
Source organism: Viscum album (assembly GCA_963277665.1). Lineage (NCBI taxonomy): Eukaryota > Viridiplantae > Streptophyta > Magnoliopsida > Santalales > Viscaceae > Viscum > Viscum album. The sequence goes on along the minus strand of OY728119.1, from coordinate 1,502,727,628 downwards.
TAAAAAATAATTCTCGTTGTTAAAACAAATAGCGTGTTTTTCAGAAACAATAACTATCAAAAGATTGATACTTGTTTATGTCCGATTTCAAAGTGAAATTACTTCCAATGACCAACATTGGATCAAATGGTAAAAATATATTTTAATTTCACTTTAAAACTAATTAAAAAGATAATCTAACCATATAAATAAATTATATTGAAAGGCACTTTTGAATTAAAAAACAATATTTTTCACTATTCATTAAAAAAATGAAGTTTATCAGAAAAATACCAAAAAACATACCCAAAGTAAAATTTGATGTCTCCATTCTAAAGAAGGATTATATTTGGTCAATTAGAACATATAAATATGACCAAAACTTGATTTAATGAGGGTTCTCCATTAAAAGGCGGTAAATCGGCCTTTTAAGGTAAATTATGCTTAAAATTAGATTTATTCACATTTTAAGCCTCTAACTTTTATTGGGTAAAAGTAAATACATCTAAAAAACATGTATAATCATATTGTAGTTAGTTTCATTAATTCTTTCCACTACAACGGCTAGGATTTAACTACTATTTAAAATAATAATATTATATTATTAGTGTGCAATGTAAGATTTCAAAGAAACTCGTTGTTGCGTATCGGGTACGCTATCGAACATAGCAACCCTTTTAAAGTAAAATTAATATTTAATTCAAAAATATTAATAAATATTAAATATGCCTTATTCTTCATTTAATTGTGATGTTACATCCTTCCCCCCTTTTGTAAATTGCATCTTTGCAACTTTTATTCACTTATCAAATTAAGTGGAGGTATTTATCCCTCATAGCATTTTCAGATTCCCACGTTGCCTCTTCAACTATATGGTTTTTTGACAAAACCTTTACCTGATTAATTACCTTATTCTACAACACTTTCTCTCTATGGTCAAGAATTTGAACTGTTTGTTCTTTATAAGAGAGATTCTCTTCCAACTGAACTACCTCTGGGCTCAAAACATGATTTGGATATGACATATAATTTCTCAACATAGAAACATGAAAAACATTGTGTACCTGGGATAAACATGGAGGTAAAGCCACTCTATACGCAACTGATCCCACTTTCTCCAGAATTTCATAAGGTCCAATGAACCTCAGACTCAACTTTCCCTTCTTACCAAAACGCATCACACTTTTCCTTGGATAAACTTTGAGAAAGACATGATCACCTACCTCAAAGGAAAGATCCTTCCACCGGTTATTGGCACAACTTTTCTGTCTGCTCTGAGCTATTCCCATGTGCTTCTGAATCAAATGAACTCTCTCTGTCATATCTTCTACCAATTATAGTCCCATCAGCTTCCTTTCACCTACTTCATCCCAAAAATATGAAGTTTGACAACGCTTTCTATATAATGCATCAAATGGAGCAATCTGTATACTAGAATGAAAACTGTTATTATAAGAAAATTCAACCAAAGATAGATGTTTGTCCCAACTTCCCTGATAATCCATCGAGAAAGCACGTAACATATCCTCCAAAGTTTGAATTGATCATTCTGACTGCCCATCTGATTGAGGATGAAAAGATGTACTAAAATTTAATTTAGTACCCAATGACATATAAAAGACTTTCTAAAAGTTAAAAGTGAACCTCAGATCACGATCAGATACAATGGAGAGGGGAACTCCATGCAACCTGACTATCTCTTTAACATACAACCGAACAAGTTGATCTAAAGACATAGTATCTCGAATAGGAAGGAAATGAGCAGATTTAGTCAATCGATCAACTATAACCCCAGATTGCATTATTACCTCGACATGTATTTGGTAATCCCCCAACGAAGTCCATGGATATATTTTCCCATTTCCAATCTGGCACCGGTAGAGGCTGAAGCATCCCTTTTGGTAACTATCGCTCTACTTTAACCTGCTGACAAGTCAAACACTTCAAAGTAAAATCAGCAATATCTCTTTTCATTCCATCCCCCGAGTAATATTCCCGAAGATCTCTGTAATCTTAGTAATACCAGGATGAACTGAAAACGGAGAACTATGAGCTTCACATAACAACTCATTCTTCAACTGTGAATCACAAGGTACACATAATCTATCCCAAATCTCAAAACACAATCATTATCAATGTTAAATTCAGGCAACTTACCCTTCTGAACCAACTCTTCCTTTTTCTGCAACTCACTATCTTCCTTCTACGCTTGCCTAATTCTGTCTGATAGAGATGATTTCACTGACACCTGAAACAAAATAGAAGAATTTCCTGCAACAACATTTATGCCAAAGTTCATCAAATCAAAAACCAAAGTATCTCACTCCAAATGTAGCATGGCTAATTAGACATTACATTTTTGACTCAAAGCATCAGCAACTTTATTTGCTTTTCTGGGATGGTAATGGATCATGCAATCATAATCATTGATTAATTTCAACCATCTCCTCTGTCTCATGTTCAATTCTTTCTGAGTGAATATATACTTCAAACTTTTGTGATTAGTATATATTTCACACTTCACTCCATACAAATGATGCCTCCAAATCTTTAAAGCAAAAACAGCTGCAGCTAGTTCTAAATCATGTGTAGGGTAATTTAAATTATGTGGTTTCAACTAACATGAAGCATAAGCAATTACCTGATAATTTTTCATTAGGACACAACCAAGTCCTTTCAACGAAGCTTCCCTGTAGATTACAAACTCACCATTTCTGGAAGGCAGTGCCAAAACTGGAGCATTCACTAATCTTCTTTTCAATTCCTGAAAACAATCATCACATTATTTTGTCCAAGTGAACTTAACACCTTTTTGAGTTAACTTAGTCATTGGACTAGATAACCATGCAAAATTATCTACAAACCCTCGGTAATAAACATCCAAACCAAGAAAACTACGAATCTCGGTTATATTTGTTGGTCTTGGCTATTCTTCAACAACATTCGTTTTAGAAGGATCAATAGTTATGCCATTTTTTGAAACAATGTGACCAAGGAAAGAAATTTGTTGTAACCAAAACTCACACTTTCTGAATTTAGCATAAAGTTTCTTTTCTTTTAAGGTTTTCAAGATAACCCTTAAATGAATTTCATTTTCCTATTTACTTTTGGAATAAACCAAAATATCATCAATGAACACAATCACAATATTATCCAAGAACTCATGGAAAATTCTATTCATAAGATCCATGAATACAGCAGGTGCATTGGTTAACAAAAAAGGAAAAACTACAAATTCATAATAGCCATATCTAGTACGAAACACGGTCTTTGGAATGCCTGCTTTCTTTACTATCAACTGTTGGTACCCCAACCTCAAGTCAATCTTCGAAAAATATTGAGCTCCCTAGTGCTGAGCAAATAAATCATCAATATGAGGAAAAGGATACTTATTCTTAATAGTGATGTTATTCAATGCTCTATAATCAATGCAAAGTCTCATTGAACCATCTTTCTTTTTAACAAAAAAGACAGAGCACCCCATGGTGAGGTGCTAGGTTGAATGAAACCTTTTTCTAATAACTCCTGCAATTGCTTCTTTGACTCTAAAAGTTCAATTTGAGTCATTCGATAAGGGGGTTTTGAAATTGGCTTAGCATCAGGAACTAAGTCAACAGTAAATTCAACTTCCTGATCTGGTATAATACCAGGAAACTCATCATGAAAAACCTCAAGGTACTCATTTACCACTGCCACATCATTAATCTGAACAGTTCCTTTGTTTTCAAAAACATGTGCAAGGTAACATTCATTTCCATTGTTTACTAGTTTCTCAGTTTCATGATATGTTATCAACAGCAACGGTTCATTTTTGTATACAAACTGAAATTTATTCTGAAAACAAACCTCTTTAGCTCTGCAATAAATTTTAGCATGATAAACAAAAATCCAATCCATGCCCAAAATAACATCAAACTCTCCTAAAGGCAAAACAATAAGGTTTGTAGGTAGATTCTTTCTGCACACAAGGATAGGAATGTTCTTATGTTTTCTTTTTGTCTCAACATTTCCTCCATGTGTTTTTACCATAAGTTCTGTATTCATATCTTGAGATGGAATTCCCAATTTACTAGAAAACTTCTCAGAAATGAAAGAGTGTGTAGACCCCGAATCAAATAACACATTGGCATAATCATAACAAACAAATAGTGTACCTGATACAACTTCATTTGATGGCTCAACATCTGCTAAAGTAGTTGCAAAGGATTTCGCCACCCCTTTCTGCTTGTAGTCTGGCTGCTTTCCTTTGGTTGAGTTCTTATTGGACACTCATTTTCATAATGACACATTTCATTGCACTTAAAACATTTTATTGACTGTAAATCAGATTTTTTCTTACCATTACCATGATCTTTTTCAGTGCAATTAAGAGCCTTATGTCCTATTTTACCACATCGGTAGCACTTACTAGAATTCAAAAGACATTCCCCATCATGCTTTTTACCACAATTTTCACAAACTATAAACCTAATTTTCTTACCATCAAACTTTTTTGGAGAGTTCTTCCCTTTCTCCTACCACCTCGACCTCTTATTCTGTTGTTTGTCAAAGAATACCTGATCATCGGCAAACTCCATTTCCACCTTCTCTGCACAACGAACAAGTTTTTCATAACTTTTGAACTCACGAGAAGCTAAAGCCCTTCGATACTTTGGCTTTAATCCTGAGTAAAAACGGTTGATTTTACTATCAAGATCTCGTATGAAATTTTGAGCATACCTTGCCAGTCGAGTGAATTTTTCTTCATAAGCATCCACTGAGTCATCCTCCTGCCTCAATTCCAGGAATTGTTTTTCCATCCTAGGACGAACCACCTTAGGAAAATATTTCTCAACAAATATACCTTTGAATTAATACTAATCAAGAGCATCAATTTCCTCACTATCCCTGATATTTTTCACCATCGACCACCACCGATCAGCTTCACCTTCAAAATGGTAAACAACAAGACTAACCTTTTGATGTTCTGAATAACCCATGACATCGAAAATATTCTCCAGTGCTTTAATCCACCCTTCTTCTAGCACAGGGTCAGATGATCCTCTGAATGATGGGGGATGTTGCCTCATTAAATGCTCCACTACTGACATGTTCCTCTGTGGTTGATCCAGATGATCTCATACATGGATAACACCACCATTTATAGCCTGATTCAAATGTTCCATCACTGCAAAAAACTGTTTAGTTCCAATTCCGACCATATCAGGTTGCTGATTTGGAAGTTTGTCTTCCTCCTGATGTCATCCCAACATAGCTGCCCTATTTCCTCTGTGGAAAACCATTATCAACATAGAAATATCTTAGGTGAAGCTACATGGTAATCTATAAATTCTATATGATGTCAATATTAACATAAATTACTTTATGGATATTACTTTAACAATACCCTAACACCTAAAGTTATCTAAATCGGCCTCTAATACCAACTATTAGGACCCGACCTTAAACATTACATAATATTGAATTAAATGAATAATTCACATTGAGGATCTTTTCAGGTTTAGAGTTTTAGAGAATTAAGATATAACTATTACATCTCAAAAGATTACAAGGTAGACATATATACATTGTTTCCATTTTTTTCATAAAATAAAAACTCTTAAAAAAGAGTCATGTCTAGTTCCATGTTTTAGATATCATGACTTTTCCTTGATCTCATCCTTGACCTTATTCATCTTTAAGTCCTGTGAAAAAATTTCAAAACATGGGATGAGCATAAAAAGCACAGTAAGGGTTATAAAAAAAGAATGAAAATATTTGTTCATAAATATATACAAAACATGAACTCTTTTACTTACCTCATGAAATCATAAGATTTATGAAATACACATAGAAATCATTAATCATAAAGGTAACTTGTGACATCCATATCATACTTACATTGTAACTATCACAGCTACATAGGGAGTTACTTTGGAATATCCATCACAGTATATTCCCTAAATCTCTTAGGCGAAACATTCACGTTTACCTCTGTCACATTACCCAATGCATTGGAGAGCTATCCCGGGCTCACCCGCCCTAGGTTTATCACGGAACCACCCATATACGTAAATAATTCCCAAGACCCATAACATGATCATAACACATAACATAAGCATAGAGGAAAGATAACATTTCCACACTGCAATAATAAAATATAATTTCAAGATATTGAAATAATAAATCCATTCTAAAAATCATTTTCAATACCAAAATACGTAAAAAGAGTATATGGTATTTATTTTTCCTTTTAAAAAACATTCCGGCTTGTTAAGGAAGCCAAAGATCAAATAATACTCACCGCGGCGGAAAGGTCGTTGTCACTGATTACGTTAAAAAAACATTCCTTTTTTTCGTTTATTAAAACACTTCATATAAAAATATTACCTTTGAATAAAATTAAATGCCAAAGGGGTTTATACACCATATAAAATAAATTCGTGTATAAAACTAAAAATTCCTCAATGAAAGGAGATTGATACGAAGTCCCTTACCTTATGTCTGACTTAACTCCATCATTCTTTAATCTTCTGAATAATAAACTAAAGTTAATTTTTACTTGCTTAAGAACCTTTTTCAAGTTTATTAATCCATTTATATCACTTATTACCATGTTATAAACATTATGAAATCCTTTAAGGTAATAACGTTCATTTTGTCGATATTTGGTACTTGAGTAAAAATGAGCAACTTATATTTACAAGTTGTCCATGTGGTCAAAGGTTCATTATATCCAGAATGATATTCATGATTTGGATATCATATATATTATATATATCCATTATATACATGTTTTTATAATAGTACATAACATTTAGAGGTAAGAAATGAAATGCACCGTTCATGGAGACGGTAAGTCGTACGTACGCCTGAACGCTAATTTCATTTCTATTTTTTATTTTAATGGAAATAAAACATATTGATACATAGGTATATTATAATTCCAGTATAATATCATATATAATATCTTTAACTACATCCTTTATACATCCCACATAAGGCATTAACGAATCAAATCACTTTGAGGGGGCGGTAGTCCGCACTTCCTCAAATGAGATTATCGTATTTACCCACTATGGAAACCATAAAGGCATGATATAAATGGGAAGTGCAGAATCATAAAGAAATAATAAACATAATGTATATCATATATAAATAAAGTTCCATCATAATGGCCACCATGAGAGGTGGTAATATGTAATTGAACAATCATCGTTTCGTGAGGCATTAGATTTCCATCCACAGAAACATTATGTTCTCCATCCATTATATGGAGGTGTGTGTAAGTGTAGTTAGAGTCCTTATTATAACAACATCTTAGTATATTAAGGATACTGGTGTTGTTAAAAAAGAAATAAATAAAAAGAGTTTAGGGGTTGGAGATGTAAAATAAAAGAAAACAATTTAAGAGAAACTGTTACCTTTAATTTGGATAACTCCCTTTGGTTTGAACCAAAGGACTTCTTGAAGTGCATTATGCCTAAGTTAAAGCTTCTAAGAGGAGGATAGAGATGTTTAGAGCTTAATTGTTTAGAGTTTGGACCAGAAAAATGGATTTAGAGGTGTGGGTAATTGGTTAGAATTAGTCTCCTTTTATAAGGGGGAGGAGGGTCTCTTTAGGAAAGTGTGAAACTATTATTTTATTATATAATGATATTCGGTTTCTAATGGTCCAAAAATAATTATATTCAAATATTAGATGACTCATGGTAGAAATAAAATCATCCAATCAGAATTGGACATTTTTTGGATAATATTTTAATCATTATAATCTTATTTATTTAAATCATTTACTAATGAGGTAAATACTGCATCATTATTGTGTCATAAATAATTTAATTTATTCGATGTCTAAAAATTATAAAAAAAATACTATCATGTAGGAAATATTTTTAGATTTCCAATTAGAATTTATAGTTGAAAATATAACTTATATTTCACCTTATAAAAATTAATTTACTAAAAGAGTTTTATTATTGTCAATTTTGTCTTTACATTAAATTAATTAATCTAAAATGTCATTATCTTTCATAAGTGGCTCCATGGGGTCCCAAAATCGACCCAAGGATGACCACAGTCGGCCACTACTCATCCAATAGGGTTAGGATAAGTTTTAAGGTAATTTTTAATTATTATAATATTCTTTTTTCCTTGAATTACCATATTTACCTTTAACCGCAGTAAATAAATGTCAAATGTTACTATTCACCAAAAATTATTTTCATCTTAATGAACCACATTTTACTTTAACAACCATGAATGTCGTATTTTTGAAATTCCATTCACAGAAGTGGTAAATTTTCATTTGAATGAAAAATTCAGTTTTTTAACTACCACTAAGTGGTGCCACTATTCATCAAAAATTCATGTTTTTCAGAAAAATACCAAAAATTCAGCCTAAGAATTATTTGATATTTTGAATTCAAAACTGATGACTATTTTTTCAAATTCAAAAAATATAATTGGAATTAATTAATTTAAAAATTAATTCCCGTTGTTAAAACAAATAGCGTGTTTTTAAGAAACAATAACTATCAAAATATTGATACTTGTTTATGTCCAATTTCAAAGTGAAATTACTTCCAATGACCAACATTGGATCAAATGGTAAAAATATATTTTAATTTTACTTTAAAACCAATTAAAAAGATAATCTAACCATATAAATAAACTAGATTAAAAGGCACTTTTGAATTAAAATACAATAGTTTTAACTATTCATTAAAAAATGAACTTTATCCGAAAAATACCAAAAAAATTACCCAAAGTAAAATTTGATGTCCCCATTCTAAAGAAGGACTATATTTTGTCAATTAGAACATATAAAGATGACCAAAACTTGATTTAATGAGGGTTCTCCTTTAAAAGGCGGTAAATCGGCCTTTTAATGTAAATTATGCTTAAAATTAGATTCATTCACATTTTAAGCCTCTAACTTTTATTGTATAAAAGTAAATACATATAAAAAACATGTATAATCATATTGTAGTTAGTTTCATTTATTCCCTCCACTACAACAGATAGGAGTTAACTACCATTTAAAATAATAATATTATATTATTAGTGTGCAACGTATGATTCCAAAAGAAACCTGTTGTTGCGTATCAGGTACGCTATTGAACATAGCAACCCTTTTAAAGTAAAATTATTATTTAATTCACAAATATTAATAAATATCAAATATGTCTTATTCTTCATTTACTTGGGATGTTACAATAAATATAATATTTTCATACATTTTATACTATAAATAAATTATTATAATCCCACCATATTATTATTTTATAGTAAATTTTTACATTTTAATGTTTTGTTTTAATTTGTGCTTAATTTTAAAAATGACCTAATTTTGAGATTTAATTGTTTTATTTGTTATTTTATAATTTTTCCATAACATTTTATAAACTAAACAAAATCGTTAAATTTCTATTTTGTATTTCTATAATATTTGGATTCATTTCATTATTATTTAACCAAATCTGTATCCATCAATTGGAGTTCCCAAAAAACTAACAAGTCAGACCTCAAAAACTATTCAGAGATATGAACACTTATAATGTTGAGATTATATCTTGAATTTTACTTATCAAATGAAGCATAAATTCTACAATGAGATTCATGAGTTATTAATTAACATCATTCATAAAGGTTTCCACTTCATAATCCCTCAGATAAAAGGTCATAATGGCATGGGAAGTTGAGGATTGGGAATATGAATAGTCATTCTAGGAAAAATAAATGCTCGGAGTAAATTAGAAATATATCTTTACAAAAGTGTCAATTAAAATTTTAAATCTTTATTATAGTAATATTGTAGATATTATAACAAATTTTAATAAGGAACAATTCCATAATTATTTCATTTAATGGGTCTTACACGTGTATACTTTCAGTGGAAGGATTTGAATCCAAAAATATCACCCCCTCTCCCTATATAAAATATTTCCCTTATTCATTCTAAGGGGTTGGAAACATAGGGGTTTCCTTTTTTAGGAATTCATAGTATATTTTTAGTTTATTTCATTATGTAATTTTAGTTATCTTTTAATATATTAGTGTCATTCTTCATACCTATTTTTTCATTTTATTTTTATATGCTCTCCCACCATTGTTCCCTTTTCAAATCCATGAAAAATGGAGGGCTAACCACAGTTCTTGTTCGAGGGAGGGAATGGTTATTTTATTGAGTTTTATTATACTTAATTTATTGTCAATTTATTCATTTCTTTGAGTTTTAGAGATGTTTAAAATGATTATAGTAAGTGGTCTCCCTATTTTCTCTATGGTTTAAATTCTTCTTCTGGTTTACCATTTTTCCTTCCCTTCACTTTTTGTGGCACGCATATAGTGGAGCATGGAATATATTTTGATGGTCATTGAATAGGTATCCTAGATGACTTTAGGAAGAGATTTGACCTATATTCAAAGTTCATGGTATGCGGTAATGACATTTAACATGAGAAGGTGTAGTGTGATGGGTCTTGATCACTACATTGTATTGAATATTAAGATTCATTTCAAACAATGATATCAATTGCTATAACCTACTAAGAAAATTTTCCTTCTTTATTTATGTATTACTTCAATTTAGGATTTCATTTAACTATACATGTATTATTTTATATTTAGTTCATTTGAAATCTCCTTATATATAAGTTAAGTTAATTGTATATTTGTTAGATTAAAATAGCGACAATAGAAAAACTATTTTTTGTGACATGCATCCTTGTGGTTGACCCTAGGGTGTGCCAATATGATGGATTATTATGATAATAAGAAATTATTTGAATATTGGTTCATGACAAATCCTTAACATCACCCCCACCCCCCTCAATTACTCTTAATGTCCATTTTTCAGATCTTTAATTTGTATTAGTGAAAATGTTTATCTCAAGGATTTATGGTTTTATTTTTATCATATTAATTTGATTAGGTTTTTATGGAATGCAGGAATATAATAAAAAATGGATTTCTTATGTTTGGTGAAAAGTTATTTTATCTTTGGAAGTAGAGTATGGTTATATATCTTCTATCACTTGGCTTGGATATTCTATATATCCCTAAGAATAGTTTACATATTTTATAAGTTAGTAAAAAATATACTTTTCTAAATAAGAAGAATATTAAAAATTAGTGTTGGATCATGCAATTTTTTAAATTTATACCTCTCAAATAAAGAGTTGGCAATATATATGGGAAAAAATGGGTGAATTTAATTTGGATAATACTCTATGATATCCATGAGGGAGATAATAAAGCTAAGGATTCATGATTATAAATAAGTATTTGAGGATATTCAAATGGAGGAATATGAATCAATGGAAGAATTGTTTTTTGGGGGGATGAAGTCATAATCTAAATTTTAATTCATAGAGACATTATTAAGTATCATAGCATGGTAAATAAATTATTAACAAATCCCCTTGAAAACCTTCAATAGAAATATTTTTACACTTTAGGATCAAGACTTTTATGAGTAAAAAATGATAAAATCATCAATATAGTAATATATTATTAAATAATGGGGGATTATTACTTATAGAAGAAAGGTAAATTATGAAATGATACTATATTAAAATCATTAAAATGTTTGAAACATGTTGAACTTATGAGGTTTCGTTAAGATAAAATTGAGGTTTATGATGATTACATAAACATTAGTGAATTTATATCATTATTTTCTAGTAGAATATAGAGATTTAAAGATAAGAATAAGGGTAAATATTCATTTATTTATTATAATTGTTGCAATATTGGACACTTTTTAGCTATTTTTCCTAAGAATAAAGAATAATATAAGGATGATAAGGATAAATTTATAGGATCATCTTGAAAAAATAAGGTAGAAAAGGGTGGTAATCAAGAAAATTTATTAAAATGAAAAAAAACCATCATTAGAGACTAATTTTAACTCAAAATGTGATACTATATATGTAGATTAGGAAAGTAAAAAATAAATGATTACACAAATAATGATGGAAAATAATCCATCATTATTAAACCAAATTAACCCAATGAATACTTTACTGAATAATATTTTAATAATAAAGAAGAGGTAATTGAAAAGGATCCACCATAAGATTTTTAATTAAGGATGGATCTCTTCATGTGTTTGAAAGAAAATAAAATGATTAAAAATAAAAAAAAATTATTGATGTTTAGAATGATTAGTTAAAGAAAATATCGATGAAACTAATTTTAAAATGATAACCAAGGGGGAAATGGAGTTCTTTTATAATATGGGTGATCTCAATGAAATACTTCAGGTAATAGAAAAGTTTATTGAGATTACTAAAATATATCTAATTACTAAGAATTAGGAATTTAACACACATTAGAAAAAATTGGATGAAGTATATATTTTCTTAAGAAGAACTCACTTTAGATTAAAAATATTTGTCAAGGCGACTGGATAATATTCTAAATTAGACAAGAATTTTGTTTATGAAACAAATAAACTTTTTTATTATGCTATAGTTTAAAGAAAAATTATATTGGACACTGAAAATTAATTTTAAAAATTTGGAAGTAGTGACAAAAAATGAAGGTGATTACTTCACCGTGAAAGGAGAAACTATCACTGTGACTTCAAGTGGTGGTATTCAAAATTAAAAAATCAATGAGGAGTAAAAAAATAAATAGGTTAAGTATAATATTTATGAAAAGTATAAAGTAAATTATTATGATCCAAATTTTAAATAAGTTTATGGAATTTATTGTATTTTAAATTATAAGTAACATCAATGTTCAAATTTTGATAAAATAAATTTTCAAATGGTGTGATTGAATTTTGAAGGAACATGTTTGTGTTGTAGAGTCTATGGACACAAAGAGCATGGGTATTGGTACAACGTTTTACAATAGTAAAAAAGAGAGGCCATGACTCTAGGTAGAGTCTACATGATGATAAGAGAGGCCAGTTAAGATAATATTCAAAAGATAAGGTAAAATTGTATAATACTTTTTATTTTCTTGAGTTAACTTCTGGGGGGGTGATCAACCCACACACACTACTAACAAGTGTATCAAAATACTACTAAAGTAATCAAAAAAAAGGTAATTCATACATATAAATATAATAATTAATCGATAGAAATTATTAATAGTTGATGTGGATTACCAAGTATTAAAATTTGTAAATACTTGGATACTTGGTGGTGGTAGACTATCACACTTAACCAACATAAAAAATATCATAAAAAAATTCTAGAGGTATGATAAATGAGTTTTTAATTTTTGAAATGATGAATCACAAAATGTTAAAGGATTTTATACACCATGATTGTCGAAAAGATGTTTGAATCAAATGATTTTATCTTTATGTGTGGGTTGAGGTACATTCTATAGAGTATTTATTAACTTGGAGAGAATATGAAGTAGGTGATCTTTCATAATAATGTTTTTTATTAAATGGATGATGGATGGTGTAATACTAATTAAGTGAAATTTAATAAGTAAAAAATATAAATTTATAATAAATTATAGTTTTTTCCCGAGTTTGATGTAATATATTGATATTTTTCATTGAAAAATATATTTTTGGGTCAAAATAATGTGGTTAATCTTATCAATTATAAACCAATATAAAACCAATAAAAATTGATGCATGCTAATAGAAACACCTATGATGTGTGTTAAAAAGGGAAGTTAAGGGATTACATGAGTGGTAAAGTCACCCAGTAATCCTTCATCTAATAAGGGTTTGAATCGTAGAGGCCTCCTTTAATAGGTACTATGTAGGAACTATAGCATTGCAATAGTGGCAGTACCAAATAAAGTACTACAGCGGCATCGAGTATTATATAAATTACTATAAAATGTAGGCATTTTAGTTTTACTATTTATAGAACGAGCCTTCAGACCATAAAATTTCACCTTTTAACCTTATAATGGGATTTCAAGACATGAGTCCTTCAACCCAATAAATTGAAATGGTCCTAGTAGGTGTCTACCAATACTTATAGGGAGGGATAAGTTTTTACCTTTGAAGGTACCTAGATGTGTGCATTGTATATTGTTTATAATCCCCTAAAATAAATAACCATTAATAATAATCCATGCTGAAATAGAAAGATAGTGAAAAATACCCAAAAAAAACTTAAAATAAAACATTAAGAAACCTTTGAATTGATGCACTTGAATGTGTGTGGTTTGATGATATTGAAATCATCTAATGGATATAATAACTTCATTAATTTTGTTGGTGATTTTACTAAAATGAACTATATTTTCTTTATATTGAGTAAATAACAAAGTATTGAGAGGTTTATTAACTTTTAGAGTGTGATGAAAACTAAATTAGATGTGATATCAAAATATTTTGGTTTGAAAATGGATCTGAATACAAGAATGAAACATTTAAGAAATATATTGAAAAGTATGTGATAAGGTATGAATATAGTTCCCCACACACCCCCAAATAAAATAGCATATTTAAAAAGAATATTTAGATTTTATAAAACATCGGAAGCTTAAAAACCCCATGATTTAAGATATATTCATTTCTAAATAAATTTAATCTATTTGATAGCTGGTAATACACACAACCACGAGTCTAAATGAATTTTAATAGAGTATATTGTTATAAACTAAATGTTAAATTTGTGGGTATGAATATAAATACATAAATTAAGAAATTAATATGTTTACACAAGTATAATATAAATCCATTTTTTATCAATTTATTAGAAACTAAAATAAAAATCAATTTGAATGTAAAAAAAAATTCTGCAAAAATGTTTTTTTGCACAATGTGTTTTTTAAAATTAAATCAATCGCTATTGTAGAATTATTTTAACTAAATTAATATAATATATATTCAAAAAAATTACCATTCATCAAATATTTTTTTTATATTTCTGATAATAATAAATCTATTTTTATGCTTAAAAATAGTATTTCTCTAAAAATAGTTTCATCGCATTTTCCATAATTATTTCAAAAAATATTCATCTTTTAGAAAATTTATGAGAAAAAACATATTAGTTTTTTAAATAAAAGTCTAAAAAATTTCTTTTATATAACTTTTCTGGATTTTCTAAAAATAATATTTTTTTGATGGATAATGGAAAATACTTATTTTTATTAAAAATTGTTTTTCTTTTAAAGATATTAAAATTTTACCTTTCTTTAAAATGATTTTAAAAGTAAAATTAGTTTAGTTATAATATTATGAATGTAATTTGGGTAATTGTAATCAATATTATGTTGAATTTTGTTGTAAAAACTCACTACAAAAAATCAATGTTTAGCAGTGGTTTTTTAGCGGCAATTTAGAAAACCACCGCTAAAAAAATTGGAATGATTTTGTGGTGCTTTTTTAAAAACCGCTGGAAAATATTAAAATTTATTAGAAAAAGACAATTCTCACCTAACTTTGTATCCCATGATCTCCCCCCCCCCCAACGTTGATCCCTAACACCGTCGTATTTCCCCCATTATTAGTGCTCGGGTATCTCTAGAGCCCTACCTTCTGAGGCCAAGCCCGCATATCCCTTACTGATACTCTAGTCACATCCCTCCGACTAGTCACTATCTCATTTTTCGTAACATAATACTTCACCCTCTCCCTATCCCTCCACCAAGTCATTTTCTTTGTTCGATCCCATGTCAGAGCTGTGGTCAACCCTAATCCCCCTGATCTATCACCCTAGTGGTAAGCCCTCCCAAATTGGTATTTTTTGTGCTCCCTTCTTCACTTTCCCCCTATATCAGTTTCCTATGAATGCTTTCTTATTTTTGTGGTTTATTATAAACTTTCTTCATGAAAACAATGTATAGTGGTAGGTTTCTCAATGAAACCCCATTATATTTAGAATCATGATTGATTTTTTATTTTTATTCAATGTTCAAAATGATTTAATTATGGAGATTAGTGCATCTATGTATTTCAGGATAATGGATTATAGTTTTCTCTTGAAACTCACTAGGATAAAAGTATTTTCTTTTTCTAGGTTCATGATTTTAATTCATTTCTCATTATAAGTGAAGTGTTTGATGAATTTTTTGAAAAGTAAATTGATGATTTAATAGATTTTTCTAATATACAATAATTTATAATGAGGAAACCACTATGTTTTAATGAAATTTTAAAAAAAAAAGTTTTTGTTCATTTTTTCATAAAACAACTTTTAGGTTATAAAGATTATTGGAGAAACTTTGATGATATTTTTATTATTTCTTTAGAGATAATTTTTAACTAAAAATATTGAAAATTATTTTAAATGCCCAAATTGAATTTCATAAAGGGAATTTTATAAAGTAAATGGATCCTTTATGTTTGTACATTATTTTGGGTTGTATAAATGAATATAAATTTCACAGTTTGGGGACTTGATTTATATATAACATTCCATTTGAAAATGGGTTATTTCTATAATAGTTGTCCTATGATTTCTTTTGTATACCTTTCTATTTGGTAATTTTATTTTCTAAAAAAAATTATATTTCATTGGTATGTAGCTAGATGGGATATCTAAGAATACATTTTATACTTTTTTATTATATTTCACTAGTTAGTGGACCTTAGTTAGGACTACCATCCCCCTATGGGATTTTTTCTATTATTTCATCCAAGTAGGGTAAGATTGAGTTTCAGGTCTATTAAATTTCATCAGGCACTAATAAGATGGATTCTATTTTAGTTTACTTATATACTTTCCATAGTTATCCTAGTTTATTCTATGATTACAAGTTTCATGTTATATTATGATGCTCATGATAATTCTATTTATATGATAATTGACTAATGTTTCTTTAATGTTTAACTTTTATTATAGATCACTACACCAAATTCTATGATATATTCATTAGATTTATATTGTTTTAAATAGATATTTCAGTGATGTAATAGTTTTATACATGTCTATAAAATTATTTTTTATTAATTGAACTCATTTTATAAATTCAAAATTCCATTTTATAAACAAAATAGTTTTTTCATCATGTAAATAAATAACCATGAGGTGGTTTACCATTTGGTTTTCAATTTTTAGTTTTTGATGTTATGTTATAAAAATGACTTATTATTGAATATCATAAATTAAATGGGATGTATTGTAATAGGTAAATGGAAGTCAACATGGTGTATTTATTATACACCATATCATGATTTTGTGATTTTTTTCTATAGATTTAGAAATTATAATTTGAACTCTTAGGTAACATAGTGGGAAATTGAGAGATGGATGTGCTTCCACTTAAGATAATGCATTTAATATTATCCCTTATTATCCTTAGGATAAATTCAATTAATAAAAAAATGGGGTATAAATTGTTCTGAAGTTAATTTTATTTGATTAAATGATAGGAATGACAGTGAGGAATTATTTCACTAATCTCAGACAAATCTTAGTCGACATTCACTTGACCACACTGACAGATTATGATCCATCGGTCTTGTAACACCCCGAGATTTTATGAGATATAATATTTTTAATTTCTTTCATATCTTCTGTTTTACACTAAACCAATATTATCTTGCGCTATATGAAACACTGTATTATCTTGCAGTATATGCAACACTATTCTTGGATTGTGTTACACACAATATCAAGTTCGTTTGATAGTAGTTATTCTACGCAACATTGAGTGTATATATATATATATATTCAATGTATAAATGAAATATGGTTGGATTCTGTTATACGCAATAACAAATGATTCTTTCACTACAAACAACCCTGACTTGCCTTGCATACACGCAATCGTGACCTTCCTTGAATGCGTGTGTTGTACGCAATATCGGGTTTCACTAAACAACAATATATGGTTATAATATTATTATGAACTAGCCATTATGAATAGTATTAACTATATTTTTAATGTTATTACATTATTATTTCATCTTACACATTTTCTAGAACATCGTGTGAGAACAAAATAAATTTTTCGAGTAAAATAAGTAATTTTAAAAAAATACAGTTTTGTCGCCTTTTGATGGTGCACCCAGTTAAAATATAGTTTTTGAAATGTTTATAAGTTTAATTTGAAAAAATAAAATTCTTCTTTGGAATCAGGATATAAAAAATTACTTTGGATAAATTTTTCATATTATTCTGATAACTTTCATATTTTAATGAATAGTAAAAACACGCTATATTTTAATTAAAAACAACTTTTTTCATCGTAATAATTTATATGGTTAAATTATAATATTGGATGGTTTTAAAGTATAAATATAATATATTTTTACCATTTAATATAATTTATGTCATTATAATTGATTTTACATTTAATTCATAGGTAAAATCATTTCAATCTTTTGCAATGTTTTAACTTTTAAAACTCGTTTTCTTAACAACGGGATTAATTTTAAATTAATTTTTGCAACTTCTATGATTTGAATTTGGAAAAAAGGATTCCATATTTGGAATCATTAGTTCCAAATTTTGTTAATAATCTACTTTTTATTTTTAGTCTTTATGAATAGTAACTGTGGTAAATTTTATTTACCATAGTTAAAGGTAAATCGAGGTAATTAAGGGTAAATATAATATTATAAAATTACCCTAACACTTTTCCTAACATAATTGGATGATTATATTTTACTCTAAATCATACTTGGGTCGAAATGGAATCTAATGGATCCCACTTTTATTTGATTAAGACCTTTTATTTAGTTTATTTAAAGGAAAGTGAAATATCTCACTCAAACTTTAATAATTAGATTATTTTAAATATATAGTTATACAGAATATAAATTCAATTATAAATACTCATTTTAAATCTAAAATGTTTTTATTTATCATGGTAATTTATTTTTAATTTTTAATAAATATTTTATTACCTTAAAACCTTATACATTAATGATGTAGAAATTATTTATTTAGTGAAAAATCAATAATATAGTTTTTATTCAAATAACAATACCTATTAAAAGGACCAGAAACTTGACCAAACTTTATTGTTTGAGTATAACTATACCCTAATCAAACAATGGTCTATTTTTGGACTATTCTTAGCCTTATAAAACCGATTAGGACATTTATATTATTTTATTTTAAATGATGTCAAATATGTCACCTTCATAATTTAATAAATATAACAATTTAAATGTTGTTATTTTAAGATGATAAATTCGAGTAAAAATATTATTATTAAATTTATTATATTTATCTTTATCATAGGATTTTATTTTTAATTTTTATGCAACTAATAAGTATATTAAATTATTATACAAAAATTATGTAGTAATTGTTTTATTAAGAGAAATATCAAATAAGTGGTTTTATAAATTTTAAAATAAACATTATATGAACTAATTAATTTTCTCCACAAATTTTATAAATTAATATAAAAAGTTATAAATATATTAAACATTTTTCTTTGAATATATCCTCTGTGTGGATTTTAGTTAAATTCAAATAAATGGATAGTGTCAAAATGAACACTATTGTTATTTTATAAAAATAACATATTATTAGATTGATTAAAAATAACATAAATATTTAAAAATTATAAATTGAAATTTATATGGTCTAAAATGTCATAAAGTACCCAATTATGGATAATTAACAACACATAAGTAATTATTTATAACAATTTAAAATCTAGAATATTATTACCACAAATAAGATTAAATAAATTAAATAAGGATAAATCAACTTGATAAGGTTTAAAATAAATTACCAACATGTCTAAATTTTATTTTCTGGTGATATTACAACTTTATATCATCTAATATTTGGATTTGAGTAATTTTGGAAGTTTTTAAGTGGGTTTTTATTTATAATAAATTAATATTTTTGAGGTTTCCAAAGGTGCTCCTCTCCTTCCTTATAAAAGGGCACCTCCTCCCTCTCCCCTTTACACTAATTTGAGAATTCAATCTCGGCCAACCCCTTCCCATTTCTCTTCTCCACTTCCCTATAAACATTTTGGAGGTTCTGGTCTTCTCAAAAGACCAACTCTAGTCCCTTAAGAGGAAGCTTAAAAGAGGTGATTCGAAGAAGAGGTAATCTCTTCTACCGATTCTTTCAAGTTTCTTTCTTCTTAATCTTATTCTTATTTAGATTTTTCATTATAAATTAATAACATAAGTATCAATAATATAATTATATGTTATTATAAATATTAAACAACCCCATTTCACCTTCTATCCATCCAACGGAAAATGAAGTCACCGCGCGTGCGTACGGACGGAATACCGTCTCCACGCCGTGGTGTAATCTGTTTTTCCACCACCACCTTACTTGGATGGGTACAATGGTGTAAATAATTACTATATATTGTTATTATAACATCATATTGATTCTAATATACTATATCATCCACTCCAATTCCATTCAATAATTATGGGAAAGATCTCATCGCTCATGCGTACGTACGGATTACCGTCTCCACGACGTGTTGAGATTCATTCTCCATGTTAACCATTCAAGAATGATTATAAAGTATATATAATGAATAATAATTATATAAATGAAAAAATAATTCTTCTGTATTTATGTATATATATGTTTCATTTAATTAATTCCATTCAATTCAATAAGAAAAACGAAAACTGCATTCATGTGTACGTACGACCTACTGTCTCCATGAATGGTGTATTTCATTCCATTTATCGATCTATCGTATATATTTATATTCTGAATATATATTATATATAAATAATGTTTTAAATTATGGAATTAATTAAATCAGGATATAAGTAATAATATCATCAACAACAAATCGAAACACGTACGGTAAATGAAACGATTTTACACAAAACGCTGCTTTAACATGGAATTTACAAAAGAACGGGTAATATAAAGTAAAAAAGTGAACCATATATGATATCATAACAATGAATATGATTCTTTAATAATTCAATGACATTATTTAAATAATTATACATGAGGTTCGGATACATACGAAGAATATCAGACATAAGGTAAAGGATAACATTTCCAATCTCGTTTTTATCCGAGATTATTTATTTGTAAGTATTTACTGGGGTTATATTTTACATCCTTGTCCATAAAAAATGTTTTTAATAAATTTTTTAATATTCTTCCATGTATTTTTAAAGTCATGTTTACCCCTATTTTAATTTTACTTTGTGTTATGGAAGGAATCTTTCTTTTGTTTACCAAACGTGGTACTTTTTGACTTTTCCCATAAAAGTACGAGGAGAATGTTTTTTTAACTTATACAGCATGAACGGATTTTTACGATTTTATAACTCCTTATTTTCATGAAGCTTACTCTACAAGATTTCCTGATTATTTTCAAAAAAATCCTTTTCTTTTAAAATTTAAGGGCATTTTGTGATAAGAAAATAATTTGAAAGAAGAAAGGATATTTTCCTCAAGAATTCATTTCAAGTGTTTTGTCAAAACTATTTTACATATAAGATGACATTATTTAGTATGATTATGTTTCAAGTATAATTTCTCTGTTATTTAAATGTTTTTATTATTTTTATGATGAAATTATATCCATTTATTTTATACGGATTACGTTATGATGGGATGATGTCTATGAAACCCATTTTATTCTTTGGGTTATGATGAATGATTTATGTTTATTTTGTGGAACAAGTAAGAATGATTTCATTATGAGATGGGTGGGACCTATATCTCCCTCCAATGCATTGGGTAAAGATTTATATCTCATGAGATAGACATGGCGGGAATGGTAAGTTAATATGGTTCAATGATACAGGACTGAAACGAGGAGTGAACTCGATTCATAAAGGGACTTTGTCCACTAAGATGGTCTTGGAAGCAATGCCTTGGCTACTATGGAAATCATATCATGTGCTTAATGGTTTCCAAAATTACATGTTTTATTCCCATGCTATTTTATCATGATTAATTTTTCTTTATGATCTATGCCTTGCGTACTGCCATGTTTTATGTCATTGCTCAATATTTTGATGTTTAAACATAATGTTCATTGCTTTTAAGTTCAAATGTATATGATTTGTTTTATTTTCTCCATGCTTACCCTTAATGATCATTTGAGCTCACCCTTTATATGTTTTCTTTTTCCCAGGATTTAGAGAAAGGTTTTAGGTAAGAAAAAAAAGGGGAATATCTTTATGGGAGATGTTGAAGATCTTTCACTGTGATTAGAAAATTATATTCTGAGTTTCCAAAGACAATAAACTATTACGGTCCTTGTGTGTCTGTTTTTGTTATTTATTTATTATTCTGCAAAATTAATGTAATGTCCATGTACGTCAAGCTTTGGGTCTCTACAGTTGGTATCATAGGAAAGGTTTAGTTAACTTTTGGAAACTAGGATGCGAAAACTTTAGTGAAATCCCTAGAGATATTTATAAGGTATGTCTAGGGATGTCTCTAAGGTTAACTATATGTATAAGTTATAGTCCTAGAATTACGGTAACAATCCTAGAATTAAACCTAAGATGTTATATATTGAAGGTACTCCCCCTTTATTATGTTGTTTTCCTAGCATGATTTTTTCCTCTCACACTATTCTTTTTGGGTTTTAGAAAATGGCTGGAAATCGGAATATTCATGATAATGGAGGATATGATGGACAATGGAATGATATTCTTCATGAGTAACCAAATGAAACGGGATTTGGAATTCCAAACATCGTTATTATGCCTAATCAAAAATTTCATAATATGATCAATAGTATAAACTTTGGTAAGCTTCCTAACTCGACTAATAAGAGAACGATGGAGTTTCATGATGATCATAGAGGAAAGAAGGTTCAATTTCCCTCATGTAAATCATGTGGGAAGAGGCATCAAGGAGAATGTCTCAAAGAATTGGAAGATGCTTTGGGTGTGGAAAAGGACACAAAGCCAATAAGTGTAAAGGAAAAGGTTTAGTTAACACCATGGACAAGGAAAATGGTATTGCTACGACATCAAAAACGATTGAATGTTTTAAATGTGGAATGTATGTGCATTATGAATACCGATGCCCTAAGGGAAAGTCTCATAAAGAGAATTAGTATGGTAGTATGAGTAGTATTTATGTTGATGATGATGAAGTGACTACAAATGATATGTGAGATGAAAGAATTGTTCAAGATCGGTCAATGGTGTAAGAAGGTAGTGGAATGATTTATGTTTATCAAGAGTTATGTTGTATATCTGATGTTACTATGGAATAAAGACACATCTAATGATTGTTACACTATTGTTTTTCCTAAAGTATTTGAAAGTATATGTTGAATGGTACCGGTAACCATGAAAGGTTATTCAGATATTTTTGGAAATTAGATGATATGCGCATAATGAAGGGATAAGAAGATAATGAGATGTTTGATAGTATTATTGAGCTCATGACTGATGTAAGTACAATGTGATATCATGGTTCGAGTATATAGAATTTTTGGGATTTTGGTATATGGAAAGAGTTAACTTTTGATAGAATTTATGTTTTCACTAAGGTTCTATGGTAATTTAGGTTTCAAGAGAATACATGATTAAGGTATTCACATGTTTGGAATGTGACCAACAACAAGATATATCTTATGATATATGGGGGCCAAATGAAGAAATTCACATGCTCGGTAGATGAAATTTCTAATAATCGGACAAAAGTATTTTTGATAATCCTAAAGGTTGGAATGGATATCATATAGTATTTCTTAAGGCTGTAACTTTTGGTTTTTATTTATGAAATGTTATGATAGTATAGTTTTAGAAAAAGGAAAACATGCAGGATGAGAGACAACCTATCACGTCGGACAAGGTTGCGGGAATCAAACCCACAACCTAAGTACGACAGGCCTTCATCACCTACCACTGGCCTACAGGATGTCCCTGGTTAGTAGAAACTAGTTTTATTTTATTAAGCGATATGATAGATGAAGCATAAGTCCATTTTAGGAACCATATACGATTAATCTCACCATAGATGGACTTATGTATATAACTTTTGCTAACCTTATGTTTGAGAAAGATGGATGGACCTATCATTCTATCACATGATCTTCTAACACTTCACGGAAGACAAATTCTACTTCATTTCTTTAAGAGATGAACTGGAAATTGTTCAAGGCACAAACAATAGTGATATTGTACCAAAATCAATTAATTATTTCTTCTATTTCAAATTTTTCAACTTTAAGGAAATGATATTGAAAACAAAAAATGTTGTCCTAGTGCTCTTATATCTGATGAATCAGATGGTACCTTAGATCATCACAAATTTATGTCTTTGTGATTGTTGGCTTTCTCATAGTCATGTTCTCTACCACTCTCCATCAGAACATGATGGTTAGATTTCTCTTCCATATCCATATTTTCACCTATGTTATCCTATGTGGAAACCCCGTGATGAGTTAATTTGGGTAACTGTTATGTTTCATACTTCAATTTTTAAAATTAAGTTTTAGTATTCCTTTTTACGATGTGGGTTTCTATGAAAGAAACTTTCAAGTAGTAAACCATTTATAACCCCGATGAATTTTGAGGGCGAAATTCATTTTAAGCGGGGTAGAATGTAACACCCCGAGATTTTGTGAGATATAATCATTTTAATTTCTTTCGTATCTTCTGTTGTACGATACACCAAGATTATCTTGCACTATATGCAACATCGTATTAGCTTTCAGTATACACAACACTATTCTTGGATTATGCTACACACAATTTCAAGTTCGTTTGATAGTAGTTATTCTATGCAACATTGAGTATATATATATATATATATATATATTCAATGTATAAATGAAATATGGTTGGATTCTGTTATACGCAACAACAAAGGAGTCTTGCACTACATGCAGCCCTGACTTGCCTTGTATTACACACAATCGTGACCTTCCTCGATAGCATGTGTTGTACGCAATACCGGGTTTCACTAAACAACAATATATGGTTATAATATTATTATGAACTATCCATTATGAATAGTATTAACTAAATTTTGAATGTTATAACATTATTATTTCATCTTACACTTTTTCTAGAACATCGTGTGAGAACAAAATAAATTTTTCGAGTAAAATAAGTATTTTTCAAAAAAATGCAGTTTTGTCGCCTTTTGATGGCGCACCCGGTTTAAATATAGTATTTGACATGTTAATAAGTTCAACTTGACAAAATAAAATTCTTCTTTGGAATAAGTATATGAAATTTACTTTGGATAAATTTTTCATATTATTCTGATAACTTTCATATTTTAATGAATAGTAAAAACACGCTATATTTTAATTAAAAATAAATTTTTTCATCGTAATAATTTATATGGTTAAATTATAATATTGAATGGTTTTAAAGTATAAATAGAATATATTTTTACTATTTAATATAATTTATTTCATTAGCATTGATTTTACATTGAATTCATAGGTAAAATCATTTCAATCTTTTACAATGTTTTAACTTTTCAAACTCATTTTCTTAACGACGGGATTAATTTAAAATTAATTTCTGCAACTTCTGTGATTTAAATTTGAAAAAATTGATTCCATATTTGGAATTAGTAGGTCCAAATTATGTTAATAAGCTACTTTTTATTTTTAGTCATTATGAATAGTAACTACGGTAAATTTTATTTACCATAGTTAAAGGTAAATCGAGGTAATTAAGGGTAAATATAATATTAAAAATTTACCCTAACACTTTTCCTAATATAATTGGATGATTATGTTTTACCCTAAATCATTCTTGGGTCGAAATGGAATCTAATGGATCCCACTTGTATTTGATTAAGACCTTTTATTTAGTTTATTTAAAGGAAAGTGAAATGACTCACTCAAACTTTAATAATTAGATTATTTTTAATATATAGTTATACAGAATATAAATTCTATTATAAATGCTCATTTTAAATATAAAATGTTTTTATTTATCATGGTGATTTATTTTTAATTTTTAGAAAATAATTTATTACCTTAAAATCTTATACATTAATGATGTAGAAATTATTTATTTATTGAAAAATCAATAATATAGTATTTATTAAAATAATAATACCTATCAAAATAACCAGAAACTTGACCAAACTTTATTGGTCAAGTAAATATGTACCCTAATAATCCAAGGGTCGATTTTTGGACCATTTGGAGCCTTATAAAATTGATTAGGAAATTTATATTATATTATTTTAAATGATGGCAAAGATGTCACCTTCATAATTTAATAAATATAACAATTTAAATGTTGTTATTCTAAGATGTTAAATTCAAGTAAAAATATTATTATAAAATTTATTATATTTATCTTCATCATAGGATTTCATTTTTAATTTTTATGTAACTAATTAGTATATTAAATTATTATACAAAAATGATGTTGTAATTGTTTTATTAAGAGAAATATCAAATAAATGGTTTTATAAATATTAAAATAAACATTATATGAACTAATTAATTTTCTCCATAGATCTTATAGATTAATATGAAATGTTATAAATCTATTGACCATTTTCTTTAATATATCCTCTGTTTGGATTTTAGTTAAATTCAAATAAATGGATAGTGTCAAAATGAACACTATTGTTATTTTATAAAAATAACATATTATTAAATTGATTAAAAAACCACATAAATATTTAAAAATTATAAATTGAAATTTATATGGTCTAAAATGTCATAAAGTGACCTATTATGGATAATTCACAACACATAATTATACTTTTTTAATTATAATTTTACATCTACCTTCTTATATTCCAAAATTTGTATAGACAATAACGTCATAGTGCGTACGTGTGGACTACCACCTCCAAAAGGCAATGTGATTCATTTTGCATTTTATTTTGAAATGGATGGTAATAAGGGTATATTTAATGAATATATATGATATAAAAATTATTCATGAAATTTTAATTACCATTTACATTTCTTTTTTCATAAGTTAAAAAATGAAAATAGCGTTCATGTGTACGTACGACCTATCATCTCCATGAATGGTGTAATTAATTTTTCTATCTATAGGTTTTATGTATTACTCAAAATACATATATAATGAATATATATAATATTTTTATCACAATTTAAATTATTTATATTATGTAACCATGATCAATGTATAATTTCCAGAACCACCAAACCAAAACATACATGAAAAACAAAGTCGTCATTACCCAAAATATTGATTTTAACAAAGAATTCTTAGTAAATGGGTGATAAAAGATTATAAGTAAATCATATATAGTATGAAATATATTATTATAGTTTTATAATAGATTTATAATAAATATATTTTTATTATAAATTTCTTTTGAGCACATATTATGTTATTCGAACCTGAGTTAAGGGTATATGTCACAATCTCATCATTATTTGGGATTGTTTATGTTTATGTATCCATTGGAAAATTATATTATCTTAATATATTAAACCAAACAAATTTTATTCCTATATCGTTATTTCTATAAATTAAAATTTTTACTTACAATTTCCTCTTTGTAAGTACTCAAGATACCGAGATTATTTTTTTAAGGAAAATTGACCCTGTTTTTCTATTCGGACATGAATACTTCACTTCAATATCCATATTTCCCTTAAAATTTATAAAATGTTTTTTAAAAATTATAAAAAATAATTTAATTACATTTTCACAAGTTTTTTATTTTTATAAAAATGGTTTATAATTAATTTCATTTTCACTTTCCAAATGAGGTATCTGTTGACCTTTTTACGATAATGTGAATTGAATTTTTTTAGCTTATATGGAATGAATAGAATTACCCAAAATCATGAACACTCAATTATTTTAAGTTTAATTTAAATTTTTACAAATATTATTTTCAAATAAATGTTTTTCTTAACACTTTGGAAATATTTTATTATTTAAATAAGTGATTTCAAAGTAAAAAGTGCATCTTCCTTATGAAAATTTCCAGTGATATTTTTAAAGTATTTTCATCTATGTCAACATCCTTTGTTGAATCTTATGTTTAGGATATAATATATTGATACCATAAAACATATATATATATATATATATATATATATGTAGTTTAAGATCAATTTTATTGTGTTAAGTATTGATATTCGGTATCCTAATTCGTCCAATACGGTCTATTGTTTATTTTTAGGGTAGGATGATTAAGTTGTATTGATTATTAAAATGTTGAATAAATTGGGATTAATAAGTGAGGAGTGGGACCCAGAATTCTATAGGCCCTTGATGCATCGATATTTCTCGTGAGACAAACTAGATTGGTTGTTTATTCGAGGCCTTACCCATGTGTGTACGATGTCTTAGAATGAGGCGCCAATGGTAAGTTTCAGATGTCTGACATTATGCATTCCATTATTATTAAATTAGATTTAAATTTCCATGTGATTATTTGATTTTTTTTATATCCATCGATATGTTTCTAGAACATGTGGTTATTTATATACCATTATTTTATCATCATTTATTCTTTCCATATTAATCATGACTTATTAGATTCCTATATATGGATACCCTTACTGAGCATCTGAGCTCACCCCTTTCTTATGTTTCCTTTCCCCTGGATTATTAGAATTGTATTATGATTGATATATAGGGATATGATAAATTAAATAATCGATTTATCAATGAAATTAATATATTTTATTTTATGTTTTCAAATGTATTGTTAAATTCAATTACGTATCGATTTTTATAAGACTAATAAACTATTTGGTCATTTGGGATGTGGTTCTTTGTTCCTAGTACAAATGTAATAATGTGAAATTTGGCTCTAGTGTACTAGGGTACGTGTCTTTATAAGAATATACATTTTATCATATCATTGAACCTTAAAAATATTTATAGAAAAATTATAAATGTGTTGGTATATATATAATTAAGAAGAAGAAACTCCTCTCTATTTTATGGTAATAGGTATCACATTATATAGACTTATAGCACGCGGGAAAAAAGGCCCAAGATATATACTAAATCAATTCTTAATTTAAGAAATTTTAAAAAATTTACTTCATGATATAAGGTTTGAGAAAAATCTAGAATTTAAGTGCTTGAAATTATTTATAGTCCATGTTATATAAAATTCCATGGAATACATTTTGGTATGTTTGATGAAAAAGAAAATAAGGATATATTTCTTACATAAATAGATGTTAGGAGTCATGGGTTTTCAAATAAGAGTATAAAGAAAATAAAGGATATATATGATGTTATTTTCTTGGAAAACTAAAATTTATTAGAGATATCATTTCTTATTGGTTATGAGATAAGAGAATATCAAGCGGAAATCATTGGAGACTGACTAAAAATTAAATTTTTTATTATAAAACACTTTTAAGGAAAAGTGTGAAACTGAACAATTCAACCCATAGGACATTCCAAAAAATAGATCACAAAATTATTTAAACATAAATTAATCCTATTATATGATTCCTCCCTAAAGAGTTTCCAAGAGATAGAGTATACATGTGTATCTAGATTTTCAGAAATGATGTATTTAAAGAAATCCACAAGCTTTTCCCAAGTTTGAGATTACTCCTCTTTACTTATCTTCCCTTTATTAAAACCCCTTATTAGTATAAGGTCCTGTTTGTCAATCCAATAATAATTCTCAATATTTATAGCTATATGAAGTAGCCTACCCATCATCTTGTCTACCTATTCTTGAGTAACATTGATAAAATGAAACTTCTCCACTATTTCTTCTTATTAATGAACATGAAGTCCCAGGTATTTCTCTTTAGGACCATTTTCCACACTGGTGTTTTTTCACTAACCTCACCCAAATCGGCCATAACACATTCAGAAGTCCCTTGCATATTAGCACTAGAAGCAGGCATGTATTCCAACTCCTTTTCTTTAAGTGTTTTACCTGGCCTGGTATCCATTGGCTTTGGAAGATATGAGTAATCCCTTTTCCCTTTGTTTTTCTTCCCTGTACCCAAGGTTCAACCAGGGAGATCCACATTTGTCTCTATAACACTTTGTACTAGTTCATAAATGGAATTATCTAGATCTTAATCAAAGCCCTAAAAACCTGAAAAATGATTACAGGCTTGGATGACCTTTTACCCCTGACACTGGCCTTCACAAGCCATGGAAACAGGAGAATTTTTTAATTCACTTTGTCATTAACATGCTCCTCATTCTTGGATTCCTGCACAGGCGTATCAACACTTCTCAATTTCACTAAACCTCGGCCCATGAACTTTGGATGAATATTGATATCCTACAAGACCAAGCATGGAGGATCCTACCCAATAGTGTGTTCATTACATTCAGCCTGCTTATCAACCACTTCTTTACTCATATTCAAATGGTTCTTCACCTTTTGATTATTAGCACCAATCTCTTGGACCATACCATCATTAACACCAGCACTCACTATCATTTAATTTTGGATTTCCAAGCCATCATTCACCTAAAATTGAAGATCACCACCATTTTTTTTAACCCATGTACCTCATTAGCTTCTAGAGGTCCTACTAAATAATTTCTCAACCTATTGAAAATTTTGGTGACACACGGTTCAGAATGCAACACCCCTTCTTGCTTCTGCTTAACTGCTACATCAGAAGAACCATCAGTCATAGAACTTTCACCTCCCATAATTCAATCCTTGTGATTTACCTCCAGTATCTTTCTACTCCCACCAGCGGGTCCAACTAAGGCCTGAGTCGCCTGGAAATCTTCATGTCTCAACCCCCTCCACCTGCAGACTTCCATGTTGTGCCCTAGTATCTTTCACGAGTAACATAACCCATACTAAGACTCAAACACCACATGATTCTTGTAATGGAACTCCTCACCCATAGAAATATAGAAGAATCCAATAGGTACTTTAGATACATAAACCTTGACACACACCCTGGGAAAGATCTAATGACACATTGCCTCAATTCTACTATCTGAACATAGATATCGCCTTACCATGTTCCCTAGCATATGAATAATCGAAGGATTTTGAAAGGGGATAGGATGCTCCGGAAAACAGACCCAGACCTCCATTTTTGATCAATCATGTTGCATATTAAAATCTTACGACCATTTAATGAGAAAAAATCATGAACCATCACAAGTCTGAGGAGAACTCGACTAGGTGAGAATCATGTCATCTTTAGAATAAAATTGGATCATGATATGTTTTTAGTCCAGCAACCCAACCATCGCTCAATCTTGCAGCCTCCATTTTTCAAAAATCCAGTGATATAAGAAACCAACTAATGGAAAGTGATGCTTAAAGTTTTTGATCAAGGTTAAATGGAGAAGATATGATGCCTCATTGAATTCTGAATTTGAGATCAACAATTTCAGGAGACCGTCTAAGAGTTCAATGAATTTCAGTCTTAAACAAATCTGAGGGAAATAAGGAAAGGAGTCATGATTCAAGAAAGGTATGAAGGGCATTGGGTGAGATCCAGTGAGCAGCATCGGAGGTTCCTCCACCTCTTGGGGGGCAGGTTCTAGAGCATCCATCATCGCCTTAGGTTTCTTCATGCCCAATGGGATCTCCCCAAATATTCCCTCAGGGGAAATCATGAGAGAACATGGCATTAATTTTGTTATTCTAACTCATTTTCAAAATTCATATAATAATTTTTTAATTTAAAATGATAATGAAGATTCAATATAAGGACTAAATCAGTTAAAAATATCAATAAAACAAGTTGATTCTGAAAACATCCTTGGAGACAATAATAAGGGTGTTCAAACATAAATAAATCTAAGCAATTTCAATCATACAATAATTTTTTAAAATTTGAACTTATAAATTTTTATAAATCATTAAAACATTAGGAATGGATAAAAATATGTAAAAATATATTATTATTATTAAGAAAAAATAGAACTTGGGGTTAGTTTCATATCATAAACACAAGAATGTTATTAGGATGAAGTAGTTCCTTCAAAATAAACTCAATGACAAGGGAGAAGTAGTATGAAACAAATCTCATTTTCTGTTTAAGGGATACTCTCAAATTTAGTGTATAAACATTGAAGAGACTTTCTATCTAGTCAGAAAGCCTAAAATGATCTAAAATTTTCTTTTGATATATTCTCAACATAACTAAAACGTATTTCAAATGGATAGGAATTTATTGTTGTTGAATGTTGAACTTGAGAAAGAGGTTGATATTGAATAACTTTTAAGGGTTTATCCCTGATAGTAACTATTTTTTAATTTATAAAGTAAGTATGAATTTATATAGGTTTATTTAATCACCTAGATCATGGTATTAAAAGATTTATAATAGCTTTAATAAGAGGAATTTTAAGAAAGATAATGTGTACAATAATAACTATGTCAAGGTAAATGAAAAAAATAACTCATTGTGATTGTGTATATTGGTGGAATTTTATTTACAGAAATAAATATAACACTTATTAAGTCTTAACTTTCAAAATGATATGGATTTTTGAAATTTCAATGATCCATGTGATGGCATTATATTTGGGTTTGGAAGTTACTAAAATAGCATCTTTTATCAATATCTCATAGGAGATTCATGATCATGAGCTTTTAAAAAGTTTTAGAACCTAAAAATCAAGAGATGTATATACTAATATAGTGTTTGGTACCATGTTTTAATTATATAGATAATGAAAGGTTGTTTATCAAAATTATTTCACAAGTATTACTGGAATCCTACTCTGCTTAATAAGATCAAGACTAAACATCATGTTTATCATTACTATTTATGAATGATTCCAAATAAATACTGAAGAGTGGTATCATATAGAAGTGAAAAAAAATATAATGTGGTATCAAATGAGCTCTTTATTATGTTCTGAAGTGTTATAAAGTGTTATCTTTTAACATTATGGCTATTCTAGTGTATATTGAGTATGTGATATTGGTTATCAAAAGTTAACATTTTTCTGTGCATTCATAATCATAGTAAGGTGTGATTCTTGGAACTTTAAAAATAAAATTTTAGTCACTTTTTGAATAACATAATTTGATTATATTATTAAATCAAAATTTATAACTCAAATTATGTGGATAAAATCACATCTTGAAGTCAGGGTGAATGTTTCATACCCATTGATGATTGGTGTGAAATCCAAAGTGAAGTCACATTTTCAAATATTTTTTTATAACATTGAAGGTTGAAAATATTGATATTTAGTACCACATCATCAATAATAAGGTTTATTATTGAGATATTTCACTGTAATATGTTTCAATAAAGGATTAATTTTTAAATATCTTAACAAATCACCTAATAAAGGATGTCTTTCGTCTCTTGAGAGTGATTTTTGGTTTGTATTCTCTCATAAAATCCCTATAAGTTCATTTTTTTACTTTTCCATTTTCATTAAATTATATATTTTTATAAAGGTGAATAATATTTTGGTATATCTTCTTGGAAATGGGATAGACTTGTTTTTGTTTTCAAGTGATGATAAAGAAGGAGAATTGAAGTTGTGTGTTCTTTATATAGGAAGACATTAGTTATTTTTAGCCAATTTTTAGAGTGAATACCATATCAATTTTCACATGTTTATAATAAAAAAATGTGCATATTAATTATACCAAATATATTTAAGTTTCCTTTTTTGATTGGGGAGTTTGATGATAAATCGTAAAGTTAATTGATTAAGGAGAATCTATGAGATGATCTTGAATAAGACGTTGTCATTTTAGTACAAATCTTTACACTGAGGGATGGAGAAATCTCAAAAAAAACATTATATCCTATTATGTGGTGTTTGTATTATTTCTACATTATAATAATGATATGGATTTTTTCTTAAGATAATTAATTCATAAATGTTTATGGTGATTTCATTTTTTATTTATTGAAAAAATGATCATGGATGAATCAGAATCTTATTGAAGATAATAAGTATTAATGGAATTAATCGATTATAAGGATGAAAATTTTATATCATGGTGCACTCTAAAGACTCTATGGTATTTATTCTAAAATTTCATGTAAACTAACTGATGATAAATGATCATTTTATAAGATATAGTTCAATTTATGCTTGGTGGTAAACCATAAGGATGATTAAAATGGGCATGGTGGATATTTATTATGTTATGGATAAAGATAAAAATTATTATATTTATGAAAACCATGAATCTATAAAATTAGGGTAAATAATTGAAGTTACACCGTTGGAATTATTTTTATAAATTGGAATGATTTATGTAATAGTAAATAAAAAAATACATGTACATTATTCCCAAGAATAAAATAGACCTAAAACTTTCCATTTTATATAAAGGCTGAATAACATTATAGCATGAAAAGATAATTAAATCATGTTGGTTATTGAAGATAAATTTGAGGGAGAAAATAACCTATGAAAATAAGGTGATAACAAAGATATCTAATCAAGGATTTGGGATATGGATAATTCCAGAAAGTTTATGTTGTGGTTATCCCTAATGTGGCATGGTATAGTTTATCTATAAATAAATTATTTTTTTCAATAAATGGTGAGAGATAAAACATTTAGATAGTTTTCCACATGTTATAGAGAGAATTATAGAGAGATTTTTTCTTGAACTTAGGTTAAGAAAAATAGTTCACGCTTGATCCAACATCCAAATGCACTATAAGAGGATTTAAAAGATTAATTAACTTGTTGAAACTTGTCTACATATTTATTGTACTTAGATTTTATGGTTATCTTTCTAATCCTAACCTATGTTGTATTTTATAATAAAATAAGAGTGAGATAGTGTGATTGAAACTATTAGATGCTAAGAATTGGCCACTAAATTACAAGATTGTGTGAACCTAGTAAAAATTATCGATTCATGTGCATTCTATCTATATATATCTATCTCTTATCATAATTTATTGGGTTTTTTCATGGATTATATAGTTAAATATTATGATAACACTAGTAAGATCTGAAGGAAAGGTTTATTTTTAAATAAAAAAAACTCACCCCCTCTCAATGCTTCTCGCTAATATTTTATAGGGAACTTTACTTTGAAACTAATGGTAATTCACCATTCAATATATAGATTGAATATTAATCAATTATTCCTAAATATTTCTAAAATGTTATGTTATTACTAGTTTATACTCAACCAATATCACCAAAATTCCAGTCTATACTATGGAAAATATAACAATATCACTAAACATTACTCATTCATTAATCTTCTCATTATTATAGGTCACTAATTGTGATTAATCCACTGGTAATCTAGTTAACCCAATGATTCTCCAATAATGTCCAAGTCAATTAGTAGGGTTTACACCATAATAATATCCCACTTAAATAATTTTTTAATGCTTATATATATCCACCTTTTTAATATATCTACCATTCATCCTTCTATTCTATGAGTCATATTCTGATCACTTTCCAGTTATATAAGTCCCATTGAGTTATAAGTACACCTCAAACAATCTAAAACACTGATCATTATCAATATGTTTATAATATTATCAATCCAAATACCCTTTATAGTTCTTTCACTCTTTCTGGTATAAGAAAACAAATGAAGTGATATTTTATATGAATATAATTTTTCTATGAAACACTAGATTAATAAAAAATGGATTGCATTATAACTAATAGAGGATAAAATGTTGTTCATATACTTCCTTTTTATTTCATTAAATAGACCCTTTAGCTATATAAACTCCTTATCATCTTGTATATATACCATATACTCTATTTTTTTGTTAATAGAAAATGATGAGTTTTATATAGAACATTTATTTAACTATTACTCTTCTAAAATTCCACATATAGTCTATAGTAATTCTCTAAAAAATTGAATTGCCTCCAAATTCTATATCCATATAACCCTATAATAACTCAACCCTTATAAAATATATAGTTGTATCCATGCTTCCTTTGATATATAGGATTATTCACATCATATATTCCTAACATTATTTACCTAATTGTCTTGGAACTAATTAAAGTGGTTTAAAATTAGGTTAAGATGGGCTTTAATCTAGATATTTTATACTATTACAAATATATCTGAATCCAATCAAAATAAAAAAAACATCATAGCTCACATACTCCAATATATAAATATCCTTATCCCTATAAATATTTTTTTACACTCTAATGTCTTTCATCTCAAACATCACAACCAGATCCCACATCAAATATACTATTTATTCTGTCTTTAAATATAACAAGATAAAATCATCCAAATACAAGAGAATTATACTGAAACTTTCATCATCAAACACCCTAAAGTGACAAAAATGATCCACATTGTACTAGATGAAATATTTTTCATTCATGAAAACATCAAATCAATCATCCCATTATTTGATTGCATGTTTTCTCCTATAAAAAATCTCTTTGTGATTACACACATCCAATTTCTTTGAAACTAATTAGTTTTTATAAAAAAATCCATCCTCTAAGACACCATAAAGTAATATTGTTTTCACATATAATTTATTAAGATATAAAATATGCATTGAAATAATTTTAAGAATAGTTTGGTTTTTTATATGTATTAACATCAAAAGGCACATTTTATTTAAATAAATCCCTTTTTTAAATCCACTCATAGAAAACATTTCCTTTTATTGTTTCCTACCATTTATTTAATTCTTTAATTGGTATACACATTTCATATATAGATATCACTTCCCCATTGGTAGATCTATCATCTCACATGTTTCATGAAGTGCACAAGTTCAAATTTCAATTGTTTTCAATGATTTATTATGTTCTTGGTGAAGAAATAAATTAATTATTCTTGGATTATTTTTATAGATACATGGTTTGGCATTGGATTTCTTTCTTAATAATGAATCTAAGTCAATATGTTGAGTAAGTTGTTTTCAAGTTATATGGAATAATATTTGAGGCTTAAGCTTAGAATTATGACTTGGTGTATGAAGGGACACTATCTACAACATGTTAGAACTTATTTTGAGTTTATTAATAAATGCTAAAGAAACATTGATGAGGCTCAGAGTTAAACTAAATAAATTGTAGAATTATATACTATGATAGACATGGTCTATATAAAGGTTGTACATGCAGTCAATACAATTACAGTGTGGTCACATCATACATTAAACACTTTTTCCATGTGGTATATTTCCTTTTTATAGGTTTTATCCACTAACCTTAATACTTTTATCTCTTTATCTCTTGATCCATAACATATCAAATAAATATAGCTTCATGTTGTCGATATAAATAGTTGATCAAAAGATAGACATGTGGTTGATCCAAGAAATTAGTCCATCCATACATGTGATCAATCAAGATGGTTTCGTTTCTTCACATGTTTTCCTACCTCACATTCACTCTATATAGTCAGTTTCTAGAATCATGGTCAATTATATACTTATATAAATTTCAATAGATCTTTTTTGTTGTGAAATTGAGTTTCCCGAATTTATATATTCTGGGGAAATAAATTTTATGATTATTATAATATAATATTAATGTATTATAAATCATAATCAATCATATTATCATGTTTCATGAAAATTAAAATTCAGTATGGTTCTATGGAATTACCAGGAGGTCCACATGGAAATGATTTATGTTACCATGAACATTAATATTTGGTTGGAATTAAAAGAAGAAGATTTTGTGGATGATGAGAATAATATGTTTGAATATAACATAAAAGAATAATGTTTTAGGATTTAGGATATTTAAAATGATGTTTTTATCAAGGATTTAAATGATTTTTAATGATGAATAAATTGAGAATGTATTAACCAATTTAAATTTGATGATATCACACCTTACAAATATTATGTTGTTTCTATATTTGAATTATGGGATAGTAACTATGATATTATTATAATAATATTAATGATATTATGATTGTTAATATAAAAAGGAAATTGTAGATGATGATGAATTTTTTCTAGACTTCAGAATTGTGAGAGACTGATACTTACTAGTATCTAAGATAGAAGAAGAATTGAAAATGGATATATATTTTATTAGATAAGAAGAATCACTTCCTGGGTTTCCAAAGTAAGAGGAAGACCCAAATCATTTGACATATAGATTGTGTATTGTTACCAGTATTGTTGTTCACTATTGATAGATACTGAATTTCTTAAGGGTGTTGTACACAATCAGATCAATTGATCCATCTTTTTTTAGAGAAATATCAATTTGTAAGTGGCATAGAAGAAGCTAGGAGAACAAGGAAATATTTATATAAGTTAATAATAGTTGAATAAGATTGTAGTGTTGGGTGTCTAACCATATTTCATGTGTCTTGTGATGGTGTTTTCTAACCATTCGCTGATAGATTTTATTCAGGATATATAAACATTTTCTCGAGAATTGTAAATAGGGTGTCTAACCAATTGTATCCACTTGTGCTTATGCTAGATAATCCATGTTGGTGTGTTCAAATAAAATTTTATAGAGTTGGATTTTATGATAAACCTAATAAATATTTTGTGATACTAAATATTTCATTACTACTGTACATAATCTGAGGTTGCGCGATAATATTTAGATGATCAAGAACTTTAAATAATTCTATAAGTTATATTTTAATTAGTAACAATTCATAAATTAAGGGTGTTGATTCAACCCCCACCCTAGTGGTCCAATAAATCTAGGGTACTATAAGTTGTATCAAAGCACAAGTTCCCTTTGAAGATAAAAAATAAATCTTTGAATAATGAAGAATATTTATTCTCTAAATAGTAGTGGGGTTCTAAATTTTGGTGATAATGTTTAACATTTTTTTAGGAATAGGATGCTACCCCACCTTTTATATCTTGGCCTAAAAGTTATATATGTTTCAAATGGGGGTTTTCCACCCATTTATAAAGATTTTTTTGTGACTCAATTTGATAATAGAAATATGGAGTTAGATGTAAAGGATCCAAATTCCAACTTGATTCCTATTTTGGAGAAGTTTAACACACATTTTATGGATCTCTATACTTCCAAGTAGTTATGGGAAAAATTGAAAAGTAACTATGAAAGTAATATCAAAGTCAAGGAATACAAACATTTTATTTGGAGGATAAATTTTAAGAACATATAAAATAAATGATGATGAAAATATCGGTGACTATTTCACCAGGGTGAATGATATTGTCAATAACATTTGAGTTTTTTTGAGAATATAGAGGATTACATCATTGTTAAAAAATTAGTGTGGAATTTTTCACTTCAATTTGATTAGAATATATTATCCCTAGAAAAAAGTAAATATTTAACAATAGAATAGTTACACAATTTACTCACTAAAAATGAGAGAAGAAAACTCTAGGTTTCAAGAAGAAAGAGAAATATGAGAAAGATTTCAAGGCCATAAGAAAAGTAAAAGTAAAAAAAGGGGAAATATGCTAAATAATTAAGTGATTCAGATACTATAAGAGATTAATACCTTAGTGAAATAATTTCCCATATATTAAAAGGATTCAAAAAGGGTAACTAGAATGGTAAATTCAAATTATCACCAAATTACTATAATTATTATATCCTATAACACTTTAAATATTATTGTTCAAATAAAAAGTATTTTGAATCTTAGTATGATGAGTAATATGATAAATTTTAA
Organism: Viscum album; assembly: GCA_963277665.1. Lineage (NCBI taxonomy): Eukaryota > Viridiplantae > Streptophyta > Magnoliopsida > Santalales > Viscaceae > Viscum > Viscum album. The sequence goes on along the minus strand of OY728119.1, from coordinate 1,502,688,338 downwards.
AAATTGAAAAAGGAAAGGAATAAAAATAAACATTCAAATAGTTATAAGAGAAATATAATGAGAAAACATAAGAAATATTATTTATAATCAAGTATTACTTAAGATGATAAAGATACTTTTTTATTGTAAATTAGAAAAATGACTTGATTCATTAAGTAATGATGATAATGGTGAATAAATAACTAAACATGAATGGATATTGAAATAAAATCTATAAACATCTCTAGATAACAATTAAAATCTCAATAAATAAAATAGAGAAATAGATAAATAAAAAAATCGTACTAAATTGGATGAGTGTGATAAAAATGACCCTTTATTTATGATAGTAATAAGAATATTTTTCTAGTTGATGAACATGAAAATATGGTAAATGATCTTAAAGAGATGTTGGATGAAAGGGAAGAGGAACTAGCTGAGACACAATCCATGTATCTGTTAGTCCAAAGTGAGATGAAAAAAATCATAAAATACTTAATTAATTATATTCAATATAAAGGTTAATCTTTTCAAGTTATTGAGAATATGGTTCCAAGGTAAAAAATTAATTCAAAATCCAATCAATTACAAAGTAAATATTTTTTTTTCTAGTAGTCTATGTTTGAAAAGAAAATATGGGGAGGTTCATAAAAAATACACTGAGGGAAAATATTTCGCATCAAAGGAAGGGAAGAATATTCCAAGGAGACTGTTTCTCATTAGGAAAATGAATTCTTAAAGTGAAGAAAGATATCCCCATAAAAATCTTGGATAGTTTTTTCATCAATGTTTGATATCAGAATTTAGAGGTTATTAATGGTTATTTGGAAGGTATGGACACATTACCTATTCTTTTTGACATAATATATCTATTATAGGATTTAGAAAAGAATCAATGGGGACATTTTGTGTATAAATGAGATCTAATTCCCATTGTAAAAAAGTTATAAAAAATTTATACCAAATTTTTCTAATCAAAATATATTTGTATCTTTATAATAAAAATGTTGTAGATAAGGAAAATAATGTCCCAAGGATGTGTATTGCATGAATATTGTAACACCCTGACCCCAGTCACCCAGAGTCGGGGAATTATTTTAATACATTATAATGATAAAAGTAAATAATGTCCCAAAAGAATGATCAGTTAAGCAGTCTTTGAAATAGATTACATACATCAACTTCACATTACAATTTCAAACATAAAATACAACATAGATAGTTCTTTGAGAATTCCATTATTACCTTTTAGCTTAACCCTGCATATGAATAATAATAAAATTCTTGGAAATCCTAGGAAAATAAAACATAAGAAAGGGGTGAGATCAGATGCTCAGTAAGGGTAAATAATTTAGCAGAAGATAACATAAACAATAGGCATGGGGAATAATTGAAAACATATACCTTTACAAATAATAAACACGAACACTTTATGGAAGAAATATGAGCTGAGTAAATAATGGAATAATAAAACATAGTCATGGGTATTCTACTAGTCAAATAACCTCATGAACCCTCTATATTATTTTCATAATGAGGGAATGTATAATGTCAGACATTCTGAAACATTTTGTCAAGGCCTTGACCAAGGCGTCTAAAAATGATTAAGGACTCAGCCAAAACCATATATTAAATTAGAAAAGGCCTCGTCCAATTCCACATCTAATTGTCTCATGAGACCTACCGATGCACTGAGGATCTATAGCAGGCTCCACCCGTCACTTACTAAGTCCAATACATTCCTCATATGAAAAGGTTGAAACATAACATAAATATTTGTATAAAAACTAGCGTGCGAAATGTGAATACTTTAACAATGAAACATGAATGGTATAAGAATAACACATACATAGTAAAATATATAACAAAACTTTCAATACAATATAGAATATTTGTATCATAATAAATCAACTTCAAACAAGTTTAAAATCCATCACAGGATGTTGACATAGATGAAAATGATTTGTAAAACTCTTTGAGAGAAATATCCATTTTTCATGAAAACATTTAAAAGTCACAAATTTATAAAGGATGTAATTTAAAATATATTTTTGAATAAAAGTTTCCCATAGAACTTTGAAACTTTTGAAAAGAATTATCATTTCAAAACATTCATGTCCATATAAATAAATCCTTAAAATCATTTTGAAAACATGGACATTAACTAAAATGATTTAGAATGATAAATATTTAAAACATTTAAAATGATGATATAGTTAAATAAACCCTACCATAAAACATTAAAAGATTCGTTTTGAAAACATTTTTATGAAATATGGGTATCTATGATAAATATTTCCCGGTAAATACTTACACATAAACAATCTCGGATAATAATGAGATTAAGGAAATGACCCTTACCTTTCACGTTCCTTTAGTCGAGGGTACATTTAACCTCTTGTATAATGACCATAGTATGTTATTAAATTATACCAGAACCATATTAATATTTATTATACCATAAATTATTCATTTTTGACTTTATACTACCCATTTAATAATGATTTCCATGTTAAATTAACATTTTGGGTAATAATTGCTTTCTTTATCGTAGGTGTTTTAGCTTGTTAATCATTATCGTATCATTTAGATCATGATTTAAATACTTAAATAATATAATCCTTGATTTATATATCATATATATTTAGAATATAAATATTTATAACAGATAGATATATGAAATGGAAGGCACTATTTATGGAGATGTTAGGTCGTACGTACGCATAAACACGGTTTCCGTTTTCAGATCTTATTGAAAATAAGTAAGTGAATAAGATATATGTAAGTACATACATATATATATATATATTAGAATTATTATGTCATATATTACATACTTATTAATAATATATATTTTTAAAATCATCATTGAATGGTGAATGTGGGAATGAATCTCATCGAGTGGTGGAAACGGCAATCCGTACGTATGCACGGGCGACAATATCATTATATTGATGGTGAAATATTATGTAATTGGATGTTATATAATATATACAGATTCATTTACATGTTATATTTATTATTTACATCAGTTATACTCATTATTATACCCATCCAAATAATTATGTGTTTTAATAACAAACTATACCTCGATGTGAAGACGGTAAGTTGTGCGTACGCACGTATGGTAACTTTGTCATTTAGAGGATGGATAGAGTAAAAAATATGGTTGAAACATATTTATAACAACATAAACGTATGTAGGAGGTACTAGAGTTATTATTTTGGTATGGAAACAACAAAGAAAGAGGAAGTGGAAGATGAAAAGAACTTGAAAGAGGGTGGTGAAATTATTACCTCTTCTTCGGGTGTTTCCTTTCAAGTTGATCAAAAGGGATCCATAGGTTGGATTTATGATCAAAGTGAGGACTCAAGTTTTATTTGAGTGATCTTGGGAGGATATTTGGGCATGGTTTGTCCAAGCCAAATGGATTTGGAGGTGTGATTTTGAGGGAAGTGGAAGTGTCCTTTTATAAGAGAGGTGAGGGTCACTTTCGGAAAATCTTGAAATATTATTTTATAATAAAATAATTTTCAGTTTATAATGGATCCAAAATGATTTATTTCAAGGAATAGGGGGATGTTTCAAAAACCACTCAACCAATAGGTTTCATATAGGTTTAGGTCACCAAATTAACCTTATGTTTTAGATTTAACTCTTAGTTAAATAGTTTAACTTTTACCGTGTCTTCTTGTATTCTTACGCTATATGGTTAATAAACTTACTATAAACTTCCAATAGAATCTCAGGCGTTTCATTAATGACATATATAATATTATTTAAGCCCTTTGGTTGAACCTTATATTTTTAGGAATATTATATCAACCAATAATATAGTATTTGTTTTAAAAATTAATTTATGTCAATTTTGACAGTATTTGGTAATTTTTTTTTTTTTTGAAAGTCATCACAACTTGATTACTTCAAACAAAATACATTGAATCAATCCTAACATGTCATATTCACCTATAAAATTCCACTACTGGAAAAACTACCTATACCCACAGTTCAAAACCGTGGGTATAGCCCCCAAAACCTTGGGTATAGCCTATACCCATGGTTTTGGGAACCGTGGGGCTGAGTGGTGTCGGTATAGGGGTCTTAAGCTATCCCCACGGTTTGACAAACTGTGGGTATTTTTTTACATGGTGTCAAACCATCCTCCACGCTGTCAAAAGACTTCTCCCCACGGCTTAAAAACTGTAGGTAAAAAAATTAGAAATATGCAGCTGCTAGGTCTTGAACCCGCGCCAACCATGACCTGACATATTCTTCCAAAGGACTTCTCCACTTCATCCAACATATTTATATGAATATATATCTATATTACTAAATATATATTATATCATTGACCATATTGCGAAAAAAGGAAGCCAGCGGGTTTCGAACCCGTGTCTGTCACAGCATTCTTACAGCACCAAACCAATTAAGTTGACTCAACTTTGCCAATTCAAATCTGTATTTGTAATAATATACTAATCCTCGTGTCTATATTAAAAAAAAGAAGCCAGCGGGATTGGATACCACAACCGCTGTAAGAAATGCGTAACACCTAACCAACCAAGCTGCAGAATTAATTTGTTTGTAAATTTCTATCAACTTAAATATATTAGTTGAAATCAGGGGTATAAATTTTCCCGCCAAATTGTTTTTTTTCGCGTCTTTTTTTTTTGCCGCCATAATGTGGGTAAGCTATCCCCACGGTTCTAAAAACCCATGGGGATAGGCCTTCGAAAAAAATATTTATCCCAATGGTTTTTCAAAAACCGTGGGGATAGGCCTCCAAATAAATACCTATCCCGATGGTTTTACAAAACCATAGGTATAGGCCTTCAAAAATAACTCTATCCCCACGGTTCTTCTAAAACCATGGGTATAGGTGACCAATACCCACGGTTTTCTAGAACTATGGGTATAGGTTCCCACACTGTACATATACCCACGGTTTAAGAAAACCGTGGGTATAGGGCACCCCTATACCCACGGTTTTTCCCAAAACCATGGGTATAGGTCTATTTTCCAGTAGTGTTCGTGGATGGCATCCAAACATTCAAATTATATTTATTTTCATATTTACAATGTAATTTATTTGATTCTTTCATTAATAAGGTAATTAATGCATCATCTTTGTGTCGTAAATAAATTTAATTAATTAATATCTAAAATTTATAAATAAAATATAATTATGTAGGAAATAGTTTTATCTTTCTAATGAGTATTTATAGTCAAATAGATAACTTATATAACCCCAAGTAAAAAATTTGTTTACGAAAAGATATTTTTTTATGTCATTTTCTATCTTTACATTAAATTAATTAATATAAATTTTCATTATCACTCTCAAGTGGCCCCAAGTGGTCCCAAATACTGTAATAGTATTGTAAAATGTGCAGTACTATAGCATAATTTTACACTGTATAGGGAACTGTAGCAGAAATGTACACTATATAGGTATTGTAGCAGGCATTGTAGCAGTTACTGTAGCAAGTACTATTCGGTATTGTAGTAGCTGGAACTATTCACCTTAGGCCACAATTTTGGGCTTGGACTCCTTAAGTATTTCAGGCCACCCAGGCCTTTAGGTCAGTAGGGATTTCAGGCCACCTTTAAAGCCTTCGGGCCACATTATGGCCTTCGGTCCATATACAGTTTCCCTAAACACACTACAAAAAAGGAGTAGCCCTAGAAGAGGATTCAGAGAAGACGCACTCACGGGAAGCCTATCCAGATAGCCATGCGAAGGTGGAGAGCTACTATCATGATGCAGATGCTGGGGAGGGGCAGTTCATTGTAGATAGTCTGGTTGAATTCCCTAAGACCTTCAGGTCATGTAATCTTTTAAGCCTATGGGACATGTAATATCTGATTCTACAGGCCTTGTAAGGGTTCCCCCTCATCCCTTGAAATGTGGTTTATCAAAAATAAATAAAAATGAAGGCCTTCCGGCCATTCGGGCAAAATTTTTACTAAATAAAATATTCATAATGTCTAAAAATAAAAATTACCTATTTACACAATTTTGACCTCATGATTCCAAATATGGAATCCATTTTTCCAAATTCAAAACACATAAGTGGAAGAAATTAATTTAAATTTATTCTCGTTGTTAAAACAAAAACCGTGTTTTTTAGAAATAATAACTATCAAAAGACTAACACATGTTTATCTCCAATTTAAATGTGAAGTTACATCCAATGAACTAAAATATATTAAATGATAAAAATATAATCTAATGATACTTTAAAACCACTCAAATGTATAATTTAACACTATAAATTATTTTGACTAAAATAGTTATTTTTAATTAAAATTTAGTATTTTCACTATTCATCAAAATATGAAAGTTATCATAAAAACACCAAAATTTTATCCAAACTAAATTTGTATGTCCCGATTCTAAAGAAGAAGTTTATTTTTTCAAATTGAAAAAAAGTGTCAAATATTGTATTTAAAAACGGTTCTCCATTAAAAGGTAGTAAAATTGTATTTTTTGAAAAATACTTCTTTTATCTGAAAAAATGAATTTGTTCTTATATTATGTTTAAAAATATAATATGGATGTTAAAATTATATGGAGTATATAAAATTCAAAATTCAGTTAATACTATTCCTAACTACTTTTTGAATGACTAGTTTGGTAAGTCTTGGTGTGCTCGAACATGGTGTTGTTTGTATCACAAGTTATTGAATTTATTTGAAGAGATAACATACTATGAAATCTTGGGGTGTTACATTCTCCCATACTTCAATAAATTGCATCTTCACAATTTGAAATTGTTCTTCGAAAATAAAAGGTTAAAAATATAAAAATAGCTTTATGGAAAACACACATTGGAAATTGGGTTAATAAAATATTATATTAATAAGAGGGAAAGAGAAATGAAAAACTCACCACCAAATTATGATCTCAATTAGGAGAACATTGGTGGAAATTAGGGACACATAATTTGAGGAAAAACATAAATATTTATAGGGAGTTATTGAGTTCATCAATCACAAAAAAGTATAAAATTGAGGGCCTCAAATCCATCAATCTATGATGATTTAAAATATTGTTAGTTCAATAAAACATAAGTTATTAGTATAACACATTTTTGTTTTTAATATCCCTTCCCTAATGTTTAATAATTAATTTGTTCATAGAATAAGAGGAAAAAAATATACTTGACAAGTATAGTTTCATCCTTTAACTAATTCCTACTACAAACTCATCTTTTACTCTAAAAGATAATAGAATTCAAATATATTCTATTTATCTAAATCGTATAGGGTTCCAAAAATAATGAATTTATAATTAATTTGTCAGATTATTTTAAAAAAAATACATTGTACAAACCAAAACATCACGTATGCCAAAGGTACCCTTTTCACCCTTTGGTTGCGGGTTCAAGTCTCACGGCCTTGTCCGACGCAACGGGTTGTTGCCCGACCTCTAGGTTGTCCATTTTATAACAATCAAAAAAATTATATTAAAAAGTTTTTTTTAACCTTAAACAATAGTATCAAATTTGAAAATTGTTTGATTCCAACCTTTAGACTTATCCAAAATACTTCTGTCCAAACTCACCATCCAAAATTTATAAGGAAGGTAATCAAAATGAATATCCTTTTTTCCTCATAATAATAAGTTAGAACCATCATCATGTATTCTTTTAAAACACGGTAACACCCTGAATTACCATAAAACATTCTTGATTACATTCATTCTCCCTTATTCCTTATAGAATACTATATATACTCCTTCTATCCATAAATGTTGTAAAATCAAACAATAATGGAATATATGAATCATTAATCAGTTTCAAGGTAGCCTAGAATATCCAATATAATATATCCAAATCAATCACATATTATTCCGAAATCACTACTTCTCTATTCGAACTATATTATGGTTTATCTTTCTCTCAACCATATATTTTCAAAAACAAATTATTCTCCTATTGAGTCACTTTTCTTGGTTCCACACAATCTCAAGTCCTCAATGAAATATTACTGCAGTACAATCCTTATATGCTCTATAATTCTTATAACATGTACATCATTAATAAAATACTCAAATGACACAATACTTTAATAATAACATAATAACTCTAATCATTCCTCTTCATCTTTGGTAGTATCATAACTTGATTATTATCCAATTACATCATTTGGGGTATACTCTGATGATTTGGACATTAATTCGAGTAGTCTCCCAACTCCTTAAAGATGAAGAATTGTACATTTGAAACATTTTTTCTTACCCTTTAAATCATGTACTTGGTGTCTTTTTTCTCCACACTTATAACAAATGTCCATTCCCTCCAAGAATTTACCATGGTGATTCTTTCCACAGTTATCACATATGGGAAAATCCTTCTCTCCCCTCTTCCCTTTATCAATCTTTCTCTCTTTCATACTTTTCTTCTCATTATTGCCTTCAAATCCATAGGACTTAGAGAATTATTTACTTATCTTATTAACACATGATATTATTTCTTCATATGATGAGAATATGTGAGAGACTGTTTCCCTTGTTAATGTTGTCTTAATACCATGAAAGATATGATCCTTCTTAATCTTTGGATCATTTGTATTTTTTGGAGTTCTAATTCCTTATACTAGGAACCATTTCTAAATAATGGCATACACTAGATTATTTTATGAATCATAATGCATAATTCCAAACTTGTAAACTACCTAACGTAAATTGAAAAGATTATTCATATAATCTATAATCATAAAAAAATTTCTTTGAATGAGTATCTACTCCTAAATCCTTCATAATGTCTTGTAATGAAAATTTGAATTATCCTAATAATATCCCCTGAGAGTGTCATAACCAAGAGTTCATCAAGGCTCGTTATCGTGTACCAGGATACCCTGGGTCAAGCCTGAACTCCTTATCAGAGTTTTCACTCCTTGGTACATATGTGCCAGAGCCGCCTCTACCTGCTCGTATCTAGACAAGGATGTATTGCTCGGAAAATACAAAAAATCTCTACATTAAAAAAATTCTAGGAATTTCTTCTTTAATAATCTTCAAATTCTATATTATGGTAATGTTTTCTAATCATAGTTTATATAAATCTATTTCCAAGGTAGTTGATAAACTTCCTATGATACCAACTGTAACACCCCGACCCTAGTTACCCAGAGTTGGTACATTATTTTAATACATTGGCATGATTAAAGGAAATCATTTCCTGAAAGATTGGTCAGTTTAGCAGTCTTGGAAATAGATTATATACACCAACTTCACATTATAAGTTCAAACATAAAATACATCATAGATAGTTCCTTGAGAACATCATTTTTTCCTTTTAGCTTAACCCTGCATATCAATCATAATACACTTCTTGGAAATCCTAGGAAAATAAACCATAAGAAAGGGGTGATCTTAGATGCTCAATAAAGGTAAAAAAATTAGCAAAAGATAACATAAATAATAGGCATGGTGAATAATTGAAAACACATGCCTTTAAAAATAATAATCATGAACACTTTATGGTAGAAATATGAGATGAGTAAATAATGAAAAAATAAAACATAGAAATGGGTATTCTACTAGTTGAATAACCACATGAACCATCAATATTATTTTCATACTGAGGGAATGTATAATTCCATACATTCTAAAACATTTTGTCATGGCATCAACCAAGACGTATAAAAATGATTAAGGCCTCGGCCAAAACCATATATCAAATTGGGAAAGGCCTCGTCCAATTCCATGTCTAATTGTCTCATGAGACCTACTGATGTACCGAAGAGCTATATCAGGCTCTACCCATCACTTACTAAGACCAATACATTCCTCATATGAAAAGGTTGATACATAACATAAACATTCATATTAAAACTAGCATACGAAATGTCCATACTTTAACCATAAACCATGAATGCTATAAAAATAACACATCCACAGTCAAATATATCACGAAACATGCAATACAATATTGAATATTTTTATCATAATAAATTAACTTCAAACAAGTTTAAAATTCATCAAAGGATGTTAAAATATATGAAAATGATTTGTAAAACTCGTTGAGAGAAATATCCATTTTCCATGAAAACATTTAAAAGTCACACATTTATAAAGGAATTAATTTAAAAGATATTTTTGAATCAAAGTTTCCCATACCACTTCTAAAATTTTGAAAAGATTTATCATTTCAAAACTTCCTTGTCCATATAAATAAATCCTTAAAATCATTTTGAAAACATGGACATTAATTAAAAGGATTTAGAATAATAAATCTTTAAAACATTTAAAATGATGATCTAGTTAAATATAACCTCTCATAAAACCTTAAAAGATTCATTTTGAGAACATTTTTATGAAATATGTGTATCAATGATAAATATTTTCCAGTAAATACTTACACATAAATAATCTCAGATAATAATGAGATTGAGGAAATAACCCTTACCTTGCACTTTTCTTTGGTCGAGGGTATGTTTAACCTTATGTATAATTACCATAGTATGTTATTAAATTATACCAGAATCATATTCTTATTTATTATATCATAAATGATTCATTTATGGCTTTATACTACCCATTTAATAATTATTTCCATGTTAAATTAACATTTTGGGTAATAATAGCTTTCTTTATCGTACGTGTTTTAACTTGTTATTATGGATCGTATCATTTAGATCATGATTTAAATACTTAAAGAATATAAACCTTGATTTATATATCATATATATTTAGAATATAGATATTTATAATATATAGATATATTAAATGGAAGGCACCATTTATGGAGATGGTAGGTCGTACGTACGCATAAACGTTGTTTCCATTTTCAAATCGTATTGAACAGAAGTAAGTGAATAATATATATGTAAGTACATAAATATATATATATATAGTATCATTATTATTTCATATATTAAATACTTATTAATAATATATATTTTTATAATCATCGTTGCATGGTGAACGTGGGAATGAATCTCATCGCGTCGTGGAGACGGTAATCCTTACGTACGCACGAGAAAAAATATCATTATATTGATGGTGAAATAATATGTAATTGGATGATATATCATATATAAATAATAATTAACATTTTATATTTATTATTTACATCAGTTATACTCATTATTATACCCATCCAAATAAGGAAGTGTTTGAATAACAAACTACACCACGACGTGGAGACGGTAAGTCGTACATATGCACGTATGGTGACTTTGTCATTTAGAGGATGGATAGAATAAAGAATATGGTTGAACCATATTTATAATAACATCACCTTATATAGGAGGTACTAGATTCATTATTCTGGTATGGAAAAAACAAATAAATATGAAGTGGAAGATGAAAATAACTTGAAAGTTGGTGGTGAAATTATCACCTCTTCTTCAGGTGTTTCCTTTTGAGTTGATCAAAAGGGATCCTTAGGTTAGATTTATGATCAAAGTAAGGACTCTATTTTGATTTCAGAGAAGTTGGAAGGATATTTTCTCAGCATTTTTTCAACCCAAATGGCTTTTGAGTTGTGATTTTGAGAGAAGGGAAAGTACCCTTTTATAAGAGAGGCGAGGGTCACTTTAGGAAAAGCTTGAAATATTATTTTATAATAAAATAATTTTTGGTTTCTAATGGATAATAAATGATTTATTTCTAGTATAAAG